>CM040427.1:18523730-19135724 GCA_022702705.1 Papilionanthe hookeriana x Papilionanthe teres
TATCTTCCCAAAATTTTGTACACTCTTCAGTGGACTGACCTTGATAAAATTCAACTCTCCAACTTCAAACTCAATAGGTATGTGCTTGGCATTATAATATTTTTTTTGTCTATTCTGCACCGCCATTCATCTGTCTCTGATTTGTCTAATCTTCTCAGTAGCAGCATCAGCTAAATAAACTCCAATGATCTTTCTTTCACCTATTTCTGCCCAACATAATGGTGTCTTGTACTACCTTCCATACAAGGCTTTATATGGAGTCATCCAATGCTAGAAGTATAACTATTATCGTAAACAAACTCTATTAAAGTTATATGTGTTTCCCAACCTCCACCAAAGTCAATGACATATAACCTTAGTAGATTGTCCAAGGTTCGAATAGTCCTCTTTGATTGACCATCTATCCTAGAGTGAAATGCTGTACTGAAAGGCAATCATGTGTTTAAAGCTTCCTAGACCTTCTTCTTAAATTTGAAACTAAACCAGACATCTATATCAGAGACAATAGACTTTTGCACCCCATGCAATCTCACAATTGGATCCACATATAATTTGATTAATCTCTCCAGTAAATCTGTCTCTCTAATAGGAAAGAAATGGGCATATTTGATCACTCTATCGATAATTACCTATATAACATCATGACCATAACGTGATCTCATCACCCTAATAGCGAAATTTATCACAATCTCATTGTTGAATCAGTAAAAGTTATAACCGACCTCTAGGATGCTAATGCTCTACCTTCAATAGCTGACATGAAGAACACTTTGCCACAAATTCTGCAACATTCCTCTTCAATCCTGACTACCAAAATACTTCTTTGAGACCCTGATAAATTTTATTGCTCCCTGGTGAATAATATAGGTAGATAAAAGTGCTTCCTCTATAATTTCCTTTTTCAAGTCATTAATATATGGAACATAAACACTGCCTTTATACCTCAATAAACTATCCTGACCTAGAACAAACATCTCCAAACCCCGCCTTAACCTGCTCCATAACTTTTTAAAGAATCTCTAATTCTGTCCTTCAAAGTTGAATACACCGACAACTGATATAATTGAGCCTTACTACCATCACCATAAAAAACTATGGATAGCTTCAACTTCTCTAGATTCTTAATTAATTGTTCCTATGGAGTAAATAAATAGTTCAAGTTACCTGAAGCTATTCTACTCATCACTTCTGCCACCACATTAGCCTTCCCTAGATGGTACTGAATATTAAAATCATAATCCTTAATAAATTCTAGAATCTCCTCCGGATCATATTTAATTCTTTCTAAGTAAAAATATACTTCAAACTCTGGTGGTCAGTATATCTCTCACCTCTAACTCCTTACAGATAATGCCTCCATATCTCGAGTGCAAAGATAACTGCAGCAAGCTCCAAGTCATGAATAAGATAGTTCCTTTCTTAAATTTTCAATTACCGTGGTGCTTATGCAATAAATTTACCATGCTGCAAAAGTACACTACCCAAACCCCTCAATGATGCATCATTAAAAATTTTAAACCCATTAGAATCTGATGGAACGACTAAACTTGGAGTAGACATTAAGCAAGTCTTTAGCTTTCAAAATGCCTTCTCACAAAGATCCGACCATTCAAATTTAACTACCTTTTAAGTCAGCCTTGATAATGAAATAACAATCCGTGAAATCCACTTGACAAATCTCTTATAATAACTAGCCATACCTATAAAACTTCAGATCTCAGTAACAGTTGAAGGTCTTGGCTAATAAAAATTACTTGGATCTTATTATGATTCACAAATATGTCGTTTCCACTGACAATGAGCCCAAGAAAAACCACAATTTTAAGCCAACATTCACATTTTAAAAACTTGGCATAAGTGTATTCTCATTCAAAACATGTACCACAACAACTAAATGACCTATATGACTGACATCATCCATCAAATACACCAGAATATCATCTATAATGACAATTAAAAAAGTATCTAAAAACTTCCTGAAGTTTCTGTTCATCAAGTCCATGAAAACTTACAGAGCATTGTCGCATACAAAATTCATCACCATGAATTCATAGTGCCATATCTAAGCATGAAAGAAGTCTTCGTCGTGTCTTCTTCTTTAATCCTCAGTTAGTGACAGTCGGACCTTAGATCAATCTTTAAAAATATTGAAGCCCCTTCCAACTGATCAAACAAATTATGAACCCTCAGTAGTGGATATTTATTTTTAATAGTGAGCTTATTCAACTCTCTATAGTCAATACACATCTTGAAGCTCCCATCCTTCTTCTTCACAAATAATACTGAAGCTTTCCAAGGTGATTTGCTAGGTATGATGGATCCCTTATCTAATAAATGCTATAGTAGTCTTTCAACTTTAGTAACTCTTTAACTACCATTCTATATGATGCCTTGGATACAGGTACAAACCTGACAAGAGCTTTAAAATGAAATCATTCTCTCGTACTGGTTATAGCCCTAATAAAACATCATGTAACAATTCTAGATATTCTCTTACCACCGGAATATCATCCAAAGACTATACTACCTTAGAAGTACCTGCCACATAGTAAGAAAACCTTGACTTCCACGATTAAACAACTTTTAAATCTTCAAACGGGTAATTATCATAGATACCAATCCTATGTCACTAGAAAATTTAATGCCTGCCTCCTTAGATACAATTATTTTGATGATCTTTTTATTACAATCAATAATGAAAAGGTCTTTAGACATCAAGTCCATGCTTAAAATCACGTCAAATTCCACCAAGAGTGCCACAATAAGTTGGGCGTCAAAATCCATTCTACCAATCATAAGCTTCACTTCACATGATTGATTAAATTTTAGAAAAGCACAATTTGACATTTTAACTATTAGTATCATAGTCATTGGAAGGATATTCATTCACATCACTTTGGCTTATTCATCAGCTATAAATGAGTGTGATGCTCATGGATCAAATAATACTCTTATCATTCTACTCTGAAGAAATATGATACCTATCATTAAAATCATCGCATTGAACATCTAGTGTTAGCTTATTAATATAATTAAAATTTTAATTTTTTATGTATGACTTGACATGAATTCAATGATGCTTAAAGTGACATGGTTAAAATTTTTAAGAGTAGAACATACTTGTAATGAAGTTAGGGGAGTCCTTAGCATCCTGTTACGAAAGAGCATATACACTGAGCTGGATATTATGCTGAGTCTGACCAACATTTTGGCACTAATTCTGAAGATTCAATGACCCTCGGTCTACTATAGCTCCTTTGAGGTGATGCAGCACTGCCCCCCAGAATCTTCTAGAGCTCTGTGACTCAATTTACGATAATTTCTCACCATATTCTCTGATTGATAGAACCATAAGCAAATATTTAATCCAGATAGACACCCACCCTTGTGAGAGCTTCCACACTTATCACATTTCCTTGCTTCAAACTGATTGTCAAAGCTGTTGGATCAAGCATTCTCAGCGCCTGTACTACCTAACTAGATGGACTGCCTGCTTTGAGAGCCATGAGGAAACCTGGTTCTCTAGGAATTTTTTCTCTTTTGAATGATCCTCCTTCTCTGAGTAGCCTCTAAATATAGCTCAATTCTCCTAGATCTCTCTATTAGAATAGAATAATCATCAATTTCAAGTAATTAATGGCTATCTAATCACATCTCTGAGCCCAAACAAGAACCAGTGGCACTTTTTGTCTGCATTAGAAAGCAATTGAGGAACATATCTCAAGAGCATGATGAATTCAGATTCATAATGCATAAGCAAGCGACCAACCGGTGCCAACCTGATATACTTGTCCTACATTTGCAATCTAGCGGACATTGGTACGAACCAGTCTCTAATTGTACTCACAAACTTGCCCCAGTGACTCATGAGTTGGTTCTTCCCCCAAACTTGTCCTGCAATTAACATCGCCACATCCCTCTGTTTCGGTCTCTATTGCAAATGCAGCCAGTGTAACCATTCCATCATGAGGACATGATAACCCATTTAATATTTTCTCCACCATAATAAGCCAGTTTTTAGTATCCACCAGACCTCCTCCCTCTAGAAAGAGTGTGGTCTCATATCTTGAAATAATTTTAAGTACTTATCCATTTGACCTCCTCCACTGGAAGTTGCTTGAGTTTGAGAGTTCATCATCAATTGTGTTATTTCAGTCATTAGTAAATGCATATGTATTCATAATAATCTACAGAGGTCTCCTAACTTCTACCACATCATCTCTAGCTTCTTCCCACTGATTTTCCATATTTTTGAAATAACATAAGAAATATTATAATTAGATACAATTTAATTCATTATCAATATTATTTATGAAATAAAGTAGTCATCCTAATGACTTTTTGGATCATGATCAAAACTAATGTCCTTGAGACCACTTTTTTCATGACTCAGCTTGGTGCTTGAAGGCGGGAACTGCAGTCAGACAGTATTAACATTTCATTTTACTTTTCATAATATTTTTAGAAACTTCCAATAGATAAAAGAGCCACTAATCCACAAAGCAAAATCAAGTTAAATATTTAGAAATAATAACATAGTCTGAAAGATCACATCTCAAACCAGTACAGAACAATATATCAATATATGAAGGAAACAGTAAATGAACTTCAAACACAATATAACTAGTACCTATCAACTGCAGTCTTCTTTCTGTAAACCAAATCTCTACTACCAGACATATCAACCTAAAACTTTTCTTCTCTTAAAAGAAAATATTAATTTCAACTATATGTTTGACTTGGTGAATACATATAATTTGATGTACATTAAATTCTTATGCTATGCATGGTTGATCAAAAAGAAATATAGCTCATTTATTTATAAAATATTAGAATTTTCTATTAAATTTATCCCTTCCCATTTTATTTTAAGTATTTACCATATTTAATCTATTTAAGAGTCATAATAGGATTATCCTGAAACCAGAAGGTATCCTAAAAATGTACTCGAAGACACCCTAAAAAATGTATCCGATGGAACCCTCAAAATGTACTTGAAGGTACACTCAAATTATACTCGAAAATACACCTTTACCATTTCCATCAACGTGCACATGTGCATTGCATTCATTTTCAGTACCATCTTTGGGTAATCCTGTATGACTTAATTCTTAGAATTTCATAGAAATTAAGATCTTTTAAAATGTACATTCATATGCAAGTTTTTTTTCCTCCCATCTCTTATGCCATTTCAGACTTTCAATATGCAAGATATACCTGAAAAGCTTTTTTCATTTAATAAAGTAATTATTCATTTACTAAGACATTAATTTAATGTATAAAAGGAAATAATCATTCACTTTTACATTCAAGAGACCCCTAAAATAACTTAACCCTTCACGTTAATTCTTTTGACAACCAACTATATTAATTGCAAATGCACACCTTAGTTAAGAAACCTTCAATTTAAATATATATACTTGAATAAAATATTATCCTCAATTATATCATTAAAATTAATATCTAGCATATCCTATTAAAATAGAAATATAAATAAAAATATAAAAAATATCTCATCTTTTCTCTTGCTTGCTCCTTAAAATCCACGATCCAAAGACCTAATCTTTGAATAAATATTTCTTAAATCCCCTCTTTAGATTATAATATTAACATTAATACAAAATTATAATTATTACAAAATTTTAATCTATACTATAGTAATCAAAACCCTACCCTTACCTTTAATAAAGCTCGAATCGGACGATACTTGCACACACGCCATTATGAGCCTCTCCATCTAAAAGGCTCGACTCGAAGACAAGGCAAATTTCTCCTTCCCACTCGACTCCTAATGGTGTTAATTATATGAACATTTAATTATATTTTATTTTACCATTATAAACATATATATATATATATAATAATAATAATAATAATAATAATAATAATAATAATAATAATAAAATAAAAAACTTTATAAAAATCACCGTAGCCTTCTTCCCTAACCTCACACATGTGAGCAATCCTTCTCCTCTCTATGTTTTCTGCTTGATCAAGAGCCTATTTTGTCCTTCTTCCTCCAATCTTGACTCGACACATTATATATTCAAATCAGCTTCCTCCTTTGCTACGCGAGCACAACACCAAAGATCCTCTCCCCCTCCTCCTTCAGCTTTGGCTCGACTTAATGACACACAAAATGCCGCTTGAATGACAAGATTTGCTTTATTTCTTCCAATTCCTCCTTAGGTCTTGATAGAACCCTAGACTCCTTTCATCTACTTCTTCTTCTCTTTTGTCTTCCTTCCTCTCTTTTGCATAGTACCTACACACGAGACTGCAACTTCCTTCTATCTTTCAACATAAATTGGTCAGGGCTCGACAGTTTCTCCTCTATTGCTGTCTCTCCCACTCATTCTCACTGGATACTACCAAATGAGGAGTAAAGTGGTAAAGGTTGTGATCTAATCCAAGCCAAGAGGGGTCTTTTCAAATTGATGCCTACTTTTATTTATCATTATTAATATTAATAATAATATTATTATTTAAGTTTATGTTATTACAATTTATTTGTATATGCACAATACAAGTTAAAAATTACCTAATGGAGTGTAAGGAGCAAAATAGAAGCTAGTCTTAGGCCAGTGCCCTAGTGCCCATGCTTGGTGCATAGGCACTTAAACTAGCTCTAGAATTCATAAAGAAAATAAAATAGCAAAAAAGTATATGCCCTTACTTGGAAAGGTGATGCCCTGACCAATGTCTAGGTACTCCAATCTTGGGTCTAAGTACTTGATAGGAAGAATCCAACGTAAAAATATCGAGAGCCCAACAATCTAATGCCCTAACCTAAGCAGTTTGATGTCAGCCTAATCATCCTAGTTCTCATCTGGTTAGTACCCCATCACTCCATATCCCAGAGAATGATCATACACATGTGAAACCAAACACCTATCTTTGGTGCCTAGCACCCTTGTCAGCGCCCCAATGCTTTCAACTCAGTACTCCGATGCCTAACACTTACTTAAGATAGATTTGGTGGTTTTGGACATTTTGGTTTGAAAAAATGATATAAGGAGCTAATTCCTTCATGTAAAGAAGAATTTAAATTAAAATATAAGGAGACTCTGATTGTCAACTACTTAGTGCATGAGAGAGTTTAGAGAGGGTGCAATTGATTTGTATATTGTGAGTGTGATAGAGTAAACCCAACTGAAATATCATTGTACAAGGAAGGATTAAAGTGGAGCAAATCATGATTTCTTTTGCGTTAGATTATACTTATTTGGAAACACTTTCATTTTGCTTTTCAATAAAATTTACCCAGTTTTATTTCCACTTATTTAGGAACTAAAGTTTTTGTGCTTCTTTGATTTGGTAATGTGATGAAACAATCCATTTGATTTCTCTAACACACATGATGGTTTTATTGCATGTTAATGTTTTATCATTTCAATCATAATTTACTTTCAATTTGGCTAGTTGAAATATTAAAATCCATTGTGATCTTGGGCTAGTAACCATATGCTAGAAGAGAAAGTAAGATAACACTTAATCACTTGTTGAAATATCAATATTGTCATTAAGAGAATACAATTGTATAGGGGAATTGAGGTTTCCTAGGAGACATTGCAGCATTAAGCTAACTTAACTGTAATATGAGGCTTCGACGTTTCTTATGTCTAGGAATAGGGTAAGGTGTAAGTGTCTTTCATTGTTAACAATAAGCAGGGGAAATTCATTGGAAGAAGATTGATGATTCTCATGAATCCTTTAAATGATGCATATATCACATCTAGAAGCCCAAAAATTGTTAAATAAGCTTTTAGAATATTTAGGAGCATATAAAAACCTCTGAAAAACTTATCATTTCAAGCTAAACTAAGGATTGGTAAACTAGAAATTTATCTTTTTAAATGATAATTCAATCTCCGTGGGTACAATACAAAGACTCAAAATCCATCTACTACTTAATCAACATGCATACTTGCATGATTTACATGTGCTTCATGATATCATATATCAAAATTTTGACATTATTTTTAAGAATATTATTAAATTTAAAATTTTGAGGAACTTTAGATGAATAATTTGAAGTTTTTTTTTTAAACACGTAGTTTTTTTTTTCTTTTCCACCTTTTTGTGTGGTTATTTACGGTGTGAAAAATTCTATAAGTCTCGTGACCTATGATTTTAGCATATTTTCTACATGCATATTTACTTAATTGTGTTTTGAACAATGATTTATATCATGGGGGGATTACATATAGAGCACCCAAAACATTGCTATTTACAAATCAAGCAACCTCTTTCATCCATTTTTTTAAATTCTCACTCAAATATCAATAAAACCCCAAGCCATATATTTTATTTTTATCAAATTCATAATGGTTTGATCGTGGCATGCATAATGCATCGATTTCATATTTCAAAAAATATCTAAGTACTTGATTTACAACTAACAATGTTTCTTGTGCTTTGTATGTAATTATTCCTTATATTAGTTATTAGTTTATGGTCACTAGTTATTTCTTGGTCACATGTGCAAGATTAGACCTGAATAGTACTGTTTAACACTAAAAAGGAGAAGACCAAAAAGAAAAAATTACAAAGCATATGATGAACCCTCATGAAGTCAACGTTCAGCTAAGACCACTTATGGACTTTGCCAACCCTTCGGTAAAAGAAATTCACTAGAATTTTAAATATTCTACTCTAAAAGCCAACACATTTGAACTTAAACATGTCATCATTTAAATAATCTAGAACAATTAGTTTGGAAGTTTAATGACATGAGTAAATTTAACACATTTTTATTGCATTTAATTTTGCCTTTTTCTCCATATTTATCATAGATTTATGCTTGTGGAAGGTTGTTTTTCAAGTTTTAGAGGATCAAACGTGAATTTTGGAGTGAGAAAAAACTAAAGTCATAAGTGCCTTACTAGCGTGACCAAGCCTATTCTAGGCATGGCGATGCTATGCCTCGGCATAGCCACGCTAGGATCGGGTGTGACTACACCTTTGTATCGTTAGCTTTAGTTTTACCATGCCAGGTTCAAGCGTGACCATGACACCGAGGCTGCCTTTATGTATGGAAAGAATTACCTTGTTAAACCTAGACCAAGGCTCAAAAACCCATTCTAAGTCATAAATAGATGATCTTAGGCAACTGGTGGCTGGATTTGGAGAGGCGTTTGGAGCTTTCCCTTAGGGTTCTTCTTCCTTTTTTGAGTTTGGAGTCCTTAAGAGCTAATTTATTTCTTCTTTCACTTCACCTTTTTCATTTTCTTTGAGAGATCATAGTATGAGGGGGAGATCATCTACTTCTGTTGAGAGGAAAAGTTGCTCTTATAACTTTTTCTCTTATGTTTTGCTTGCAACAATGGTGTTTGATGGAATTATTTTCCTTGATTTTTTGGCTAGGTCTCTTTGACATCTTTTTGATGTAGGCTTAGTGGATTATTTTAGTTTTTCTCAAAATTTTTCCTCTAACATTTTTTTAGAGCTTGCATGTCTCCATGTTGTTGGTTAACATTCTGATTTTCATTTAAAATATTTCATGATCTATGACTTCTGCCTGTCACATAGCAGAATAAATAACTTATCCATAAAATTTTGATAGAATAGACATATTTTAATTAGGGATTTGCAACCTAGATATGAGATCAGAAGAATCTTGGAAAATGCCACGAGGTTAAGAAAATACTTAACTTCATGGGTTTTTTATTCTTCTTATGACCTATGCATAGACTTAAGGAGAAAACTTCATCTCTGATTGACAACTATCACATAGGGAAACACTCAATAAAATTACAAATCACCACTACACCCAAGTTACAAAGGTATGATCCTCATCTCTATTGAAGAACACAAAGATTTTTTCTACATTATTTTTTATGCTTTTTGAGATAACATCTTTATTTTCAATTTTCTACCTAGAATTTTTGGAATTCAACATTGTATTGTGATCATGCTATGCTAAGTTTACAATGTTCATAAACTAAAGTTTTTTCTGTCAGAATAAGTGTTAGCCCTTTCCTTTTGGGATTGATATGCGACTTTGATACCCCATATTACTTGACATGCATACTTACATGATTGACTGACTTGCCTCACAATAGCTATTCAGCCATCAAGTTTTTGGCACCGTTTCTAGGGAAAGGTGTTAATAATCATTCTAATTTTAGAATAACTTTAGTTGAAAAACATAGAACCTAGGTTTGACAATTTTTTATTTATTTTAATAGTTTTTTAATATTTGTGTTGCATTTTCATATTTTGTGTTGTTAATTGGCTTACAAGTGCTGAATAAAGTGGAAACGAAATTAAAAAAAAATGTAAAAGCTAAAAAGCCAATATTAGTGTCCGTTTTCTTTTTATTTTTGTACATCTATTGCTTGCTGTGCATGTTTGCATGTTGATGGAGTTGTGTAGGTCTTGTGATTGTGTGTTTTCTTGGAGTTTGTTGAGTTAACCTTCAGAATCACTTGTTCACAGTCTTAGTGTATGCATAGGATTACTGAATCCATTCTTGTCCTTTTTGACTCTGAAACTGACCAAACCTTTAAATGTACATTCACTATTTGACACACACATAGGATGGCTATCCCTCATGATCATACCATGAAATAACTTAAGGATTATGCTAACCATTTTGTTGAGAAAATCCATATGAGTATCAATTACCCAATAGTAGAGGCCAATAATTTTGAACCGAGACTTAACATTATCCAAATGGTTCAAAACAATTAGTTTAGGGGACCCCCAACTAAGGACCCAAATCTTCACTTAACCAGTTTCCTTGAACTCTATGCTAATTTTTAGTATAATGGTGTCCCCAGTGTTGTTGTTAGACTTAGATTATGCCCATTATCTTTGAGAGATAAAGCAAGGTGTGGTTGAACTCTATTTCCCTATGATCCAAAACCACGTGGACCGATCTTCCCCAAAATTTCTTTTTGTAAAATATTCTCTTCATTTATGACTTCCAATCTTAGGAATGATATTATTTTGTTCACCTAGATAGATGGAGAGTCAATTTACAGGTTTGGGAGAGGTTCAAGGAATTGCTTAAGAGGTGCCCACATCATCTCTTACATGACTAGCTAATTATCTAAAACTTTTACAATGGGTTACTAGCTCCCTGAGGTTCATTGTAGATGTCACTGCTGGGGTATCACTGATGCCTAAGCTTTTTGAGGAAGCATATCAATTGATAGAATAAATGGCTATCTGTAACTTTCAATGACCCGCTGAGAGAGTCACACTCGAAAAAGTAGCTAGTGTGAACGACATAGATATCTTAGCTATCTTAGACACCCAAGTAGTTGTCATCTATAAAGATTAGACATTCTTGGGGTGAATTTTATGCAAGGAGTGCCATGAACTGAAGGGATGTTATATGGATCGGTGGTAGATATTAGCATGAACACCTTACAAGAAGTAAATTCTATAGAAAATCATGTCAATAACCATTATTCCAACTCCTACAATCCAGGCTAGAGAAACCATCCAAAATTTTAATGGAGCAACAATAACCAAGCCGTAGAAAACCAAAAGTGGGGAAAGCCATAAGCCAACCCTATAGATAACTGGAAAAACAAAGAAGTGAACCCCTAAAAGTAATCACACCCACTAGAATATTAAGACAACACACAACCCTTCCAGAAAAATTCACTATTTTATGAGCTAATAATAAAAATAAGAAACCAAATACAAAGACAATGTGTAGCAATTAACAACCCATAGAACAACTTAGGATAGCTGGCAAATTCCTTGAACAATAAACATTCAGGGGTGTTGCTAAGTAACACTGAAGTACAATTTAAGGAAAATGGGGCTGAGCAAGTGCGGGCTGTGAAGTTAAGGCGTGAAAAGGAGTTAGAAGTCATCACTAAGAAGGAGAACCTTAATGATTTAGACCCTGAAATAGGAGGTGAGTGTGAGAACAGAATATAGGACGTTGGAAGAACTATCTCACCTATTAGGATTAGCCAAGAGGAGGGACTTCCACGACCTTTTCCATATAGGATGAAGAAGCAAGAATCAGATAAATAATTTTTAAGATTTTTAGAGGTGTTCAAAAAGCTAGCCATAAGAATTCCATTTAATGAGGCTCTAGAATGAATGCTAGTTATGCCAAGTTCATGAAGGAACTCCTGACTATAAAAGGAGACTAGGAAATTTTGATACTATGATCCTAGCTAAGGAATGTAGTGCCATTTTGCAAAGGAAGTTTCTCTAAAAAATGTAGGATCTAGGGTGTCTCACCATCCCATGTGCCATAGAAGAGAAATTTTTGGGGAGGTCACTTTGTGACTTAGAAATAATGTATAAATCTGATGTCACTATCTATTTTTAAGAGACTTGAATTAGAAATGACTTACTAATAATCTAAACCTACAATTAGCTAATCGATCCATGTCCTTACGAGAATTATTGATTGATATGCTAGTAAAAATGGATAGTGTGTTTTAAGATTTTGAACTTCTTTCCTTGCAAATTTCTAACCCATATTTGTGTATATAAACGTTCTTAATTATTTCAGGCTTACTGTTCAAATTTATGAAGAAAACCTGCCTAAACTCAAAGGTATGAAAAGCCCAACATATTGAGGTATGAGTTATATATGTTTATATCTTTTCTTTCTTCCCATGTTAATTGTATTGAAATTCAAAAATTTAAGTTTGGGAGAGAGAAAAAAATAACTATTAATTGTTCTCATGTAAAAGTATTTTCAAATTATTAACATGATTTCCTGTGATAGAACTCTATTTCAGATAACTGTAATTTGATTTTATTTAAGTATTTTAGTAAAAATAACTTCAAAATCATAACTTAGTAAGAAAATACAATAAAAAGGTTAAAATATCCCTGAGCTTAGTAAATAGAGAAGAAATTATTAAAAATAAAAATCAAAATTAATTCACCAATAATTAATTTTAAAATAAATCAAAACTTTTAAAAACTAAAAAATCATTAAATATAAAAAAATATATCAAAATTTTATGGAAAATTAAATGCAATATTCTTCGTGTCCTTGGAATATTCTCTGTCATCTAAGGACATAGGACCATTTTAAGCATGAAAATTTGAATTTAAAATGAATATTTATTTATTTTGATAAATAAATATATAAAATTAAAATAAAATTAAAAAAAAAAACAAACTCAGAGCGGAATAATTAATTAAAAAGTTAATTCTAAATTTTAAAAACTAAAATTATATTTTAAACCTATATGAGAATAAATTTGTAATTTAAAATTTTTTGCACATTGACCCCTATTGCCTCTAAACTTGATCAGACTTGGAAATCCTAGTATTAGAATTTAATGAACCTTAAAAAAGTTAATAAAAGGAATTGACAAATTAAGTAATGAAAAATTAATAAAAGTTAATGATTATATAAATACCCCTTTTTTAAGTCATAAAGCCACACTTAAATAAGTATTAATCAAATTCAAAATAATAATAATAAAAAAAGATGAAACCCTTATTCACTTTATAAAAATACTTGAGAAGGAAGTAATCAAACTATTAATTTAAAAGTTAAGTTGAAGATTTGATGAACTATATATATGCCCCTAATAATGCCTAGTAAGAAAAAAAGAGACACAATGGATTTATTAATTAATTAAAAAATATTTAAGAATATGCTTGTGAAGTTTAAAGAATGTCATTTAATAAACAATAAATATAAGACAAGATAAAAAATTATATAGTTGAAATAACCATAATAGTTGAACATTCTTAAAACCTTTGCTGATAGTACAAGGGAAAGAAACAATTGAAGATTGAACTAGTAAACCACTAAATTTTTATGCATGCTTTTTTTAAAACATAATTAGAATTTGTAATAAGTATAAGCATGTAAAAATTTAATCGACTACAAAATAACTAATACTGTAACTTAAAACATTACTTAAATTGGAATAGCTAAACAATAAGTCTAAGGAATGAGATAAGGAGTGTCAATGATTCCTTTTTAGAGGCCATAAACACCCTTTTCTTCAAGATGACAAGGTAATCATAACAAATCATAGGAGAACCACCAATGATAAAACTAAGTAAACCCCTATACTCCGAGACAAAGTGAGTCAAGTTAAAAGTAATTAAGTTATAAAGATACCCTTCTTGAAAGAATATTTTTACTAAATAATTAAAGAACCAACATGATAAACTATAAAATGAAAACCTAATAAATAGATAAAGTAGACTAAAATTTGAAAGTCATGAAAATTTCAAATGAACTCTAACATTCACTAAAACTTAAACTCAAACAAGCTGAGTCAACCCCTAGTCTATGGAAAAACACTTGATTGAGGTAACCTAAGATGGCTAACAATAATTCATATGGTTATTTCTAGTGAAGTAGACCACAAACTTCAACGACCCCTGGATGATGGAACCACATGATATTGAACTGTTTGTTATAGAAAGATTTAAATTAATAAAAGTAAAGTGTATCAAAAAAATTAAATTGATTAAAAGTCAAGAGATAGTCAGAATGAAATAAACTTATCAACTTAATAAAATCTGAAATAAATTAAAATGTAAAGTGAAACCTAATGAACAAACATATCAAACGAAACTTGAATAATAATAAAAATCAACCTTCGTGTCTATGAAGGTCCCTTCGATGATGTAGCCCACAGTTGCTGACAAGAATCTTCTGATTAGGATAAATTAATCATCTCTATTGACTAAGTAGATTCAAAACCAATGACCCCGAGATGTTAGAAGGCCATGGGCATCTTAACTATGTTGTCTTAAATAAAAATGAATATTTTCTACTTAACAAATTCGCCCACCTTTAGACATAATAAGGTGCTATCCTTGCAGACTTTATAGGAGTAAATAAGTTTTATTATGTGATTTTTGTGTTTGCTCTTTAGATGCCTGTTAGGACGAGTAGATGACTCTCTGTTGCACTAGTTTAACATATACTTTTTTTTTGTATGTTTCTAGGCTGCTAAAGTATGCATAGGATGTACTAACGCTATTTTGTAGTGCTGTTGTAATTAAAATGAACTACCTATCATAGTTGCCTAGGTTTTTCCTTTCGAGTCATCATTTTCTTAATAAAGTTTGGGGGTTTTTTGGTTGATTGACTATCAACACCCAAACCATCCAAAAGAAGATGAAACCTGAAGCAAAGTATGAACCTCAACCAAAACTAGCATCGGTGGCTCATATGATATCAACCGATGTGTGACAAAGGTTTAGGACTGGCACCCATTGACTGTCCTTATTTCTTTGCTTGTTTGATAGGTCGTCCCCCATTTTTGGTCGATGCCTTTTGTTTATGCATTTTTTTTTCAAAAATATCGATAGGCTCATCTAATTACTAAATCTTCTACTCAAAAAAGATAAACGATTTAAAACTAGCTTTCCAAAAATTAGATGGAACTTGTAACCAAATAGAATTAAATAAAATTTTTCATTCAAAAACATAACAAATATCATTAATATAAAACAACCCTGATTTGATGAAAAAATAAACTTGAGTAGAAACCCTTTTTTTATTTAGGAATATAAACGAGAACATGATCACAGTCATATGCATAATCATCTTGATTTTATTCCTTATACTTTGAGCACTCACACATTGCATGAATAGGAGAATGAGTTCTCATGTGAGAACCATTCTCTTAACGGAAGCGTGTTCTATCATTTGCATCTCAATTAGCCTTATGGACTAATATTCAAGACATTCATCATCAAGGACATGCATAACATATGGCATAGCTTGTTTCATGCACTCAGTACTAAGAACTAATAAATAATAAAATATTTGAGTGCGGTGAGCCTCCAAACATTTATATTTTAAATTACAAAAATATATTCACATTAGTCTTAGGATATTGTGGATAATATACATACATAGACCACTTGATTTATGATCAAATTGTAAGATCTACTACTTCAAAGGGAATAACAATCAATCATCTCTTGCATCATTGAGACCGGCCATGCATGGTTTTAAATGAAATTAGGTGGTTTAGATGTTAGCCCATTCCAGTCATAGTTATAAGTCCATTGCATTCTATTTGTTTGTGTTTTCTTTTGTTTTGGATTAGGGTTTCTATATTTTACTTCCTTTAGCTAACTTCACCTTAGTTCTAGGATTTTAAGGAGTTCACTAGTTACGACATAAATCCTCATTCTCCTAGGCTTTCTTGTGATCATACATCATGTGATATGAACCCAAACCTTCTAATATAATTTCAAGATGAAAAATTAAATAAATCTCTTTCAAAATCAATAAACAGTATGATAGTTGAATGTCACTATGTTTTTCAGTATCTTTTACATATCCAACTTTTCTTCCTTTTGGTTCTAATAATATCTTTTCCACTTTTGATCCTTTCTTGTTTGAAATCCTTAATAATCAATTGTGGAAACCTAAACATACAAATTTCCTAAAGAAAAAACCACAGCCTTAAGCGAGAGTATTCTTAAGTAACTTTAATTACTTAAGATGTAATTAATTATATAGGTTTGCCATTATAAAAAGTTCAAAGACCCCATCTTAATATAAACCCTCTCTAATCTTCAAATTAGTTAGAAGAAAGATTTTATTAGTTTTAATTATAGACTAATGCAAACATCCAAAACATTTTAATTTAAATAATCAAACCCACAATAAAGTAATATTTCTATCTCTCGAGATAGTATATTACTTTTGATGAGTTGATTAATTACTTAAATGACTAGATTTTAAAAAATAAATGATATTTTAAAACCCGTGTCAAAAAATAAAGCCAACACCCGTCCTTCCTTTTCTTTAAGTTTTCCATGGTGTAGACTAGAAAGTTATTATGGATCTATCATTACCTCCATTTTCTTTCCATCTTCCCATCATGGTCAACCTTATCTCACCTATCCTTTCAATTTTCCACCATGGTCAAGCCTTATCTCCTCATTCCTTGCATTTTCCTACCATGGTCGAGCATTCTCTCCCCCATTCCTTTCACTTCTTCACCATATTAGAGCGCCATTTCCTTTTCCCTTCCATTTTTCCACAAACCCAAACCCCTCTCTCTTATCCTCCCAACTTCTCCACCATACTCCATTCTCTTTTCCATCTCTCTTCTATTTTTATACCATACCCAAGTCCCTCTCCCATCTCCTTCTAATTTCCTCACCGCGCCTGACCCCCTATCTTTTTCCTCCTCCTTTGTTCACCATAGTCGAGCCCCTCTTCCTTTCCATTCCATTTCCTCACCACACACTTCACAGATTAACACTTTCTATGTCCTATCCAAATTTAAAGAACTCAGCTCACCACAAAATACCCGTTACTTCCTTCTCTTCTACCTTAACCCTAAAATGTAGCACATAAAAAACTACTATATCTTCCCTCTCTCACCTTTCTTGAGACCTTACACTCCCTTCTTACTCCATATCTTCACCCCATACCTAAAACTACCCACACATCACAAACTTACCTTTCCTGAAACCTCACCCAAGTTCACCACTCCCTATTTCTTCTTATTCAAACCCTAATCTTCTTCTATGTTCCTTACTATACTTTTTTCAAACCTAGCCTTAAGTTTCCCACAAAGACAAAGACCTCACTCTTCATTTCTAATCCCCATGCTTGAAAATAGAAAAAAATAAATGAGAAAAGAGATACGTATGTGTTACATGGTGTCTGTTCCACTTCAATAAAAAAAATTCACATGCATAAGTATATATAATGTGAATTCACATTATTAATTCTTGAAACCTCATCGAACTCTTTCTAAGGTGTCTTGAAATTCATGTGAGGTTTAAGTCTATATTATGCGAAAACCAAAATAATGTTAAAGTCCCTTGAAAACCATGTGATGTGTATGTTTATTTTACGTGATTAGAATCTATGTGTTAACATACTTAGTTTTGCATTCCATGCTATATATCTTTGTGTTGGCATAACTTTTGATGTCATATGTGTGGGATGTCCACCTGAGTGCATTGAGACCATGCTTCATGCATGTCATTTTTTCAGACCTCAAGATATTCAATTTGAGACTTTTTGGCATGTAATGAAGGGCACGCAGCCAGGTTCATTCTGCTAGACTTTGGGTATCACCTAGTTGAAAGATGGTTGGCATTTTTTTCTATCGGAAGGCTTCAATTGGGTCAACATATCTCATTCACCATACTGTGCACAAATCTCACTTAAATTGGCTCATCCATCAGCACATTTGTCTAAATTACCTCAAATGATGAAATATACTTTGTAAGCACATGTGAAACGTCAATTTTGCTAGGGAAGGACACTTTTTTCACTATAGTTTGCGTACATTCCAGCAATTCATGAATCAAAGATTTTCAATAAAAAATAATAAATAAATAAATAAAAGTGCCTTCATAAATGCACACAACCCACACCCTCATGGAATCGCTCGTTCAGGTGCCCTAGCCACTCTCTGCGAGACCGCCGCTTCCCTTATCATGCATGAAACTCACCGGCCGGTGTTCCTCGCCTGCAAATGACCTACCGCAAATGTTCTCCTTCGCCAGAGCTTCTACCTGTCAATATTCACGTGAGTCTACTCTCTTTGATGAAATCCTATTAGGCCCCCTCATTGCTGATTGCCCAGCTTACGTTAGCTCCAACCCTCTCTCACATGAAAGATTCTTCGCACTTCCTTTAAATACTTGGGACCGAAGCTTTTGCCCATCAGATTCCTCTCCCGCCAGTGAAGTTCCCATTGGTGAATTGACTTCCATGAGCCTCCTCCACCTTCTTAGCACAACCTCTTGGTATGAGGTCCTCCTTACCGGCCATCACTTCATTTTCGCTAGAAGCTTGTGGGAGCGCCTCATCGTCGGCAGTCACCAATGGTATCACAGTGTCAAAAGTGTGGGCATCCTCTCTCCATTTGAGGAGAGCTTTATTTTGGACTTGTCTGCACAATGAGTTACCAACTAGATGGTATAATCTACTTAAACCTTAGAGTTTTCCTACATAGCTAGCCCTAGGTAAGTTTAGGCTAGGCATTGTGGGTCTGGTTGCTCAAACGGGTGAGTGGGCCTTTCAAGGCCAACCAACATTAGTTGGGGCGGCCACGCCCTTGGATTGGCTATTAACTTCTTAGAGGTAGCCCTAGGTTAGGAAGTTTTTTATTGGACCTCCTTTCAAATTTGAGCGTTTTCCCTTGTGAACCTTAGATCCATACCTAAGAGGATCAGAATCCTGAATTTCTCATGACTTTGGAGCTTCCAATCTTCTATGGAGGGTTTAGTAGAGTTCAATCTTGAAGGATGGGAAAAGCTTTGTAGCTAGCCCATCCTGCAAGTTTGTGGAGGCTCTTAGGATGAAAAGGGTTGTGTAGCTAGTCTGCTCTACGGATGGTGAAGGACTTCCCCAACGAGAATGAGATGAAAAAGTCCTCATCATTTCCATGCAAAATTTAGAAGATGCTATGCTACAGATCCAAGAGCTTCCACACTAGATTTTAGTGAGATTGGTAGAATGAGTTTGACTTGTCATCGAGCGTTTGGGCACATTTTCTTCCATGGTTTTCATCGCATTTTATGTGACTGACATTTGTAGCACTTTGTGTGCTCATTTGTGGCATCTTTATCACATTTTGATCATGCACATATCATATGATTGATCATATGATCATTTCGGTTCAATTGGCTGCACCAGCACGATAAACCAATCAACTTTAAGTTTGATTGGCAGTCTCGTGTTGATCACCTAATTCATTGGGTTTGACCGACCACAATGATTTGATCACCCAGTTTGGGTTTGATCAGCCATCTGGGACCGATAACATAATATTTTGGGGCTATGTGTCAATCATCTGCCTTGGTTCAATAGACCATACTAACTTGATCGCCGAATATTTTGGGTTTGATCGAATGCTACATGTTGACGAACCAATCCATTGGGTTTGATTGGTCCTCCCAAGCCAATCAACCGATCCTTTAGGTTTGATTGGTTGTCCCAAATTAATCAACCCACCTCTTTAGCTTGGCCACTGTGGCATGGTCGACCATTCACTTGCATGAGTGTGTGCATTTTGTGTATGTTGCATGCTCCTTTGCATGTGTATGAAAACTCTTTTGACTTTATGTCTATGTCATTGCATGTGAAAGTATTTTTCCCGTGTATGCTCTACATGTGGCATGTTAGTGTGTCTTTTGAGCATCCCCACTTGTGGTGTCTCATTGAACTCCCCTACTTATAGGTGGCTTTCCACATATGAAGTTTTATGCATAGAAATAGACACTGCACACTTTAGGAGGAGTTGGCTCACTTATAGGCATCTATTTCTTCTTAAGATGAAGCCTAGAGCATCATAGGCATTTCACATTGCAATCAGTGTGATTCATGCTTCCTAGCCACTGAACTTGTGCGAGGCACAATGTGTGTATATCTAAGCTTGTGATTCTCACTAGTAAAGATATCATCACTTATTTTTTTATGGCACCTAAAATTTTTGTATGCTTGCCATTTGCATGTCATATACTTGACATTTCAAAGTGTCATATGCTTGAAATTTATGCATGCCAATGTTGACCTCATTTTTGGAGAGGCTTAGTTTCTTTCTTAGAATTTAGGATATGGCCATAGGACTTTCCTATTGACTATTCTAGGGACTAGTAATGCGACCCATGTCACATAAATCCTATGTGCATCTTGACTCTTTTTTTGAAGTCTCACTAAGGTGGACTCAAGCCCTCAACTTTTATTTTAGATGTCTAGGAACAACATGTGGAGACTCAAAAAATGAGTTCCCATATAATCAAGAGGCCTCTGGATGACCTTGGGTGGCTAGCTCACCTTGCACCTCCCAACACTTCACCATCCACCAAAACCGCCCAAATCCAACCCAAGCTTACCAAGACCATTCCTAGCCATCAAATTTATTTAAATACACTAAAATACCATTATTTACCAAAATTCCCAAAAACTATCAAAATTGTCCAAATTTTCCCAAATTATTAAAAATTATCAAATTATTCAATTTCTACCAACATTTCAAAGTCCACCCAAAATGCCCTAAATTCCGAATTTCATCCAAAATTCCTAATTTCCACCAAATCCTCCCAAATTTAAATTAAAACCATAATTGCTTCAATTCCAAATTCAAATCCAATATACATGAGCCCTAAAGCCAAATTCACATCAACCCCACATCAATGTTCACCTTAACTCCAAAACCCACCAAACTTGAACCTTCATAACAAATCCAAAACTCACCAAGCCTAAGTCCTAAATTTCATGAATTCATGAATTTTTGAAATTCATCATGATTAATTCTCATTTCGATTAAAATCAAGTACAATCCCAAAGTTAACCCTTTCATAATCAATTTTAAAAGCCATTAAACTAAGCCCAATTTCCCATTAAAATTAAAACCAAAAGTCCATCAACATGATATGAATCTCCCCTCATTCATTTAATCGAAATCAAATTATGGGGATTAAGTTCATGATTATAATTTGCCACATTTAACCTCATGAAGACACCTCACAAAATACCAAAAATCCTAAAACCCTTGTTCATGAAAACTAGCCAAGACACATGCAAGCCATGAAGCTTTCTTCAAGCCATATGTGAGCCATGTGAGCCATGCCATGTCAGCATTCCCTAAGTGGCAAAAGGAGGAGCCTCTATTAAGGTCCCCTAAAAAGTGTTTAACCACTCAAATGTTTCACTTAAACCTACAAATGTGGTTCAAAAGTGTTTAACCACTCAAGTGTTTAACCACTCAAATCTAAATACACATGATCAATTAATCTACATACACATGATGGGGACTTGGCCAAACTAATCAAGCTGATCCTCATAAGCCCAAGCCACCTTGAGAGTAACGAAAGCCCATTTCCATGAGCCTAAAACCAAGCTAGACCCATGTTGACCCAAAACCCTTTCCCTACCCATGCATGGAACCAATTGGCTTCACAATCCTCCACCTCTTACCATCCACTTGAGATGGTGACCTCCCATGGTCTGGTTGATCACCCTAGCCACTGGAAAACCTAAGGTTAAGAAGCATCACTATATGTTAAAATAAAAATTCCACCCATCCAATGTGGCTCACTTCAAGTGGATGGTAGCCCCTATGACTTTTTTCACCCATTAACTAGCCTAATTGAGCTCCATGCCCAAGCTTATAAATAAGACACCCCCTCATGACCAAGAGAGGTGCATATGGCAAAGCCCTACCAAAATCGCTCCAAACCAATCCTAAGCTTGTATGAAACTCATCCCCACCATCTAAGCCACTGCCTCCCATCACAAAACCCTAATTTGAAGGCTCAAAACCAAGACATTTTAGTCCATTTCACTAAACCCCATAAAACATCAAATTGATTATTCTAATAGCTTTGCCAAACTTCAGAAACACTTCCCTAATAAATATCCCTCTCTCTCGAGCCCTCTAACCTAACCCTAGATCAACTTAGACTCCCCATTTGGTCTAGGTCATACCCAGTCTCAACCATAGAGAAAACTAACACTTGGTGGAGGTTCATGGACGCAAGGTGAAACTTCTCAACCAACCCAATTGATGACTCACCTCTTGGGTAATGTTATAGCTCAACAAGTCCTATTTTTACCATGGTTTAGACTTTTTTGTAAGAAATGAACAATCCATGTCCACCTAGTCATATAGATATGTTCGTCTCACTCAGATGAAGGTGTAGGAACAAACTGCACTTAAATTATTTTAGTATTAAGTGAGATCTTAGTGTTAGAGTGTGGATGGATCTCGAGTTAGGGCTCATTTGGAATGATGAACAGATATCATCAATTTTTATGTATTTAAAATGAGTAGCTCGGATTAGGTCAGAAGAAGAGATGGAGTGGTAACTGCGGGCCGAGTTAGCGTCTATGTGGAAAGCACGATGAATCACAGGATGACATGTAGGGATTTGGAGAAGTTAAGGATGACGTGCCACCGACGTGGTTAAGTAGATAAATATGGTATTTTCTTATTTAATTAAACACAGAAACCTTAAAAAATCATATCTTGGTGTTGAAAAATTAGAAAAATAAAATAAAAATACGCTTGTGCTCAGCGAATGGAGTAGAATATCATGAACCAAATTAAAAATATTCATTTAATATTTAGGTATTAATTAATAATTACCTTATAATTTAATTAACATACAAAAAATGAAATATTGCACATCATGGCATGAAATTTTGTGGGCTTGTTCCTCATGGAATTACGGATGTTCTCTAATTCTTCCAAAGTCAAAGAACACTCTTAACTCAAAAAATGCCTAAATAGTTGCTATAATCACTTATGTTTTAAATAAAAAATTAATAAGAAATTAAAATAAAAATCATATTTGTTGGGACCACCAAAATCAGTGGCATCAATGAAAAATAAAAAATACACTTTCAAATAAAAATATATTTTTCCTAATATTTATATATTTAAATAATTAAGAAAATTATGAAAATTCAAATTAAGGTCAAAATATCATAATATGTCCTCTGATTAAAGTTAGTCAATCTAGAAATGTCCCAAAAAAAAATTCAAAGTAAAAAAATGTATAGTTGATACAAAATTATACTTTTCTAAAAAAATGACAATTTTTGCTTAAAATTTTTTTAAAAAAATAAAATGAAAATTAGAAAAATATAAAATCAAGTTTAGTGAACTCACTCAGATCAGAGTCACTTAGGAAAAAAAAATTGAAGTTAAGATTAAAAATATATATTTTAAGAATTTTCTTAATTTAAAATAGCTAAAAATAATTAAGAATTACAAAAATACAAATATATTTCAAAATGTCACAAAACTTCCTCTAATTAGAAACGGTAACTTAAAAATGATTTTATATATTTTTTAAAGATATAAAAACATATTTTAATTATTTAAATATATTATTCCATACTTCTATAAATTATTGATTAAAATAATTATAAAAAATAAAATAAAAATTATAAAAGTATAAAATCATGTTCTCTGAGTTTATGAAAGTCAAAGAAGTCAATGAAAAATAAAAATTAAACTATTAAAATAGATATTTTTTCTATTTATTTATATATCAAAATGAATCTAAAAAATCATAAAAAATAGAAATACAATTTCAAAAATCATGAAAATACCCTACGTAGTACTCTTACTTATGGGAACACCATGAAATTTCCATAAGGGTAGAAAACACATTTTGAACAAGAAAGTCAATCAACTGTGGAAATTCATAATTATGGAATAAAATAGTTCTAAAAAGAAAATAAATATAAAAAATATATAATTCCTCCTTTGAGGTGGGGAACAGGGGTATAGTGGCACAAAATGAGTGAATTACATTCATCCACCATGTCACCCATGGCTTTGTGAAAGAATGACACATAAACTTCTATTTTACTTTAATTTTCAAATTTAATGTTCATGAGGTCATCTCATGATGTAAGGATGATTTAAGCCATGTTTTTTTTCGTTGGGTTGCTGCTGAATGATGATTCATTCATATCTTCCTTAAGCAATTCATAAATAGGTGACACCTCTTTTACCCCTTCATGATGGTGTCATAATTAATCATAACCTTGGGTAAAGGTTATGATTAATGAGTCATGGGTGACACATAGGTGATTTTCCATAAATTGAATTTAATGTTAAAAATCAATTATGAATTTAATGTCATGCGTGATTTCATAATTTCAAATTCAATTTAGGGTTATTTAATTATAATTCTATTTTTAATTAATTATGAAATTAATTGAAAATGTAGAAAATTATAATATTAACCCATAGATTAATCAAAATGATTTTGAAGGTTAATCATTTGATTAATTTTGTTAATTTGGTTCAAAATTGAGTATTTTGACCAAATTTGACTAAAGTTGATCATGGTTGACTAGGGTTGACCATGGTTGACCAATCCAAGTCAAGGGTTGACTCAGGTGATTCACATGACCTTGTCATGGTTAATATAATCATAGGGTTATTAATTTTGGTAATGGGACCTAGGTTTGGCTAGGGTTACCCAAATGATCAAGTTTTATCATTTTAATGTCTCAAATTGATTAAATGTGTCAAATTTGACCAATTTGTTGTGTAGGTTGACTTAGTGGTCAATGGGGTGGTCATTAGGTCAATGTGGTGGTCATTATGTATGGATTGACCATTATTTGACCTACTTTGACCATTTGGGTCAAGGGTTGACTAGTTTGGTCAATATAGTAGTCATTGGGTCATGGATTGACCATTTTAAACTAATTTAATCATTTGGGTCAAGGGTTGACTAGCTTGGTTAATGTGGTGGTCATTGGGTCATGGTTTAACCATTTTGACCTAATTTGACCATTTGGGTCAAAGGTTGATCAGATTGGTCAATGTGGTGGTCATTGGGTCATGGATTAACCATTTTGACCTAATTTGACCATTTGAATGAAACTTTGACCAGTTTAGTCAATGAGGTGATCATTAGATTAAGAATTGTCCATTTTGACCTAATTTGATTATTTGGGTCAAGAGTTGACCAGTTTGGTTAATGTGGTGGTCATTGGGTCATGGATTGACCTTTTCGACCTAATTAGACCATTTGGGTCAAAGGTTGACCAGATTAAGGTTTGTCATTGCTGATTGGATCATTTTAGGAAGTCATTCTGATTTGGACAAAAAGGCTTCATTATGGTTTTACCCTAAACATTAGGGTTTAGTGATCATTGGTAAGATTTAGGAGGTCAATGTTGGTAGAATTCCTTTTTCAAATTGATTTATAAATGATCCTCACAAAAGTGATGTTAACAAATGGGCCCCCAATATGTGTGGAATACTTCACAAGTATGCCGCACATATTGGCGTTGACCGAAACGGTCTGGATAATCCAACAAAATTATTAATTTAAGAGTAATATTATTGTCAAATAAGTCTTATTTTTAATATTTAAAGAGAAAATGGATACCATATTTCATTAAAGGAGGTCTTACACCGCCTTTCAAAGGTATTAAATGTCAGAATGTCGATTTTTAAGAATGACTGCTATGTGACTTATATCCTTTCTCAAAGAAAGAGCTACAGGAATGCAATGTTTCCATGCCAGGAAGGGTCTTATATCCAATAGCTGAAGAGAGAGCAGATGCCAAACCATCTCTCAGAAATGTCAAATGTCAATATGTCGATTTTAAGAAGGAATTATATACGACTTATATCCCTTCTCAAAGAAAGAGGTACAGGAATGCATGTTTCCATGTCAGGAAAGGTCTTATAACCAATGGATGAATAAAGAGTGGATACCATACCATCTCTCAGAAATGTCAAATGTCGATATGTCAATTTTGAGAAGGAATGTTATACGACTTATATCCTTTCTCAAAGAAAGAGCTACATGAATGCCACGTTTCTGTGTCTGGAATGGTCTTATATCCAATAACTGAAGTGAGAGAGATGATGTTATATGACCCGACCACAAATACGCAGTAATATTCGCTTCCAAAAGATAGCCAAAAGCTTTGACATAATTTATAAATAGCGGCTAGTGTCTAAAATCAAAATGTTGTAAAATTTTAGAAAATATTTTACACACTAGGGGTACTACGCAAGTATACGTATCGTTTCAAGTAATATAGGGGTTTTAAACAAAGACCCCAGTATCGATCCCACTGTGGAAGATTTATAGAAATAAATTTTCTATGAAGAAAGAAAAAGAAAATAAAATAGTAAAAATATTTATATCTTATCTTTTAATTTGATTATAAATTACTATTTAATTTACTAGATGCAAATAAAGAAAACAATAATAAGATAATGATTTTATGAATTCTATATAAAATAAACAACTTTCTTTCCTTCAATTAATCTGAGATTTCTAAGATAATTTAATATTCATTGGAGAATTTAATTTATGGTATTGTGCCAAATAGAAGCATTCCTATTCTTTACCCTTTGATCCGAGCGCAAAGAACATCGACTAATTTACGAATCAGGTCCGGATGTATTGTTAGTAAAATGGGTTAATCTAGGATCACACTTCTAGATGTCCAAGGGTGGCTATGGTCGGCCCTACTAGTGACCCTTTCCTAGTCTATAAATCAAATTATAAGAATTTAGTCTGTCACTTTAAAAACTTATCAATTCTACGCCCTTTAAATATTATCTTCCTATTTATTTGCACTTCAACAAGAATAGCCCGCTCATGGCCTACGACTACCCAAGGATTCATGTGACATTTACAAGTTAAGAGTTCTTCTCCTTCAAGGTTTCAAAACTCTTCAACAGGTTTTAGCAATTCAAACGGCCAATTTAAAAAGTAAAGTAAGATCAGGTATTAATGTCATCACAATGTTTTGAAATTATTTTGATTTTTAATTCTCCATCGAATCTTTCTATTATCTTATCTATCTCTTCATAATTGAAGTAAGAAAGTAACTAACTACTCAAAACACATTGAAAATAAATAACAAAACATGATAATTAAACTTTGAATCAAATGTAAAAATATACTTATCTCAAATATTTCTTCTACAGATCTTCTGATTCCTACTGACTCCACAGTGTAATGAACTCCGCATGCAATAACTTGAAAATATACTCACTAAACTAAACAAAAGTGGCCCTAAATTTCTCTCTCTAATTCTCTCTCTAAGGATGAGAGATCCTAAAGTAGATAAGAGAAAGGGGTACAATGGGAGGGGCACGTTTTCTGAAGAAATGGACCTCTATTTATAGGCTTCAAGAGTTGCCTTGAGGCACCTCTTCAAAATATGTCCACATTCAATGAATCTTCTAGAAGGTCAGTCTGGCGCCTAGGCACCGGACACCGCGTCTAGTTCTTTGCACCTCTTCACTTTGGGGCGCACCTCTTCGCGATTAAAACCGTTTTGGAGCGTCCAAATGCAATGTATCACATGTCCTATTATCAAGGAACAACTGCCAGCCTTCTAGAATGTCGAATAACCGTTCACTCCATCAAAATAACTGATCAAACGTTGTCAAAAACTTGACAGTTTTCATATCGAGTCTGGCGCCTAGGCGCCAGGCCATATTTTTTTACACTTTTGGTATTTTGCTCCATTTTTGCTCCTTTTTGCTCCTTTTTCCTTCTTAGAACTTTTTACATTACGTACATCCAAAAACACAAAAAATACCTTTCATTAAAGCATAATATCCTTAGAAATTAATAAGAATTAAGACATAAAGGAATATGTATTTTTTTATAGATCAAAATCCCCCAAACCTAAATGTTACTTGTCCTCAAGTAACTCTTTTTACTACATAAAATATAAATTTTTGGAAATAAAAGATAAATATTTAAGATTCCTTATAATTTTTGATTTTATAAAGTTTTTAGTAAATTATTAACCCCATTTCACTATCTAGGTTTAATTTTAAGAATTTAAAGAATATTTAACTACCAAATCATAAGATTTCAAATTTTTCATTCACTTTAAAAATAATAGAAGTATATTATATTAAGCTTTCATAGATTATTTACAAGAAAAAGATCTTCTTGAAAAATCTTTTCTAAATAAATATTTATGTATAAAAATTAAGTAAAATATGTAACTAGTTTTCTTCCTATAAGATAATTCAAGTGAAGCCAATTTTTGATTAGGCATTTCCTCAAGCTTCTCCTCTCTATCTTTTCTCTTTTCTTTTTTTTTAAAAGAGAGGATTACTATATCTGGATAGCCTGTTAATGGTTTTGAACTTCACTATCCTTAACTTATATTTTTCAAAACTTATACATTTCCACTTAATTATTATAACATAAATAAAAATTAAAAAAGAATTCCAATCTTTTCTTTTTCAAGTGATAATTTTTGATTACTTAATATTTCTAAAATTCTATTATTTCTACCAAGAAATGAAAAAATTCTTTATCTCATTCTTCTTTAAGTTAAATAATTCTATTCTTAAAATCAATCAAAGTTAGTAAAATTTTGGTTAATTTCACTAAATTGTTTATAATTTCAAAAATAAAAGTGATCTCAAATAAATTCTTCATTCCTTAAGTTATGTTAAAAAGTTTTTTTATTTTTATTTTTATGAAAATATTAGCTATTTAAGGACAAATAAAATTTAAATTTTGAATGGATTTTCTCTTCCCCCAAACTTAAGTTTTAGTATACTATGATAATTTGAAAGTATAAGAGAAAGAAAATCATAAGAATTTTTAATAAGTATGTAAAAACAATCTTAAAAAGAAAAATTAACTTCTAATCATGCTTTTATGAATAATTAAGATAAAATTGAAGCATGTATATAAAAAGTAAGCAGCTAATTGATGATGATATTAAATTTTAAACAAAATTAAAACAGAGCAAAATAATTAAATACTAAACATTAAACTAAAACAACATATAAATTAAGTCTAAATTCAATCTCAACACAACAGAATCCTAACACTAAACAGTCAACAAACATCAAATACAAAACTAACAAACAATCCAAATAAAACAAACTAACAGAGTAGCACATCAAAGAAATCTATAACTACTAATCACTAGCTGTAGCCTCATCATCATCTTCATCACCAAAGTAAAATTCTACGTCCTTAAGATCTACAAAGGGTGTGAATCTAGGAAAAGTAGGAAAGCTAACATCATGTTCACCCTTCAGAAATCTGACTAGGGCTTCATCATATTCAGCATCGTAATTACTCTTCCTCTGGGTATAATTAGATAAATGATCTAGTTTTTTGTCAATAGTATCAATCCTGCAGCTGAGTTTGAAATAACTCCTCGCCGCCGTTCTAAAAACTTATCATGCATTGATTCCCAGAAATCTGATGGTGGCTCAGTAGAAGTAGAGGGTGTAGAAGTAGAAGGTCTACCTGAAGTATGTGCAGAAGTAGAAGGAGCGGTCGATCTCTTCCCTCGAAGACGATCATAGATACTAACACTCTCCTGCCTAATTGGCTTAGTAGACTTCAGCTTCTCCTAAGAAATATCAACAGTGACTCCAGTACAAACACATAGTGAGTAGATCAAAGATGGAAATCCCAATCCAACAGAAGTGCTGGACCTCGCAGTAGACTCCACAAAATCATAAATAATGCTCCCGACATCAATAGGCTTCCTCTCCTAAATGCAGTAATTTAAGATCGCTCGATCTCTAGTCACATCACTCAGGTGGTTGGAAGGTAACATTCTTGCAGAAATAAAGTAGTGCCAAGCTTTAGATACACCATTTAATTCAGAGGATTTAAAGTTTACCCTCTTTCCGTTCCTGATCTTCCAAGATCCAGTACCGTTAGTCAGATAAGCAATAATCATATCCAAATCTCCCTCAGATGGTGATAATCCAGAATAATAGCACTCAATAATTGGTGGCAGGCCATAAAATATGTTGATTCTTTCTGGACTAAATCCTACTCCAATACCTCTGACAAAGACTTCATAATCCTCAGCATCCAGAAAATTTGTATAAAATTCTCGAACAATCGGGATAACGAAGAATGACGAGTAAAATAACAAAATCGTTGCCAGTTGTGCGCAACAATAGTGTTTTCGATCATTTCTCCAGGATGGTAGAAACTTCGTTCAGAAATGAACTTTCTGGACGTCACAAATTCATGGAAACGAAAATGAGCAGCCGCAGTAGAGAATTTGCTGCTATCAAAGTTATCTCGTGCCTTCCCGCATTTAGATTTTGAAGTCATCTAAACGAGAAAGAAAACAAGAACAAATTTAGGAATCAAAGATTTAAACTCTTTTTAAGTTTATAAAACTTAAAATAAGTTTAGAAATCCAAAGAAATCACTAAAAATCGAATATTTTTTCAAATTTTCGGTTCTTAGCAAAACTTAGGGAAATCTATGGTGAAAATCGAAAATAAATGGTTTAAAGTGTAGATCTGACCTTGAGACGAAGAAATCGAGTGGTTTTGCGCTCAAATCCTTGATGTTTTGACCTCAAAATGGATCTAGAGGATGTATTTTCGTGAAAATGGGGAAGAAGATGAAGCTTAGGTGTCAAAAATGGCTTTTGGGGGTTATTTAAGTAAATTTTTGGGTTCAGGCCGAACTGGCGCTTAGGCACCGAATTCTGGCGCCTAGGCGCCAGACTCGCCTTTCACAAAAAAATTTTTTAAAATTTATTTTTCCACCAAAATTCATAAATTCAACTTCCAATTACTCATATCAGAGTAGAGCTTCAGTTTCTAACTTCTACAACATTTTTCAAAAATTTATAAAAATTAAATATTAAATCCACCAATCAAACATAAGGTTTTCAATCAAACTCACAAATTTCCATTTAAAATCTTCAATTTTGACTCAATACATTCAGATAAGTACTACATTTGATTCAAGTTCCTAATACACACTCAATCATAACAATTTCAAAGCAAAAACAACACACATTGAACATGAAAGCAAATACACAAACAAACACAATCGATTCTTTAAATCGATACAACGACTCAACAAACCATAATAACTATCTCAATACCAGAATATTCTAATCTTCACAAGGGAAATTGTGTATTCCACTTGGAAAGAATACTAACGCTCTCGAGAAATCCGTAGCCGTCTTTTCATCAATCCACTTGTTCTTCGCATACATTTCAACTTGAGCATCTTGATAAGCCGCAAAATGATCAAATTGAAGTTTCATTTGCCATTCTAGATGTTCAACTTGATGAAACATCTCATGAAGGCGATCTCCAATCCTTTTAAAATCTTCTTCAAACTTATCCAAACGACTAGAAATTTTCTCTAAACTTACAGCCGATGAAACCATCGAAGTAGGGCCGAGGATCCCTCGATACCTTGTCCCTAGCCTCTTCTCCATGATTTCTCCTTTCCATTTCTTCAAAAATTTCTCAAATCTCTCAAGAATGAAATGTAAGGGACGTAATTTTGATTGTTTGATGGTTAGGGAAGATGATGGGTTGATTTAAAGGGGAAAATTGTGTGAAAAACTAAAAATTTTCGGTTTTTGCACGACCCAGTAACCGTGGCGCTTAGGCGCCAAATATGGCTCCTAGGCTCCGGACCTATTGACACATAGTTGATTCTGGCGCTTAGGCGCCGAATTCTGGCGCCTAGGCGCTGGAACTATGTTCAACTCCGTTTCGCCTAATCGTCAAATTTTCAAAATTTCGTTCTTCAAGATAGGTAAATTATACTGGTAAGAGTAATTCAGACTCAATAACTCACATTGTAAACAATCATAATGAAGGTTAACTTGATCTCCTTTTTACTCATATTCAAAATAGAGTGATCCTATTTTTAATTCTTACATACTTCAAAATAATTTTCAGCCTAAGTCAACCAAGACTTATGAGCATCAAATTTTTCTAAAGTAATATAAAATTAATCAAGATCGAGGTATAACCTTTCATCAAAAACAAAAACACAAGATAAAAGATAATTATGGGTTGCCTCCCACAAAGCGCTTGGTTTAACGTCATCAGCTCGACTTAAGTAAATCTTTAATCAGGTTGACTCAATTCATAAGCCTCTTTATAAATCTTCTTAATATCTCCCAAATAAGGCTTCAATCTTAATCCATTTACTTTAAAAATTTTTCTAGTTTTGGGATCTTTAATATCCACAGCTCCGTAATGGTATACTTTCTCAACTAAATAAGGTTCAATCCATTTAGATCTTAATTTTCCAGGAAAAAGTCTTAAATGAGAATTAAACAGTAATAATTTTTGTCCAGGCTAAAAAATTTTTCCTGAAATTTTCTTATCATGCAACATCTTCATTTTCTCTTTATAAATTCTCGCCTTTTCATACGATTCGTTTCTAATTTCTTCCATCTCATTTAGTTGCAATAATCATTTTTCTCTTGCTTTATTCAAATTAAAATTAAACTCCTTTATCGCCCAACAAGCTTTATGTTCAAGTTCTACGAGTAAGTGACAATGTTTACCATAAATTAACCGGTAAGGTGACATTCCGATCGGTGTCTTATAAGCCGTTCTATAAGCCCATAATGCGTAATCAAGTCTATCAACCCAATCAGTTCTTTTAGGATTAACGAGTCTTTTCTAAAATTCTTTTAATTTCTCTCGTTTGATACTTCGACCATTCCACTAGTTCGAGGGTGATAAGCAGTTGCAATTCTATGTTTGATTCCAAATTTTTGTAGTAATGATTGAATTCTTATATTCCCGAAATGACTTCCACCATCGTTGATAATTATCTTAGGCATTTCAAATCTTGAAAATATCATTTTCTTTAAAAATTTTGAAACACTTTTGGAATCACAGTTTGGTAAAGCAATAACTTCAATCCACTTTGAAACATAATCAACTCTAATAAAATATAAATTTTTCCAGATGATGGAACAAATGGTCCCATAAAGTCTAATCCCCATATATCAAAAATTTCAACTTCCAATATATAGTTTAAAGACATTTCATCTTTCCTAGATATATTTCCTATCCTTTGACATCGATCACATGTTTTGACATATTGTCGCACATCTTTAAATAAGGTAGGCCAATAAAATCTAGAATTTAAAATTTTAAATGCAGTTTTGTCTATGCCAAAGTGTCCTCCAAAATCAGAATCATGACATTTTTGAATAATAGTAAAAGTTTCCTCATAAGGTACACATCTTCGAATCATGGAATCTTTACCAATTTTAAATAAATGAGGTTCTTCCCAAATATAAGATTTAGCGTCATATTTAAATTTCTTAATAAATTTGTTATCCAAGTCATAAGGCAAAATATTGCTAACTAAATAATTAACAATATCAAGCATACCACGGTGTTTTGTATCTTTGAATAACATATAAAGATTCATCGTGTAATTTCTCATTTATATTTTCTTCGAAATAATATCATTTTTAATTCTAGACAAATGATCAGCAATTTAGTTTTCAGTTCCTTTTCTATCTACTATTTGAAAATCAAATTCTTGTAGAAGTAAAACCCATCTTATAAGTCTAGGTTTAGAATCCTTCTTAGATATTAGATATTTAATAGCGAGAATGATCGTATGAACTATGCATTTAGTACCAAGAAGATAAGGTCTAAATTTATCAAAGGCATATACTATAGCTAGAAGCTCTTTCTTAGTGGTAGTGTAATTTCTTTGTGTTTCAGTGAGAGTTACAAGCATAATATATAACTTTGAAAACTTTCTCATATTTTTGTCCTAATACAGCTCCAATTGCAAAATCACTTGCATCACACATTAATTCAAAAGATTTATTCCAAATGAGTGCAACAATAATAGGTGCGATTATTAATTTTTCTTTTAGAATATTAAAAGCATTAATACATTCTTCATTAAATTCAAATTGTGCATCTTTTTCTAATAAATGACAAAGAGGTTTAGCAATTTTAGAAAAATCTTTTATATATCGTCTATAAAATCCAAGCATGACCTAGAAAACTTCTCACATCGATAATGAGTAGTAGGTGGTTGCAATTCAGCAATAATTTTTACTTTTGCTTGCCATCCCTTTTCGTGATACTTTGTGACCAAGTACAATGCCTTCTGTGACCATGAATCTAAATTTGTTTCTTCGCATCTTTTCAAAACTTTGGCTATGTTTTCCAAACAAGATTCAAAAGAAGTTCCAAAGACTGAAAAATCGTCCATGAATATTTCAATTCCTTTGTCAATCAAATCACAAAATATTGACATCATACATCTTTGAAAAGTTGCAGGTGCATTAGATAAACCAAAAGACATTCTTCTAAAAGAAAATGTTCCATAAGGACTTGTAAATGTTGTCTTTTCTTGGTCCTCAAGAGCAATAAGTAATTGATGATAACCAAAATATCCATCCAGAAAATAGAAATATGAGTGTCCTGCTAATTTATCGAGCATTTGATCCAAGAAAGGTAAAGGAAAATGATCCTTTCTTGTGGCTTTATTTAGTTTCCTATAGTCAATACAAATTCACCATCCAGTAACTTGCCTTGTAGGAATAAGTTCATTCTTATCATTAACAACGACAATTACACCTCCTTTCTTCGGAACACAATAAATAAGACTTACCCATTGACTATCCGAAATAGGATAAATAATACCAGCATCTAACCACTTAATAATTTTTTTAACAACATCTTTCATGATAGGATTTAATCTTCTTTGCGATTCTATAGTAGGTTTAAAATTTTCTTCCATTAAAATTCTATGCCTGCAAATGGAAGGGCTTATTCCTCTTATATCAGCAATAGTCTAACCAAAAGCTTTCTTATAATTCTTTAACACACCTAGTAATTTTTCTTCTTGATCTTTACTTAGTTCAGAAGAAATAATAACAGGTAAAGTTAACGAATTTCCAAGAAATGCATATTTTAAATGGGAAGGTAACATTTTTAATTCCAGTTCAGGTGCTTTTTTAGTTGAGGGTAAAAGTATATCATTTTGAGTTATGTCTAAAGTTTCCCAATTATCTTTAATAAAATGAGTCTCTTCTTCTTCTACTACTTCTTCTTCATCAGTAAAAAATTCAAATTTTTCTTTAGAAATAACTTTACATTTTTCTTGATAATGTTTTTCAATTAAATAATCAATTATATCCATTCGATAACATTTCTCTTTATCAGGGTACTTCATTGATTTAAGAACATTGAATTTAATTTCTTGATCATTGACTCTCATGGTTAATTCTCCCTTTTGCACATCAATCATAGCTCGTCCGGTAGCTAGAAAAGGTCTTCCTAAAATAATAGGTATCTCTTTATCTTCTTCCATGTCAAGTACTATGAAATCTACAGGGAAGATAAATTTATCCACTTTAACAAGGACATCCTCTATAACTTCTTTAGGATAAGTGATAGATCTATCAGCTAATCGAAGAGTTACAGTGGTGGGAGTAATATCTCCTAAATCCAATCTTCGAAAGATAGAAAATGACATGAGATTAATACTTGCTCCTAAATCACATAAAGCTTTTCCGCAAAATTTTTCTCCAATAGCACAGGGTATAGTGAAACTTCCAGGATCCTTAAGCTTTTCAAGTAATTTCTTTTGAATTATTGCACTGCATTCTTCACTTAATGCAACAGTTTCAAAAACTTCAAATTTTCATTTTTTGCTTAAAATATCCTTCATAAATTTTGCGTAAGTTGGCATTTGTTCCAAAGCTTCAGCAAAAGGTATGTTAATAGTAAGTTTCTTTAAAATTTCAAAGAACTAAGAAAATTGATGATCAAGTTTCTGCTGTTTAAGTCTTTGAGGAAAAGGTGGTGGTGGTTTTTCAACTTCCACCTTAACAGGTATAACAGTCTGATCTTGACTAGGAGAGAGAGTTTCTTTAGGTTTTTCAATCTCTTCAACCTCAATCTCTTTTTCAATTTCATTCTGCAATTTTTCTTTTAATTCCTTTCCACTTCTAAGTTGCACAGCTTTAACTTGTTCATGTTCTTTTCCATTTCCTTTGGATTGATTTCAACATTACTAGGAAGTGTTCCTACAGGTATGTTATTAATTAAAGTAGCAATTTGCCCCATTTGATTTTCAATATTACGAATAACAGAATTTTGATTTTGTAATTGATTATTCATTTGCATAATTAATTCTTATATTGATAACTTTTTCTGTTGATTATTAAATCTAAGAGGTTTATAATTTGAATTAACTTGATTATTCCAATTTTCAGTGGGATGAGATTGATTATTACCCCATTGTTGTTGTAAATTATTCCAGTTAAAATTAGGATGATTTTTCCACCCAGGATTATAATAATTTGAATATGGATTATTTTTACTTGCAATAGCTTGTAAAGTTTCAATAGTTTGAGAATCTTCAATATTAGCAGAATTATTATGCGAAATATTAATTGCAAAATTATCTAATTTCTTAGACATTGCTGCAACTTGTGAAGCTAAGATAGAAAAGGCTTCATTATCTTGAATAATGGCCATCTTTTTAGGGTTAATTCTTTCGGAAGGCCATTGAAAATTATTATTAGCCATTTCTTCAATTAAAGTGTAAGCTTCTTCAAATGATTTAGACATTAAAGAACCTCCAGCAGTAGCATCAATAATTGATTTTAAAGATTCAATTAATCCATTATAAAATGTTTGAATAATCAACCAATCAGGTAAAGCATGATTAGGACATTTTCTTAATAGTTCTTTAAATCTTTCCCAAGTTTCATATATTTTCTCCCCGTCAAATTGACTAAATTAAGTAATATCATTTCTTAATTTAGCAGTTTTAGAAGGAGGAAAATATTTAGCAAGGAATTTTTGTGCCATTTCAGCCCACGTTTTAATAGAACCAGTCGCTAATGAGTTTAACCACATCTTTGCTTTATCTCTTAAAGAAAAAGGAAAGAGTATAAGTCTAATAGCATCATCGAAACATTGTTATATTTAAAGGTAGCACAAAGTTCTAAAAAACTAACAAGATGTAAATTTGGATCCTCATTCGGTGATCCACCAAATTGATTGTTTTGCACCATTTGAATTATAGACGGTTTAAGTTCAAAAGAATTAAGCATCTACAATGGGTATTCGAATACTACTATGAAGTTCATCAACTGTAGGGTTACCATAATCGCTTAATGGTTTATAAACATTTTGATTATTAAGTTCAATTGGATTTTGTAAAACAGCCATTTCTTGAAATTTTTGAATTTGTTTTCCCTTTTTAATTTTTCTAATTGTTCTCTCCAATTCAGAATCTAAAGGTATTAATCCTTTAGAACCAAATCTTCGCATAAAAAAAAGAAATAAATAAAAAATTTAACTATTCTATTTCTTTCTTCTTTACTTCCTTTCGATTCCCCGGCAACGACGCCAAAAACTTGACCCGACCGCAAATACGCAGTAATATTCGCTTCCAAAAGATAGCTAAAAGCTTTGACTTAATTTATAAATAGCGGCTAGTGTATAAAATCAAAATGTTGTAAAATTTTAGAAAATATTTTACACACTAGGGGTACTACGCAAGTATACGTATCGTTTCAAGTAATATAGGGTTTTTAAACAAAGACCCCAGTATCGATCCCACAGGGAAGATTTATAGAAATAAATTTTCTATGAAGAAAGAAAAATAAAATAAAATAGTAAAAATATTTATATTTTATCTTTTAATTTGATTATAAATTACTATTTAATTTACTAGATGCAAATAAAGAAAACAATAATAAGATAATGATTTTATGAATTCTATATAAAATAAACAACTTTCTTTCCTTCAATTAATCTGAGATTTCTAAGATAATTTAATATTCGTTGGAGAATTTAATTTATGGTATTGTGCCAAATAGAAGCATTCCTATTCTTTACCCTTTGATCCGAGCGCAAAGAACATTGACTAATTTATAGAACGAGTCCGGATGTATTGTTAGTAGAATGGGTTAATCTAGGCTCACACTTTTAGATGTCCAAGGGTGGCTATGGTCGGCCCTACTAGTGACCCTTTCCTAGTCTATAAATCAAATTATAAGAATTTAGTCTGTCACTCTAAAAACTTATCAATTCTACGCCCTTTAAATATTATCTTCCTATTTATTTGCACTTCACCATGAATAGCCCGCTCATGGACTATGACTACCCAAGGATTCATGTGACATTTACAAGTTAAGAGTTCTTCTCCTTCAAGGTTTCAAAACTCTTCAACAAGTTTTAACAATTCAAACGACCAATTTAAAAAGTAAAGTAAGATCAGGTATTAATGTCATCACAATGTTTTGAAATTATTTTGATTTTTAATCACCATCGAATCTTTCTATTATCTTATCTATCTCTTCATAATTGAAGTAAGAAAGTAACTAACTACTTAGAACACATTGAAAATAAATAACAAAACATGATAATTAAACTTTGAATCAAATGTAAAAATATACTTATCTCAAATATTTCTTCTACAGATCTTCCGATTCCTACCGACTCCACAGAGTGTAATGAACTCCGGATGCAATAACTTGAAAATAAACTCACTAAACTAAACAAAAGTGGCCCTAAATTTCTCTCTCTAATTCTCTCTCTAAGGATGAGAGATCCTAAAGTAGATAAGAGAAAGGGGTACAATGGTAGGGGCACGTTTTCTGAAGAAATGGACCTCTATTTATAGGCTTCAAGAGTTGCCTTGAGGCACCTCTTCAAAACATGTCCACATTTAATGAATCTTCTAGAAGGTCGGTCTGGCGCCTAGGCGCCGGACATCGCATCCAGTTCTTCGCACCTCTTCACTTTGGCTCGCACCTCTTCGCGATTAAAACCGTTTTGGAGCGTCCAAATGCAATGTATCACATGTCCTATTATCAAGGAACAACTCGCCAGCCTTCTAGAATGTCCAATAACCATTCACTCCGTCGAAATAACTGATCAAACGTTATAAAAAACTTGACAGTTTTCATATCGAGTCTGGCGCGTAGGCGCCAGTTTCTGGCGCCTAGGCGCCAGGCCATATTTTTTTACACTTTTGGTATTTTGCTCCATTTTTGCTCCATTTTGCTCCTTTTTCCTTCTTAGACCTTTTTACATTACGTACATCCAAAAACACAAAAAATACCTTTCATTAAAGCATAATATCCTTAGAAATTAATAAGAATTAAGACATAAAGGAATAGGTATTTTTTTATAGATCATTATACCATCTCTCAGAAATGTCAAATGTCGATATGTTGGTTTTGAGAAGGAAAGCAATATGACTTATATCCTTTCTCAAGAAAGAGCTAAAGGAATGTCATGTTTCCGGGTCAGGAATGGTCTCATATCCAATAACTGGAGTTATGTGAAAAAAAGACATGAAAAAGAGCGTATCGGCTGGGGATGTGACCTTTATAGGTCGAAGGATAGATCTCATGTTAATTATCGTGAGTTGTTTATTATGTTATTTTTAATTTAAAGTGTTTATTTTGGCATTTTTGGACCTGCCGATATATCATTGACAGTTGGGGAATAGCTTACAAAATTTTATTCCACTACCAAAGATAATGTACATTGATGATAAAAGTCAATAATACATCATATATCATACAACACACATTACAAACTGTCAATATAACATTACGTCAGAAGTTGTAAGATTGTCCTTTTGTCATGCTTGTGACCCTGTTGTACTGCTAGACCTACCACAAATATTTAACACACCAAGACATTATCTGTCAAGTATGTCTCAGGTGTTTGGATATTTATAGGTCATGGTAATTCCAAAGGTTTTAATCCCTCGAGCTTTGACACAGGTTTGTAACCGATCAGCCGTTTGTCAGAATGCATTCTTTGTAGTGTAATTGAGATCCTTTGTCTGCTCACACTGGGTATGCAATGTTTACCAACATCGGCTCCATTCCCTTGTAATACTAGGACTAATCCAGGCGGTAGAGAAATTTGATAAGATCCAAAAAATTCTCCTGGTCCTGCAATCCTTATCTCTCTCCTAATAATGATAGAGCATCTGTTTAAGAGTGACAACATGAATAAAGGTCTCTCAAAGTCATGACTATCAATATGTGGCGGGATGCAATCCCCTTCTTCATAAATGTTAACAATGTAGCTGTGGGGAATGAAACTAGGAGGTATTATATCCCAAGCTACCAGTCACCTGATAATTTGAACAATGACTGTAGGCATCAGATCTACCTGTTCATGTTGTAGAATCCCTTGAAGATTCCCATCTTGGTCTTTGCCATAATTGTAACAACATTCATACAGGATAGTCACCCGTCCTTTGCCATGTAACCATTTATTGGGCTCAGAAAATGTCCTTTTCTTTAAGCATCCAGCTCGTCCAAGATCTCGGGCTTCCATTATATGCTCAACAATGGCAGCTTGTTCATCCTCATCAAATACTCTTGTGAATAATTTATTACCTTCTAGTATGTTTATAGTCTGGCCATCGATATGTTTAAATTGTTCAAAAGAGTGTCGTTTGAGAGCTTGAATACGCCACAATTCTTCTTCAGAAATAATTTGTCTGTTAGCAGATTTATCTGATTTCTTATGTTCGAGTACAAACACATATGGAGTAGGTGCAAAAACTATACTTTCTATTGCTTCCTCTTCCTCAGGATCTAGATTTTCTACTCCTAGAACAAGATATACCTCTCCAGGCATATATTTAGATATCTAAAATTTGAATCCAGGAGTGTCTTCTTCCATAAGTTTCACATTCTGTTGCTCTTTTTCTTCAATCCATTTTAATCATTTATTTATGTTTTATCTTTGGGCCCGAGTCAATCCCGCTGTTAATTTATTGACTGCGGCAACGGGTGCTTCTATGATCCCTTAAGTTGTAGCGACTACTACTGGCTTTAATCTTCCAGAGTCAAGTTTTCTTTTCTGACCCATTGGTTTCACTTTTTCTTCAGTGATGTCTGGTTGTCGGGTCCTGAACTCCAGCACAGGTAATTCTCTTTCAGCTTCCTCTTTGTCAATAATAGACAACAATGGCCCATTATATAACAGTTCGATCTGTGTCATGTTAAATTCAAAGTGGATCCTTTATCCTTTCTTGATAAATTGGTGGTCCAAAGCCATACACACACCACTTTGAAAAGTGAACAAGAGTCTTTTGTTTGACATTTTTCTGCAAGCAACAGATTAATGGAAACATATCAGATTAGGTGTAAACCTAATTTGTCAATATGAAATTCATTGTTGTCTAGAAATGATGTTCACAAAAACATGTTATATGAACAGAGAGAAATTTTTAAAGAAACATATCGATTATCAGAAATTTCATTTGTAATTTTATTCATTGTTTTCCCAGTTCATAAACAATTCATCATTTTCATGTTGCAAAATATTTTTTCAAGAAACACCCGTTAATTGTGGGTAATACTCTTTCTCCTTGACAGTCCACCAATTGGTAAGATCATGGCGAATATGTCTTTTCAATTACATATGGGTCCTCCCATATTGGTTCATATTTTCCACCTATTCTTCGATGAGCATGGATAGGTCTTCGGAGAACTAAACTAATTCACCGATTCGAAACGTTCAAGGGTGAACTAATTTGTCGTAGGCTCGTATCATTTTTGCTTGATATAATTCAAGATTTTGTTGAGCTTGTAGACAATTTCTTTCTAAACTCTCAAGTTCTTCAAGTCGTAATTTGGCATTTTCTTCTTCAGTTATTTTGCTGGCGACCACAACTCTGAGAGAAGGAATGTGCACTTCAAGTGATAAGATGGCTTCAGAACCATATACCAAAGCAAACGGTGTTGACGGTGTTGGTGTTCGGTATGTAGTCTTATAGACCGAGAAAGCTTCTATCAATTGCTCATGCCACTGTCCTGAACTGTTAGCTAATGTCTTTTTCAAAATTTGTACCAACATTTTGTTGAAGGCTTCAGCTAAACCATTTACTTTAGGAAAATAGATTGTGGAATATCTTCAATCTATCCCATGTCTCTAAATAATGTTGTTTGTTTTCATGTTTTTAAAAGCTAATCCATTGTCTGATATGAACCTTTGAGGAATTCCAAATCTATAGACAATATGAGTCTTAAGGAAATGGAGAACTTGTTCTACCTTAACTTCTCTGAGCGGTATTGCTTCTGCCCGTTTAGAGAAGTAATCATTGGCCACTAGAATGAATTGATGGCCTTTTGATGATGAAGGGTCTATAAGGCCCACTTTGTTTGTGCACCAACAATCAAACGACCAAGATGCGATAGTTGGATGTAATACATTTGGTGACTGATGTAAGACCACTCCATGCATTTGACATTGATGACAATTCTTCGTAATTTCAAGACAATTGGTCATCTTTGTTGGCTAATAATATCTCATTCTCTATATTTTATTCATTTTAGGTCCAGATTGGTGCGCACCACATAAACCTGAATGAACTTCTTTAACAATCTCTTGAGCTTTAGATTAGTTAAGACATCTTAACCACATTTGGTTAAAAGATTGTTTGTAAAGAATATCATTCACTAGAGCATAAAACAATGCTCTTTATTTGATTTGAGTTGCAGTAAATTTGTATTCAGGTAACCTTCCAGTTTGTAAATATTGAATAATTGGTTGTTGCCAATCGTTCTTTTCTTCAACAATTATGTCACTATCATATCTCCATCAATTTTGTGTAGTTGTCCATGTAAATTTGGTAAAGAACTTGTCGTCCTTTTATATCATCTTCTTCTGGACAAACAAATTATTTTAAAAGTTTTGTCAAGGCATCTGCTAAAGAATTGTCTCATCTCAAAATTAATAAGAAAGTTACATCAGGATTTTGCTGAAGCAGTTTTAGAGTGTAATGGAAATATTGTTTCAGTCGAGGTTTCAAAGTCTTGTATTTGCCTGCAACTTGATTAATGGTCAATTGAGAGTCTACGTAGATGTCAATATTTTTTATTTCCATTAATATTGTCAATTCTAGACCGGCTATGAGGGCTTTATATTCAGTTTTATTATTCATGCACGGTTCAGTCAGATGATAAGAAAACATCATCATTGCTCTGACTGGATTAATAAAAATTAATCCTACCCCAGCTTTGTTTGGTATAATTGTTTGATTCTCTTTGTCTTTTCGATCGGATAACTCTCCATCAAAGTATAATTCCCATCATTGAGTGTTTGAATTTTTTGTTTCTAGTATCCGTTCATCAGGTAAATCATCATCAAGAGGTGATCCAATCAGAATTGGGTGTGCTGCTAAAATATCTGCCAAGATTTGTCCTTTAACAGCACGTCGTGGCACAAATGTTATGTCAAATTTGAGTAGTATCATTGCCCATCTTGCTAATCTTCCAGAAAGTGTCGGTTGTGTCATCAATTATTGTAATGAATTAACTCTTGAAATAAGATTCACTTTATGAGAAAGCATATTGTGCCTTAGCTATTGAACTGTGAAAATCAAAGCTAAGCAATCATTTTTCTATTGCTGGATATTTTACTTCAGTTGGAAGCAAACAACAGATTAAATAATATAATGTATTTTCTTTTGCCTCATCATTTAGTAATGCTCCAAGGGATTTGTCCAATGCCGGGGTGTAAAGGATTGGAGGTCTTTCTAACACAGGGGCTACTAAGAAAGGAGGTGTTGTTAAGTATTGTTTGATGTTTTCAAAGGCGTGCTGGCATTTTTCATCCGGTTAGGGCATTAAGGAGCTGACACCTACCTGACAAATTGGAAATAAAAATTTCTTATATATTATAGTTTACCTTGAAATGGTCGCAATTGAGTTAGATTTTTAGGTGGATGCATATTTCGGATTGCTTCAATTTTAAGAGGGTCAATTTCAATCCCACGATTTCGAATAATAAATCCTAAAAATTTCCTCGAAGTAACACTGAAAGCGGACTTTAAAAGATTCATTTTGAGATTATATTGATGTAATTGTTGGAAGACGATTCTCAAATCATACACATGATTGTCTTTTTGTCTACTAATGACAACCAATTCATCCTCATAACATTCAACTTGATTGTGTATAAGTTCGTCGAAAATCTGTGTCATGTCTCTTTGGTAGGTTGCACCAGCATTCTTCAATCCAAATGGCATAACTTTGTAACAGTAAATCCCTATGGGTGTCCCGGATGCTGTGTTTGATTCATCTTCTGGAAACATCTTTATTTAATTTTATCTTAATGATCCACCCATAAATGATAATATTTCCTGTGTGGATGCTATGTCAACCATCAATTATGGGATTGGTAAAGGAAATTCATCCTTCAGAAAGGCTTTGTTTAGATCTCTGAAGTCCTCACAGACCCTGATCTAGCCATTTTTCTTTTTAACTGGTACTACATTAGTCAGCCAAGTCGGATAATTTTCTTCTCGTATAAAACTAATCTCAATCAATTTCTTAACTTTGGCAATGACTTGTTGTTCTATTTCGATATGCATCTTTCTAGGAGCTTGTTTAACATGGATTGTTATTTGATTTATCCCAAGTTCATGAACTGCAACCTCTACAGCTAATCCAAGCATTTCATCATAAGTCCAAGCAAAGCAGTCTTTATATTCTTTCAATAGTTGAATTATTTCTTTTTCTTCCATGTCGTTAAGGAATGAACTAATGAAAGTCAGTTTTGGGTTTCATTAGTCCCTAAATTTATTTCTTTTAATTCATCGACTATCGATTTAATTTCTTATTCCAATTCTGGAGGAGCATCTTAAATTGAGAGATCAGATGTTTGTTCAGAATTAAGTTCTTCGGTGATGATTATGCAAAATTCTGTATCATCTGGGAGTTCTAGTGTGCCAAATCCAATATCCTCTTTAGAGTTAGAGTTTCATTTATTGTTATCCCATATTTGTTCAATACAATGTGGTTATTTTAAGACCATTATTTAAGCATTAAACTATTTGGAGTAAATTTTTGTGCCAAAAGAGAATAAAACTCAAAAGGGATTTTCAGTAATTTTGTAAGATTTTCATCTTTGAATTTTACATTGGTTTCAGTAATAGAAGAAGTAGAGCCAAGTATAAACTTAATTGGCTTTTTATCATCACTATACACTTCTTTGACCACTAAATCCTCGATTTTAGAAGTAGAGATTGGAGTTAGGGTCATACCGTGTCTATAATGATTAATTTTCTCATACATAGACTCAAATTTTTTTTTTCTTTATCTTCTACTTCAAGAGATATTTTGAACTGAGGTTCTTTTAGTACCACTGATATTGTCTTTTCCTCTTTTGCAACTTCTTCAGAGTTTAGGTGAATTTTAAACTTCAATGGTTTCTTCATTTTGACAGTTGGGTCTTCTCTCCCTCATCCGCGTTCTCGGCCTCGACCTCAGTGAAAATTTAATGAGAATTATCATGCTTTGCCCATGTTGATGAAGAATAATCTTTTTCATTTATTCTCTTTTCTTCGTCTTTTTCTTTTGTATTCACTATTGTCTCTCTGGAGAATATTGTTTTCTATATTGGAGTATAATATGCTGCGTCTTCATGTACTTGAATTTCTTAGACTGAAAATGGTTGTAGATCTTCTGTAATACAACATTATTGTCATTTTTATAAATATTTTATGCATTGATACAGTGTTGAAGGAACCATTTTATGCTCATAAAGACATGGTCTGCCAAGTAAAACATTAAAAGAGGTATCAGAGTCGATGATATGGAATTTTGTCATTGTTACCAAATCATCTATTTTTAGAAGCAATGTTATTGACTCTTGGGCTCGTTCTTCTTATTGGTTAAATCCTCGTAACATCATTGTATCTCTTGATATTTGGGATGCATCAATGTCCAAACATGCAAGAGTCTTTAAATTCATTATGTTAATCAAGGTACCTAGACCAATAAGCACCCTTGAAAGTGTCGTGCCATTTATATTTACTGTGATGTATAGTGGATGATTGTGTTTAGTCGTTCTAAGTAACAAGGCATTGTCAGAAAAGGTAATCTTTGTTTGTTCTTCTAATGGATAAGCTTCACTCTGGGTAATATTAGCAAGTTGAGCTAAGAAAATATTTGGGTCTAAAAGGGCTTTTATCAATGACTCCCTCATTTCTTTGGAAAACATAAGGGCGTCATAAATGCTCAATTTTGCTGGTAATTTTCTAAGATGAGCTAATACATTACAATCCACTTTGTGAGGACTGTCTTCATTTCATTCAAATAATTGCGGGTGTATCAGAGGAACGATCTTTTCTGATGTGACTATTTGTTTCTCTTTTTCTTGGGGAGCCATTCTTGGAGAAAGAACTTTTCCACTTCGCAAATTAATTTTGATTATTTCTTCTAGTTTACTGTCAAACTCTTTTGTCTCTGAGTCTGAAAGTTCCAATTTTATGGAAATTGGTGTTCCTTGTAGTTGGAGTGTGACAGTTTCATTTTCATCTTTGTCGTTATCAAAATTATCACTAATGTTACCGTTGTTTTGATTTTCATTAGACTGGTCGGGATCATGTACGATTTGAGTTTGTCTACAGGATCAAAATTGGAGCGATCATTTTCAGAAATATCATCCAAAATAAACAATATGTAAGCAAAACTAGAAGCATTATTTTTCACAGTATTGGTAAAAAGAAAGTCATACAAAGTTATCGGTTCAAGGGATTTTCTCCCTTTATCCGAGATAACTATCCTAGTGGAAGATAAAGGAACATGAGAACTAGAAGATACAAAAGGAACAGTAGTCTCTATGTCTAAAAGACCTCTAACCCTTTTTGGTTCTCTATTTTTCTTTTTCTTTCCTTTCTTGGAAGATTTTGTAATTTGTAAGTCCTTAAGGATCCCCTCAGAAGATTTACCTTGAGCAATGTTGCCTTTGTCTTTGTCATCGGGTTTATGAATAAGTTTATTGACCGAAATCATATTTACTGAACCCTATTTCAGATTCTTTCAGATATTCTTTCGGGATTACTATATTCCCTTCTTTAAAGTTTCGCTCTAACCAGTCTTTGAAGACAATGCATTCTTCGATTTTATGTCCAAGGATTCTGTGATAAGGATAATATTTGGGATTGTCCTTCATATCAACCTCTCATGGCCTTTTAGTCTCATGCAGCTTAAATTCTGGTATCTTCAACAGGCTATGGAATATTTTGCCAACCACCTATGTCTTGAACGGGTATTCCTTTTTCATTCTCTCAATCATCATTCTTTTGTTTGTTGGTACTGGAATTGGTTGTTGAAATTGTAATTGAGAAGATGTCTGTTGTGGAGGTTGACTTTGTCGTTGTTTCTTTTGTTCAGGTTGAACTTGCATCACTTGTTTACCCTTTTCTGCAACGTCTTCGGGTTTCTTTTCAAATGTTTTGATAGACTTTGTCTTTTCTATCTTTTCCGTTACACTTATCTGCTTAGCCTCCTCCTGAAGATTGACAAATTTACTGAGCAGTTTTTCAAATTTCTTTATTGTGAATCCTTTAAGCATGAATGCTATAGGACCATGGATATTCTTAAGCGGGATTTTGATAGCATGTTGTTCCTGGAGTTGTGGTTCACATTTCATGTTGAGATTTCTCCAGTGCAAAATGTAATCCACCAGAATTTCTCTGAGTATTTGTTTTTCTACCACCAATCACCGACTGTTTATGGTGGTGTGCTCCAGTGAACTGTTGAATGAAGAGGCTTTTAAGCTCTGCAAAAGTTTTAATGGACCCGTTAGGAAGTTCCGCATACCAGACAAAGGCAACTCCTATGATACAGTTAACAAATTGATAGAATAAAAGAGTGTCACTTCCTCCCGCATTGCAGCAACTTGCTCCGAAGTATGCAAGATGCTAATAAGGATTACGATCCCTTCAAACATTTTGAAAAGAGAATGAACAAAACCTTTGGGGTATTGGATAAAATCAAATTCCTCTAGATAAGGTCTACCCTTTGGAATTATTGATCCAACCTTTACCTGAGCCATTGTTTCTTTTATCTTTTTCTCCACCAATTGTGTTATTTATTTTTCTGGAATTTCATTTTAGGAGAAATCCTTTCTCTTTCGAGTGCTTTCTTCAATTTCTATTGGCTCTCTTATGTCCTGCATAATGTGTACTACCTCTGGCCTAATAATTTCAACTGCAGGTAATGGATTCATTTGTGGATTTTGTATGGCTACTGCCAATTCTTCCATTTTTTATTTGAGAGAATTGATTTGTTTATACCACTGTCGAATAACTGCTTGTAATTCTTCTGTTGTATCTTCTTCACTTATTTTTCATGTTAGGAAGGTAGATCGCGTTTCTACCATGTTTATTTCAGCGACCTCCTCATTTAAACTATTTCAAGAATCTTTCTTTTTCAATATCAAGAATTGTTTAATATCATTTTTCAACTTTTTCAATCCTTCTTCAAACGACTATATAGGACGTTCTTCACAAGTTCTTTCCTGAGAACTGTTTGTAGGGGTACTCACAATGTCCGAGATTCCTTCCGATGACTCTCATTTCCATACATTATTTTTAAGTATAGAACGAGATATCTTGGGAAGTATATCATCATGTTGAGAGTAAGAACGATCTCCGCTTTGTAAAATTTGGACTTGAGCCATCATTTTATCATGTCTATTCTGCTTATGATATTAATTTGTTATGTTTGGTCCTATCTTTTGTGGCGATTACATCTTTCACTCTTGGCCCTAGATGGAATTTCAATGTTACCCGAGTACACTAACTGTTTAATGGGAATTACAGATCCTTTTCTTGATAAGTATGATCTTCAAATCCAAGAATTCTTCTTTTCATTGTCGTAGAGATTGCACATCCCATTTTATCTAATAGTCATGAGATTGAACATTTATCTTTCCGTGCTAATATTTTAAATGTAGAATATATGGTGTGAATTGAGAGTGAATTCCTGGGTTGGAAAGTATTATCTTCATATTGGACGGGTATTGGAAAATATTGGTTTTTTTTTGAAAAAGAAGGGTTCCCGAAAACACTTTGTTGAAATTCAAATGTCTCAAAATCATCATTTTCGTTCCATTTCTTCTTTCTTTTAAAAGAACGAGTTTTATTTTTCCATTGTGAACGAGTTTTTTGAACATTTTTGGAACAAGATCCAAATTCATATATTGACGATTGCAGAATATCTCTTTCTTGTTCAATACAAATTTTCTTTCCTTTTCTATCAATTTGTTCTTCCATTTCCTCAAAAGTATATTGTTCTACAGGAATGTCTTGAGGTAAGTCTTCTATAAAGTGAAGAAAATCTTCATAAGGTTCCAGATTGAATTCCTCAAATGATTGTAAGTCAGTCGTATCAGCTTGATATGCATTATTTAATGAAAATTCAGTTTCGTCAAATAATCCAAAAACATTTTGATAAAAGTAAACATCTTCATTAATTGGTGTATTGAGGTCTTGAAAGTAAAGTAAGACTGAATCCGGGGATGCCATTGCAACTTTTTTGAAAAATTTAAGAATAAAATGTCATGGACTTATTTATAAACTGGGAATTTTTTTTATTTTATCTTGTCATTATGATATGTGATGAATAACTTTTCAATGAGTTAGATTTTGAAATATGTGGTCCTATCAAAGGATGAAACATCTTTTAAAAACAATAGATTTAATAAGATATGAGAAGAAAGATGCTTCCCAGTGGAGTTACCAAATAAAATCTATTGGTGGCATCCAGAGTTGTGGGAAGTCGGTTCATCGTCCGCCAGTTGCCACCGAGATTTTCTCGTGTTTATGTGAAGTTTGAAATGTCAATGTCATTATTTAAGGGAGTCGCCACTGTTTATCTATCATATCGCCCTAATCTTAAGAAATCTTATTTCTTCAGATCATGTAAAAGATACTTAGATGTTAAGAAATTTGAACAAAATAAGGGCTGACAAGATAGAAAACAGTAGAATAAAAAATGTCAGTGATAATTCTTAAAAAAGGGAATTCTAGAATGCCTTATTCTTAAAATTTTTATATAAGGAGGATCACATTTTAAATTTTGATAACCAGAGATTTTTAGGTATGATACCTATCCTAAGTCCTTAAATTTTCTGTAGGAACAAGCTCTTATAGTTAATTACATCTTAAACAATTAGTATTGTCAAATAAAACTTCTGATTAATGTTAACACTTGTTTTATAAGAAATTTAAAGAACAAGAAACGTCAATGTCTAATCCTAGGGGTAATATATTTCTAAGTGTCATGTATTACCCTAAAGATTTGATTTTGTCAAAGTCATTTGTTATGTCGGTTTTATTTTTTATTTTGTTGTTTGTCAATTTATTATCATTTTGTCTTGTAGTTTGTTATTTATTTGGTGGCTATCCTAAAAGTTTAGGTTTTATTTCATTGTTTGTCATTTTAATTTTTTTTTGTCAATGGTTTTTTTTTGTCAATGTCATTATTTTGATGTCATTTTGGTTTTGTTTTGTTTTGCTGTAGTTTGTCCCGTCTTTAGAATGTTGTACTTCAAAACAAAGTTAGCATGCAAAGTAAATGTAAAGCGGCACTTGTCCTCAACCTACAAGAAAAAGTGTCAGAATAATGTCAATTTTATTTCTTAAATTTTTAATTTAGTTGAATAAGTTTTAATTTTTAGACAACCCGATCAGGATGCCTATGGCTCTATCGTCCCAGGGTCATCAGATGCCTTTATCTACTTAATCTGAAAGGTATTTAAACCAGGACAGGAAGACTCCTGTCAACAACCAGAATTGCATCGTCCAAGAAATCTTCGTAGATCATGAACGCTGGAGTTCAAGTTGTATTTGGTGATCTTTGTTCATTAAGTTTTCATTTAAGTTTTAATATCTTTTCAGATTTTAGGTTGGAAATTTTTAGGTGTTTATGATTTATTAACCAATTAAAATTTTTCATGTGCATTTTAATTGATTTTTATATGTCAACTTTGATTTTGTTTATTTAAGTCTTATGTAATTTAGACTTAAAGAAAGGATTCAAGTTTATTTAGATCCAATGTTTGTTCATTCTAATTAAACATGAGAATTTTAGATTCAGTATCATTTGAATCTAATAATTTCAAGTTAAATCTAATATGAATTAGATTTAGGGATTTTGATTCAATGCCTTTTGAATCTAAAGGTTCTAAGAAATTGGGCTAATTCTAAGTGTAAATTATACTTAATGTTTAAGTCCTAATGTTGGTTGGACTTAATGAAATTTGGTTAACTTTAGACTTAGAGTTTTAGGTCCTGATGTCAGTTGGCCCTAAAAATTTAGTTGGTTTTGATTCGATTTAGATTGAATGTTGAATTTAAGTTCAATGTAGGCTGAATTTTGAATTGATCCTAGCTTCAATATGGGTTGAATCCTAAGTTAAGGATTTTGACTTAAGTTTAACTTTGAGTTGATCTTAAGTTAAAGGTTTAGTTTAAGTTCAATATTTGAACCTAAGGTTAAAGATTTTGATTTAAGTTCAACTTTGTGTTCATCTTAAGTTAAGAGTTTGGTTTAGGTTCAAAGTGGTTTGAACCTAAGTTAAGGATTTTAACTTAAGTTGAACTTTGGGTTGATCTTAAGTTAAAGGTTTAGTTTATGTTCAATGTGGTTTGAACCTAAGGTTAAAGATTTTGACTTAAGCTCAACATTGGGTTGATCTTAAGTTAAAGGTTTGGTTTAGGTTCAATGTGGTTTGAACCAAAGTTAAGAGTTTTGACTTAAGTTCAACTATGGGTTGATCTTAAGTTAAAGGATTGGTTTAGGCTCAATGTGGTTTCAACCTAAGTTAAGGGTTTTGACTTAAGTTTATGTTGGGATAAACTTAATTTTGACTTGGGTTAGGTTCAATGTGGATTGAATTTGAGTTAGGTCAAATGTAAGTTGAACCTAAGTTAAGTTTGGGTTAGGGTCAAGTTAGTTTGATCCTAATTTTTAGGTTCAATGTAGATTGAACCTAAGTTTAGTAAAGATTCAATGTATGTTGAAGCTAAAAGATTTAAGTTCAAATTAAGTTGAACATAATTATATGTTAAGGTTAGGTTCAATGTATGTTGAACCTAAATGGTTTGAATTTTAATTTTGACTTAGGTTCAAGTTGGGTTAAACCTAAGTATAGATTAAGGTTAGGTTCAATATATCTTGACCCTAGAAGATTTGAGTTTGACTTAGGTTTGGGTAGAACTTAAGTTTAGGTTAAGGACAGGTTCAATGTATATTGAACCTAAATGGTTTGAATTTTATGTTTAACTTAGGTTCAAGTTGGGTTGAACCTAAGTATAGGTTAAGGTTAAGTTCAATGTATGTTGAGCCTAAAAGGTTTGAGTTTGACTTTGGTTTAGGTTGAACCTAAGTTTAGGTTAAGGTTAGGTTTAAAGTATATTGAACCTAATGGTTTGAATTTTAAGTTTCATTTATTTTCATGTTGGGTTGAACCTAAGGATAGATTAAGGTTAGGTTTAATGTATGTTGAACCTAAAAGGTTTGAATTTGACTTAGGTTCAAGTTGGTTTGAACCTAAGTATAAGTTAATTAAACTTGTTTGGGTAAGATTAAGTCTAATTTGGTTATAATAATTGAACGTTATTTGGGTAAGGTTAAATTGATTAATTATACTTAATTAGTGGTTAAGTATAATTGGGTTATAGTTAATTAAACCTAATTTAAGTAAGATTTAATAGATTAATTAGACCTAATTAATGGTTAAGTCTAAGTAGGTTAAGGTTAATTAAACCTTATTTAAGTAAGGTTTAATTTATTAGTTAGACTTAATTAGTGGTTAAGTCTAATTAGGTTAAGTTTAATTAAACCTAATTTAAGTAAGGTTTAGTTGATTGATTAGACTTAATTAGTTGTTAAGTCTAATTAGGTTAAAGTTAATTAAACCTTATTTGGGTAAGGTTTAATTGATTAATTAGGCTTAATTTGTGGTTATGTCTCATTGGGTTAAGGTTAATTAAACCTAATTTAAGTAAGGTTTAATTTATTAATTAGACTTAATTAGTGGTTAAACATAATTAGGTTAAGGCTAAGTAAACTTAATTTAGGTAAGGTTTAATTGATTAATTAGACTTAATTAGTGGTTAAGTCTAATTAGGTTAAGGTTAATTAAACCTTATTTAGGTAAGGTTTAATTGATTAGTTAGACTTAATTAGTGGTTAAGTCTAATTGAATTAAGGTTAATTAAACCTAATTTAAGTAAGGTTTAATTAATTAATTAGACTTTATTACTGGTTAAGTATAATTAGGTTATGGTTAATTATGGTTAATTAGGTCTAATCAAGGGTTAGACCTAATTAGGGTTAATGATGTTAAGCCTAATGTAGTTAAGGCTTAACTTTGTTTATTTAGGTCTAAATGATGTCTTAGACCTAATTAGGGTTTATTAAGTTAAACCTAATGAGATTAAGTTCTAACTTGCTTTAATTAGGTCTAATAATGTCTTAGACTTAATTAGGGTTTGTTAAGTTAAATCCTGTATGTTTAAGGTCTAACTTGGTTTAATTAGGTCTAAATGGTGTCTTAGACCTAATTAGGGTTTACAAGTTAAACCTAATATGATTAAGGTCTAACTTGGTTTAATTAATTCCAATTGGTGCCTTAGACTTAATTTGGGTATATTATGGGTTAACATGAGTTGGGGTTTGGATTTGGTCCATTTGGGCTTGGACCTAAAGGTGATGGTTTTAGACTTGATTTATAGTGGGATGAACCAAGCAAAAGGTTCCTATGCTAACATTTAGATCTAAGGGTTTTAGGGTTTTAAATTTAATTCTAGAAGTTACATTCTTAACCCTAAGTGATAGAAATGACAATTTTTAAATTTCTTAATGGATAGAAGTTGTACTTTTAGAGTTTAGAAATATTACTCTAAATTTCCTATCCATTTTTAAATTTAATTTCCAATTTCTTTAATATTTATAATTATTTTTGAAAAGAATTACGAACTTTGATATAAATTAAGAAATTAGACACCAGAGAATTTTCCTATCCCTAGAAAAATCACAGAATGTCTCCAAGGATAGAAAGAATATTTTGTGAAAATTTCAGAACTTTTTGAATTGTAAATAATTTTTAATAATTAAATTACTCAAGAGAGTAATTAATTAATTAAAAATTAAATATAACTCCTTAATTCATGATTTCATATCTACATTATTCTTCTCATTGTCCTAAGTTCAGAGATTTTTTTATTGTATTTTTTAGATTTTTTATGTAAAGATATGGTTTTTTGATTAATTTATGGTTAATCTGGAATTTACTTAAATCCAAATAAACCATAAATTATCAGACGGGGCTGCATGTCCTCAAACTCATCGAAATGCAGCTGATCCGGTGTGGGACTTAGAACAGTGGATTTGTGGAGATTAAATTAGAGTTGGAAATGGACGGCATCTTTTCATCTACTTCCTCCGGTCTAAACTCATAAACCCTCCATGGTTTAGAGCCAAAATCTCGCTTGGTTCTTGATGGATTAAAGCAATGTTTGTACCTATAGCTTCATTTAATGATGAATAACACATCCATATGATGATGTATGGATTGAGAATTTGTTTCCTTCAAAAAGTAGCAAACCTGATCCTAAGCTAGGTCAAATAAGCCATACCTTGGCCTCAGTAGATGAAACATCAATTGGATTGGTTCTACAACTTCGTCTTGACCTCAGAAAGCTTACCCCAAACTTAATTTGAGGTGAAATTGGGTATAGGTATAAGTTTTATCAGAGTGGCTCACGACTTGGAAAATGAAGATGGAACCGTGGGTTAGAGCCTATTGGAAGGGTCAATTTCCATTGGGCTTGTCTTTGTAGGGCTCTAGGAAGCTTTTAGAAGAGTTAATTTGATGATTTGAGAGACTTCATTTCAGACCCAAAACTTTTCTTGTTTGAGGTTGGGAAATTGGGGCAAACCACAGGGTTTCAAGATCTAATTCTATGAAGGATCAATTGCTTAGGTCCTAGGAAGGAACTTTGGTATTCAAAGTTTTTAAAATTGAGCAGTTGAAGTAGCTCTTCTCTCTTAAGTAAAGCTCGCGGGTTTAGCCTTATTCATAGCCATGGGGAGGCTATGGCTAAGCTTGGGCTGGCTTGGATTCACTTGGGGGAGTTGCTATTCAATGCTATGATGGCTGAGGATAAAATTTCCACTCAAGGATAAGCTTAATTCATCCTCCTAAGATTAACCAATGTTAGTTCCAATTGAGTTGAAAATTTGACTCAAGGTTTGGCTTCTCTTCATTGGATGGTTTATGAGGTGTTTTGTCCTCTCTTATTGAGTTGAATTAGCCTTCCCCATGTGTATTCACAAGATCATTCAATAGGGGGAAGAAGGAATGACAATAGGAAACTTTTCATGAGTAGCCATGATGAGCTCTCCATTTAATGAAATTGATTTGGTTTATGTCCATTGGGTGGGGAAGAGGTGTATGGTGACTCAAAATGAGTAAATTATCCTTCATCCACCATGTCACCCCATGGCTTTGTGAAAGAATGACACATAAACTTCTATTTTACTTTAATTTTCAAATTTAATGTTCATGAGGTCATCCATGATGTAAGGATGATTTAAGCCATGCTTTTTTTTCATTTGGTGGCTTGTAAGGTGAATGATGAACCATTCATATCTTTTTTAAGCAATTCATAAAGGGGTGAGACCTCTTTTACCCCTTCATGATGGTGTCATGATTAATCATAACCTTGGGTAAAGCTTATGATTAATGGGTTGGGTAATGTGCTATTTATGTCATGATGGGTTTAATGATTCATGGGTGACCCATAGGTGATTCTCTATAAATTGAATTTAATGTTAAAAATCAATTATGAATTTTTGATGTCATGGGTGATGTCATAATTTCAAATTCAATTTAGGGTTATTTAATCATAATTCTATTTTTAATTAATTAGGCAATTAATTAAAAATGTAGAAAATTATAATATTAACCCATAAATTAATCAAAATGATTTTGAAGGTTAATCATTTACTTAATTTTGTTAATTTTGTAAAAAATTGAGTATTTTGACCAAATTTGACTAAAGTTGACCATGGTTGACCAGGGTTGACCATGGTTGACCAATCTAAGTCCAGGGTTAACCTAGGTGATTTACTTAACCTTGTCATGGTTAATTTAATCATAGGATCATTGATTTTGTTAATGGGACCTAAGTTTGACTAGGGTTACACAAATGATCAAGTTTAATCATTTTAATGTCTCAAATTGATCAAATGAGTCAAATTTAACCAATTTGGTGTCTAAGTTGACTTGGTGGTCAATGGGGTAGCCATTGGGTCAATGTACTGGTCATTGGGTCATGGATTGACCATTTTTGACCTAATTTGACCATTTGGGTCAAGGTTTGACTAGGTCATTTGGTCATGAATTAACCCTTTTAACATAATTTAACCATTTTGGTCAATGGTTGACCAGTTTGGTCAATGTGGTGGTCGTGGGGTCATGGTTTAACCATTTTGACCTAATTTGACCATTTGGGTCAAAGAGCTTGGTCAATGTGGTTTTCATTGGGTTATGGATTGACAATTTTGACCTAATTTGACCATTTCAGTCAAAGGTTAACCAGTTTGGTCAATGGGGTGGTCATTGGGTTAAGAATTAATTATTTTGACCTAATTTAGTCATTTGGGTCAAGAGTTGACCAGTTTGGTCAATGTGGTGGTCATTACGTCATGGATTGACCATTTTGACCAAATTTGACCATTTGGGTCAAAGGTTGATCATATCAGTGTTTTTCATTACTGATTTAATCATTTTAGGAAGTCATTAAATTTGGATAAAAAAGGCTTCATTATGTTTTTACCCTATATTAGGGTTTAGTGATCATTGGTAAGATTTAAGAGGTCAATGTTGGTTGACTTCCTGTTTCAAAATGATTTTTAAATAATCCTCACAAATTGAGGACAACATGGACCATGAGAGACATGGACACATGATCGATATATGAAGACAAAATCTCCTGATCATAATGGAGAGAAAAACTAGTCCCCAGCGGAATCGCCAGAAATTGTCAGCTAGGAAAATTGTGGAATTGGTCGGTCACCGGAATGAGGATATTGTCGTCCTCTTTAAAATGTTAAATTTAATAAATATAATTTTGGAAAGTAATGTTTTAATTTTGAAAATACGAGACCAAGCCAATCCCATATATTTGATAGTTTAATATACGAGCACTACATCACAAGCCATGCATCTACCCCGACGAATAGACACATTGCTTAATAATGAGGCTCTATTGAATAAACTACAGAAATTATGACATCAATGTTGATCTGCGAAACATTTATGTTGACCGACAAGTTTCCCTATATAATATATAAGAATATATAGGGTTTAGACTAAGTTGGGTCCTTCAAGTTTTCTGTAAGGGCAAGCCCTTAAAATTAATTACATTTTAGACGACCGAAGTCACCTAAGAAAACTCTTGATTTAGATCAGAGGTAATATCTTCATGAATTTCAAAGTTTAGGGCTTTCATGGACGGACATAGAAAATTCAAATGGGTAATGCTCAAGTTGGAAGAGTTATTATGGAATCCAAAGGAAGAAAGGTAGGGGATATCACAGATCCTAAGGAGAACCTCGGTGACTTCCCAAACTATCCTATGGTTTAGCTTCGGTTTCGAAGAGAAATTATTATTTGATGTTTCATCATGCCAATTTTATTATATATGGCTTACATTTATATGTAACCAATCATACAAATAGCCTAGAAGATAGGAGGTTTTAAATCATACCAAATGATGACCTCAGTATCCTAAGACGAGTTCGGACTTAAGTTGCACAACATGGTTGTACAAAGCCCTAAAGATGAGTTGAGGATTTATGTCGCACTAGTAAAACAACCTGGAAGTCTTATGGATTATTGTTTAATTCATAGGAAATATATTTTTTGTTGTAGACTTTGTTTGCTCTCTTGAAGATATTCTCTTGCAGGTCCTCGTCGTGCTACCCACAGTGTATGCTCCAAGCTCCTCGTTGAATTAGCAGTCCTAATGTCTAAGGTTCAAAATGTTTTACCAAGTATTTTTTAATGTTTTGGTTTTTTTATATTTTTGTAGTTTTTATTTTGGTTTTATTTGGGGAAATCTTTAATTTAGTTAAAGCGAAACTGGTTAGGATCCCATGGTTTCCTCATTCCAGCACCACTATTTTCTTTCAGATTATCTTATTCTAAACAAGTTGTTACACTCATTTAAACTGGGGAAATCTCATTAGTATCCGTAGGTTACCTCATTTGAAGAATTTCCATAACCCAAAAGGAATTATTTAAGGGCATTCGCTAGGTTTAAAATTGTATGCTTAATTTTTGAAAATGTGTTTTTGTTCCATTTTTTTGTTACCGGTATGCATGGTAAAGTAAATTGCAAGTAAATTAAATGTATTGAAAAGTAAGTTGAGTAAAGTAATTTTCTATAAATAGACTGTAAAATGGTACCTGAGTTTCTACTACCGCTGCATGATTAGTCGATAAAGCATAATATGACTTGCAAGAAATTTAAATAAATTGCAGGTAAAGAAAGTAAATGGAGCAAGAAAATCTAGTACAAGAAAAGTAAAAAAAATTATGTCATAAGAGACATGAATGAGTGAAGGAAAACCGGCATTCACATCAAGAAATCCAAAACTAGGTATAAGACATCAGTAAAGGTGGGGGCTCAGAGCTGGACTATGTACATCCCACACTTGAGTAAGAGATACCAACCCGACAACCTGCAGGGGGAGTCCTGACATCGATCCAAGTGACTAACCATGAACCTTTATAATTTTTCATCAAAATTCTTTAATTTTCATTTAAAATTTTCCATGCAGAGTTTATTCTAACATGTAAAAGAAAGTTGTTCTAATTTTGTGAAGTTGTTTTGTCCACAGGTTAGTCAGTCTAATCAAGCTAGGATTACTAACAACTTATAAGTATCAGGGGCAAGAATCCCACCAAGAGTCGAGGAATAGTATCATCGGTCCTTTCCTCTCCCTTATTGAAGGTCCTTAAGGTAGGAGATACTATTCTAAAAAATCCTACTTTGTATCACTTGTTTTAGCACACATTATCATTATTGTCATCACTCTCGCCACCTAGTACTCAGACTTATACCAGTCTGATGATTTATATGTGGCACAAACAAATATCACCATTTGCTCACAAGGACTTAAATACCTTAGAAAAGACTTAAGTCCTTGAGCCTTGGGTTATAAATGTAGGATAAGTAGTTTTGGGTATTTCTATTAAATTAGAAGAATTAACGGGTCCTGGGGCATAACTTGGTGGGTTACTAAAGATTTAAGGATGACTTTCTTCATTAAAGTATAATAGGTTCAATTGTCCTTCAAAACACTCAAAGGATCATAAAAGTGTTTGGGGAGTAACCCTAAACAACACTTAAAATCCTTTGAATCGTTTCAAGTTCTTTTGAACTTATTATGTTGATTAGTCATTCGTCTGCAATTAATGCTCATTGATAATATTTTAACTTGTTCTCAATTAAACTTGATGTTTTAATTATCCCATGAGTGGGGTAGCTAAGCATTCACTTGATGTTTTATTTAAGAATTATGTGGGTGGATGCACCGAAGGGTAAGCTCAAGTCATTAAAGATTTCATACACATGATTTAAATTGGGCTCTTAGAGTTTAAAGGTACTCATTAATTGATCAAGTTTCTCTTTTTAATCCTCATTAGATAAATTTGAATCAGGCCTACTCACTACTAAGCCCTTAAATCCGATCTTTAGGGTAGATTTGCAACAATCAAAATGTTAAATTAAATGAAATTCAATTCTCATTAAGGGATCACACTTATCATTTAATCACCAATTAAGGGCTTCAAATAAGTAAATTATTATCTTCCAAGCTTAAGCGCACTAACTAAGTGTCATTCAATCAAGCTAACTTCTGAACTCAATGATTTAAAAAATGAAATTTTTTCCTTTATTGTGAAAAAGGGAACAAATTGGTCTCTACCTCTTAACTCATTGTGTTTCATCAAAATTGCCCATTTACGCTTTGGCTTAACCAAATATTTAATTAGAGTATCAAAATCCCAAATTTACCATTTTGCCTCTAAGGCTCTTCCACTTCATAATTCATCAAATACAACTCAAATGACTTTAAAATTTTTATAATACTCCACCCATTGTTCAATTAAAATATCCAAAGAGAAATTATGATTATTTGATTTTTATTTAATTCTTAATAATTATTTTATTCAAAAATAAGGATTTTCAACATTAATTCATTTAATTATTCCAAGTAAAGCTTCTGTTCATGGAAAAATTATTGGAGGTTCATCTAGGTCAGATGACCACCTGGACCAATATTCATAATTTTTTAAATTAATTTAATTATTATAATTATTTATTAATTTTAAAGGATAATTAAATAAAGAAATATAAATTAATTTCAAAAAATACTTTTTTTATTTTTATTAAATCTCTCTAAGTCCGGAGAACTTAGAGAAATAAACCTTTCTTTTTTATGATTTTTACTTTATTTTTCACAATTATTTTAATAAAAAAGGAAAAGTATATTTTTAGCATTTAAAAAATAGATAACTACATTAGAAAAATTAGGAAAAATATTTTAAAGCGTCCCAAATGATCAGGGAACAATTAGGAGCATTTTGGTACATCTTTATTTTTTTACAATTTTTAATTATTTTTAAATTAGAAAGTAGCTCAAAAATGAACTATTTATTTTAATATTAATTTTAATTTTGTTAGGTTCCTCTGATCACAAGGAACACTTAAAACTACTTTTCATAATTTTCTCAATTATATTTTATTTATTATAATTATTTTAATTCTATTTTATAATTTTAACCCTCTCATTTCTATGTTACCTTCCGCGTGAGCTACCACGCGACCCACACTTTATGTCTCATCACTTTGTCCAACACAATCCCAGCCGTCCATCTGATACACGTGTGATCCTGTCTTTGTCCCCAACTGGTGTAACCGTATACCGTCCACCTTTAAGGCCTAAGATCTCACTCTATACTTAACCATATCACATGAGGTTCGTTCCAAACCTTTATCTAGTCCGAACGAACACATCTATACACTTAATCATGCATGAAATTAACTTTTTCTTCATAAAAGCCCAAACTGAGCTCAATAAGGGGGAAAATGGTGTATACCTGAGCCCAAGAGATGTTGGCTAGATTGGGTGCTTGCAGAAGCTTCAGTGTAGTCTGCCCAACCTCCTTGAAGTGTCACTTTACCTAAGGATGGACCTGAGTAGGAATTCCTCCAACATGTGGTGTAGACTTGATCGAACTCAGGTGTAGAAAGCTTGGGAGATGGTGCTTTCAGTGGGGATCTTCTTCATTTGGTCTGAGGATGGTTAAGGATCAATTAAATTGATGGTTGGTGGAGGTTTACGGTGTGACCGAGAAATGCCCTTTTTTGGCTTATTTTTTATGGAGAAATTGTCCCCTGATAGTGTGGGAGATGGCTGAAAAACATTAGACTTGAGCTTAGGAAGGTCTGGAGAAGCTCTAGAAGGATTTTGACAAAGTCTCTCTAAGGAATATTCTCTTCTATTTACTCTATTGTGAGGGGTGGTGTTTAAATAGAGGGAGAAAGGGCGGACAATTAGGCTGGCCAGTGGGTGTAAGGTGGTGCTTAGGTGGAGGGTTGAATGACTCAAGTAACCAATGGGGGTGAGCCACATTGGATGGGTGAAATTGGGTTTGATTCATGGGGATGGCTCTCTCATTTTTGGGTTTTCTGGCGACCAGGTCGGTCGGCCAGGCCAGGTCTGGTGGCTAGATGGTTCAGGAGAGCTAGAGAAGTTAATGATGATGTTTTGGGGGATTGGGAAGGCTGGTGGCAAATACACTCTTGGTTTAGCCATTTTGGGAAGAAATCCCCTAAATCAATGGACCCTTGGTCCATGGCTCACCCAGAGTGGGCTAAGTGGATCTTGGCTAGGTATTAGGGTTCAAATGGGTGTTCGCTGGCCAAGGTTGGGTTCGACCAAGTGACTTATGGTGACATTTGGGTTTGGGCTCAAGGTCATGGCTTGAACTTGGTTTTGGGCTTGGGTTTGGCTAGATTTTTTCTTTTAGGTCAATTGAAGGTTTGATTTTGTGCAGGATATTATCATGAAAATTTGGATGTCATTTGGTGGAAATTAAAGAGGATTTGATGTTCAATTTTAGGGATTTTGGATTAAAATTGGGGTTTTCATTTTGGTTTGGATTTAGGTTAGGTTTGAGCTTAGTTATAGACCAATTTAGGGTTCAAAATGATCTAGGGGAGTTTTATAAAGGGTATAGGAAGTGAATTTGGTGAAATTGAATGGGTTAAGAAGCTCAATTTGATAGAATTTTTGCTTAAGGTCAATTTGGGGTATTCAGATTAGGCTTTAGATTTAGCCATGAAAATGGGTTAAATTGGACTCGAATTTGGTTTAAATTGGTTCTAGACATTATGAAAATTGATTTAGGATTGAAATTGGGAGTTTAAGATCAATTTGGTTGAAATTTTGGGTAATTTGGAGAGTTTGGGCACTTAGGGGCAATTATGGTGGATTTGGGTGAAAATGAAGGTGTTTGGTGGTTAATATTGGTTTTCGGAACATTTTGAATGAACTTGGAGATTTTAAGAATTTTTGGGGTATGAGGGGCATTTTGGTAATTTTGACAATTATGGGGCTATTTTGGGAATTTTGAGTATTTTGGTGTGTTTTGGGAAATTTGAGTGGTTTGGAATGGTTTGAAATGATTTGTGAAGAGAATTTAGGAATTTAGGCAATTTTGAAAAAAAATAAAGTTTAAAGATCATTTTGATAATTTTATAAAACTTTGGGGATAAAAAAGTCAAAATTGGGAATTTGGTAAAATTGGAATCAATTGAGAATACTAATCATAAAATACCCCTATTGAGCCATAGAACCAAGGGAAATCCTATTTTGAATCCTCCATGTGTTGGTCCTAGTTAAACCCTAGCCTAAAGCTAAGGGTTTGGGGGACCACCCACACAAGTTTCCAAAAGAGTAGGGAACCAGGCTGAGAGTGATTGGTTTAGGGTTATGAGTGAAAGTAAGAAGTTGTATGTGTGTAAGACTGACCAAAGCCACACCACCTCAACACTAAGGCCAAGCAATCCTATGGGAGCCCTCTTGAACTCCCTCATATTTGGCTCCATCGTACTAAGTGCTAGAGGTTAGAACCAAACATATGGAACTCCAAGAAGAGTAAATAGAATGTCAATCGGGTAGGGCTTCATCACTAATCCTCTAGGATAGTCAACAGGAAAGTCCTATGGCTAGATCCTAGGCTCCTAAGGAAGAAAGACTAGACCTCAACAAAAGTGAGGTCAACAATTTTCTCTTTGCAATAAGATTAGAATATCACTTAGATGTGGAGAAGATGACCAAGCACCTGTTATCTTAGTTATTTTCCCTTTATCTCTTTGCTTGGAGGTTTCATGGGATGGGTGCAAGAGCAAGGTCAAAATAGTGTGGGTTTTGATGGGAAAATTGTACAATCCTACCTATTCTTTGGAAAGGGATGAACAAATGAGAGAAAAAGGTTGAATCTTACTGAAACTATGTGGATCTTCTAAGATCTACATTCCTTCAGTCAGATCTACCCTGTCAACGACCTCTCCAATGACCTAGAGCACCAAGGTGTAAAAAGGAGTTTGCGAGGAGAATTCAGGTGAAATTGGCCAATTTTTGACTTAAATCTTTGGTAGAGCAGTTATGCCTGACTCGACATGTCCTCTCTAGAATGTGAGTTTTGATGTCATAGTTTTTCTAGGTTTGAATATGGCTACACTATTCCTACCTGGTCTGTAGCATGGTGATGCCTAATTTAGGCATGTCTATGATAAAGATGGCATAGTAGCACCTAAACAAGGCACATTATACAAGTTCAAGCATGATCTCTTTCACCTGGATTCACTCCTAGATCACCTTTTTGCATTCCACGCCTAAGTGAATCCTCCTAATGCTCATAGTTGTTCTCTTAAGGTATTTTTTGACTCTTGCCCCATCAATAAGGACCAAGTACTCTGTAGAGAAATTGCACACTAGTAAATGAAGAATAGGATGAACACATGATAATCATAAACATGTAGACTTCCAAGCAATACAACAACCACACAATAAAATCCTAAGATAACACTTAGGTTGCCTCTAAAGATAACATTCTATTTAACATCCTCAGCCATACGATGCCAGAGTTACTATCAGGGTGATTCCAAAATTAGGAATTTTTTAGGACCTTCTTATCACATCTTTAAGTACAACTTTAATCTATGGCCATTAATTTTGAAAATGAAATTGATTTTCATATCCTAAATATATATAGCCCCAATTAGATACACATTTACTATAGTAAAGGATCTTGACTTCCTGAACTATAATTTTCTATGGAATAAATTTAATCATAAATTACATAATATAATCTCTTATCTAAGTTAAAATTCATTCCTAGTTAGCTTCTGATCATGCCACTTCTTTATCTTTTCTTTATAGATTTTGGCATTATCATATGGTTCTTGTCTAATTTCCTCCATATCATTCAACTATAGTAATCTTTTATATGTCATATCTTTCATGTTTTAATTAAATTATGTGACTTCCATTGTAAGCTTTTGTTCCATCTCTATAGATAGATGCAGGCTTTTCCAAAAATCAATCTATAGAGTGACAAACCTATTGGGGTCTTAAAATAGTCCTATATGTCAACAATGCTTCATCTAGTCTACGGAACCAATCTTTCGTGTTCGGTTTGACTTTTTTTTATCCTCTTAATTTCCTTATTGGAAACCTCAGCTAATCCACTTGAAGACATAGTCTACTACTAGAAAAATGCATATATTCCTAAAGACGGTATGGAGGGTCCCAAAATATCTATTCTTTAAACATAAAGATCTCAACATCCAAAATAATATTTAGGGTGATTTAATATCTTCTTGAAATATTGCTTATGACAAACATCTTTCATATGTTTTCACATAATTATTCATGTCCTTAAAAAGGGTGGGCCAATAAAATCCGGATTGCAAGACCTTAGTTGTAATTCTAAATCCTTCAAAATGTTCCAAGATTTTGTGTCAAGATAAAACCTAAAGATATTATAGACCTCTTCCAATGACATAGATCTCCTAGGAATCTGTTTATTACATTTTTCTAAAATGATAAGGCTAATCCCAAAAGTAGAGTCTGGCCCCAAAAAAGAACTTTTTCCTCTGGTGGTAGGTCAGACCATAAGGAACAATCTCGCAAAATACGGGTGTGATTCTCAGAAATGGAGTTACCCATCAAGAAAACTCTTAACTATATTGAATAGACACTCATTAGAATTCTCCTGCTCAAGCCTAGACATGTGATTGGCTGCCTGGTATTAAGTATCTTTTCAATCAACAATCCCTATCTAAAATTCTTGTGATAAGAACACCCAACAGATCAAACATGATTTATCATCATTTTTAGCTACAAGATATCTGATAGCGGCATGATCGCTGCACACCATGACTTGTGTTTCTATTAATTAGGATCTAAATTTATTAAGTGTAAACAATATTTCCTTCTCTAAAGTGGTGTAATACATGTGGGCATCATTGAGGGTCCTACTGGCATAGTGTATGGCTTGAAAAATCTTATCTCTCCTCTGGCCTAACAATGCTCTTATGGCATAGTCACCCATGTCACAGATCAACTCAAATAACATCTCCTAGTTTAATGAACATGTGGTGACTAATTTGGTTCTTAAAGTTTCATGGAAAACTAGGTAAGCTCATAAAAAAGAAAGGGCATGTCTAACAAGTGGCATAAGTGCTTCATAAAGTTAGAAAATTCCTTAATATAATGATTGTAAAATTTAGCATTCTCTAAGAAACTCCTTATTCCCTTAACAGAAGTGGGAGAGGGAACTTCTTCTTTAATCTGAATCTTGGTTGGATCTACCTTCACCGCCCTTCTCAAAAATCTTGTGACCTAGGATTATCCATTTAATAACCATGAACTAACACTTCTCTTAGTTCAATAATAAATTTGTATCCTTACACCTTTATAACACTTTTGCAAGTATGTTTAAGCATGAGTCAAATGAGGTGCCAAACATAGAGAAAAGTTGTCCATAAAAATTTTTATCTCTGTCTTAATCAGGTAAAAAAAGATGGACATCATGTGGCATTGAAAGGTGGCTGGCACATTGCATAGTTCAAAAGGCATCATCCTAAAGGTGAAAGTCACATAGGGGCAAGAGAAGGTGGTTTTATCCTGGTCTTTATGTGTTCTAGGGATCTGGTGGTATCTTGAATAGCTACCTAGGAAGCAATAGAAAGAGTGGCTTACTAGTCTATCCAACATATGGTCTAAAAATGACAAAAGTAAATGATCTTTCCTATTAGCCAAATTCAGCTTCCTATAATCAATGTAAATCCTCCAACCACTGACAGTCCTGGTCGTTATCAGCTTATTTCTCTTATTCTTTACTACTGTCACTCCCTCTTTCTTTGATGCACAGAGAATAGGGTTGAATCAGGAACTACCTAATATAAAGAAGATAGTGCACACATCTATTCACTTCAAGATTTCTTTCTTTATCACCTCTTTCATCAATGGCTCAGTCTCCTCTGGGGTCATCTTTAGCTTCATTCCCCACTTCCATTAAAATTTTATGCATGCACAAGGACAAGCATATGTCTCTTATGTTAGCTATGTTCCACCCAAAGGATTTTCTAATTGTCTTACGTACCCTCATCAACTTCTCATCTTGCTCTTCATTCATGTGTATTAAAATAATCATAATCAAGGCTAACTACTCTCCTAAATAGGCATACTTGTGGTGACCTAACAAGGCTTTTACTTATAGCTCAAGGGCTAACTCTGTGGATGGCACTAGCGACTTAACATTTGTGGTGGTGTCCAAAAGCTCAAATCTCTACTTAAAGTTGTAGGTTTCCCATTAGCATTAGATCAGATTCTCCCCAAAATGTATAACTCTCATTCTCAATCTTTGAATACTATTTCAGATCTTCTTTCAAACTGTCGACAAATTGGTCAGACACTAACCCATCCACTACATTAAGCCTATGCTAACAATCAGTACTTGAATCATTGGGAAATCTCATTGGCTTTAAAATATCAAAAGTGACCACCTAGTCATTTACTCTTATGGTCAATTTCTCTTATTATACATCAATTATTGCTCTATTGGGGTTATAAAGGGTCAGCTAACCATCAGAGGTATCTCCTTATCCTAATTGATATCTAGTACCAAAAAATCTGTAGGGAACATCAACTATGCACATAACATTTACATCCAACTGTTACTATCACAGATTAAACTAACAAATTAAACCACATGCAAACTCCACTATCACATCACATTCATCACAATTCAACCTAAAGTTTGCTACAAACACAACAACATACAAATTACATTACAGATACAAATCAGATAGAGTCTCAAGTACATCATAAATACATCAACAAATGCCAAATAATATGAAAATAAAAATACATAAACCACCAATCATCTTCTCAAGAGCTCCACCATCATCAGGTTCATCAGGCTGGTATGGAGTGTACTCAGGGTATGTAGGAAATACAACACTATTATCTCCCCTAAAAAATCTCATATGTGCGTCATGATATGCTATCCCATATTCTTGCCACCGCACTTGATAATCATCATTTATCTTATTCCTTGTTTCTAATCCTTCTACTCTGGTGTTCAACCTTTCTAACTGATCCATAACATCATGTAGAGTACGTTCCCTAGATGTAGACGATCTCTCATGACTAGAAGAAGGTTCATCAGCTTTCTTACTCCATGTCCATCCTACATGGTCTTCATAGGTTTTCAGATTTAATTTACTTATGGGCTTCAGAGGATGGATTACCTCATCATTATCTCTAGTTGCTACACCTGACTGAGTACACAAGGCATGAATCAGGCTAGGGTGTCCTAGTCCACCCGTAGTCTCTCCTTTTGAACTTATCAAAATACTCTTATGAATAATAGCCCCAATATTTTTATTCTTCATGTTCTAAAGACAGTAATTCATCACAGCTCTCTCTACAATAACCTCGCTGTGATGGCTAGTAGGCAGAAGTCTTGCAAAAATGAAATAATCTCAGACTTTCGATATAGGATTCAATGTAGAAAGGGGGAAATCAACTTTTTGTTTATATTTAATCTTCCATTCCCCTTTTCCGTCAGTCAAATAGTTCATAATCATATCCAATGCTTCAATAGTAATAGGAAAATCTTCGTATTCTCATAAGAAGGGTTCTCTCAACTGATAAAATGCATTGATACGGGTGGGGGTAAATTCAACCTTTTGTCCTCTAACAAGGATATATTCTCTCTCAGAATAATATAAATTTGCATAAAATTCTCTTACAATCCCCAGCATTGCTTCAGCAGTAAAATAATAGAAAATTTCCCATTGACGATTTGCAATAAGTTCTTCAATCACACCTCCAGGATTTTCAAAGGCTTTTTCTTGAATACACTTCTTATTGCTAAGAAATGTACTAAAGTGGGAATAAGCCTTCAAATTCATAAATTTACTCCATTGTAATCAAATTTTCTTTTCCCTTTAGCCATTCTTAGAGCCATTTGTCTAAAAATATCAAATTTATCTAAATCAATTTCAAAATTGCAATGTAATGGACTCCAAAGTAAATTTAAATAGATAAGAACACCAATACCATGGAACAACTCCAAATATTCTCTATAAACCTCAAAATTTAAATGTTCCTAATGCAGGATATTTTTACAATCAAAATAAAAAAATAATTAGTTTAAAGTGTAGCTCTTACCAAAAGAAGATAAAATCCAAACTTTTCCGGCCACAAAATCGCTTCAAATCCAAATGCAAGTGAGCCCTAGGTGTGAAAATCGGCCTTGGCTGGAGGCAGAAGATGATGGTTTGGACAAAAATGGTGGGTCCCAGGGTTAAATCATGAAACTTTGGGGTTTAAAACCTTTTTCTAGTCAAGCGCGGTCTAGCGCTGGTAACAGCACCGTTGGGTGCTATTTTCTGCTCTTATGGACAAACTCTCTATCTTTTGGTACGGTCCGGTGCTGGAGATAGTGTCGTTCGGTGCCAGTTCAAAAAATGAGCTTCCGACTTTCTTTTGCAATTTTGATATTTTCAAGTCTGCTCCGACGGCTAATTAGTCCAATTAAGCATTGAATAACATACTAAAGCCATGACAAATGATATTTTAAAACACAAACAACATAAAATATTACTTTGATATAAAAATCCAAGTTACAAACACATACGAATAACACTAAACACTACACATCGTCAAGTCATCAAATTCTAAAATTCAGTGTCGCTCGCAACCACAACACAGTAACGCTGAAAAGTAAAAAAGAAAGCAAGTCCAAACATAACATCCAAGTAAAGCAAAGCAAAGCAAGTAATCAGTTTAAATACACAAACATAGAAATAAAATAATTAAGTCTTCATTCTTCCTCCGAACTATCATTAACTCTTAAATCTCCAATTGATTGAACGTGAACGAACAGATTGTAGAATGGACAAAATGGGAATTCTTCAGTAGAATCCTCCTCAATCCAACCTTTTTTTCTTATCACACGTATCAAACTTCCTTCGAGGTACCCAGAATGACCAAAGTGTTCCTTCATTCTCCAATCCAAATGATCAAAGAAGTCAGATAGATTGTTGATTGCATTCATCAGATGTTGAACTTCCTTCTCCAATTTCTTAATTTTATTCAAAATGATTTGTGAACTTTTAGGAATGTAAGGAGGAATAGGTGTCAAACTCTGAGATGGTTGATCTTCAATGATACTCATGTCATTCATATCACAAACTACCTCGTTACTATGTTCATCCGTTGGGTCTATAGGCTTCCAAGGTAGAATTACTCTTTCCCAATTCTCATATGGCACTTGTGATTGACTGCAGAGGAGAAATATGGTGGAAGGATGTCTAAGCCCATAATTTGATCCATGAACGATCAATCCCAAACAGATTTAACATTTATAGAACCAACATCAAGGCATCCCTATTTTAATACAATAGTTCAAAATAGCATACTCCTTAGTTACTTTACTGATTTTCATAGTTGGGAGCAATTTTGCACAACATATGAAATAATATAAGTGCTTTGACATAGGATTTAACAGTGTGGTCGAAAAACTTACATACCTATTATCACTTATCTCCCATTCACCACTTTCATCCGTTAAATATCTATATATATCATTCATGTTGCCCTCGTTGGGGCAAAGTATGAATCATGACAGATTGACACATTCTCAATCATGTATAAATCATTATTCTTTGCAAGAGTAAATGTGCCAAACCTACCTTGCACATAGACTGATCCTTGGTTGATTCCATGAAGATTTACATAGAACTCCTTCACAATCGGGACAACTACGGTGGTAGTAGTATAACAAAATACTGCCCAACGTCTCTAAATAATGTTTTCATTAATTTGAGTAGTAGGAAAATTCGTACCTCGATTCACAAAGCCTCACTCTTTAATCAACCTCATCTTTTAGATATTCTTGTTAAATGGACGTTGCGCTTCGAAACTGAGAAACTTTCTACGGTTGAAAACTTGAAATCTTGAAGTTTCTATCGAGTCAGAATTCATTTAGACAAGATTTAGGATCTTCCTTTTTCGTTCCTCTGGTAGTTCCTACATCTAGGGGCAGTTTTTGGGAGTTCAAGTGGAAGAATTTCTGCCTAGAACCGCCAATACTCGAATTTAAAGACAAAAAATGATTTTATGAACAGCGGTGCGGTCCAGCGCTGGTGACAACGCCATTCGGTGCTAGTTCAAATTTTGCCAAAATTTTTTTTGTCCAATCTCATTCCAAACTTCGATTTGATTCATTTCTTTAATGTTGTTAATGATATTTAAGGAAGGGTGTGACTTAATTAAGTAACAAATAAACATGAATAAGACATCAAACAAGCAAACACTCAATAACTGTGGGTTGACTCCCACAAAGCGCTTGGTTTAACGTCATCAGCCTGACATAACTTCAAGTTATTCAGGTTGATCCAACATTAAAACATATTTAAAATTAGGTTTATTTCCTTCAAAATATGGTTTTGATCTTTGTCCACTAACTTTAAATATTCTTCCAGATTTAGGGTCTTCGATAATCACAGCTTCAAATTGATAGATTTTTACGATAGTGAATGGTCCTGTTCATCAAGATTTCAGTTTCCCAGGAAATAATTTCAATGCTGTATTGTATAATAGAACCTTTTGTCCATGTTCAAATTCCTTTTTAACAATCTTCCGAACATGACATATCTTTCTTCTCACCTTGTTTATTCTATCATTATCATATGATTCATTTCTGATTTCTTCTAATTCATTCAATTGCAACAGTCTTTTCTCACCAGCGTCTTTCAAATTAAAGTTCAATTTCTTTATCACCCAATATGCTTTATTATTTAATTCAACTTCCAAGTGACAAGTCTTTCCAAATATTAATCTGTAAGGGGACATTTCTATAGGAGTTTTATAAGAAGTTCTGTATGCCCATAAAGCGGTGTCTAATCTAGGAGACCAATCTAATTTCTTGAGATTTATGATTTTTTTCCAAAATTCATTTAATTTCATGATTAGATACCTCTACTAAGCCATTAGTTTAGGGATGATAAGCTGTAGAGATTCTATGCATAATATTATATTTTTCTGCCAATCTCTCGAATCGATTATTCTTAAAATGGGATCCTCCATCGTTGATGATTACTCAATGCATTCCATATCTTGTGAAAATATTTTTCATTAAAAACCTCAAAACACTTCTAGCATCACACTTAGGTAAAGCTATTGCCTCAATCCATTTTGATACATAATCAACAATAATTAGTATGTATATATTTCCAAATGAAGGTATAAATGGTCCCATAAAATCTAATCCCCAAGCATAAAAAAATTCCACTTCCAAAGTGAAATTAAGACACATTTCATTTATTTTAGATATATTGCCTATTCTCTGACATTAATCACAAGTTTTGATAAATCTAAAAACATCTCTGAAAATAGTAGGCCAATAAAATCTAGATTGTAAAATCTTCTGTTCAGTTCTATCAATTCTGAAATGTCCTCCGAATTCAGAATCATGACATTCTCGAATAATTCTTTCAGTTTCTTCATAAGGAACACATCTCCTAATAATAAGATCTTTAAATTGCTTATACAGATAAGGACCGTCCTAAAAACAAAATTTAGTATCATGTATAAATTTTTTTTCACTGTTGCATTATTAATTCAGGTAGTAAAATATTACTAACGATATAGTTTACAATATCAGCATACCATGGTATATTTCCTTCAGTAATATTATATAGTTTTTCATCAGGAAAAGTTTCAATTATTTCCCTTTCAAATTCAGCCAAATTAGTATGTTCAAGTCTTGATAAATGATCAGTTATTTGATTATCGACCCCTTTTCTATTAACGATCTCTAAATCAAATTCTTGCATTAAAAGTATCCATCGAATCAGTCTTGGTTTAGCATCCTTCTTTTGCATTAAATATTTAATAGCAGAATGATCGGTATGCACTATACATTTAGATCCAATTAAATAAGATCTAAATTTTTCAAAGGCATAAATGATAGCTAATAACTCTCTTTCTATAGCGGTGTAATTAATTTGAGCATCTGTAAGAGTCCTACTAGTGTAGTATATAACTTTAAACATTTTCTCGTGTCTTTGCCATAAAACCACTTGTCGGCGTATTTTTTTTAGATTTTAAATTTAATTTAAGTATATATATATATAATTTGGAAAGTAGCATTTGATTTTTGAAAATAATTTTAAGTTTGAAAATTTTAAGATATGAAATTAAACTGATCTCACATCCTAAATAGTTTATATAAACGAGCACCGCACCACAAACTGTGTATCTATCCCGAGGAATAGTCACACTGCTTGACGATGGGGCTCGATTAAATAAACTAAAAGATTTGTGACATCCGTTTGGTTTGCGAACCAATTTTATAAGCCGACAAGTTCCCCTACTTAATATAAAGGAATTAAGCAGGGTTTATATTACCTGGGTTCTTAAAGTTCCTTATAAGGGCAAGCCCCTATAGTTAATTACATCCGAAGTGACGGGAATCACTTAAGAAAACTCTCGATAATGATCAGTGGTTTTGCTCTCAAGAATTTCAATGTTTAAGGTTTTCAAAGGATTGAATTTTGGAATTTCAACAGGGAATGGATCGAGTTTGGAACATTTTATTTTAAGAGTCCAACATAAGAGAAGTTGGAGAAGCTGAGGATCCAAGAAGAATCTTGGCAACTTCCCAAACTATCCTATTCTTTGGCTTCAATTTGGGAGTTTATTTAATGTTTCATCCTGCCTGTTTTAATTAATTAGGACTTATATTTGTATGACACAATCATACAAACAAACTCTTGAAGATGTGAGGGCTTATGTCGTACCAAACGACTACCTCGGAGTCCTAAGACCGGTTAGGGCTTAATTTGCATAAGACAATTATGCAAATGCCTAACAAAAAGTTGAGGATTTATATTGCACTAGGCAAACTACCTCGAAATCCTTTGGCTAATTATTTATTTATAATAAAAGAGAGTTGCTGTTGAAGATCCACTGTTTGCTCTTTTGAACAAGTCCTTCCGCATCCTTGATCGTGCTGCTCTTCGGTGTATTGCCTCGAGCTCCTTGTTGTTGCAGAGGTTTAGTTTTAGAAATCATAAATCGGGAGATGAGAGAAGTGTTTTGGTTTAGAGAAATCTTAAAATCCAAGTGTTTTTTAATATTTTAATTAAAACAAATCTTAAAGTTGATTATAACAACACCGGTTAAGATCCCATGGTTCCATCCTTTCGGCATCGTTATTTTTATCGGATTCACTTAGTCCATATGAATTTGCTAAACTCAACTGAATGAGTTCCACACTTTCATTTAGACCGTGGGAAATCCCGTTAGCAACACGTAGGTTACATCATCCAAGGTATTCCCGATCATCCAACAAGATGTTTTAATTTAGTAAAAATTGTAGTTTTTGTTGTTCTGTTTGTGATTAAATTTTGAGTTGTTTTATATTTTGAATGTTGTGGCGGTGAATTTTATCTTGTATGAATTTTAATTTAGTTTTGGGTTTCATTTTTGTGGCTATCCTAAAGGTTTTAGTTTTCATGCAATAATCTTATTTATCATGCAAGAAAACTAAAACGCAAGGTAAGTAAATAAATTGCAATAAGGTAAATCGCAATAAAGTAAAAGCGTACTCGGAGGGTCTTCTCGTCATTCCCAAGCTGAAACTTTAGTATTGCATTGCATATAGGTGTTTATAATTTTGCAGAAATTAAAGCATGCCAGAAAACAAGAAGAAATAGACTTAACAAGAAGTAACTACTCAATCCTATGATGTCTATGTTAAGATCATGGTTGTCTACCAAGTCCTATGATGTCTATGTGAATTCCTATGTTGTGTTTCAATGAACTTTGTTAATTTAATCGAAGATGGTTTCGTCAAGCAGACATATTAAGTTTAATAGACCTCATAGGTATCCAAACAGTCAAAGAAGGATGCAGGTCCATGCTTCCCTCTCATATCCTGATGAAAAGTCTTGGGCTCATTTAGACTTATTATGTTGCTTAACAATTCACCCTACCTATACCCTTATGCTTAATGAACACAGTTGTTCGGGGTAGGTTGGGGCAAATGGGTTTAGGTGTGATTTGGATTTGGATTGGTGACAATTGGTAGTTTGATTTGGACTTATGGGAGTGATATCTTGAGTTTGTGTTTTTAATTGAGTTTGATTTTAGTTTGGGGATTGGAGGATTTGAATTTGGTTTGTGTTTGTATTTGGTTTGGGTTTGAACTAGGTTTGGTTTTGGTTTATGTTTTGGTTTTGGCTTTCGTTTGGGTTTTAGTTTTGGTTTGGTTTGAGTTTGATTTTGGTTTTGGTTTGTGTTTTGAAACTAGGGATTTTTTGAGTTCGGAATGTGAATTGGGACGGTTATGTGGACATCGGGTAAAGTTTGGGTTACTCCATGCATTCACTAAGCATAAGGATATTCTTATTATGTTTTCTACACCAAGTTGTGATTTCCTAGGGGTCTTTATAAAGGGAAAAATGAACCAAGCCCCAGGAGGCCTATCCTAGGTTTGATTGTTATCGTGTTGGTATTGTATTGTGATCGGGATTGTTGTATGTTGTGATTGTTGTGTTGGTTGTGCTGTGTTATTTATATGTTGTTATTGTATTATGTATGTTATTGTTTTGTTTTGTCTTGTGTTATTATTATTATTTATTTATGTATTATGTTATTATTATATGTTATTTTATTGTTGTATTTATTTATTATTTTATTATTGTTTATTTTGTTGTGTTATCATTTTAGATTATTATCGTTATTTATTATTTATGTGTTTTGTTATTATTATTATGTGTTATTTAGAATTATTATCCTTTATTTGTAATAAAAATTATTATTATGTTTATTATTTATTTAATTTATTATCTTATTTAATTCATTGTGATTTATTTACTTTATCATTATTTATTTATTTAATTAATTGTTATTTATTTATTTTATTTTACTTTAACTTGATATTTATTTATTTAAATTATTATTTTAGTTTTAATTTATTTTATTTTGTTATTTAATTTAATTTAATTTAATTTAATTTATTATTATTTACAATTATTATTAATTTAATTTAATTTATTTATTTAATTTAATGTAAAGTATTATTGTTTAATTTAATAAAATTTAATTTAATTTGTTTATTTTATTTAATTTAATTAATTTAATTTGTTTAGTTTAATTTAATTTATTATTTATTTACATTATTATTTAATTTAATTTAATTTAATTTAATTTTTATTTATATTATTATTTAATTTAATTTAATTTAATATGATTTGATTAATTTAATTAATTTAATTTAATTTAATTTATTATTATTTACAATTATTATTTAATTTAATTTAATTTAACTTAGTTTAATTTATTTTATTATTTACAATTATTATTTAATTTAATTTTTATTTATTTTCTCGTTTTATGTAACTTTTGTTTAATTTTAATTTAATTTATTATTTATTTACATTATTATTTAATTTAATATACTTTAATTTATTTAATTCAATATTTATATATATAATTGTTTTCGATTTATTTAATTATTATTTAATTTAATTTGTTTAATTTAATTATTATTTATTTTTTAGTTTTATTTAATTTTAACTATTTAATTTTAATTTAATTTATTATTCATTCATGTTATTTAAATTATTTTCAATTTATGTATATATATATATATATATATATATATATATATATATATATATATATATATATATATATATATATATATATGTATATATATATGTTATTTATTTTATTATCCTTTATATTCATATCATTTAATATATATTTAAATTATAAGTTATTTTTATTTTAATTTATTATTTTTATTATTTAGATGTATTTTTAAGCTTATTATTTATATCATTTATATTATTATTTAATTAATTATAAGGCTTTTCATTTTCTCTCTCCTTGATTATTCTTTTATTTCTTTTAAGTTATTATCATTTTCATTAAGTTATAATTTATTAAATTTATTATTTACACATATTTACATTTACTTTATTTTAAAGAGGCATGACATTTTCATTTGTTTATTTTTATTATTTATTTATTTATAAAGCCTTTCCTTCTTTCTTTTTAACATTCTCACTCCTAAATTATTCTTTCTTTTATTTAAAGTTATTATTATTTATATTAAGTTATTATATCTTAAAATTATTATTTAAATTTTTAAAAAGAATGACATTTTTCTTATTTACTTATTCTTATTATTTATTTATATTTACAATTATTATTTTATTTATTATTATTATCATTTTCTTATATTTTATTATCTATTTAAGTTTATAGTTATTTATTTTATTCTTATCACATTATTTTTATTATTTACATACTGTTATTATTCATATCTTATCATTATTCATTTAGTTATTTATATTTTAGTAGTATTTATTTAAATTTAATATAGTATAGTTATATTATTTTAAAATTAGTATAGTTATTTTTATTTAAAATTTAGTATGGTTATATTTTAAGTTTTAATGTTTTTTAGGTATTTAAAATTTTAGTATAGTTAATTTATTAAAATTTAGTAAAGTTATTTTATTTAAATTTACAATTATTTTATCTCTTAGGTTTTTTTTTACATTTGCTATTTATTATTTATTTACAATATTATATGTTATTTTAAGTTTTCCTTTCATTTTCTTTTGTGTTATTATTATTTCCTTTTTGTTGTTTTATTTCCTTTAAATTTTAAAATTTATTTTTCAAGATAACAAAAACTATGGGTGGATTTGTAAATATTTAAAATAGTTAACATAATTAGATATTTTGCATGAAAAAGAAATCCTAAGGCTAAAGATGGAAATATTTAAAAATTAAATAGGTAAATAATTTGCATGAAAAAAAAAGGAATTCCTAAGCCTAAGCATGGAAATATTTAAAAAAGCATAAATTTTTGTAAAAAGAAAAACAACCTACACATGATTTTGAAAATATACATGGAGATTCGTGATTCTAAATAGCTTGCATGAAAGAAAGAAAGCATGAAAATATTAAAACAAAACATGAAGATTTGTAAAAAGGAAATAATTAACACATGCTTTTTTTTTTAAAAAAAAAAAAGAAAACTATGTAGGGGAAGAAGAAGAAGGAGAGGAGGGAGGAGGTTACCTTGCCTTGGAAGAAGAAGAAGGAGAGGAAAAGGGGAAGGGAGGCTCACAGCGAGGAGATTGGGAGAAAGTGGGATGGTGAAGTGAGTGAAGTGAGTAAATTGTGTGTAAGGGAGTGTGTAAGAGAGTTTAAGTGGGATTATGGGGGGATTTAATGGGGAGGCTCACGGCTAGGAATTAAGGAGGGAGTGAGGGAGAGATATGGTGGAGGCATGGTGAAGGTGAGGAGAGTAGGGTGAGGTGGCGGGTAGGGTGAGGGAGAGGTGAGGGAGAAGTGAGGGAGAGTGAGGGAGAGGCATGGAAGTAAGATATATATATATATATATATATATATATATATATATATATATATTGATTTTAGGGCTGCCATGAAATTAATTTGATTAATTTTGGTTTAATTTAGGTAGATTTGAATTATTAGTTCAATTAGGTTCATTTGGGCTTGGGCTAACTTAACTTGGGTTTGAGTGAGAATGGGGTCTTGGTGCCTTGACCAATAGTGTTTATATAATTGTAATGAAGATCTTTTATGAAGACACAAAGTGGTTTTGAGCTCATTTGGAGGTTCAATTTTGGCATGGATTGGATTTTTGATTATTTTGGACCATGTTGGGTTCGGGTCAAGTTATCGTGAGTTTGAGTGGGAATGGGGTTCATAGGTCTTCAAAAATAATGTAGATATGGTTGTCTAGAAGAATTTTCATGAAGACATAAAATGGTTTTGACAAGGTTTAGAGGGTCAATTTGGTGGATTTAAAACATGTGTTCAGCTTGGGTCAAAATTGGAGTTTCTTTGGTCCAAAATGGATTTGGATAAGACCTGAGCTCAAATTATGCGAAATTGATGATCCAATTCATTTTAAGGAGGTGTTATAAAGAGTTTGGAATTGAAATTTGGGAGGAATTGATTGACATTGGCTTTATTTAGGGGATTTGGTTTATTTAGGCAAAATTGGGGATTTTGGATTTCAAGTGGAATTGGATTCAAATGTGGGTCACATTGGACTTTAATTTGGTATAAGTTGATATTTTGGATGTTTAATTTTGGTTTAGAATTGAATTTGATGAAAATTGGGGTCAATTGGGTCAAGATTGGGTTTGGCTTGGCACCTTTAGGTTAAATGGGCCAAGTTGGGATTTTGGATTGAAAGTGTATTAATTTGGCAAAATTGGCCCATAGTGTAGTTGAACGAAATGGAATTGGGGATTTTTAGGATTTTCTGGAATTTTTTGAGAATTTTTTGGAAATTTTAGATTTTTGGGCAAAAAGGGTATTTTGGGTATTTTGAGGGTATTGGGGGGTATTTTTGGAAAATTTGAAATTTTTGGTCATGAATGGTCAATTTGAGTGGCAAGTAATATCTTGGAATGATTTTTGGGGGATTTTGGTGAAATTGGGTAATTTTGGAAATTTTGGGTAGTTGAGGGTTATTTAGGGGGCAAAGGGGCTAAAAATAGAAATTTTCGAAATTTGAAGGTGGCTTCAAAGTGAGCTGGATGTAATGACCAAGGGTCACTTACATTTGGTCCTCTATGTGTTGGTCCCTACCACTTAGTCATAGACTGAGGGCTGGGCTATCCACATGAGTTTCCAAAGAGTTTAGGGTTGAAATTAGGATGTGCAGTATGTGTATGTTGTGAATGTGAAGTGTATGTGTGGTGATCTCCAGACCTCCTTCAGGGCAAATCCTAAGGTCTGACCACCTATAGAGACTTCCCCTAGGATTCCTTATGCTTGCCTTTTTCCTACCAAAAGGTGGAGGTTAGGCCTTAAGCATATGAAAACCCCCTAGTGAAGCAAGAAGAGTTTTAAATTTCTATGGGGAGGGTTCCATGACTAGTCCTCTAAGAAAGTCACCAGGAGAGTCCTATGGCTAGGCCCTAGGCTATTCTAAAGAGAGACTAGACCTCAACCAAAAGTGATGTCAACAAATGGACCCCCAATAGGTGTGGTGTGCTGAGCAGGCACACTGCACGTATTGGTGTTGACCGACGAGATCAACAAGACCAACACAACTGTCTGAGTGAAAACTCAAGACAGAGCAAAGAGTTTAGCAAGTGAGTTTCCGCTGGGGATTTTTTAGTTGTAAACCTTCAAATCCAGGGACTCTTGCTGGAGAAAGAAGGTGGCAACACCATCAAGCCGAGGCTATGAATTTCAAGCTCCCAAACTTTGAAGGAATCTGAACCGATTTGATTTAAACAAATGGGAATTTTGAATTTGATTTCAAGTTTCTTGTTTGAATTTGGTTTGAATTTTTGTTTTGAATTTGAAATTTGGAATTTAGTTTTAAAATTTAATTTTAGGATTTGAATGTGGGAATTTGAAATTTTATGCAAAATCGGAATTTTAGTATCGCTCGCAGGAGGAGAATTAGAATTTAGGTACTAACTCGGAAATTTAAGGAAAAATTTTTTTTTTTTTGGGAAATCAGACAACTAAGCTCTGACCCCAGAATATCATGGAAAGAGGAAAAATATCTCGGAAGGAAGATGGAAATTTAGGTAATTTTTGGGAAATCGGACGACTAAGCTCCGACCCCAGAATATCATGGAAGGAGGAAAAATATCTCAGAAGGAAGACAGAAATTTAGGTAATTTTTGAGAAATCGGACGACTAAGCTCCGATCCCAGAATATCTTGAAAGGCAGAAAAATATCTCGGAAGGAAAATGGAAATTTAGGAAATTTTTGGGAAATCAGATGACTAAGCTCCGATCCCAGAATATCGTGGAAGGCGTAAAAATATCTCGGAAGGAAAATGAAAATTTAGGGAATTTTTTGGGAAATCAGATGACTAAGCTCTGATCCCAGCATATCGTGGAAGGCGGAAAAATTTCACGGAAGGAAAATGGAAATTTAAGGAATTTTTGGGAAATCGGACGACTAAGCTCCGACCCTAGAATATCGTGGAAGGCGGAAAAATATCTCGGAAGAAAAATGGAAATTTAAGGAATTTTTTGGGAAATCGGACGACTAAGCTCCGATCCCAAAATATCGTGGAAGGCGGAAAAATATCTCGGAAGGAAAATGGAAATTTAGGGAATTTTTGGGAAATCAGACGACTAAGCTCTGATCCCAGAATATCGTGGAAGCGCGAAAAAATATCTCGGAAGGAAATGGAAATTTAGGGAATTTTTGGGAAATCAGGCGACTAAGCTCCGACCCCAGAATATCGTGGAAGGCGGAAAAATATCTCGGAAGGAAAATGGAAATTTAGGGAATTTTTTGGGAAATTTGACGACTAAGCTCTGATCTCAAAATATCGTGGAAGGCGGAAAAATATCTCAGAAGGAAAATGGAAATTTTGGGAATTTTTGGGAAATCAGACGACTAAGCTCCGATCCCAGAATATCGTGGAAGGCGGAAAAATATCTCGGAAGGAAGATGCAAATTTAGGGGACTTTTGGGAAATCGGACGACTAAGCTCCGATCTCAGAATATCGTGGAAGGCGGAAAAATATCTCGGAAGGAAGATGAAAATTTAGGGAATTTTTGGGAAAGCGGACGACTAAGCTCCGATCCCAGAATATCGTGGAAGGCGAAAAAAATATCTCGGAAGGATGATGGAAATTTAGGGAATTTTTGGGAAATCGGACGACTAAGCTCCGACCCTAGAATATCGACCCGAACCGCAATTACACAGTAAATTAACTTCCAAAAGATGGCAAAAAACTTGACCCGATTTATAAATAGCGGCTAGTATGCAAAATCTTTAATGATATAAAAAATTAGAAAATATTTTACACACTTGGGGTACTACACAAGTATACGTATCGTTTCAAGTAATATAGAGTTTTCTTTAAAAACCCCAGTATCGATCCCACGAGGAAGTGAAGTAAGAAGTCTTTAGTCAAATTCTAGTTTACTACTAATAGTCTTTAGTTTGGAATGTCGATTAAGATTGTGTTTATCTAACAACTATTCCTAAATGCAAGTGTTAAACGTAAAGATAATAACTATATCTAAATGCAAATAATAATTCTAAAGATAACCCTTTTTGGATAAGTTGGTTTGGATAATTTTGAGATATTAATAACTACTATTCTTATGTAATGAATTAGATAATATATATGAATGAGATGCATTTAATATTGTATGTGCCAAATAGGAGCAATCCTATTCTTTACCCTTTGGTCCAGGCATAAAGAACATTGACTAATCCTATGCTTGGTTACTGAATCTGCGGCTAGGCTGGGAGGATACCGTACGTTACTTCGGAGCTCCCACGTTCCCTCGTCCGAGGGCTAACATCTACACTTCAACACTCAAACGATAGGACCGAATCGAGGATTTTAGCCCGTCACTCTAAAATCTCCAATTCTACGCCCGATAATTATATTTCCCTATTTATTTGCATTCAATCCCCATGAACTTCACCATCCATAAAATTTGAATGTGGTTTTACTTTGTTGAGAATTACACCGCCCTTTCGGGTCGATGCAATTACAACAAATTTTAACACTAGAATGGGCCCTTATTGCAATGTAAATGAAGTGCAAGTAAAAACCATCACATTTATAATTAAATTTACTTTTACCAGGCATCACAAAATCTTAAACATGATTTCTACTCATTACAAAAGAAAAGTGAAGGAAAATAATGGCATAATTTTCTCATGCCACTATTTCCAAAGAAGAAGAAAAAGTAAGAGAGATACGTCACAAAGCGCGAATAAAACACAACGGAAACTTCATTGAACAAAAGCAAATCCACTAAATAAATGTTTACAAAATTATAAGATAATGAAGAACAATACTTAGCTTTTTCCCTTTGAAAGAAAGACGAAGATCTCTCCCATAAAGTCGCCCGGCGATCCATGCAATGCTAGCGAAATCCCTTACAAATTCTCTCAAAATCTCCTCTCCAATTTCTCCAAAAGTGTAGAAATCTACATTTCTACTCTTAATCTAAGAATCCTAAATATTCCTCTAAGTTTTTCTCTCCTTTCCTCTATTGTTTCTCTAAATTCCTTTATTTTTTCTCACTCATTTCAAACATATATTCGACATTTTAAAGAGTATGGACGAAGTTTGAAGAGTTTCCTTAAGCACCCCTTCGAAAAAGCGTCCAAATACGTCGAATATTGGCCGAAAACCGCCAAAAGTCGGTTCATGGTCGTCTGATCCGTTGTCGGCGGGTTCGAGGCCGCTGTCGGCAGCCTTTTTGGCCATATTTCGGTGGTCTCGAAAAAATCTCGCCGTCGACGAGCAGGCTGCTGCGCGGCTCCACCGTTTGGCTCCGTTTGGCTCCGTTTTAGCTCCGTTTCGCCCCATTTCAGTTGTGTTGCGTTCGTAACAGATAGCTCTACAAAATAAGCATAAACCAACCTTTCTTTAAAGTGTAATCTCATTCAAAAATATGCAAGAACTGTAAAAGAGATTAAGCATCAAAAGACTTATCGAAAGGTGTAAGGGCAGAATTTCATTTCTTGCTCATTTTTGCTCCAAATTGCATAGTTTTTGCTTCTTTTTGCTCCAATCACCATTTCATGTACCTAAAATCAAAAAACATACAAAATACCTTCCTTTAAATTGTAATATCATCAAAAATGAGTAAAATGATATAGCAAAAAGCGTATATATTTTAGGCGTGTCAAATATCATGGAAGGCGGAAAAATATCTTGGAGGGAAGATGAAAATTTATATAATTTTTGGGAAATCGGATGACTAAGCTCCGACCCCAGAATATCATGGAAGGCAGAAAAATATCTCGGAAGGAAGATAGAAATTTAGGGAATTTTTGTTTTCTTGGGAAAGAGAGGATATTATTAACTTGTCTATTTCTGATTTTGTACCGTTTCATTTTTTTTAATTTTTATTTTGCTTCATTTGAGTTCATTTCTTTTCATTTTGATTTGATTTGATTTCACTCGATTTAAATTTGTTTTTTTTATTTTCATTTTGTTTTAATTTCATTTGATTTAAATTTCATTTTGTTTTTGATTTTTTGATTTTTTATCCTTTTCTTTTGCATCATTTTTTTTATTATTACAAAATTTTGGACCCATTCACAGACACTAGCCCTACATCTACATTGGAACGAATACCATTTTTTTGGTCTTTTCATGTAGCGTAATATTTCTTTAAATATCGTCCATTTATGGGCAACATGGGTCTGTCCCCTCGAGAATCCACCAATTGGTAAGATCCTCCTGTGTAGACCTTCGCCACCACGAACGGTCCTTCCCAGGTCAGTTCGAATTTTTCACCTATTTTGCGGTGTGCAAGAATGGGCCTTCTAAGAACGAGCACGAGGTCACCAAGTTTGAATGACCTCGGGCGGACCAATTTATCGTGGGCTTGAATCATCTTCGCTTGGTAGAGTTCCAAGTTCTGTTGTGCGAGCAATCTTTTTCCTTCAAGGTTTTCCAATTCTGCAAGTCATAACTTGGCATTCTCTTCTGTTGTAATTTGATTGGCAACGGCAACCCCGAGCGATGGTAGCTAAACTTCTAACAGAAGAACTGCCTCAGACCCGTACACAAGAGCGTAAGGCGTAGACTGTGTCGGTGTCCTGACTGTCGTCCTGTAGGCTCACAAAGCTTCTAGTAGCTTCTCGTGCCATCCTCTTTTATTGTCGTCGAGCGTCTTCTTCAGAATCTGAAGAAGCGTTTTATTGAAGGCCTCTGCCAAGCCCTTTGCTTTAGGGTAGTAGATCGTCGAGTATCTCCAATCTATCCCGCGTCTTCTGACGAAGTTATTGATTTTCGTGCTCTTGAAAGCGGACCCGTTGTCGAAGATGATTCTGCGTGGTACACCGAACGGTAGAAGATTTGATTCTTGAAGAACTGTAAGACTTGCTGCGCTGTGACTTCTCGTAGTGGAACTGCTTCTGCCCACTTGGAAAAGTAGTCTGTAGCGGCGAGTATAAACCTGTTTCCTTTTGAGGAAGGAGGGTCTATCAGACCCACTATGTCAGTACCCCTGTACTCGAATGGCCACGAGGATCGTTGGGTGTAGAACATTCGGAGGCCGGTGCAAGACCACTCCATGCACCCGACACCGATGGCATCTCTTAGCTACGTCCATGCAATCCGTCATCATTGTCGCCGCAGTATCCGAGTCTTTTGATTTTCATCTTCATTTTTGGTCCTGACTGGTGAGCGCCACACAATCCAGCATGTACTTCTTTGACAATTTTCTGCGCATCTGCTCTGCTCAGACATCTCAGCCACATCTGGTCGAAGGATCTCCTATACATAACATTTTTGATCAGGGCATACGACAAAGCCCTCTTCTGAATCTGGTGCTCTACTGACTTATCTTCTGGTAGCTTTCCGGTTTTCAAATATTCTATTAATGGCTAATGCCAATCTTCTGTATCTTTTGCCACTGCAGCAACTGTCTTTTCTTTTTCAATTTCATGTAGACTGTCAAGGTCGATCTGAGACAATACCTGACGTCCTTGTACTGTAATATCTATAGAATCTTCGGGTGGACAAGCCAATTCTTTAGCAAGTTTTGCTAAAGCGTCCGCATGGGCATTGTCTACTCAAGGAATCCTATAGAATATCACATTCAGAATTTGCTCGAGAAACTTCATTGTATATCGGTGGTATTCTTCTAATCTCAGCTTTAGAATTTTGTACTGTCCTGCCACTTGCTGGATGACGAGTTGTGAGTCGCCATAAATGACAATGTCTGTTATATCCATTAGTATTGCTAATTCCAAGCCAGTGATTAGGGCTTCATACTCTGCTTCATTGTTGGTACACGACTCTGTCAAGGGGTAAGAAAACCTCAGCATGGCCCGATCTGGTGTCATGAAGATTAAACCAATTCCTGCTTTGCCTGGTATGACTATCTCTGATCCTTTGTCTTTTCGAGCTGATGACGCTCCATCAAAGTACATTTCCCAACGTTAAGCATTGGGATCTTCTATCTGTAGTATCTGCTCATCTGGTAACTCATCATTGAGCGGGGACCCGACTGGCGATGGGTGCGCCGCGAGAAAATCTGCAAGAATCTGCCCTTTGATAGCGCGAAGGGGCACAAAGGTTATATCAAATTGCAATAATATTATCGACCATCTTGCTAAGCGTCCAGAAAGCGTTGGTCGGGTCATCAAATATTGCAAAGGATTAACCTTCAAAATCAGGTTAACCTTATGAGACAACATGTAACGTCTAAGCTTCTGAGTGGCGAAAACTAAAGCTAGACAATGTTTCTCAATAGGAGGATACTTTACCTCCGTAGGTATTAGACATCGACTCAAGTAATAGAGTGCATTCTCTTTACCCTCATCATTGACTTGGGCAAGTAGAGCTCCGAGGGACTCATCTAATGCCACAGTATAAAGTATCAACGGTCTACCTGGGATAGGAGCTGCTAAAACAGGAGGTGTCATTAGATATCGTTTAATATCTTCGAAAGCCTTCTGGCATTTTTCTTCCCAAATAAATTTGGCATACTTTTTAATTAATGCCGAGAAAGGCTGACACCTACCCGACGGATTAGATATAAAGCGCCTCAGATATGCCAGTTTTCCTTGAAATGAAGTTGTTTCAAGGTTTTAGGGGGAGGCATTTCTAAGATGGCTTTAATCTTCTCTGGGTCGATTTCGATTCCCCGATGACGGACAACGAATCCTAGAAATTTCCCAGAGGTAACGCCAAAAACGCACTTTAAGGGATTCATCTTCAGATTATATTGTCGTACTCGTTCAAATATGATCCTCAAATCATATAGGTGGTTTCCTCTTATCTTGCTCTTGACGACCAAATCATCCACATAGCATTCTACTTGGTTGTGAATGAGGTCATCGAAGATCCTCGTGATTACTTTTTGATATGTAGCTCCTACGTTCTTCAGTCCAAACGGCATCACGGCGTAGCAGTAAATCCCGATCAGAGTTCTGAAAGCTGTGAGCTTTTTATCTTCCGGTGCCATCTTGATCTGATTGTACCATAAATGAGAAAGTTTCATGTGTCGACGCGATGTCCACCATTTGTTCCGGTATCGGCAACGGGAATTCATCTTTTGGACATGCTTTGTTTAAATCCCTGAAGTCGACACATACTCGAATTTGTCCATTTTTCTTTTTCACTGGCACAACATTAGCTAACCACGTCGGATATTGTTCTTCTCGGACAATATTAGCGTCTATTAATTTCTTGATTTCTGCTGTAACTTGTTGTTCTATCTCGAGGCACATCCTTCTGGGAGCTTGCTTTACTGGCATCACATTCTTATCCACTCCGAGGTGGTGAACTGCGACTGCCAGAGATAGCCTTGACATTTCGTCATAGCTCTAGGCGAAGTAATCTTTGAATTCTGATAGTAACCTGACCAAGTCTGCGACCTCTTCTTCATTGAGTAACGAACTTATGAAAGTCGGCCGGGGCTGCTCCTCAGTCCCAAGATTGACTTCTCTTAATTCATCGACTGTTGATCTGATTTCTTCTTCGAATTCTGGCGGAGCATCGCCTATTGGCTGATCTTTATATTCATCTTGAATGTCCAGGCAATCTTCTTTTGACTGACTAGTAACAACTATGCAAAATTCTGAGTCATCGACGGGTCTAAGCGTACCAAACCCAAGACCTTCTTTCGAATTAAGTTTCTTTCCTTTTACATTCCATAATTTTTCGAACGATTGTAACTTATCTTTTGGCATTTTCTTTGACACATATCCTTGTTGAATTAACTTTTGTACACACGGTGAAAAGTAGCCAAAAGGTAATTCCATTAATTCATTTGAGTCATTTTCTTCAAGAATTACACAAGGTTCAGAAGTAGAAGGGGAAGCTCTGTAAAACTTGATCGGTTTAAAACCATCGTTATGAACTTCCTTGACCTCTATACTCTCTACCTTTTGAGAATGGATCGGAGTAAGGGTTATGGCAAGAACATAGTGGTTAATCCGATCATACATCGATTCGTATTCATCCTTTGCTTTGTCGCCCAGAGAGATCTCGAACTGAGGCTTCTTCTGACTTATCATCATTGTTTCTTTATCTTCTTCGAAGCTTCCCTCCATGTAGATGTTGATTGTTGGCTTCGCCTGTTCAACAATTTGGGAAATTCTTTCTCGATCACGTTCCCGGCCTCGACCTCGGATGCGTGAGCTAAAAGAACTTTTACCAACTCGTTGAGAAGGAGCGGTATGGGATTGTTGAACTGGAGCCATACAGTCTCATCCTTGTAGTTCCTTTGAGTCTTCAATTTTGCTTATCACAATGTCTCTTGAAAATACTGTTTTCTTCAAAGGAGCATAGTAAGCGGCGTCTTCATGGATACCCACTTCATGTATTGAAAACGGTCGTAGATCCCCTTTAATGTAATGTTCTTGTCCATCTTTGTAGTATTCGATGCACCGGTGAAGCGACGACGGGACCATATTGTACTCATGGAGCCACGGTCGACCAACGGTGGTATCGAACGAAGTATCTACATCGATGACATGGAATTTTGCAGTTGTTACTAGATTTCCAACTTTCATTTGTAGCGTTATAGATCCGAGGGCTCTTTCTCCTTTCTGGTTGAAACCTCTTAACATCATCTTATCCATTGAAAGCTCTCGGGCGTCGATGTCCAAGTAAGCTAACGTCCGTAGACTGATTATATTGAGCGACGCTCCAGGATCTACTAAGACTCTGGAAAGCACGAATCTGCCGATGATGACAGAAATGTAGAGTGGACGATTGTGATCGGCTGTACCGAGTAGCAAATCTTCGTCTGCGTGAAAGTTACACCGAGTCGTTCCTCTATTCTCGCAAACTCCATCCGAGGATGTGCTAGCCAACTGCGCTAAGCAAATGACGGGATCAAGTAGAGCCTTGATCAAACCTTCTCTCATCTCCTTTGACAGGATCAGAGCATCGTAAATACTTAGTTTGGCCGGCAACTTCCTGAGATGAGCTAACACGTTGTAATCCACTTTATTTTGGTTTCCAACTTCATTTCGAACTTGTATTTCTTCGCAGGCTCGGAGGTATTTCTTCTTGAGTGACTATCTGCTTTCCTTTGTCCACTGTAGTTGTTCTCAGAGGTAGCACCTTGCCACTCCATAAATGCACTTCTGTTATTCCTTCTTCTTCTGGACCCAGAGGTCTTTCTGTATCTGAGAAGTCCAAACTGATGTCAAGTGGAACTCCTTTGCACTCGAGGACTGGTTCCTCACTTCTCATACTGTCGTAGCCAGTGTTGTCAATATCTTCTTTATCTTTGGTGGAAGTTAATATGATTTAAGGATCATTTTGGGAATCGAAATTGGGGTTAGATAGGTTGTGATTAGTTATGTCATCACTAGAGATAGTAAAAACGTAGCCAACATCATTTATATCACTATTATGAGACCCTGGAGGGGTACAAAGATAATGATACAAAGTCAGGGGTTCGAGGAATTTCACCCCTGAATTTGAGACAACCATTCTAACGGGAGCAACCCCTATCCTATCCTCCGCGCTATCGTCTTTAATCTCATTCACGATCTCTTTCTTCCTCCACTCTCTTCATGGTGGCTTCCTTGGCGAAGCTTTCATCTTGGCCTGTGCTGACGGCGGACTCCGGACAGCGGCTTTCTTTGGAGCAGACTGAATCTGGTCCAAGAACTTCTTGAGTTCATTCCAAATTACGCTCCATCCACCCTTACCGGCATATGGGTCAAGCAGAGAGACTGGCTCGGCTGAAATTACATTTATAGAACCTTTTTCGAGCTCCTTCGGATATTCCTTCGATATCGTTATATTTCCTTCTTTGTAATTCCGCTCAAGCCAATCCTTGAAACCGAAGCAGCTTCTCAATCGTATGTCCAAGCATCGTGTGATAGTGACGAAGTTGGGCCGATCTTTCTTATTCACCTCTTCGGCTTTTTCACTCGGTAACTCGAACTCGAGCTTTTTAGCGGATTCTCGAACATCTTTGCTATAAGCATCATCTTTGAAAGAGTAGTTTCGCGTAGTCGTTCGATATTGTAGGAACCGGTCTCCCGTCCGTCCCGTACTCGGCCTCTACCGCCGCCGACCGGCTGATTATTCTGTGGTAGACGAGACTGTCCGTACTGCTGAGGCTGACTGTACTGCTGAGGCTGACTGTACTACTGAGGTGACTGCTCGGTCTGAAGCATCATCAGTTGCTTTCCTTTATTGACCGTGGCCACTACGCCAGATCTCTTCTCATAAGTCTTTGCTGGTTTTGTTTTCTCTGTCTTATCTGCAGGCTCCGTGTGCTTGATTTCTTCTTGTAAGCTGCTGGCCTTGCCGAGCGCTCGAAGGACTTGATCGTGAGACCCTTAAGCATGAAAGCTACCGGACCGTGAATACTCTTGAGTAGTATATCGATTGCGTGCTATTCTTGTAGCTGAGGTTCGCATTTCATGCTTAAGTTTCTCCACCTCAAGATGTAGTCAACCAAAGTTTCGTCGGGCTTCTGACGTTCTACCACGAGATCTCCTATGGTGACATGACGCTGAGCACCGGCAAATCTCTTTACAAACATGCTTTCCATTTCTGCGAAAGTCTTTGCTGATTCATTAGGAATTTCAGCATACCAATCGAAAGTTATTCCTGACAGGCAGCTGACAAACTGACGGAACAATAGCGCTTCACTTCCTTTTGTATTGCAACAGCTGGCTCTGAAGTGCGCTATATGCTGCGGAGGGTTTCCTGTTCCGTCGAACGTTTTGAAGGTCGGTGCAACGAAGCCTTTGGGTTAAGGTACAACAACAAATTCCTCTGGGTAGGGTCTACCTTTGAAACTGATGCTCCGCCTTTGGACTGGGCCAAGGCCTCCCGAACTTGTTGTTTGACAATTTGCTTAAGCTCCTTTTCTAGTAGATTCGGGGTTGAATCCTTCTTCGGAAGCTCATTCTAATTGGAAGAGGTGACCTCTCTTCTTTCATCGGCGATGTGTATTATCTCAAGCTGATTGATTTCTGGAGTAGCTGTCGGACGTGACTGAGACTGTCCATGTAATGTGGCCATGGTAGTCATAGCGGCAGTCATCTCCTCCATTCTCTTTTCCAATTGGTTGATCATTTCGTCTCTAGCGGACACGGCTCTTTGAAGCTTTTCTATTGCATCCTCCTCACGAGGAGCTTCACGCGCAGACGCTGTGGCCCTGGTATCGACCATGTTGATTTCTATAAATTCATTATCCAAGTAATCTGACAGGTGGAAATCTTCATTATCGATTTCCAATCCTTGCTCCTTAGTTAACTCTGAAATCTCTTCACGGAGTTTCTGAATTCTATCCTCCATCAACCCTTCTTCTGCCACTGACTCTGAAGCAACAGGAGTGGTGATGATAGGAGTGCCGGACTTATAATCCGTTTGATGATTTGTAGACTTCTCGAAGTGGACAGGTGCAGCGACTTTCGGTAACCACACTCTTCTCTCAAGAATTGATGCGTCGGGACGGTCTCAGCGGGGACATCAGAACCAAAAAAGGAAGTGTGCTCCCTAAAGTGCAGACCATGTACAGAGGAAAGTAACCCTCTCTTCCTCCTGGGAGTTCCTTAGGTGGCATTCTTGGACCTAGCTGAGACTTGACTGGTTTTCGTATCGCGGGTGTCGAATCGATGGTAGTTGTCTCAACACACTTTCCCAAACGGTGCTTGACAGAAACCCCGCTGGGCTTTTCCATTTTCAAAATTTCCTCTTTCACTTCTGGGGATATTGCACATCCCATCCTTTTAAGAAGCTTGGCAATAGAACACCTTTCAAATTCAGCCAATCTCCGTAGAAGAGTATAAGCTCGAGTGATGGGTGTGGACTTCTTTCCCTCCTCATCACGACTGTGCGGTGCTGGAAGCACAGCGACAATCCTATGAAGACTTTCATTTCCAGTAGTACCAGCTAACGGGTGAAACCTACTACCTCGAAGGAGAGGAGAGGTATTTGGTAAATCGAGTTCCTCCTGCTGAGGAATCTCATCAATCACTGGCAAACTTGCAGCTTGTGCCTTGCAGGCTTTACGAAGCTTCCGGTTGCGGTTCCTCTTTTGGGATTTTTTCAGTGGGGGAACCCTGGAACTGGAACCAATCTCAAAGACAGACGACAGAGCAGGGAATGCTTTGTCAGACTCCTCCTCGTGCAGAATTTCTTTCCCTTTGGCAAACAGGGAAGTAGGTACTGTAACGGCGAAGCCGAAAGCAGTAGAGGTGACGACTCTCCTTGTCACGGAGTCAACTGATTTGACTGGGACAGTCGTCATCTTCACCTTCTTAGCAGAAGGGAAGTCTTCATGGGAGTTCAAGTTGAACTCGACAGATGGTCCTTGTACTTCGAGGGCGGCAATTTTCAGGACCACGAACGGGGCTTTTCCAAGCACGACTTCAAACTCACTGAAGCCGGCTCCAAACTGAATTAACGGTGCTGCGAGACGAGTCTCACGGGAAGAGGGCAGGTCACAGGAGAAAGTCAGCGAAGGGGTTGACATTTTGACTGTCAAAAGAAACGTTCCAAAATTTAGGAAGGGCCAAAGACCTTGTCATCATAGTATGAATACTATGAAAAAGATCGTTCTGTGAACTGGGTAAAATTTTTGATTTCATTTAATATATTATTATTTTCTCTAATCATATTTTGTTCTTCTTTTTCTTTTATTTTCTCTTAAATTTTCAAGTGTTTGTTTTAAATGATATTTAAAATTTTAATGGTGGATTAACTTACCGAAGGTAGAAAATTAAATCCAAGAGGCAGAAGAAGAAGGTGAAGCAAAGGACCCTGCTGAAGATCCCTTTTCACAACATACATTGCCCAAGTGGAATTAATCCACCAACACACCTATTGGAGGTCCGACCCCAAAAGATCAAAAGAAAAAATCCTAAGGATCCCTGAACCTCTCTGTTTATGAGTGGCTAAACAGATGGTTCTGAAATCTAGGAGAGTTGATCATACTTTCCTAAGAAATAAATGGTTAAAGTACGTCAACGGAAGAATGGTAGTTTGATCCACTAGGGGCATGGACTTACTACCGATTTATGAAAGCAAAACCATCTGATCAAAATGGAGAGAGGAACTAGTCCCCAGCGGAGTCGCCAGAAGCTGTCGGCGTATTTTTTTTAGATTTTAAATTTAATTTAAGTATATATATAATTTGGAAAGTAGCATTTGATTTTTGAAAATAATTTTAAGTTTGAAAATTTTAAGATATGAAATCAAACCGATCTCACATCCCGAATAGTTTATATAAACGAGCACTGCACCACAACCGTGTATCTATCCCGAGGAATAGTCACACCGCTCGACGATGGGGCTCGATTAAATAAACTAAAAGATTTGTGACATCCGTTTGATCTCGCGAACCAATTTTATAAGCCGACGAGGTTCCCCTACTTAATATAAAGGAATTAAGCGGTGTTTTATATTACCCGGGTTCTTAAAGTTCCCTATAAGGGCAAGCCCCTATAGTTAATTACATCCTAAGTGACGGGAATCACTTAAGAAAACTCTTGATAATGATCAGTGGTTTTGCTCTCAAGAATTTCAAAGTTTAAGGTTTTCAAAGGATTGAATTTTGGAATTTTAACAGGGAATGGATCGAGTTTGGAACGGTTTATTTTAAGAGTCCAATAGAAGAGAAGTAGGAGAAGCTGAGGATCCAAGAAAAATCTTGGCAACTTCCCAAACTATCCTATTATTTGGCTTTAATTTGGGAGTTTATTTAATGTTTCATCCTGCCTGTTTTAATTAATTAGGACTTATATTTGTATGACACAATCATACAAACAACCTTGAAGATGTGAGGGCTTATGTCGTACCAAACGACTACCTCGGAGTCCTAAGACCGGTTAGGGCTTAATTTGCATAAGACAATTATGCAAATGCCTAATAAAAAGTTGAGGATTTATGTTGCACTAGGCAAACTACCTCGAAATCCTATGGCTAATTGTTTATTTATAATAAAAGAGAGTTGTTGTTGAAGATCCGTTGTTTGCTCTTTTGAACATGTCCTTCCACATCCTTGATTGTGCTGCTCTTCGGTGTATTGCCTCGAGCTCCTTGTTGTTGCAGAGGTTTAGTTTTAGAAATCATAAATCAGGAGATGAGAGAAGTGTTTTGGTTTAGAGAAATCTTAAAATCCAAGTGTTTTTTAATATTTTAATTAAAACAAATCTTAAAGTTGATTATAACAACACCGGTTAAGATCCCAAGGTTCCATCTTTCCGGCATCGTTATTTTTATGGGATTCACTTAGTCCAGATGAATTTGCTAAACTCAACTGAATGAGTTCCACACTTTCATTTAGACCCTTGGAAATCCCGTTAGCAACACGTAGGTTACATCATCCTAGTTATTCCCGATCATCCAACAAGACGTTTTAATTTAGTTAAAATTGTAGTTTTTGTTGTTCTATTTGTGATTAAATTTTGAGTTGTTTTATATTTTGAATGTTGTGGCAGTGAATTTTATCTTGTATGAATTTTAATTTAGTTTTGGGTTTCATTTTTGTGGCTATCCTAAAGGTTTCAGTTTTCATGCAACAATCTTGTTTATCATGCAAGAAAAGTGAAACGCAATGCAGTGTAAATAAATTACAATAAGGTAAATTGCAATAAAGTAAAAGCGTACCCGGAGGGTCTTCTCGTCATTCCCAAATTGAAACTTTAGTATTGCATTGCATATAGGTGTTTATAATTTTGCGTAAATTAAAGCATGCCAGAAAACAGGAAGAAATAGAACTAACAAGAAGTAACTACTCAATCCTATGATGTCTATGTTAAGATCCTGGTTGTCTACCAAGTCCTATGATGTCTATGTGAATTCCTATGTTGTGTTTCAATGAACTTTATTAATTTAATCGAGGATGGTTTCGTCAAGCAGACATATTAAGTTTAATAGACCTTAGAGGTATCCAAACAGTCAAAGAAGGATGCAGGTCCATGCTTCCCTCTCATATCCTGATGAAAAGTCTCGGGGTCATTTAGACTTATTATGTTGCTTAACAATTCACCCATCCTATACCCTTATGCTTAATGAACACAGTTGTTCGGGGTAGGTTGGGGCAAATTGGTTTAGGTGTGATTTGGATTTAGATTGGTGGCAATTGGTAGTTTGATTTGGACTTATGGGAGTGCTATCTTGAGTTTGTGTTTTTAATTGAGTTTGATTTTAGTTTGGGGATTGGAGGATTTGAATTTGGTTTGTGTTTGTATTTAGTTTGGGTTTGAACTAGGTTTGGTTTTGGTTTATGTTTTGGTTTTGGCTTTCGTTTGGGTTTTAGTTTTGGTTTGGTTTGAGTTTGATTTTGGTTTTGGTTTGTGTTTGATTTTGGTTTTGGTTTGTGTTTTGAAACTAGGGATTTTTTGAGTTTGGAATATGAATTGGGAAGGTTATGTGGACATCGGGTAAAGTTTGGGTTACTCCATGCATTCACTAAGCATAAGGGTATTCTTATTATGTTTTCTACACCAAGTTGTGATTTCCTAGGGGTCTTTATAAAGGGAAAAATGAACCATGCCCTAGGAGGCCTATCCTAGGTTTGATTGTTATCGTGTTGGTATTGTATTGTGATCGGGATTGTTGTATAATGTGATTGTTGTGTTGGTTGTGCTGTGTTATTTATATGTTGTTATTGTATTATTTATGTTATTGTTTTGTTTTGTTTTTGTCTTGTATTATTATTATTATTTATTTATGTGTTATGTTATTATTATATGTTATTTTATTGTTGTATTTATTTATTATTTTATTATTGTTTATTTTGTTATGTGTTATCATTTTAGGTTATTATCGTTATTTATTATTTATGTGTTATTTAGAATTATTATCCTTTATTCGTAATTAAAATTATTATTATGTTTATTATTTATTTAATTTATTATCTTATTTAATTCATTGTGATTTATTTACTTTATCATTATTTATTTATTTAATTAATTGTTATTTATTTATTTTATTTTACTTTAACTTGATATTTATTTATTTAAATTATTATTTTAGTTTTAATTTATTTTATTTTGTTATTTAATTTAATTTAATTTAATTTATTATTATTTACAATTATTATTAATTTAATTTAATTTAATTTAAAGTATTATTGTTTAATTTAATAAAATTTAATTTAATTTGTTTTATTTTATTTAATTTAATTAATTTAATTTGTTTAGTTTAATTTAATTTATTATTTATTTACATTATTATTTAATTTAATTTAATTTAATTAATTTAATTTAATTTTTATTTATACTATTATTTAAATTAATTTAATTTAATATGATTTAATTAATTTAATTAATTTAATTTAATTTAATTTATTATTATTTACAATTATTATTTAATTTAATTTAATTTAACTTAGTTTAATTTATTTTATTATTTAAAATTATTATTTAATTTAATTTTTATTTATTTTCGGTTTTATGTAACTTTTATTTAATTTTAATTTAATTTATCATTTATTTACATTATTATTTAATTTAATATACTTTAATTTATTTAATTCAATATTTATTTATATAATTGTTTTCGATTTATTTAATTATTATTTAATTTAATTTGTTTAATTTAATTATTATTTATTTTTTGGTTTTATTTACTTTTAACTATTTAATTTTAATTTAATTTATTATTCATTCATGTTATTTAAATTATTTTCAATTTATGTATATATATTTGTATGTTATTTATTTTATTATCCTTTATATTCATATCATTTAATATATATTTAAATTATAAGTTATTTTTATTTTAATTTATTATTGTTATTATTTAGATGTATATTTAAACTTATTATTTATATCATTTATTTATCATTTATATTATTATTTATTTAATTATAAGACTTTTCATTTTCTCTCTCCTTGATTATTCTTTTTTTTCTTTTAAGTTATTATCATTTCATTAAGTTATAATTTATTAAATTTATTATTTACACATATATTTACATTTACATTATTTTAAAGAGGCATGACATTTTTATTTGTTTACTTTATTATTTATTTATTTATAAAGCCTTTCCTTCTTTCTTTTTAACATTCTCTCTCCTAAATTATTCTTTCTTTTATTTAAAGTTATTATTATTTATATTAAGTTATTATATCTTAAAATTATTATTTACATTTTTAAAAAGAATGACATTTTTTTTATTTACTTATTTTTATTATTTATTTATATTTACAATTATTATTTTAATAATTATTATTATTATCATTTTCTTATATTTTTATTATCTATTTAAGTTTATAGTTATTTATTTTATTCTTATCACATTATTTTTATTATTTACATATTGTTATTATTCATATATTATCATTATTCATTTAGTTATTTATATTTTAGTAGTATTTATTTAAATTTAATATAGTATAGTTATATTATTTTAAAATTAGTATAGTTATTTTTATTTAAAATTTAGTGTGGTTATATTTTAAGCTTTAATGTTTTTTAGGTATTTAAAATTTTAGTATAGTTATTTTATTGAAATTTAGTAAAGTTATTTTATTTAAATTTACAATTATTTTTTCACTTAGGTTTTTTTTTACATTTGCTATTTATTATTTATTTACAATGTTATATGTTATTTTAAATTTTCCTTTCAATTTCTTTTGTGTTATTATTATTTCCTTTATGTTGTTTTATTTCCTTTAAATTTTAAAATTTATTTTTCAAGATAACAAAAACTAGGTGGTAGATTTGTAAATATTTAAAATAGTTAACATAATTAGATATTTTGCATGAAAAAGAAATCCTAAGGCTAAACATGGAAAGATTTAAAAATTAAATAGGTAAATAATTTGCATGAAAAAAAAGGCATTCCTAAGCCTAAGCATGGAAATATTTAAAAAAGCATAAATTTTTGTAAAAAGAAAAACAACCTACACATGATTTTGAAAATATACATGGAGATTTGTGATTCTAAATAGCTTGCATGAAAGAAAGAAAGCATGAAAATATTAAAACAAAACATGAAGATTTGTAAAAAGAAAATAATTAACACATGCTTTTTTTTTTTTTAAAAAAAAAGAAAACTATGTAGGGGAAGAAGAAGAAGGAGAGGAGGGAGGAGGTTACCTTGCCTTGGAAGAAGAAGAAGGAGAGGAAAAGGGGAAGGGAGGCTCACGGCGAGGAGATTGGGAGAAAGTGGGATGGTGAAGTGAGTGAAGTGAGTAAAATGTGTGTAAGGGAGTGTGTAAGAGAGTTTAAGTGGGATTATGGGGGGATTTAATGGGGAGGCTCACGGCTAGGAATTAAGGAGGGAGTGAGGGAGAGATATGGTGGAGGCATGGTGAAGGTGAGGAGAGTAGGGTGAGGTGGCGGGTAGGGTGAGGGAGAGGTGAGGGAGAAGTGAGGGAGAGTGAGGGAGAGGCATGGAAGTAAGATATGTATATATATATATATATATATATATATATATATATATATATATATATATATATTGATTTTAGGGCTGCCATGAGATTAATTTGATTAATTTTGGTTTAATTTAGGTAGATTTGAATTATTAGTTCAATTAGGTTCATTTGGGTTTGGGCTAACTTAACTTGGGTTTGAGTGAGAATGGGGTCTTGGTGCCTTGACCAATAGTGTTAATATAATTGTAATGAAGATCTTTTATGAAGACACAAAGTGGTTTTGAGCTCATTTGGAGGTTCAATTTTGGCATGGATTGGATTTTTGATTATTTTGGACCATGTTGGGTTCGGGTCAAGTTATCTTGAGTTTGAGTGGGAATGGGGTTCATAGGTCTTCAAAAATAATGTAGATATGGTTGTCTAAAATAATTTTTATGAAGACATAAAATGGTTTTGACAAGGTTTAGAGGGTCAATTTGGTGGATTTAAAACATGTGTTCAGCTTGGGTCAAAATTGGGGTTTCTTTGGTCCAAAATGGATTTGGATAAGACCTGAGCTCAAATTATGGGAAATTGATGATTCAATTCATTTTAAGTAGGTGTTATAAAGAGTTTGGAATTGATATTTGGGAGGAATTGATTGACATTGGCTTTATTTAGGGGATTTGGGTTATTTAGGCAACATTGGAGATTTTGGCTTTCAAGTGGAATTGGATTCAAATGTGGGTCACATTAGACTTGAATTTGGTCTAAGTTGATATTGGGGATGTTGAATTTTGGTTTAGAATTGAATTTGATGAAAATTGGGGTCAATTGGGTCAAGATTGGGTTTGGCTTAGGCACCTTTAGGTTAAATGGGCCAAGTTGGGATTTTGGATTGAAAGTGTATTAATTTGGAAACATTGACACATAGTGTAGTTGAACAAAATGAAATTGGAGATTTTTAGGATTTTCTGAAATTTTTTGAGAATTTTTTGGAATTTTTGGATTTTTGGGCAAAAATGGTATTTTGGGTATTTTGAGGGTATTGGGGGGTATTTTTGGAAATTTTAAAATTTTTGGTCATGAATGGTCAATTTAAGTGGCAAGTAATATCTTGGAATGATTTTTGGGGGATTTTGGTGAATTTGGGTAATTTTGGAAATTTTTGGTATTTTGAGAAGTTCAGGGTTATTTAGGGGGCAAAGGGGCTAAAAATTGAAATTTTGGAAATTTGAAGGTGGCTTCAAGGTGAGCAGAATGTAATGACCAAGGCTCACTTACATTTGGTCCTCTATGTGTTGGTCCCTACCACTTAGTCATAGACTTAGGACTGGGCTATCCACTTGAGTTTCCAAAGAGTTCAGGGTTGAAATTAGGATGTGCAGTATGTGTATGTTGTGAATGTGAAGTTTATGAGTGGTGATCTCCAGACCTCCTTCAGGGCAAATCCTAAGGTCTGACCAGCTATAGGTGACTTCCCCTAGGATTCCTTATGCTTGCCTTTTTCCTACCAAAAGGTGGAGGTTAAGCCTTAAGCATATGAAAACCCCCTAGTGAAGCAAGAAGAGTTTTGTATTTCTTTGGGGAGGGTTCCATGACTAGTCCTCTAAGAAAGTCACCAGGAGAGTCCTATGGTTAGACCCTAGGCTATTCTAAAGAGAGACTAGACCTCAACCAAAAGTGAGGTCAACACCACTCCAATAGCATAATCACAAGTATTACAAATTAAATTAAATGGTTTCTCCCAGTCAGGTGAAACTATTATAGGGGCAGCGATTAATTTTTGCTTTAATAGATTGTAAGCTTTTAAGCATTCATCGTTAAAATCAAACATCCTATCTTTTTCCAAAAGTTGGCAAAGAGGCTTAGTGATTTTGGAAAAGTCTTTAATATATCACCTGTAGAATCCTACATGTCCCAAAAAGCTTCTTACCCCTCTCACAGTTGTTTGAGGAGGTAATTTTTTTATAAATTGAATCTTTGCAGGATATACTTCCATGTCATATTTAGATATTTTATGCCCAAGCACAATTCCTCCTGCAACCATAAATTGACACTTTTCCTAGTTTATGACTAAATTTGTTCTTTCACATACCTCTAAAACTTTTTCAAAGTTACATAAGCATGCATCAAATGAATCTCCAAATACTGAGAAATCATCCATAAACACTTCTATTCCATCATCTATTAATTTGCTAAATATGACATCATACATATTTGAAATGTTGCAGGCGCATTACATAATCCAAAGGGCATTCTTTTAAAAGCAAAAGTTCCATAAGGGCTAGTAAATGTAGTCTTCTCTTGATCCTCAGGAGCAATAGGTATTTGGTGATAACCGGTATATCCATCCAAAAAGCAATAATAATTGTGTCCAGGAAGTCTGTCTAGCATTTGGTCTAAAAACATTAAAGGACAATGATCTTTTCTGGTGGCGGTATTTAATTTTCTATAATCAATACATATTCGCTAACCAGTAACTTCTCTTGTCGGTATAATTTCAGTTCGTTCATTTACGTCAACAATCACTCCTCCTTTCTTAAGAACACAATGAATTGGGCTTACCCAAACACTATTAGAAATAAGATATATAATTTCAGCATCTAACCACTTTAAAATATCTTTTTTAACCACTTCTTTCATTATTGGGTTCAGTCTCCTTTGTAGATCAACTCTAGGTTTATGTTGTTCATTCAATAAAATTCTGTGCATACAGATCAATGGACTGATTCCTTTACTATCTGCTATGGACCAACCAAAAGCCTTTTTGTATCTTTTTAAGGTGCCAGTAATTTTTGTTCTTGATATTCATTTAAATCTGAAGATACAATGACTTGTAAGGTAGATGATTCTCCTAAAAACATATACTTCAAATGATTAGGGAGAATATTCAACTCAAGTTCAGGGGGGTTTAATGATAGATGGAATTAAACTTATTTCTCCAATTTCTATAGTATCTAATCTTTCAAATCTTTCCTGAACAAATTCTAACTTTTTGTTCTTTATATCATCAAAATCATCTTTACTTTCACTTTCATTTTCATCCTCACATTCCAAAATAGATTTGCATTCTAAAGCACTCATCATCTTTTTCAGTCGAAGGGTACTTCATAGATTTCAGAATCTTGAAAGTTACCTCTTGATCATTAACTCTTTAGTTAATTCTCCTTTTTTAACATCGATCATAGCTCTCCTAGTAGCAAAGAAATGGTTCTCCCAAATTAATTTGAATCTCTTTATCTTCCTCCATATCTAATACAATAAAGTCCATAGGAAAGATAAATTTATCCACCTTCACCAATACATCTTCCACAACTCCTTTAGGATTAGTGATAAAATGATCAGCCAATTGAAGAGTCACAGATGTAGGTGAAATTTCTCTTATTCCCAATCTTTTGAAAGTTGATAAAGGCATAAGATTAATACTAACTCCAAGATCACATAAAGCTCTTCCGAAAAATTTCTCACCTATAGCACACGAGATAGTGAAACTACCTGGGTCTTTAAGTTTTTCAGGAAGCTACTTTTGAAAAATTGCACCATCGCTAAGTGCAACAGTCTCATGGTCTTTGACTTTCTTTTCTTTTTAAGAATATCCTTTATAAACTTTACATAATCAGGCATCTGCTCTAATGCTTCAACAAAGGGAATATTAATCATTAATTTCTTAAGATATTTCAAAAACTTTGCAAATCTATTATCCCTATTTTGTTTCTTTAGTCTTTGAGGAAAAGGAGGAGGTGATTTTTCAACCGTTATCTTTATTGGTTCAATTAGATATTCATCTGGATATATTCTATTAGAACCTCTCTCAATGTTCACTTCCTCTCTTTCAACTTCAACTTCTTTTTGAACTATTATTTCCAATTCTTTTCTACTTCTTAATTGAATAGCCTTAATTTTCTCCTTTTTGATCTTTTAGGTTGATCTCAACATTGCTAAGAAGATTTCTAGAAGGTCTATTTTTAAGCTCAGTAAAGATATGTCCCAATAGATTTTCAATGTTCTTCATCGCAACATTTTGAGCTTAAATTTGATTACCGATACTCAGAATCATTTCTTCAGTAAGTAACTTCTTTTCCTTAAATTGTAGGTTACTATTAAAGCCAGGAGTATAAGGTCTATAATTGGTATTTCCTTGGTTGTTCGGATTTCCAACTGGATTCAAAGAATTATTTCCCCATTGCGGGTTAACAATAGCATTAGTATTATTCCAGTTAAAGTTTGGGTGTTTCTTCCAACTAGGATTATAATAATTTGAATAAAGATTATTGACTTTGTTATTTATGGCATTTAAGATTTCATAATGTGTTTGAGAGTCTATTGTCTGTCCTGATAAATTTTCTTCTAACACTGGGGGTGTTGGAGAATAATTCATTCCATATTGATCTATTTTCTTAGAAAGTGCAGCAATTTGAAAGACTATCATAGTTATCACATCATAATTATAAATACTAGATACACTTTTAGGATTTATCCTCTCAGAGGGTCATTGAAAATTATTAGTAGCCATCTCTTCAATTAACGAATATGCTTCATTAAATGTTTTGAGAATAATGATCCACCAGCAGCAGCATCGATAATTGATCTCAATGATCCTGCTAATCCATTATAAAATGTTTGAATTATTAACCAGTCTGGAAAAGCATGATGTGGACACTTTCGCTGAAGATCTTTGAATTTTTCCTAATCTTCATATATGGATTCTCCATCAAACTGACTAAAAGATGTGATATCATTCCTTAACTTTGCAGTTTTTGAAGAAGGGAAATATTTTGACAGAGACTTTTGTGAATGTTCTCCCCAAGTTTCGATAGATCTAGGTGCTAACGAGTTTAACCATGCCTTATCCTTATCCCTTAATGAAAAAGGAAAAGTCTAAGCCTAGCAACATCGTTTGACACTCCATCGTATTTAAAGGTAGCACACAGTTCTTGAAAACTAGGATGATGTATGTTAGGATCTTCATTAGGTGTTCATCCAAATTGATTATTATATACCATTTGGATAATAGCAGGTTTAAGCTCAAATGAATTAGCAGCAACATCAAGGTTTTGGATAGTTAAGTGAATTTCATCTGCTGTTGGATTAGCATAATCTCCTAAAGGTCTTAGTATACTTTCATTTTGATTGTTTAAGTTGTTCGCCATTTTGTGAGGATTTTCAGATTGTTTTTATTGTTTTCGAATTTTTCTAATAGTACGGTCTAATTCAGAATCGTAAGACACTAAACTTATAGATCTGATACTAAGCATACAAACACAATAAGCACACATAATTATGACTTGTAATTTAAATATAAGATTTCAAATACTTCAAAATTAATTTTAGCAGTTACCATTCCTCCCTGGCAACGGCGCCAAAAACTTAGTGCGACTTTTTTAATTTTCCAAAATTTATGAACTTAGATATATATATATATATATATTGATTTAGTTTTCTATTGAGTCACACAATTAAACGCAAGTATACGTATCGCTCATGTAATACAGTGCTCTAGTGGAGTGTTGGATATCGAGCCCTCAAGGGGCAATTAATTTTATGGTATAGCATATAAATCACTTCTTGAATCACGTCAGAATTGCAAGTAATTACAATTCTTAAAATAGAGACAAATAGTTGTAGTTACTAATTCTACCAAAGTACGTTCTAACCTTCTAGCAAGGAAAACTAACACAAGACTAAATTTATAACAAGTTTAGTTGTAAAAAAGAATCTTTCTCCTCTCTAATTATAATATGATGATTTTTGTGACATAGATCAGTGATGCAAATGTATTATGCCAAAATAGGAGCATTCCTATTCTTTACCCTTTTCCAAGCGCATAAAGAACATTGGCTAATCCTAAGTTCAGTCCCCAAATCCGTGGTTAGGCTGGAAGGATACTGGCTCTCACTCCAGAGCTCCCACTTCCCTTCCCCTGAAGGCTAACTCTTGCTTTGGTTCCAAAACCTAGGACCAAATTGAGGATTTTAGCATGTCACTCTGAAATCTCCAATTCTACGCCCATCAAAGTATATTTTCCTATTTATTTGCACTCAACCCCCATGAACTACGTCACTCATTCATGGACATTGAATGTGACCTTCACTTTTGTTGTGTAACTCGAAATCCTCTCGAAACATATGTTTCCCAACAAGTTTTAACAATTTAATTGGCCAGATCAAAAAGTAAATGAAGTATGAAGTGAAAATTTCATCACAAATTCTCTATAATAAATTGACACATCATTTTCATATCACAAAATCAACACATCACATGAAAAGGAGGAAGACAAAGAAACCTACTCAAGACTCATGAGGAAAAGATGACAAAACATGGAATTTAAATATAAAAGCAACGTCATACAAACAGAGTAAAGAAAAGACAACATATCTTAAACTCTTTCTCAAGCGAATCTCAAGGAATTCCTTTGACTCCTATTCTTTCTTCACAATAATACATAATTCTCTCTTTAGATAAGTAAGGAAGAAGAAATCTCTCACTTTCCCTCTCCTCCTACACTCCTTAGAAGAGAACACATAAACCCTAGATTTCCTAAAAAAAAGAAAAGACACACTCACTCTTCACTCTCTCTACCTCTCTACATTTGGCATTGAAGTAGTTTAAATCAGGCCATAACTGATTTCCCAAGAGTTTCTTCAAGCATCCCTCCAAAATCAGGCCAAATACATTGAATCTTGTCTGAATTTGGGATAGGGCGCGGTCCGGCGCAGGATAGGGTGCCGTTCGGCACTATTTTCTGCCATCTGGTCCAAAGTCTTTGTAAATTAGCACGGTCCAACGCTGGTGACAGCGCCGTTCAGCGCTAGTTCAATAAAGTGCACTTTTGCCCATTTTTGCTCCAATTTTGCTCCTTTTTTCTTCTTTTTGCTCCAAAGGCCTAAATCATTGTACTTGCATGAAATCATGAAAAATAACTTTCTTTAAAGTGCAATATCATCAAAAATAGGTATGAAATGGACATTAAAAAGCGATCAAATTTTCAATGGATCAACCACCTAGGGCACTTCCATCTTATAGGAGCTCAACTTGGGTTCCAGTTACTAAGTATTAATCATCCTTACTAAAAGTTGGGTATCTGTGATCTAGATTAGAACCCCAAGGAATGAAGAATTGTTTGAAGGTCTATTTTTGGTAATGGTTCCTTCACTAGTCTTCTTAGAGAGCCACTAGAAAGTCTTAAGCCTAGATCCTAGGTCACTAGAGAGAGGATATAACTCATTCAAAAGTGAGTTCAACAACGGGGGTTGGGGGATTATACCTTTTCTTAAAAATTTTTTGGATGCCTTGTCTTGGATGAGAAAATTACTATTCTTCCTTAGTTGAAGTTTCTTCTCCTTAGTAAAGAGAGGAGGTTCTCAGTTGGAAGAGAAGGCAAGAGGAGATGGGAGGCAGTAGTTCTTGGTTTGTGGAGAAGGGAGGGGTCACGAGAGAATGAGCAGGAGAGTTTCGGTTGGATGAGGGGAGTTAAGTAAGGAATAAGGAGGAAAGGTTAAGAGGAATTGGGGAAAATTTAAAATGGTGAAGGAAAGCTTGCAATTTAAAATGGAATTTCATGTAGTATTGGTCCAAAATTGTGAAGCTGTAACCAATTTTTAAAAAATGGGGTCTCTACCTCAAAATATTTCAAATTTAAGCTGCTAGTTGATTATGGGTGGTTATGGCCAAATTTTTTTACTTTAGCTCGTCTGGTAAAAAAATATAATGAATTCAATGGTGCAAGTGCTTTTGTTAAAAGTGGGTCCATCTCAAAATATTTCAAGTCAAAGTGTAGGTCCTACCTGGGAGAGAGAAAATTTTGATGAATTTTTTAGTGGGAGGTTTTAGTGGATTTTAATAGGTTAAATAAAGAATTTTATCTCATATTCAATATAGTTTTAGTTTGGTTTTGATTGTGTTCATTTCGAGTAAATTATTAGTATTATTATTTTTATTTACAAAATTATTACATGCTAAACATGCCCCCAAACTGAGTCAAATTTTGATCATGGAGTGGTTTATTTTAATGGTTTCGATAAATTGAATGAACTCAGACAGCTCATTTTGAAAAAAAATGATCCTTTGAAAAAATCTTGTGGGACCATTTTTTATGCAACCAAAACTCAAGATGCAAAATTTTACGTGAAGATGGTGTCTGTTGATCACCAAACTCATTTACAGGCTTTTCATATGCGAATGTGAATATTATGTAATTATTGGATTGGTTTGTGGAATAAACAATAATATCAGGGTGCATAGTGCACCATTCATGTATGAAAATTTGATTTGAAAAGTTTAACTTAAAAATTATGTCATATAATCATCAAACATATTCTAATAGTTTATATATATGATAATAAACATTATGGAACTTCTAGAATGATGTTTTAATCCTTACAATGAATTATGGAGAAAAAGATAATTTCAAGTTGTTTAGAGTTTGATTGAAGTTAAATATTTGTTTTAGTTTTGATTTATTTGATTTTAATTTATTTAGTTAGATTTTTAATTAGTGTTTAAGATAAACTCAAGTGAGTTACAATTGGTTATAAGTTAAGAAAAAGTGTCGATAAAAATGTGAGATTAATAAACATTCTAATGCCTTCGTCTTTAGGAGGATTCCATTTGGACTATGTAATGCATCACCTACCTTTCAGCTTTGTATGTTACATATTTTTCTAATATGATTAAGAAAGGGATAGAGATTTTCATAGATGATTTTTTTTTGTGTTGGAAACTATTTTAACTCATGCCTGAAAATTCTTGCCAAAATTTTACAGAGGTGTGAGGAGTGCCACCTAGTTTTGAGCTGAGAAAAAGACCAATTTATGTTGATGGAAATTATTGTGTTGGGACGTGAGATTTTTAGAGAGAGAGAAATATAGGTAGAACCAGTGAAGATTGAAGTAAGATTGAAACTTCTTCAACCTAGATTTGTAAGAGCAATTATGAGTTTATTAGGACACACAAAATTCTACATACATTATATTATGGGTTTTCAAAAGTACCAAACCTCTGTACCGCCTATTAGGGAAGGATGTACCCTTTCACTTTGATGAAAATTACCTCACTAATTTTGAGATTTTGATAACTAAGTTAATAACTTCAAATGTTATAGTTTCACTAGATTGGGAGTGTCCTTCTAAGTTGATGTGCAACGCTAGTGATTACATAGTAGGGCATTAGGAGAAAGGTGAGACAAGATTATTCAAGCCACATATCATGTTAAGACTGTAAATGAAGTTCAAGTGAATAGCACAACCACTAAAAAGGAACTACTGGCCATAGTATATGTTTTCAATTACTTTTACTAACCACACTTCAGTTACCATGTAAATAAAATGGATGCCAAGACTTGCATGATCTAATGGGTCCTTTTATTACAAGAAGTTGATATAAAAAATATGGATAGGATGGCTACTGAAAACCAAGTAGTAGACCAATTTTCTATGCTCAAGCAAATACTTATAATGAGTTTCTCATCAATATAAATGATAATTATTTATGATAAGAAACTTCTTGCCATTTCTTAAGAAAACATTTTGTAGTATGCCAACACAGTGAACTTCATTGTTAGTGACATCATATCCTGTGATTAAACATACCACTAAAAAAATTCATTTATGATGTCAAATTTTATTTTTCTGATGAACCATTTTATTTAGCATGTGTAAATACCAAAGTTTTTGGAGATGAGTTCCTTTGGAAGAATTCAATGATATAATTTGAATGTGTCATGATTTTAAATTTGGAGGGCATTTCAGATAATTTAGAATAGCGGTCAAGATTTTACATTCTAGAATCTACTAGCCTACACAGTTTAAGGATGGGTGTAAATGAATAAATTAAAAATTATGGTAGGAGTCAAAGAGTAGGCCATATTACTAAAAGATATGAAATGCCCTTAAACTATACCTTTAAAGTGGTGACCTTTTATTTTGAGGATTAGTATTTATGGGGCTATGTCTGCTTGTGGATTGATACTGTAGCTATTCTCAGTTTTTTTGTTCAGAGCACTCAAAACTTTTTGAAAAAAAAATTTTTTAGTAGATTTGAGAGTCCTAGCGTGATTATTTGTGATGGAGGGAGCCACTTTTGAAATAAAAATATAGAGAAATCAGTAGCTTAATATAGGATGAATCATAATATTTGCATTAAAAAGCATCCCCATACTAGTAGATCAGTTGAGGTGTTAAATAAAGAAATAAATATAATTTTATAGAAGACAGTAAATCCTTATCGAAAAAATTTGTCACCATGATTGGATGATGTGTTGTTGATCTGTAAAAATGCCTATAAGTTGCTTATACAAATTATTATGTACAAGTTAATTTTTGAGAAAGCTTGCCATTACATGTAGAGGTGGGGCATAAAGTATTTCAGGCAGTAAAATAATTCAATTATAATCTAAAAGATTTGGCTAAAAATTGATTACTATAATTGAACAAGTTATAGGAAATTAGAAAGGAGATCTACGAGAGTATCAAAGTCTGTTAGAAAAAGATGAAATATCTCATGATTAGAAGATGTTTAGAAAAGATTTTGAGCCTGGATAAGAGGAGTTACTTTATAATTATTGATTAAGATTATTTTAAGGAAAACTAAAATCTTGTGGTTTTGATCATTCACTATGGTTATGATATACCCTTCGGAGCTATTGATTTTAAAGATAAAAGACTGCAAGGGTGTTTAAGGAATGGACAAAGAATTATATTGTATTTAGGGGGCCATAAGATGGGTTGTAGAGAAACTTTGACTTTGGATCATCCCAAATAATTGATATGGAATTATCTTACCGAGGACATAAAATCAAATCAAGCACGCTTAATGAGAAAAGTGTCGTACTATGGTTTGATTTACTTATTTTTATGTTGATTTCGTTTTTAAGTTGTGGTGTGATGAGACTTTTACTTTAATTAATTGTTTCATATTAGTTGACTCAGTTACACACTTGATTCATAACTTTTTGAAACTGGCACCCTCACGAAACTCGATAATGCTTAAGTGCTACAAGGGTGAAGTGATGCCCCTGCACTCGTCAAGGGTACTACCACTCTTTCTACCTAAGAGATTGGTGCTCCTCTGCATTTTTCCTATCTCTAGGCCCACACATTCCTAATCCAATTTTATTTTAACACCAAGATACTACACCAGGGTGCCGAGTTGCTGGGACCTTTATGACGATTGGTTGGGTTGGATTCCTAAATTCATCTTCCTGAGCTATTCCCTTTCTCATATGGTAACCCTCTAAAACCTAACACAAGGAGAAGGAGAGGGATAAAGGAGAATATAAGTTTTTCTATTCATAGGTAAGTTCTTTCCCTCTTTGAACATTATTTTTGTTTTATACTTTCTCTCATTTCTTATTTCCCTTCTAAATTTCCTCATGCTTCTCTAAAATCTTGCATTTGTTATTGATCTCATTATTTTCAACATCAAATTTATCAATCCTTACCAAATTTCTTTGAAGGTATGACACCAAAAGTCAAGGGTGGAAAACATTATACTTTATTTATGCCAAGAAATTCACTAGTGCTAAAATGGCCAAAATGCTATAATGATTTCTCAGTTTCAAAGAAGTTTTGTACTGAGAGGGGTTTCATTCAATTGAGTTATAAAGCTGAAGGGGTTATCACTAAGAGACTTTGGGATAGTTTTTGTTATGAAACTGAGAGTGGCACTAATTGTCATAGGGGGTACAGTTTTATAAATCTAATGGAGCAGGAGGGGAAAAATGTGTTTGTGAGGGGGGAACTGATATATTTTATTTCATCTAAATAAATTTACTCTTTGACTATCATGATATTGAGGGATGGTTTTTATTTCAATGTCATGCCATCTGACACTAATTTAGTGATACCTTGGGTTTTTGAGTGATAATTAGGGAGCTCAGAGGATTCATGCTGATTAGAAGATTAAATTTCTAGTTCTGCTTTGAATGTTGAGTTGAAAGGTTAGTATTAATTTATTTCTGTTAAGCTTCTCCCTTACATAAATCTCAGTGAGGTCATGAAAGAAATAGTTGTGTTGAACTCATGTATTTAGAGAGGGATGCCCATAGATGTGGGCTCCAAGATTAATAATTCTATATATTGCCCATAGATGTGGGCTCCAAGATTAATAATTATATATATAACATCCTTAAGGGGTTGGGATTAGTATCGGGCTTGGACATCCTTATATGATTTTTGCTCTATATTTGAAAGAGAGAGTTAAGTATAAGAATTTGAAAGAACAGTTGTAGCCTCTCAAGCCCATATTGAAGAAGATTATTAGAACATATAGTAGGATTTCTTTGGAGAGAAGCAAGAGCTCTTCCAAAACTACTTCATCTCATCCTCGTCCCATTGCTTGTATTACCGCAATTCCAGACTACCTCGCCACACTCTCTTAGGTCTTTAATATTATGCAGTTAGGATTACATGTTCTTATTAAGCAATTGCATTACTACACCAACCAAAATAAGCTTCAATTTAACTATCTGGCTCAATTTCATGCAGTAGAGCAGGAGATGTATCATATTAATCAGTGGAATATGGGGCCAAATCTATAGTGTTCCCTACTCCATCTTACAGGTGCTATGTGATTCTGGCTAGCTGATGGAGGAGGATGATAACAAGGAGGATGAGTAGAAAGCTAGTAGTGAAATTTCTTCTTGGTTTTATTTTGATTTTATCTTTTATTTCATTTTGTGTTTTTTGTATGATAGAGATGCTCTAGCTCTTGAGTTGTATTATTTATAGGCATTCATTTGATTGTTGTGATTGAAGACTTTATGTTGTGGTAATTTCGATGTAGACTTTTATTTATGGCCTGATGTGTTGATTTCACTATTGTTGTGGTCTAGTCTTTCTTAAAAGCCTAGGATCTAGCCATAGAACTTTCCTGTTGACTATCCTAGAGGACAAGTAATGAAACCCTACTCTCATTAGAAATTCTAAAAAATTCTTTACTCCTTTCAGAGTTGTAATTTTTGGTCCTAACATCTAGCACTTAGTAGGTGGGAGCTAAATATCAGAGAGCTTAAAAGGAGTTCCATAAGATGGTCAAGCCTTAGGGTCAGCCCTGGGTGATCTGGTCTTGGACAACCTTACTCACAGACTTGGATCCCTCACTTACACTAAAAAAAAACAAACATGCTTAACCTCGTTTCCCATTCTTTTGGAAACTCATGTGGGTGGTCCTCTAAGCCCTTAGCCCTAGGCTAGGGTTTGGCTAGGACCAACATATGGAGCATCCAAAATGGGACTTCTGTTGATCTCTAGGCTCAATAGGGGCAAAACCATGATCAACATTCTCAATTGATCCCAATTTTACCAAAACCCCCAAATTTGACCTCCTAGCCCCAAACTTTCACCAATCTACCAAAATACCTCTAAATCCTAAATTTTCCTAAAAATTCCCAAAACTGTCCAAATTCTCAAATTCTCTCCAAAAATCATTTCAAACCATTTCGAACCACTTTTCCCAAAATAGTTCAAATTTCCCAAACAGTTCAAATATCCTAAAATGCCCAAAGTACCCCCAAATTTCAAACAAATTGACTTCAGTCTCACCCAGTTTCAATTCCAAATCAAAATTCATCATGTGTAATCTTAATCAAAAACAATTCCATGCCTAATTGAACCCAATTTCACAACCAATTCCAAGCCTAAACTCAAAATCCCTAGCTTGACCATAAACCCAAATTCCTTCAAATTAAATCCCATAGTCAAGCCAATTCCCCCAATTCTGAATTCTAAACTCTTCATAACATTCCACTAAATCAATTTGAGCCTTCAATTGGTCCTAACCTAAGCTCCAATCTCACCTAAGTCCCACCTAAGTCAAAATCCCCAATTTTTCCCTAAAATCCAAATGTCACCAAATTGAACTTCTTATTTCTAAAATTTCCACCCAATTGATATCCAAAACTCTTCACCACAATCTTTTAAATCAAACTGACCAATCAATTTACCCAAATCTTAGCCCAAACCCATCCTAGACCTAAGTTCAAATCGAAAGCCCACTTTTGAACCCAAACCTCAAATTTGACCAAACCCATCCAAATTAACCAAACCATGGCCACCACATCCAGCATTTGAGCCATAAGAGCCAAGCTAGATCAACCTAGCCCAACCTTGTTGATCCATGGACCAAGGGTCCCTTGATTTAGGGGTTTTATTCCCATTTTTAGCTAAACCAAGGGAGATATTTTCCACTAGCCATCAAACCACCCAAACCATCACAATTTAACTCCCCTAGCTCAGCTGAACCACCTAGCCACTAGCCCTGGTCTGACCAGCCGACCTAGTCATCGGAAAACATCAAACCTAAGAGCCATCCCAAACCTTAAACCCAAAATTGAAACTCCCTGAGGCGTCCAGCTCCCATTGGCCACTTGCTCCTTTCTTCCCTCCACCTAAGTAGTAGAGCCCACTCAGATTGAAACCCTAGTTGCCACCCTTTTCTTACCTATTTAGCCACCACCTACCACGATGAAACTAGGAGAAGTGCACTGAACCTTGCGGAGACTCTGTCAAATTGCTCCCAAAGCTTCTCCAAGATTTCTTGAGCTTAAGCCCACCACTCTCCAGCCATCTTCCCCGCTACCTGAGGCCAATTTTGCCACCTAAAATTAACCCATAAACAGAACACCAACCAAACTCCACAAAACTTTAAATTAGCTTTATCCTCACCTTTTCTAGGACAAATGATGAAGTTCTACACCAAAAGCCCCCTCTTCTTGGCTCCTAGTACCTGGCTTTCACTTAAGCTGCACCACCAGTAGGAGGAACGCCTACTTAGAACTCTCCTTTGCTTGAACCAACACCTAGAGAAGCTTTGCAAGGTCATAAGGAATGTTTAGAACACTTCCAATTGAGGCCACACCGCTTGGACACATGTATATGCCATTTTCTCCAAATCTCAGCTTGGTTTGAGCCTTTGTGAAATGAACCTATATTTCATACTTGATAAACCATATAGATTGGTTCAACTTAAGTAGATGAAGGTGTAGGAAAAAACCCCACATGATTTGGTTGAGTGTAGAGGGAGATCTTAGGTCTGGAAGCTAGATGACTAATTGAATACACCAGATGAAGACATGGATGAAGAGCCGTCTGATCGCTCATGTATCAGATGGACGGTGCTGATGCATTCGAACGAAGGATCGACGCATAAAGCATAGGCCGCGTGGCAACTGACATGGAAGTTTACATCAAATGGCAAAGCGCCGTGTGAGAATTTGTAGCACCATAGGCTCCAGTCAGCATTGACTCGATTAAGTAGGAAAATCCCCTAATTTTGATTTATTTTAATTCCAGAACATATAAAATTTATAACTTGGTGTAGAAAACCCTAAAAATAAAAGAAAAATGCCTTGTTTCTCAGTGAACTGTGGAGAATAATGTGGAGCAAAATAAAAAATTATTTATCATGTATTTTATTTTTAATTAATTAAATACTCAAAAATTTATTTAAATCATAACTTGATAAATATAAATCATCTTGGCTTGAAATTTTGAAGGATTGTTTGCTCTATTGTTAGGAGTGCATCCCTAACCCAAAAGCCCCAATTTTCAAGTTAATCACCCTTGTTTTATTAAAAATTTCTAATAATAATAATAATAATAATAATAAAATACAATTCTTATTTTAGTAGGTTCACTGTGGCCAGAGAACCTTAGGAAAAATATAAATGAGATTTAAGTCATTAAAAATGGCACTAATTGTAATTATCTAATTAAAAACCTTAAAAGATAAAGTAATTAAAATATAAATATAAAAATCACAAAATTTAAACTACATTGTAAATAATAATTAAACTAACTCAGTGTAAAAACTTGTAACCCATTTGAATTAATTTAACCATGAAATATGATTTTCTAAGAAAAATGGCTTTTCTGTCATTAAAATAATTATAATATTTAAAATATAGCTAAAAAATTATAAAAAATAGTTTTAGTAGCTTTGACTAGAGGAACATAAAAAAAATAAAATTGAAGTTAAAATAAATATTACTTTCTTTTTTAAGACATATTTTGAATTTTAAATAATTAAAAATAATTAAAAAATATAAAAATTTACAAAAATGTTTTAAATTAATTCTTGATCACTTGGGAGTAATTAGAATATTTTCCTTATTGTATAAAAATAATTATGAATTCACAAAAAAAAATATAAAATTAACAAAAATGTTCTAAATTAATTCCCGATCACTTAGGAGTAATTAGAATATTATTCCTTATTTTATAAAAAAAATATGAATTTTTAAAGGCTAAAATTTTTTTTCCCTAATTTTGCACTAAAATAATTACGATAAATAAAATAAAAACTCCAAAAATGTGAAATTTATTTCTTTGGGTTCTGTGAACTAAGGGAGTACTAAAAAAAAAATAGAACCTAATTTTTAAGTTACATAATATTTTATATTTAATTAATGCTCAATATCAAATAATATTTATAATAATTAAAGTAAAACTTAAAAATCATGAAACTTGGTCCAAGTGATTCTCTAACCTAGATGAACCTCCAATAATTTTTCTACGGACAGATATTATACCTTTAATAGGTTAATGAATTAACTTAAGAATACCTATTTTTGCATTAAAAATAAGTATAAAGAAAATTAAAATCATAAGATTTCATTCTTTTCTCTGGTATTTTAATTGACCCATGCGTGGGGTAACATAAAAATTTACAAGTCATTTGAGTTAAATTTAAAGAATTATGAAGTGATAAGTCCTTAAAGGGAAAATTGATAATTATGAAATTTAAGCCCTAATTAATGTTCAAGTTAAATCGAAGGGTAAATGGGTAATGTATGATTATCATTGAATTTTCTAAGTGGTTGAAACATAAGGGATTAAAAGGTAGCAACCCACTCATCAATTTTCCTTAACAAGGGTATTATTATAATTTTCCCTTAATTATTATAATTTAGAGGTTAATTAAATTGGATGATCCTAAAGTGAGAGACTTGATTTTGGAATACCATAATTCATTGATCAAAAATCCCTAGCTAATGGTTAGATCATAACAAAATATTTGATTTGGATCAAGCTCACTTAATTTAACATTCTTAAAATTGCAGTGTACCGATGAAATCTTAAGGGCTTAGTAGTGAGTTAGATTTTAATCTAAGATTGTTTAATGAGGATTAGAAAAGACAATATAACTAATCACAAACATTTTGAAAACACTACTAGCCCAGCTCTAAATTTTAGTAGGCTAAGTTCCTTAGAAAATCAATTTACCGTTAAGGGCCCCACTCACATAATTCCTAAATGAACATCAAGTGATAATTACCCCACTCAAAGGGATGATTAAAACATTAAGGTTCATTGAGCACGGGATAGAACATCTCCACTAAACTTTGACTTACTTATGGATGAATGATTTAGCAACATAATAAATTTAGAGGAACTCGAGACATTCCAAAGGATTCAAATGAAGTGTAGGGCTATCCTCTACACTCCTTTTCAGCCTTTTAGATATCTTTGAGGACAATTGAACCTATTATGTCTTTGCTTATGAAAATTATCCTTGAGATATAAACAAATGAATATGAACCTACCAAGTTATGACCTAGGACTCGGTAGGCATACACTTTGAACTATTTTTTCTGCTTTCCTTTCTGGCAATTAAGTTTTCATGCAAAAATTATATATATTACAAAAGCTAAAATTTTAGTAGATGCACGAGAAGATGACAGGTATGCTTTTACATTTTGCATTGTGATTTCCTTTCGTTTTACTTTACTGCATTTTCTTACATGCACTTGCTTACTTTATCTACAAAGCTTAAAATGAACCTGCATGCAAAACCAAAGCCAAAACCAAAACAAATCTTATTTTCAAAATTAAACAACATTTTCAAAATAAAACAAAATTGAAGTAAAATTAAATCACCCTTTTTGGATGATTAGGAATCCATCAGAGGAGGCAATATACGGTTGTTAAAGAGATTTTCCTAGTCCGGATGAATTTAACAATCCATTTGGACTAAGTGAATAAAAAAAATAGTAGTGAATGAATGATGGAACCATGAGATCCTATCCGATATCGCTTAATCAACTGAAATTTTCCCCATAAGACATTTACACAACAATCACAACAACAAAACATGACATTAATGCCTTAAACATCTTGAAACTTCTTTGAACCTCTTGAACCTTACACTTCTACGCTTAAAACCCTCTGTAAAAAAGTTCTTGGAGCATGCACAGTGGCAGTACAATGAGGACAAGTAGAAGAACATGTTTGTGAGATCAAACAATTCTACAACAACAAAATGGGTCTACAACAACACATCCTTCATTAGAAATAAACAACAAGCCATATGACTTCAAGGTCGCCTGCCTAGAGTGACATAAATTCTCAATTGATCTCTTAGGCCTTTACACAATATGCAATATAAGCCCTAACACATCTTAGGATCCTGAGGCCTTCGTTCGATACAACATAAATCCTTATGTCTTCCAGGATATTTGTGTGATTGGTATCATAAAGATGTAAGCCTTAAATAAAAGAATTGGTAGAATGAAACATTAAATAATTTATTTTCAAAAGTTAAAGACAGTCCATATGATAGATTGGGAAGTCACCAAGGTTCTCCTCAGGATTCGTGGCATCCCCTGACTTTCTCTCTTTGGACTTCACAATAACTGTTTCCTTTTGCACCTTTCCCATTTGATATTTCCTATGTCCGACCTTGAAAATCCTAAACCTTTTGAATTCATGAAGACAATATTTCCTGATTATTGTCGAGAGTTCTCTTAAATGACTTTAGTCATTTGAGAGGTAATTAACTATAGGGGTTTGCCTTTTGTCGGCATATTTTTAGGTTGTGTGTTGTATTTTAGAAAAGTGTCGCCTACAGAAATTATCGACGAATTTTAGATTTTAAATTCAATTTAAATATATATATATAATTTAGAAAGTAGCATTTGATTTTTGAAAATAATTTTTTAAGTTTGAAAGATTTTTAAGATATGAAATCAAACCGACCTCACATCCCAAATAGTTTATATAAAGGAGCACCGCACCACAAACCGTGTATCTATCTCGAAGGACAAACACACTACTTGATGATGGGGCTCGATTAAATAAAATAGAAGATTTGTGACATCCGTTTGGTCTACGAACCAATTTTATAAGCCGACAAATTCCCCTATTTAATATAAAGGAATTAAACAGGGTATATATTACATGGGTTCTTAAAGTTCCCTATAAGGGCAAGCCCCTATAGTTAATTACATCTTAAATGATGGGAATCATTTAAGAAAACTCTCGATAATGATCTATGGTTCTTCTCTCAAGAATTTCAAAGTTTAAGGTTTTCAAAGGATTGAATTTTGGAATTTCAAAAGGGATTAGCTCAAATCTGGAACAGTTGATTTCAGGAGTCCAAAGGAAGAGAAGTAGGAGAAGTTGAGGATCCAAGAAGAATCTTGGAAATTTCCCAAACTATCCTATCATTTGGCTTTAATTTGGGAATTTATTTAATGTTGTAATGCTGCCAATTTTAGTTACTTAGGGCTTATATTTATATGACATGATCATATAAATAGCCTCGAAGGTGTGAGGGTTTATGTCATACCAAACGACTACCTCGGAGTCCTAAGACCGGTTAGGGCTTAATTTACATAACATGATTATGCAAATGCCTAACGAAGAGTTGAGAATTTATATTGCACTAAGCAAACTACCTCGAAATCCTATGGCTTGGTTATTTAAAACTAGGAAAGGTTTTGTTGATGTAGATTCCAGTTTTGCTGACGATGATGGCCGTGCTGCCCACTATGCTCCAAGCTCCTTGTTGTTGCAGAGGTTTGGTTTTAGAAAGTGAAAATTAGGAGATGAGAGAAGTGTTTTGGTTTAGAAAAGTTTGAAAGTTTGAATAGCTTTTTAATGTTTTAATTAAAACAAATCTTAAATTTGGTTATAACAACACCGGTTAAGATCCCACGGTTCCATCATTCCGGCACCGTTATTTTTATCGGATTCACTTAGTACAGATGAATTTCCTAAACTCAACTAAATGAGTTCCACACTTTCATTTAGACCGTGGGAAATCCCGTTAGCAACACGTAGGTTACATCATCCGAGGTATTCCCGATCATCCAACAAGACGTATTAATTTAGTTATAGTTGTAGTTTTGTGTTCTGTTTGTGATTAAATTTTGAGTTGTTTTATATTTTGAAATATTGTGGCGGTGGATTTTATCTTGTTGTGAAGTTTAATTTAGTTTTGGTTTCAATTTTGTGGCTATCCTGAAAGGTTTCAGTTTTCATGCAACAATCTTGTTTAACATGCAAGAAAAGTAAAGCGCAGTACATATAAGTAACTTGCAATAAAATAAAAGCGTACCTGGAAAGTCTTCCCGTCATTCCAAGCTACACTTAAAACACATGTTTAAGGCATTTAAATGTTTATTACAAATACCTAGGTAAAGCTAAGGGAAGGTTTTGGTTGTCTACCAAAGTCCTAATCCTATTACTAGTCAATCCCTATGACGTCTAGGTTCTTTTGTGTTTTGTTAAGGATGATTTTCTTCATCAAAGAACAATTAAGTTTAGTTGTTCTTCTAAAACATCTCATCATATTGAGAAAGTTCTTAGGATGAGTCCTAAACATCATTTCAGTACTTCTGAGATTATTTTGAGTCCAAATGAATTTTATTGTACTGGTGAATTAATCATCCAAGAATATAGCTAAATTTTGCTTCTTGCTCAGTGAATTAGGATGTTTGATTATCCTATGAGTGGAGTGACATTTCACTTAATGCTCCATTTAAGAGTTATGACAACGCAAGCCTTTAAGGGAAAATTAGTTTATTAAAGATTTTAATAATTTAAAAATTGTGATTGATGATTTAAAATGGTTTAATTTGGTTATGAAATTTTAATAATTTTAAGTTTGGAATAGTGTTCAAGTTGTTTTAATTTAATTAAACCTTTATATTTTAAATAATCTCAATGTATTAGATTAACTTGGGTTGAAAGAGGTGCTTAGATTATTCAATTTAGATTTTAATGATTTAATTTTAATTTAATTGAAATATTTTAAGTTAATTTTTAATTGGTTTGATTTTTTAATTACGGATTATTTTTTAGGTTGATTTTGATGTTTCAAGTTTGTTTTAGATTTGCTTTTTTTTAAGTAATTTCAAATTAATTTTAATGTTTTAAATTTATTTCAATTTGATTGTTAAATTACTTAATGTTTTAAGCTTTTAATTTAATTAAGGTTTATTTTCCTTTTAATTATTTGATTATTAATTTCAATTATCATTTTTGAGTTTGATTAAGAGTTGGATATTATTAAAGTGATTTATTTAGGGATCTTAAATTAAAGGGTTATAGTCTCCTTAAGTTATACTTCCCATTTTAATAATTTAAATTTCAATTAATCTTCCAAATTTTAAATTATTTAATTAATTAAGGTTTCATTTTTTTTATTAGAAATTATTAATGGGTTCCTACCCTTTTATCTCACAAAATTTCAATCATCTAATGAAAATTAAGATCAAATATTTTACTCTCCATTTTGATTAAACCTAAAGTTTTAATTAGGGGTTAAAATTCTTAATTACTATTATGCCCTTTTAAGCCTAATTATTTTATAACTCATCAAATTGAGCTCAAATGAGCTTGAAATTTTTATGTCACTTCATTCACATGTCAATTAAGACACTAGAGGAAAAAATGTGATTTTTCTGAATTTAATTTAATTTATATATTTATTTTAATTAAAAAAAAGGGATTTTCAATGGAAATTCAACAACATAAACAAGATAAGGGTTCTATCCTTAAGAAAATTATGAAATGTTCCTACTGACTAGAGGACAATTTGGACTAATTTTAGTGATTGTTTGAATTATATTTTATTTATTATGATTATTTTGAATTTTGGAGTGTTAATTAATTATAAAATAAAATTAAAGTTGAAAAATGGATTTTATATTTTTCATAAATCTCTCTGACCTCAAGAAGTTCAGAGAAATAAATTTTATATTTTTCTGATTTTTCTTTGATTTATTACAACTAATTTAGTGAAAATGTAAGGAAATTCATTTTTTAATATTAAAAATTGTTTTAAGCCTTTAAAGTTCAATATCTTAACCTAGAGACTTGAGAAAAATATTTGGTTTGTTCCTAAGTGATTAGGAATCAAAATATAACATTTTTATGATTTTTAATATTTTTGTGATTATTATTATTATTTTTAATTAAAATATTAAAATATGATTAAAAATGAAAATTTTTAAAAAATTTTAATTTTAATTTTCCTAGACTCCCCTAATATTAGAGAAGCCCCAGAACTAATTTTGGTGAATTTTTGAAATGTATTTTTAGAGTTATGAATTTTTAAAGTTTAATTTTGGTCATATAACTTAATTAGTCCATTTAGTGGGGTTAATCACCTCCAATTGATTTCAAATTTTTATGTGAGGTCCCTCTGATCCTAAAGACCAGTGAAGAATTGTTTTTAAATGATTTTGATGTGTGGTTAATCCTAATTAATTAAAATTCAATTTTGAGTATTCAAGCCAATTAGGGTTATTCTTAATGAATTAACTCAAACCATAATTCTCCTAGGGTTCTCTGGTCATAAGATACTTTCCTAAATTTTCCTATAATTTTCTAAGCAACATGGTAATTACTAGGATTAAAATATCAAAACAGGCACAAAAACTTGGAAAATCAATAACTTGCCATAGAGGTGGCCTCTAACCTTGGAAAATTCAGGGAATGTTCCCAAGATCAGAGGCTACAATAGTCCTATGGTCTCATACCATGGTGAATTGTCTATGCAAATGGAGAATTAAAACATTAAAATCAGTAAATAATTAATTAAAAATAAAATACTCATCAAATTAACTCAATTCTTTTTCCACATTATTCTCCTCTGTTCACTAAGCAAGAGGGTATTTTTAGTTTATTTTTATGATTTTTTTATGCAAAGTTATGGATTTTTTAAGTTCTGAGTAATTAAATAAATCAAAAATACCCTATTTATCTACTTATCCACGCGGCGCCGTATCATCCTCGGCAGCTCCGAAAGCCCATGGGTCGCCTCCCTATTCGACACCGCCATCTGACTCAGCGCTCCGAAAGCCCACGCGTCGCCTCCCTATTCTGGGAATTTTTTGAATTTTTGGAATTTTTGGGTTAAAAGGGTATTTTGGGTATTTGGACGGTATTTTTTTGGAATTTTTGGTATATTTGGTCATGGATGATAAATTTGAGTGGGGGGAAGTGTTTAGGATTGGTTTTGAGGAATTTTAGGTAATTTAGGCAATTTTGCATCAAGGGCATTTGGTAAGTTTGGTGGGTTTAGGGCCCCGGGGGTCAAAAATTGAAATTTTGGAAAAATGAAGATTGATCAAGTTTGAGTGAAATGAAATCATTTTGGTTGAGCCATGAAGCCATATTAAGCCCACAAAAGCCATGAGAGGAATCATTTTAAGCACTCAATATGTTGTTCCTAACCCTCTTAGCCAGGGGCTTAGGGGTTAAGGTCCACCCATATGAGTTACATACATGAGTCAGGGAGTCAAATTGGTTAAAGGTAGTTTCAGGGTTTGGAATGTTTGTGCGGGAGTGTGGTGTGTGCAGGCTTACCCTCACCAAACCAGGCCACCCAGGGTAATCCTAAGGCCAAAGAGTCCTATAGGAAACTCATCCTTTAAACCTTCGCATTTGATTTTAACCCTCAAAGTGGCTTGGGGGTTTATAATCAAACTTGTGGGGTTTAAAGGGAGCCAAGAAGTGTTTGAATTTCTAAGTGATGGGTCACATTTCTAGTCCTCTAAGATAGTCAAGGAGAAGCTCTATGGCTAGATCCTAAGTACTAAGGAGAGAGAAGAGAAAAGACCTCATCAAAAATGAGGTCAACAAATGGACCCCCAATAGGTGTGGTGTGCTAACCAAGCACACCGCTCGTATTGGCGTTGACCGAAAAGATCAATAGAACCAACACAGACGTCTAAGTGACACACTTAGAATGAAGTACAGAAAAATTTCCGCTGGGGAGTAACAGGTAAATCTCCAAGACTGAAGATTCCAGAACTCTCGTTGGGGAAGAGAAAAGGAGGTAAATTCTAGATCACAAGATCTAGAGAGATTCGATTTTAGATTCGTTTCATTTTCTGTTTCAAGTTTTAATGTGTGAGTTTGGATTTTTGGTTTGAGTTTCAATTCCGATTGAAGTTCGATCCAAGATTTATTTTAAGATGGATTTCGTGGAAATTCGGGATTTTGAAATGAAAATTGGAACCCAGGTTCCAACCTCAGGATTGCAAAGAGAACTGGAATTTAGGCTCCAGCCTCGAAGATTGAGAGAAAACTAGAATCTAGGCTCTACCCTCAAGAAGAGAGCTGGAAGTTAGGCTCTAGCCTCAGAAATTTGAAAGAGAATAAGAATTTAGGCTCTAGCCTCGAAGAGAACTGGAAGTTCGGCTCCAGCCTCAAAAATTTGAAAGAGAGCTAGAAGTTCGGCTCTAGCCTCAAAGAGAACTGGAAGTTCGACTCCAGCCTCAGAAATTTGAAAGAGAACTAGAATTTAGGCTCTAGTCTCGAAGAAGAGAGTTGGAATTTAGGCTCCAACCTCAGAAATTGTAAGAGAGCTAGAAGTTCGGCTCTAGCCTTGAAAATTTGAAAGAGAGCTAGAAGTTCGGATCTAGCCTCGAAGAGAACTGGATGTTCAGCTCCAGCCTTGAAAATTTGAAAGAGAACTAGAATTTAGGCTCTAGTCTCGAAGAAGAGAGTTGGAATTTAGGCTCCAACCTTGGAAATTTGAAAGAGAGCTAGAAGTTCGGCTCTAGCCTCGAAAATTTGAAAGAGAACTAGAAGTTCGGCTCTAGCCTCGAAGAGAACTGGAAGTTCGGCTCCAGCCTCAGAAATTTGAAAGTGAGCTAGAAGTTTGGCTCTAGCTTCGAAGAGAACTGGAAGATCGGCTCCAGCCTCAGAAATTTGAAAGAGAGCTATAAGTTCGGCTCTAGCCTCGAAGAGAACTGGAAGATCGGCTCCAGCCTCAGAAATTTGAAAGAGAGCTAGAAGTTCGACTCTAGCCTCGAAAAGAACTGGAAGTTCGGCTCCAGCCTTGGAAATTTGAAAGAGAGCTAGAAGTTCAGCTCTAGCCTCGAAGAGAACTGAAAGTTCGGCTCCAGCCTCGAAATTTTGTAAGAGAGCTAGAAGTTCGGCTCTAGCCTCGAAGAGAACTAGAAGTTCGGCTCCAGCCTCGGAAATTTGATCTGTATGAAGAGGGACCCAATCCCATACCATCAGAACAAAATCGAACAAAGTTCGTGGCTCCGTGTTAATAGGACTATTCGATCCTCTAACACATAGAGGAAGGAGAATTGAAAGGTTGGAATTGAAGGATTTAGAATGAAAATCAGTCTGAGATTTAGATTTGTTCTATTCATTTTAGTGATTTGATTTCATTTTTGTTTATTTATAGTTCATGTTAATTTACAGTTTATTTTGACATTGAAATTCTTAAAAGAAGGAATTACTTATTCATTTTTTTCTCTTTTCGTTCTTTGTTCGAAGTTCATTTAGCTTAATGGCGTTTCCCAGTCAATTTGCACAAAAAGAGGTGAAGGCAGAACATGACGTGATCATTCTCATTCCAATCTGCTGAAAATACATCATACAACTTGATCCAAAACATGATGATATTTTCCTCGAAAATTCAGTATCTCATACAATCCTCATAAATCCAAAATGGATTGTGTAAGATCCTTGTTGATTCTTCCAAAAGCATTTGTTAAAATCCATGTCTGAATAGTAAGATACATGGGCAATAACATCACCTTCCAAGCCACCCTTGGCAGGAATGCCGCACGGATGTGCATTGGAGGTGTGCTATCTCCCATGTAACTCATAGCTCGTAGGGCCGGAAACTTTCTAACTCTGGATCTGGCTGAAAATGAAAAGGCATCTTACTGTCGTCCATCCTTCTGAAAGTGACGGAGATTCGTTTAGCAGGTACTCCTGGAATGCAATGTTTTGCTATGTCTGCTCCATTTCCTTTTAATACCATGACGGAACCTACCGGTAGTGGTATTTCCACCAGCCCTCGGAATTTTCCGGGGCCCGCTATCCGAAGGTCAGATTCGAACATGATATTACACTGGTTGACAAAAGAGACTATGCAAAAAGGTCTGACAAAGTCATGATGGTCTATGTGTGGAGGTATGCTGTCGCCCTCCTTGTAAATGTTAATGATGCAGCTATTGGGTATGCAATCTGCAGGCAATACCCTCCATGTCACCATTCTCTTTACCATTCTCTTGATAATTCTTGGCATTGGATCCATCTCACTGTGACCGAGTATCCCTGGTGGATTTCCTTTTCTGTCTTCTGCGAAGTTGTAGCAACACCCGCACTGAATAGTAACTCTTCCTTTTCCTGGCATCTATCTTCGGGGTTCTGAATAGGTTTTCTCCCTCAGAAAACCAGCTCGGCCCATTTTCTGAAGCTCGATAATGCAGTCCACAATCTGCTATTGTTCGTAATCTGACAACACATCCGTATACAGCTCAAGGCCTTCTAAGATGTTGACCCTCTTGCCTCGAATTCTCTCGAAGTATTCAAAAGTTTTCTTTTCAACTTGCTGTAATTTCTCCAGTTCGTATTCTGGGATTATCTGAAGTCCTCGGGATCTGGTAACATACTGCGGGATGTACGACTCAACCCTAGCACGCTCTCCTGCATGTCTCAGCTCCTCGGGGATAGTTTCTGTCGGGACATCCTCCGTGGTTGCTTTCGCAACAAGACTCTTCAAAACTGGTAGCTCTATCTGGTGTCGTGGTACTGATTCTATTTCTGTTCTTCTTGGGATTTCTTTCATCCTTTCTGCTGTTCTTGGAGTTGATTTCCTCTTTTCTGGTTTCTGGTAAACCAATTTATTCGAATTACATGTATTAACGGTAGCAACTGTCTCTTCTTGTTGATCTGCTGCCAGCTTGGTCAGCATCTTGTGAATGTGACGGTTCATGTTTCTTCGCTGAGTAGAAGTGAGAGTGGCTCTCCTCACCCCTTGAATTTCCGTAGGCATGGCGCTGACAAGCCTTCCCTCTGTTGTCGCAACCATGAACTTTATTTTCTTATTTTCTCCCGTTGCATGAGCGGTGTTTGCTTTTCTCTTCTTGCTGGTGGGCTGTTGACTTGGGCCACCCAATTTCATTACTGTCTCGCTGTGGATTTCTTCCCGATCAATTGGAGTCCAATCATTTTCTTCGTACTGTAGTCCGGCCGGTGTGAAATCAGAATCAATTTCAATCACAGCTCTATCCTTCATGCTCTTTTCATCGAGTGCCAGACTCATGTCATTCTTAAAGTTCAGAACCAACCGCCCGTTCGACATTTCCCTACGAAAAATAAGGAAAGGATCAGGGGTTGTACTAAGAACAAGAATAATAAGAAAATATTTATTAATGAAAACTTTTATTTACTTCTTTTAAATTTTAAAGAGGGTAGGAAGAGATAAGGAAAGATCAGGAATAAGCTCATTTAAAAGGAAGGAATCAAAATTTCATTATTATGATTTCACATATTTTCTTTTTTTTTAACACATTTTTTCTTGTTAATAATTTTTTATTTTATCATCCATTTTTCTTATATTTTGGGTTCGGACCCAGTTATGAAGGATTACTCTACCCGTGTTTCTAGGAATGAGACTCCACTTTTAAAGTCCATCCTTCAAAACATCAGATTGCGTAATATTTCTTCAAATATCGTCCGTTAATTGGAAGCATAGGTCGTTCTCCACGATAGTTAACAAGCTGGTAGGAACCCCCCTGAGTAGACTGTCTCAACCACGAACGGCCCTTCCCAAGTTGGTTTAAATTTACCTCCTATCTTGCGGTGTGCAAGAATAGGTCTTCTGAGTACTAGAACCAAATCACCGACTTTGAATGTCCTTGGGCGGAACAGTTTATCATGGGCCTGGATCATATTGGCTTGATACAGTTCCAAATTTTGCTACACTGAAAGTCATTTCCCTTCTAAGCTTTCCAATTCTTCTAGTCGTAATCTGACATTTTCTTCTGTAGTTATCTTGTTCGTAACTACAATTCTGAGTGACTGAAGCTGAACCTCTAAGGGTAAAACGGCCTCGGACCCGTACACTAAGGCGTAAGGCATAGACTGGGTAGGAGTTCTGAAAGTTGTTCTGTAGGCCCATAAAGCTTCTAACAACTTCTCGTGCCAATGTCTTTTGTAGTCATCCAAAATTTTCTTTAAGATTTGGACGAGAGTTTTATTAAAAGCTTCGGCCAAGTCGTTTACTCTTGGGTAGTAGATCGTTGAATAGCGCCAGTCGATCCCGTGTTTCCTAACAAAATTGTTGATCTTCGTACTCTTAAACGCGGACCCATTATCTGAAATGATTCTGCGCGGTACCCCGAAACGGTAGACAACTTGATTCTTGAAGAACTGTTGCACGTGGTGTGCCTTTACTTCTCTGAGCGGTACTGCTTCTGCCCATTTGGAAAAGTAATCTGTAGCTGCAAGAATGAAGCGATGTCCTCTTGAAGAAGGCAGTTCTATCAGACCCACAATATCTGTGCCCCAACACTCAAATGGCTATGACGCAATTGTCGGATGTAGCACATTTGGAGGTTGATGTAGAACCACTCCATGCACTTGGCATTGGTGACAACTCTTGGCGACATTCATCAATCGGTCATTATCGAGGGCCAGTAGTACCCTAGTCTCTTAATCTTCATTTTCATCTTTGGACTTGACTGATGAGCGCCACAAAGTCCTGAGTGCACTTCCTTAACAATTTCACGAGTCTCAGACTCACTCAGGCACCTTAGCCACATCTGATCGAAAGACCTTCTGGATAATATATTATTTATTAATGCGTAAGACAGAGTTCTTTTCTTAATCTGATGAGCTAATGACTTATCATCCGGTAGGTTTCCTGTTTGCAGGTAGTCTATTAGCGGCTGACGCTAATCTTCTGCATTTTTTGTTACTGTCGTAATTGTTTCTTCTTCTTTTTCCGACTTGTGTATCGTGCCCATGTCAAGGTGTGAGAGAACCTTACGTCCCTGAACTAACACTTCAACTGATTCATCCTGCAAGAAGGCAAATTCTTTTTTAAGGCGGGCTAACGCATCTGCAAGAGCGTTTTCTCTCCTGAGAATCTTGTAGATTGTTACATTCGGAATCTGCTCCAACAATTTCATGGCATACTGAAAGTACTGCTTGAGTCTTGGCTTTAGAATTCTGTATTGTCCTGCGACCTGTTAAATTATCAACTGAGAATCCCCATAGATGTTGATATCTGTTATCCCCATCTGAATGGTTAATTCCAATCCGGTTATAAGGGCTTCGTATTCGCTTCGTTGTTTGTACACGGCTCGTTAAGTGGTAGGAGTACCTTAACATCCCCCGCTCCGGTGTTATAAATATTAGTCCGATTCCTGCCTTACCGGGCACTATCGTTTGCAATTCTTTATTTCTCTGTGCTGATGACGCTCCGTTGAAGTACAGTTCCCAACGTCTATCATCGGGGTCTTCTAGGCTCATTATTTGCTCGTCGGGCAAGTCGTCGTTGAGAGGCGATTCTCGCGGTAAAGGGTGTGCTGCAAGGAAGTTTGCTAGGACTTGTCCCTTTAAGACATGAAGCGGAACGAAAGTTATATCAAATTGCAATAGTATCATCGATCACCTGGCAAGTCTGCCGGAAAGCGTCGGTCAAGGCATCAAATATTGCAATGGATTAACTTTCGAGATAAGGTTAACCTTATGAGAAAGCATGTAATGCCTGAGCTTTTGAGCGGCGAAGATCAGGGCCAAACAATGCTTCTCAATCGGGGGATACTTTACTTCCGTCGAAATCAGACAATGACTTAAGTAGTAGAGGGCATTTTCTTTCCCCTCGTCATTGACCTGGGCTAGCAGGGCTCCAAGGGAGTCATCTAACGCTGCGGTATAAAGTATCAACAGTCTACCCAAGACTGGGGCTGCTAAGACAGGAGGTGTCATTAAATACTGCTTCATGTCCTCGAAGGCCCGCTGTCATTTCTCTTCCCAAACGATTTTGGCGTTCTTTTTAACTAATGCCGAGAAGGGCTGACACCTACCTGACAAATTCGAGATAAAGCGTCGAAGATATGCCAATTTTCCTTGAAAGGATTGTAGTTGTTTCAAAGTTTTGGGAGGTGGAATTTCTAAGATAGCTTTAATCTTCTCCGGATCGATTTCAATTCCACGATGTCGGACAACAAATCCTAAGAATTTCCCAGAGGTGGCACCGAAGGCGCATTTCAAGGGATTCATCTTAAGGTTATATTGTCTTAATTGCTCGAAAATAATTCTCAAATCATACATATGATCTTCTTTCAGTTTGCTCTTGATGACTACATCATCCACGTAGCATTCAACTTGGTTGTGAATGAGATCATCAAAAATTCTCGTCATAGCTCTTTGGTATGTTGCTCCTACGTTCTTTAATCCAAAAGACATCCCTGTGTAGCAGTATATTCTGATTGGCGTTCTGAAGGCTGTGAGCTTCTCATCTTCCGGTGCCATCTTTATCTGGTTGTATCCTGATGATCCATCCATGAAAGAGAAGATTTCATGTATCGAAGCGATGTCGATCATCAGTTCTGGAATTGGTAGAGGAAATTCATCCTTTGGACATGCCTTGTTCAAATCTCTAAAATCCACGCTGATTCTGATCTGTCCATTCTTCCTTCTGACTGGTACCACGTTGGCTAACCAAGTTGGATATTGTTCTTCACGGACAAATTTAGAGTCTATTAGCTTCTTAACTTCAGCTATTACTTGTTGTTCGATTTCTAGACGCATTCTTCTTGGAGCTTGTCTGACTGGTACGGAAGTGGGATCCATTCCTAGCCTATGAACTGCGACTTCTGGAGCTAATCCTGGCATTTTGTAGTAACTCCAAGCAAAACAGTCCTTGAATTCCATTAGTATCTTGAACATGTTTTTGGAGTCTTCTTTATTGAGTAAGGAGCTAACAAAGGTCGGCCTAGGCTCTTCGCTAGTACCTAAGTTAACTTCCATTAACTCGTCTACTGTAGATTTAATTTCTTCTTCAAATTTCGGTGGAGCATCTCCGATTTGTAGATCTTCGAGATCATCTGAGGTTTCTAAGCAGTCTTCATTAGGCTCGCAAGTGACAACCAAGCAAAATTCTGAGTCGTCAACTGATCCTATTGTGCCGAATCCGAGACCATGTTTTGAATTGGGAGGCCGACCGGCATTATTCCATAATTTTTTAAAGTGTTCTGATTGACCTTTTGTCCATTGTTTAGGTAAGATACCACGTTGAATTAAATTCTGAACACAGGGAGAATACCACTTAAAAGGCAATTCCATTAATTCAGAAGAAGTAACATCTTCAAATTGTACATCATTTTCAGTTTTGGAAGAAGAAGCACCACGGTAGAATTTGATCGGCTTAGCACCACCACCATGCACTTCCTTGACCACCATACCCTAGACCTTATTAGAATGGATCAGGGGTCAGGGTCATAGTATGCACATAATGGTTAATCTTCTCGTACATTGATTTTTATTCTTCATTCTTTTCATCTTCGAGAGAGATCTTGAACTGGGGTTTCTTTTGATTTACTATTGCTCCTTCTTTCTCGATTTCTTCTTCTTTGGAACTGTTCTCCCAATCAACTTCGATGACCGGTTTCTTCTGTCCAACTGTTCTGACGTCTCTTCCTAGACCTCGTCCCCGGCCTAGACCTCGGGTGCAAGTTCTGGAGAAACCTTCACCATCTCGTCGTAAGGGAGTGGTGAGTAACTGTTGAACTAGAATTTCAGGTTCTTCATCATCTCGAACTTCTTTTGCTTCATTTGGTATAGTATTTCTGGAGAAGATAGTTTTCTTCGGAGGCGCGTAGTAGGTTGCATCTTCGTGAATTTCGATTTCGTGTACGGAGAATGGTTGCAAGTCACCTTTAATACACTATTCTCCTCCTTCATAATACTTTATGCACTGGTGCAGAGATGACGGTACCATCCAGTTTTCATGGATCGATGGCCGACTCAGTAGAGCGTTGAATGATGTCTCAGAATCAATTATGTGGAATTTTGCGGTTGTCTTTGCTAAATCACCGGTCTTCATTAATAGTGTTATCGATCCAAGAGCTCTTTCTCCTTTTTGATTGAACCCTCTTAATAACATCTTATCTGCTTCGAGGTCACGAGCATCGATTTCCAAATATGCTAACGTCCGAAGATTCATTATGTTGATTGATGCTTCTGGATCAACCAACACTCTGGAGAGCGTAAACTTTCCAATAGTGACTGAAATGTATAACAGTCGATTGTGATCTGCTGTTCCCAGTAGTAGATCATTGTCCGTGAAGGTAACACCTTGTTGTTCTTTCAACGAGTAAACCTCGTCTAAGGAATTACCAGCCATTTGAGCTAAGCAAATTTCTGGATCAGGTAAAGCCTTGATCAGAGTTTCCCTCATCTCCTTTGACAGGATCAGAGCGTCGTAGATGCTCAGTTTGGCTGGTAGCTTCCTAAGATGGGCTAGCTCGTTATAATCCACTTTATTACCATGTTCCTCGATTTCTTCCCGAACGGGTAATTCTTCTGTTGGGGTTGACTCCTCCTGAGCAACCACTTGCTTTCCTTTATTCTTTGGACCCATTCTCGGAGGTAGAACTTTTTCGATTCCTAGATTGACTTCAGTTACTTGTTCTGAATCTGTTGGTGACTCTACCGGTGTCTCCTCTTGAATCAGAATGACTGGCTTTTCTGGAATTGCTTCGGAATCTGATAACTCCAATTCTATAGTGATTGGAGCTCCTCGGAATTCACAAATAGATTCGTTGCTTGTTGAGCTTTCGTAGCCATATTTGTGAGTGTCTTCTCCTTCATCGTGGTCATCGAGTTTTAGTATGATTTGAGAATCGTTTATCGTATCGGAATCGAGATCCGGATTAGGTTGGTTGTCGTTAGTTACGTAATCATTAGAAACAATCAAAACGTAGCCAACATCAAAACTCTTATCATTATAAGATCCCGCCGGGGTGAGCAAATAATCATACAGAGTCAGAGGTCCGAGGATTTCTCCCCCGAATCGGAAACAACCGTCCTAGGATAAGCAGCCCCTAGTCTGCCCTTTAGATCCTCGGTCTTCTTTTCTTTCACGATCTTCTCCTCCTTCTGGGGTGGTTCTTCAATTTCAAGCGATGACACCGGCTCGACAGGTTTCAAACTCTGAGTTGAAGCGAGCACCGAAGCATTCTAGATATGATCCAAGATTTTCTTTGAAGACTTTGTCCAGATGGTATTCCATCCATCATCGGTCGTGTATGGGTTTATCGGAAAAATAGGATCCGTTGAAATGACATTGATGGAACCTCCTTTTTGGGGTTCCTTCATGTAATCCTTCGGGATTGTTATGTTCCCTCTTCGGAGATTACCTTCGAGCCAATACTTAAAAGTGAAGCAGTCCTCAATCTTGTGTCCGATCATCTGGTGGAAAGGGCAGTAGTTCAGATGATCTTTCTTGTTGACTTCTTCTGGCTTTTTGGGCTCTGGTAATTGAAAATCAAGTTTCTTCATCAAACTGCGAAACATCTTAGCTACTGCTTCCGTCTTGAATGGATATTCCTTGTTCAGAAGTTCCTCCAGGGGACGTGACGAACGAGGTAGTGGTTGACTATGCTGCCATGGCTGGTGGCTCGGTCAAGGCTGTTGATAGCCCTGCTGAGGTTGCTGATAAACCTGTTGTGGTTGTTGGTAAGTCCGTTGTGGTGGTTGATAACTGGGCTGTGGCTGTTCTGGCCGTATCTGCACTGGCTGCTTGCCTTTATCTACTGCAGCGACGATCCCAGATTTCTTTTCAAATGCTTTTACAGGCTTCTGCTTGTCAGTCTTGTCGAAAAAACTCAGCTGCTTTGCCTCCTCTTGCAAGCTCCCGGCCTAGCTAAGCAACTTCTCGAAAGTCTTGATTGTAAATCCTTTAAAGAGAAGTGCTATCGGGCCATGGATACTTTTCAGCAAAATACCGATCGCATGCTGTTCCTGAAGTTGTGGTTCACACTTCATGCTTAAGTTTCTCCATCGAAGTATGAAATCCACCAAAGTTTTGTTCGGTTTCTGTTGCTCCACCACTAAATCACCGATAGTGATGTGGTGTCGAGCTCCGACAAACCACTTAAGGAAGAGGTTTTCCAATTCTGAAATGGTCTTAACTGATCCATTTGACAATTCTGCATACCAATCAAAGGCAATCCCTGATAGGCTGCTGACAAACTGCCGAATGAGTAAATCATCGCTTCCACCGGCATTGCAGCAACTAGCATGAAAATGTGTGACATGCTGCCGGGGGTTTCCCATTCTATCAAAAGTATTGAACAGATGTGGTACAAAGCCTTTTGGGTATTGGACCGCGTCAAATTCTTCAGGGTAAGGTCTACCCGTCTGGATAGAAGCTCCGCTCTTAGACTGTGCTAAGGTTTCTCGCACCTGCTGTTCTACCATGTTCTTGATATCCTTTTCGGGAATCATGATTTGTGCAGAATCCTTCTTTGGTTGTTCATCTCCGTTAACAGATATGATCTCCTTTCCTCCGTCCACAACATGAATGATCTCCGGGGGTATTTCTTTCTGAGGTTTCACCTGACTCTGGAGAGTGGCTAGAGCGGCAGCCATCTCTTCCATCCTTTTTGCCATTTGGCAAAATTGTGTTATCCTTCTCCTGAAGTGGTGCTCTCATCACTTCCGGTTCATCTCTTTCTGCTGCTACCGGAGCACCTTGCGAAGCTGACGATGCTCGTGTCTCAACCATGTTGATCTCAGCATAATCTTCATCCATAAACTTCGATGAATCTACTTGAGTTTCCAATTTTTCTCCTCTTTCCTTTGCCAACAGTCAGATGTTCGTTCTTAGCTTGCATATGGCATCCTTTAGTGGCCACTTCCAAACGGTTTCACGGTTGTCATGTGATGACTGTTGGACTTCTTTCTCAAGAGTTTCTTTTAATGTAGTAGCACTTTTTTTAGATTCTAGCTTTCTGACGAGACTCTTCTTTCCAGAACACTGTGCTTGTATCGATTCAGCAATAATAGGTCGCCACACCATCCTTCTTGCAGTAGAAGGCCTAGGACCAGATGGTCTGTCGGCTGTGCGTCGGTAGGTGGTGTCCTCCCTAATATGGTGTCCCGATACGACAACAAGCGAACTAGCTTTCACTTTCTTCTTTAGCCTCTCCAGGGTAGTGACGGGGTTCACTTGTGGTCCGAGGCGGGATTTGACTGGCACTCGTCCCATTCTTCTTAAGATCTCTGATACGGGGCATCTTTCTTTCTTTGTTAACTTCTCTACCACGTCTCGCAGTCGGGTAAACGGCGTAGTCTTTGCCCTCTTCCTCTTAGAGTCACTATAATATGCAGGTCAGGGTAATGCAGCGGCGATCCTCCGGACATCTTCCTCATCCGATGCAGCAGAGAGAGGGTGAAACCTACTTCCTTCAATCAAGGGTGAAATTTCAGGTAGTTCTTCTTCCTCCTCAGGAATCTCTTCTAGAAAAGCAACTTCAGCAGCCTTAGCCTTCTCGATCTTGGTGATCTTTCTGCTCCTGTTTCTCCTCTGAGTCCGAGTCAGGGGTGCAACTCTTGAACTGGACCCAATCTTGAAGACAGAAGGTATTGCAACAAAATTTGTACCCTCCACGGTGACAAGCTCATCACAGACTTGAATTTCCTTCCCCTTCAATTTAGTAGGAGCCGGGGTAGGTACAAAGATGATCAGACCGGTGGGGGTAGAGATCATAGTCCTCCTACGAGCAGTGGTGTCTCTTTCAGCTGGGACTTTTCGTAGAGGAGGGTACTCTTGAGTCGACTTCAGGTTGAACTCAATCATGGGTTCCTCAGTTTCTGACACTTTGTCCATTAGTGTGAAGAGGGCGACATCAGCGAACTTAATATCTGTATTGTCGAATCCTTGTCCAAAACGGATGATTCCATTGTCGGGCAGTTCATCCATATAGACGGCAAAGTCCATTCCATTGGTGAAGGAGAAAATTAACTTTGGTGCAATCATTTTCTGCAGGGTAAATTCTGAACGTCAGTCCCGAATTATGCTTCCTTTTGTCGTAAAACTTAAGACGGAAAAGAAAGAGTCCGAACACATTTTAGTTTATCTTAGTGTATTTGCAATTCAAAAGAGTTTGTTTATTAAAAGGTTGTTTATTAGAGGATTTTTTTGTTAGGAACAAAACGATTAATGGAGGAAGGTTAAAGGAAAGGTAAAGGATCCGATTCAGAATTGAAAAAGAAGAGAAAGTCTAGAAAGATTTCTCAACCCGAAGGACCGCTCCTAAGCTAACACCTATTGAGGGTCCACCCCACCTCAGAAAGAGGCAAAAAAAAAGGATTTCAGAACCTCTCTGTTTAGGGATGTCTAAACAGTGGCTCTAACATCCAAAAGGAGTTGACTATACCCGTTCAAGACAAAAATGAACGTGGTATGCCAACGGAAAGAATGGTAGTTTGGTCCACAAGGGGCATGGACTCACTACCGATTTATGAAAGCAAAACCATCTAATCAGAATGGAGAGAGGAACTGTCCCCAGCGGAGTCGCCAGAAGTTGTCGGCATATTTTTAGGTTGTGTGTTGTATTTTAAAAAGGGGTTGCCAACGAAATTATCGGCGAATTTTAGATTTTAAATTCAATTTAAATATATATATATATATATATATATATATATATATATATATATATATATATATAATTTAGAAAGTAGCATTTGATTTTTTAAAATAATTTTTTAAGTTCGAAAGATTTTTAAGATATGAAATCAAACTGACCTCACATCCCAAATAGTTTATATAAAGGAGCACCGCACCACAAACCGTGTCTCTATCTCGAAGGACAAACACACTGCTTGACGATGGAGCTCGATTAAATAAACTAGAAGATTTGTGACATCCGTTTGGTCTACGAACCAATTTTATAAGACGACAAATTCCCCTATTTAATATAAAGGAATTAAACAGGGTTTATATTACCTGGGTTCTTAAAGTTCCCTATAAGGGCAAGCCCCTATAGTTAATTACATCTTAAATGACGGGAATCATTTAAGAGAACTCTCGATAATGATCAGTGGTTTTGCTCTAAAGAATTTCAAAGTTTAAGGTTTTCAAAGGATTGAATTTTGGAATTTCAAAAGGGATTAGCTCAAATCTGGAACAGTTGATTTCAGGAGTCCAAATGAAGAGAAGTGGGAGAAGTTGAGGATCCAAGAAGAATCTTGGCAACTTCCCAAACTATCCTATTGTTTGGCTTCAATTTGGGAATTTATTTAATGTTGTAATCCTGCCAATTTTAGTTACTTAGGGCATATATTTATATGACATGATCATATAAATAGCCTCGAAAGTGTGAGGGTTTATGTTGTACCAAACGACTACCTTGGAGTCCTAAGACCGGTTAAGGCTTAATTTACATAACATGATTATGCAAATGCCTAACGAAGATTTGAGGATTTATATTGCACTAAGCAAACTACCATGAAATCCTATGGCTTGGTTATTTAAAACTAGGAAAGGTTTTGCTGACGACGATGGTCGTACTGCCCACTATGCTTCAAGCTCCTTGTTGTTGCAGAGGTTTAGTTTTAGAAAGTGAAAATCAGGAGATGAGAGAAGTGTTTTGGTTTAGAAAAATTTGAAAGTCCGAATAGTTTTTTAATGTTTTAATTAAAACAAATCTTAAAATTGGTTATAACAACACCGGTTAAGATCCCACAGTTCCATCATTCCAGCACCGTTATTTTTTATCGGATTCACTTAGTCCAGATGAATTTGCTATACCCAACTGAATGAGTTCCACACTTTCATTTAGACCGTGGGAAATCCCGTTAGCAACACGTAGGTTACATCATCCGAGGTATTCCCGATCATCCAACAAAACGTTTTAATTTAGTTATATTTGTAGTTTTGTGTTTTTTTTTGTGATTAAATTTTGAGTTGTTTTATATTTTGAAATATTGTGGCGGTGGATTTTATCTTGTTGTGACTTTTAATTTAGTTTTGGTTTCAGTTTTGTGGCTATCCTAAAAGGTTTTAGTTTTCATGCAATAATCTTGTTTAACATACAAGAAAAGTAAAGCACAGTACATATAAGTAACTTGCAATAAAATAAAAGCGTACCTGGAAGGTCTTCCCATCATTCTAAGCTACACTTAAAACACATGTTTAAAATATTTAAATGTTTATTACAAATACCCAGGTAAAGCTAAGAGAAGGTTTTGGTTGTCTACCAAAGTCCTAATCCTATTCCTAGTCAATCCCTATGACGTCTAGGTTCTTTTTTGTTTTATTAAGGATGATTTTCTTCATCAAAGAACAATAAAGTTTAGTTGTTCTTCTAAAACATCTCATCATATTGAGAAAATTCTTAGGACGAGTCCTAAACATCTTTTCAGTACTTCTGAGATTTTTTTGAGTCCAAATGAGTTTTATTGTACTGGTGAATTAATCATCCAAGAATTTAGTTAAATTTTTCTTCTTGCTCAGTGAATTAGGATGTTTGATTATCCTATGAGTTGAGTGACCTTTCACTTAATGCTCCATTTAAGAGTTATGATAACACAATCCTTTAAGGGAAAATTAGTTTATTAAAGATTTTAATAATTTAAAAATTGGGATTGATGATTTAAAATGGTTTAATTTAGTTATGAAATTTTAATAATTTTAAATTTGGAATAGTTTTCAAGTTGTTTTAATTTAATTAAACCTTTATATTTTAAATGATCTCAATGTATTAGATTAACTTGGGTTGAAAGAGGTGTTTAGATTATTCAATTTAGATTTTAATTATTTAATTTTAATTTAATTGAAATATTTTAAGTTAATTTTTAATTGGTTTGATTTTTTAATTACGGATTATTTTTGAGGTTGATTTTGATGTTTCAAGTTTGTTGTAGATTTGCTTTTTTTGAAGTAATTTCAAATATATTTTAATGTTTTAAATTTATTTCAATTTGATTGTTAAATTACTTAATGTTTTAAGCTTTTAATTTAATTAAGGTTTATTTTCCTTTTAATTATTTAATTATTAATTTCAATTATCATTTTTGAGTTTGATTAAGAGTTGGATATTATTAAAGTGATTTATTTAGGGATCTTAAATTAAAGGGTTATAGTCTCCCTAAGTTATACTTCCCATTTTAATAATTTAAATTTCAATTAATCTTCCAAAATTTAAATTATTTAATTAATTAAGGTTTCATTTTTTTATTAGAAATGATTAATGGGTTCCTACCCTTTTATCTCCTAAAATTTCAATCATCTAATGAAAATTAAGATCAAATATTTTACCCTCCATTTTGATTAAACCTAAAGTTTTAATTAGGGGTTAAAATTCTTAATTACTATTATGCCCTTTTAAGCCTAATTATTTTATAACTCATCAAATTGAGCTCAAATGAGCTTGAAATTTTTATGTCACTTCATTTACATATCAATTAAGACACTAGAGGAGAAAATGTGATTTTTCTGAATTTAATTTAATTTATATATTTATTTTAATTAAAAGAAATGGATTTTTAATGGAAATTCAACAACATGACCAAGGCAAGGGTTTTGTCTATAAGAAAATTATGGAATGTTCCTACTGACCAGAGGACCATTTGGATCAATTTTGGTGATTTTTTGAAATATATTTTATTTATTATGATTATTTTGAATTTTGGAGTGTTAATTAATTATAAAATAAAATTAAAGTTGAAAAATAGATTTTATATTTTTCATAAATCTCTTTGACCTCAAGGAGTTCAGAGAAACAAATTTTATATTTTTCTGTTTTTCCTTTGATTTATTAGAACTAATTTAGTGAAAATGTAAGGAAATTCATTTTTTAATATTAAAAATTGTTTTAACCCTTTAAAATTCAATATCTTAACCTAGAGACTTGAGAAAAATATTTGGTTTGTTCCTAAGTAATTAGGAATCAAAATATGATATTTTTATGATTTTTAATATTTTTGTGATTTTTGTTATTTTTTTATTAAAATATTAAAATATGATTAAAAATGAAAATTTTTAGAAAATTTTAATTTTAATTTTTTTAGACTCCCATAATATCAGAGAAGCCCCAAAACAAATTTTGGTGAATTTTTGAAATGTTTTTTTAGAGTTATGAATTTTTAAAGTTTAATTTTGGTCATATAACTTAATTAGTCCATTTAGTGGGGTTAATCACCTCTAATTGATTTCAAATTTTTATGTGAGGTCCCTTTAATCCTAAAGACCAGTGGAGAATTGTTTTTAAGTGATTTTGATGTGTGGTTAATTCTAATTAATTAAAATTTGATTTAGAGTATTTAAGCTAATTAGGGTTATTCTTAATGAATTAACTCAAACCATAATTCTCCTAGGGTCCTCTAGTCCTAAGATACTTCCCTAAATTTTCCTAGAATTTTTGAAGCAACATGCTAATTACTAGGATTAAAATATCAAAACAGGCACAAAAACTTGGAAAATCAATAACTTGCCATAGAGGTGGCCTCTGACCTTGGAAAATTTAGGGAATGTTCCCAAGATCAGAGGCTACAAAAGCCCTATGGTCTCATGCCATGGTGAATTGTCTATGCAAATGGAGAATTAAAACATTGAAATCAGTAAATAATTAATTAAAAATAAAATACTCATCAAATTAACTCAATTCTTTTTCCACATTATTCTCCTCTGTTCACTTAGCAAGAGGGTATTTTTAGTTTATTTTTATGATTTTTTTATGCAAAGTCATGGATTTTTTAAGTTCTGAGTAATTAAATAAATAAAAAATACTCTATTTATCTACTTATCCACGCGGCGCCGACTCATCCTCGGCAACTCCAAAAGTCCACGCATTGCCTCCCTATTCGACGCTGCCATCTGACTCAGTGCTCCGGGGCCCGCAGTTCATGTCACGTTCACTCGTCCGACGTGATCTGCACCGTCCATTCGATACACGCTCGATCCAACGCGGCCGATAATCGTCTCCGCCTGGTGTGTCCCGAGAGCCGTCCACACTCAAACCCTAAGATCTCTCTCATTTCTCAATGGATTTTCGTGTTCTTATGCTTGATGGATTCGTCTTGAGGTGACGAACACATCCATATGGTTTATAGGCTATGAAATTAAGTCAAGCAAAATAGAGAATCGCTGGAAGCTCGGGAGGAAGAAGGGATCCATTCCTTGGCTCTGAGAAGTGAAGCTTCAATCAGAGAGTTGTGGCACCTTCGATTGCACCCAAGGAAGCTCCAGATGAAGTCTCTAGCTCTGGGGAATTGCCTAAGTATGAAAGTGACCAAGTCAAATTTCAAAGCTTGGCTGATAGAGAGGATGGCTGGCCTCGTGAGGGGGCTTTCACTGGGGAACTCCTTCTCTAGGTCTTGTGCAGGTGTGGGTAAGTTTAATTTGATTTTGGTGGAGGTTTCAGAGTTGTCCTGGTTTTTGGGTGGATTTTTGACTGAGAAATTGAGCTCTGTTAATGGGATTAGGGCAAAGGGACACTGGGAATCAATTGCTCTGGGTCCTGGAGCAATTTTGGCAGAGTTTTGTTAAGCTCTGGTTCATCACCTTGTTTGGCCGAGAAGGTGGTGGGTTTAAATAGGCATGGTTGGAGGGCTTCCCAGGGGGAGTTAGGGCTTGGGATCAGCTGCCTTGGTCAAGGGAAGAACAGCCACAGTGGCCATTGGGCATGGGGCAGCTCAGTCAGGGAGAATTTGGGAGTTTGGCTCACATGGAGCTCTCGGCCATGGCGTTTTCCGGCGACCCAGGCGGCTAGCCGGCAGGGTCAGGTCACCATCTTGACTCAGTGAGTCCAGGGATTGAGTTTGGTGCAAGCATTGGGGGTTAGACATGTGTAAAGAGTTTGATTCAAAATGGAATGGGGAAGGAGCTCTTTTGGACTTGGTTTGGTCAACCCATGGAAATGGGCTTGGTGCACCCATCAAGGTCTGATTTGGGCTGAAGGGAATCAGGTAAGTCAGCTAGTTTAGTGGGGAGAAGTCACCATCTAGGCATATTTAAGTATAAGCATGGTTTAGGGGAAGCATGAAAAGGTTTAATCACTCTTAAGGGAATCATTAAAGGCCCCCCTCCTTTTGCCCAATATGGTATGTTCACATGAACACCATTCACATGGCTTGCATGGGGCTTAAGGATGGCTTCATGGCTAGCCTATGGCTTGGCTCAATTTCATGAAAATAGATTTTGGGACTTTTTGATGGATTTAGGGAAAATTGGCATGAGGCTTGATTTGGAATGATTTAACCATTGATTTAAAACTTAGGGATGGCTTCAATTGAAATGGATGGTGAAAGAAATGCTATGTTGGCTTTAGGGTCAATTTTAGGCTTTTTGAACTTTGGTGAAAATGGGCTTTTAAAGGCTTTATGGGAGTGGGATTTTAGATTTTAAAATGGACTTTTGGATGAAAGTTTTGTGAAGGACCATGCCAAATAAAATGTTGGGTTTAGTTTAGGGATGTATCATGAGTGATTTGGAAAAGATTTGGTGTCATTTGGAGTTGAGATGGGTTCAATTTGGGCTAACTTGGGCTAAGGTTGGGTTAATATTGGGTTTGATGTAAAATTAATGTTGAAAAATGTTTATGGGGGTGTGACAAAGAGTTTTCAACTTTGGCTGGGCTTTGATTTTTGGGTTTGGGCTCATGGGCTCATGATTGGTTTAGGCCCAAATTGGGGATTTTTTTATTTGGGTTGAATTTGGGTGGAGTTTGGTTTCAAATTTGGGGCAAATCATCTTAGTGTTTTGTTTTTGGTGGTGTTAGGAAGGTTTAGGAAAAGATTTGGGGTTCATTGGAGTTAAGTTGGGTTGGTTTGGGCTAAGTTTAGGTCATGGGCCAAAATTGGGCTTTAAGCTTCAAATTGAAATTGGATCCACATGTTGATAAAATTGGGTTTGGGTTTGGTCTAAATTGATATTGGGGATATTTAATTGATGTTTAGAATTGAATTGGATCAAAATTGAGGTCAATTGGGTTGGTTTGGTGGGACATTGGGTCCACTTAGGTTAAAAATAGGTCAAATTGGGGGTTTTGGTAAAAGTGGGCTAAATTGGAAAACTGGCTTATGTTGCAGTTGAACAAAATGAAATTGGGAATATTTGGGATTTTTTGGAATTTTCTAGGAATTTTCTGAATTTTTGGAATTTTTTGGTTAAAAGGGTATTTTGGGTATTTGGAGGGTATTTTTTTTGGAATTTTTGGTAAATTTGGTCATGGATGATCAATTTGAGTGGTGGGAAGTGTTTAGGATTGGTTTTGAGTAATTTTGGGTATTTTAGGCAATTTTGCAAATTTTGGGCAATTTCAAGGGCATTTGGTAGGTTTGGTGGGTTTAGGGGCCCGGGGGTCAAAAATTGAAATTTTGGAAAAATGAAGATTGATCGAGTGTGAGTGAAATGAAATCATTTTGGTTGAGCCATGAAGCCATATTAAGCCCACAAAAGCCATGAGAGGAATCATTTTAAGCACTCAATATGTTGTTCCTAACCCTCTTAGCCACCTAACAGTTCAATCTTCATTTATTTCTCAAAATTTGAGGGTTTGGAGAAATGACACCCTATTTTACAAACCTTAATTCCTATTAATCTCTGAAACTTAAATATAAACTCTTCAAATAGATAAAAAATTTGAAAATACACTGAGAAAATTTGAGAAATAAAAGAACGAAACAAGACTGAATAAACACTTGAAAACAAGATGAAATTAAATAAAAGTGGTGTACTGTGTGTACAAAACAACCTTAGTTAATTTGTAGTGTTTGCACTATGATTATAAAGTTTAAGCCATTGCAAAATCTTGGAATGTATTCTTGAATCAACAGTTACAATGTCGACCCCAACACTCACTTTCTCTTGTAACTTACCCACAGGCCAAGAAGCTTGTCTCGTAGCACCCACATCCCAGTTCAAAACCAGCTTCAATGAGTTTGAAATTGTGCTCAATAAAGCCCCATTCATTATCATGAAAGTCACCACCCCAAAAATTTAGGAACCTTCCATTGAGTTTAACCCGAACTCCTACCAAGACTTCTCTTCTGCTAAGAAAGCAAAGGTTACCTCCGTTAAGTTAGTTGCTTCTACACCAAGAAGGATTGTTACCTCTACTGCCACTAGATTTGCTGTCACCGCACCAGCCTTCCTATCTGCTAAAGGGAAGGCGGTTTTGTATGAAGAAGATTATGTTGGTGCATCTCTTGCCCCAATGTCAGGGTTTGAGGTTAGTTCTAGTTTCTGAGTCACCCCGCTGATTAAATTTCAAAGGAGGAACTGGAACTGCAAGGGTCTTAGAGCCATCAGGACTCAGGCTATAAGTCTGCCAGTTATTGAAGAGATTCCTCAGTAGGAGGAACTCGGTGTGTTGGAGACTTCTCCTCTCCTTCAATGGAGTAGGTTCCACTCGGTCTTAGATACTACAGGAGATGAGAGTAACTGTAGGATTGCTACTGCCTTGCCGCTACTTCGTGGATGTAATGAGAAGAGGGAAAAGCCCACTCCCTTCACCAGGATCTGTACTGTGTTCTAGAATTTGGTCGACAAAGAAGGATGTTCTGTCACTGGATTACTTAAGAGGATGGGTTGCGCAGTTTTGCCGAAGAAGAATGAGATTTCGAAGAAGGATAAGCTCATTCGTCAGGTACAAAAGTCACTAGACACACCATAAGCTTGTATTCCCACTAGAATCCATTTGGGGAGACATGTTGATACCATCACTACCATTGCAGATACTACCATCGTCATTCCTACACTCACAAAATACAGATCAGTCAAGTTCCGGCTGGGACCGAAGTACCACCTGTTGTTGCTTTTGAAGAATTCTAGAGGAATAATAATAAAAGAGGGCTATTATCCTTTGTACCTTGTCTACACCCTAGGGAGCACTTTTTTTCTCACCAACCCAATGTCCCCGCTAAGACACTTCGTCTCAAGGCATCAAATTTTAAGAGGAAGGTGTGGATACTGAAGGTTTTGCACTAGTACACCCTGAAAAGTCCGTGGATCATGTTCATAAGATGGATTATAAGTCCCATGTTCCGTTGCCACTACTGCCGTTGCTTCAAAATTCATTGCAGAAAGGAACGATGTTCAAGAAAAGCTCGTCGTTCTCAAGCAGATTAAAGATAAAGCAGTCGATGATAAAGTGCAAAAGTCCAGAGCTAAAATTTCAGAATTAGCCAAGGAATGAGGATTAGACGTTGACGATGAGGATTACTACCTATTAGACTACTTGGATCAAGAATTCATGGAAATAAATGTCATTGAGACCAGGGCCACGTCTTCGGTGCGCGATGCTCCTCTCCCTACTGAGGAGAACATCATGGATGAGCTTCAAAGGGGTATTCTGTTAAGGGATGAACAAATCATTCAGATGGAGAAGAGAGTGGAAGAGATGTCTGCCACCACGACCCCCATGGTTACAGTGCATAGACAGTCATAGTAATGACTAGCTGCTTCTCTAGAGGTGAATCAGCTCGAGATTATCCATATTACAAATGAAAGAAGATAAGTCTCTTCTGCTAATGAAGACGAGCCGCCAAAGAAAGATGTCGTTCATAATTTAGTACCAAAAAATAATATAAAGTAGATAGTCAAGCAACAAGTAAAGAAACCTTAGCCAATTGAAAGGGGGCATTAACTTCAAGGGATAGACCCTACTCGGAGGAATTTGATGCCATCCCATATTCTAAAGGTTTTGTACCTCCGACCTTTTAGACTTTTGATGGAATAGGCAACCCCCGACAGCATGTTGCACACTTCCGGGTAAGCTGGTGCAATGCAGGGGGAAGTGAGGCATTACTCTTCTGACAGTTTGTGAGTAGTCTTTCAGGGGTTGATATGCAAAACTGCCTAACGGATTGATCAAGATGTTTACAAAATTAGAAGATTTGTTTTTGAAATGGTTTTCCAGGGTGTATCACCACATTATTATTGGAGATATTATAAGGGAGTGACAAAAGCCTAATGAGACTTTGGTAGAGTACATTCTACATTTAAGAAATTTGAGCATGAAGTGTAAACCCCAGTTGCAAGAACAACATGCAATTGAGGTCTTACTTAACATTATTCACGAACCGATAGCTTTCATACTTAAATAACTTATCATCAAATCGTTTGAAAAGCTACTCAAGAAAACCAACAGTTTCAAGAACATATCAAGCATACGGAGCCTCTAGAGAAGTCTGAAAAGTTGAGGCTAATTAAGACCTTTGAGAAGAAGTTCGGTGTAGTGGCAACGTCGATAAAGACAAGTAGCCGATGAGAATCTAGACTGAGTAACCTCTACCGCAGTATAGCTAGCCTCCTCAACAGTACGGTCAACCTCGTCCGTAATAGTATAGTCCGTATTATGTTCAATAGACACAGCAATATGGTCAACAAGACAGTCAGCCTGGTCAGTAGTCATTCCATTTAAGCCATACAGAACAAGATTGAAGACAGGGTTCGTCAATGACGAGCTGATTAAATAGTGTATACTCCTTCATAGATGAAGTTGTCGCAGAGATGTTCTGAAATTCAAAGAAGAAGCCCGAGTTGAAATTTCCTGAACCAAAGAAATTAGAGGAAGTCAACCTGAAAGATCAACCCAACTACTACCCGACCATAGATTACTTGGACATACCATAGAGTATTGCTTCAGCTTTAAGGATTGGCTCGAGAGAAACTACAAAGAGGGAAACATAGCATACCAAAAGAATATTTAAAAGAACCTGTAAGAAGGTCTATAAATATGATTTCGTCTGAGCCAATCTCTCTGATAAACCCATATGCTGATAAAGAGGGATGGAGCACAGTTTGGACCAGACTCCAAGAAGTTACTGGATCACATTCAGAATGCCTCGTAGCAAGATGCCACCCAAAATCTGTTGTCTGCCAAGCTAAAGATAGAAATTATGATAGAGAGACCACCAAAACTGAAGACCGAAAAGAAGAAGGACATCATGGACAAGATATAGATTGATAGCGAAAACGCTAAGATAGAGGTTGCCGTTGTGAGATTGGTTGTTTTGGATTTGGGGGAGAAATCCTTCACTTTTGATTATAACATTGATGATTTTGGCTACATTCTAATTGTCTCTAGTGATGATGTAACCACCACGACAAATTTAACCTCCATTTTGATTCCAAAAATGATCCTCATATCATACTTAGTCCCGACAAGTAAGTTGATGAAGACAAATGAGACGTCGATAACACCGACTATGATAGTTCAAAGAGAGAGGAGCCAGCCCTTGTGTGCAAAAGAACACCAATCACCATCAACTTAGACTATTTAAATTCAAAATTAGAAGAACTAATTACAACATCGAAGAAATTTTGGGTCTAGATGTTGAAGAAAGCGCAAAAGTGAACTTAAGGAGTGGAAAGATATTACCTCTGAGAACGGCTCCATGGAAAAAGGCAAGAAAACAGTTACTCGAGAAGAGTCACCTCCACCTGTAAAAGAACACAAACTCAAGAGAAAATTGGAGGTCCACATAAGATGGATTATAATGTACTAGATCATCTTAGGAAGTTGTAAGCAAAACTAAGCATCAAATACGCTCTGATCCTGTCAAAGGCAATGAGAGAAACTTTGGTCAAAGCTATACTTTATCCAGAAATTTGCTTAGCACAATTGGCTAGCACATCCTCAATGGAGTTTGTACATTAAAAGAATATCCTGGCGTGACCTTCACCGATGATGACTTGCTTTCCGACACTACTGATCACATTCGATCGCTCTACAACTCAGTCAACATCTGTAGATTTGTACTTTCTAGAGTTTTTTTAGATCCAGAAGCGTCAATCAACTTTATGAGTCTGTGGATATTGACATACTTAGATATCGACACACAAGAGCTTGCTACAGATAAATGATGCTAAGAGGGTTCAACCGGATAAAAGAAAGAGCACTTGGATCAATCACGATGTTAATGAAAGTTGGAGATTTAGTAACAACCACAAAATTTCATGTCATCGATGAGGAGACTTCGTTCAACACTTTACATGGTCGACCATGGCTTCATGAATACAATATGTTTCTATCATCTCTACACCAGTGCATCAAATATTACAAGGATGGACAAAAACACTACATTAAGGGAGACTTACAACCATTCTCAATACATGAAGTAGGCATCCACAAAAATGCCGCCTACTACGCTCCCCAAAGAAGAATGTATTTTTAAGAGAAAGTGTACAAAATAAGATTAAAGATTCATAAGTACCATAATAACGGGACCATTCGACTTCGCTCCAACGATCTTCTACCACTCCTTTGCAACTAGCTGGAGGCGGGTATTCTAGCCCACGCTTCTGAGATCATGGCTGGGGACATGTGCGAGGAAGAACTCATAAGATCATTGAACGGACGAAGCCAACAATTAGCATCAAGATGAAGGAAGCTCAGAAGATGATGAGTCCGAAAAAGATACAATGCAAATAATTCATAAAAAGCCACAGTTCAAGTTCTCTTTGGAAGATACCGAATGGAATGAATATGAATCAATTTATGATCGGATCAACCACTACATGCAGTCCATGACCTTAACACTGATCTATCTTTAAAAGGTCGAGAGTATGGAAATCAAGTAAGTTAAGAATGGTTGATTTAAACCGATTAAGTTTTACCATACTTCCCCTTCTTCTAATTCTGAAAAATTGTATAAATCTTGAAGAACATGATGCTAATGAATTAATGGAATTACCGTTTAGTTACTTTTATCCATGTGTAAAAAGTTAATTCAACAAGATTATGTGCCAAAGAAAATGCTAAAGGATAAGTTACAACTTTTTGAGAAATTATGGAATGTTAAAGGTCAAAATCTCAAATCAAAAGAGGGTCTTGGATTCAGTACGATAGGACCAGTCGATGACTAGAAATATTTCATGGTTATTACTATCCAGTTGGAAGAACAATGCCTCAACATCAAAGATGATATGAAGATTAGCCAATAGACAATGCTCTGCTAGATTTCAAAGAAGAAATCAAGGCTCAAGGCGACAGTGGATGAATTAAAGGAAGTTATCCTCGAGACTGAGGAGCAGCCTCAACCCACTTTTATAAGTTCGCTACTAAGTAAAGAAGATTCTACAGATTTTATAAAGTTACTATTAGAATTTAAAGATTGCTTCGAATGGAGATACAAAGAAATGTCAGGTTTATCTCTAGAAGTCGCAGTCCACAGGATTGAGTGGATCAAAGTATAATGCCAGTTGAACAAGCTCCTAGAAGAATGCACCTCGATATAGAATAACATGTCACAACTAAGGTGAAGAAATTAATAGACGCTAAGTTTGTGTGGGAAGAACAATACCCAACTTATTTAGCTAATATTATGCATGTTAAGAAGAAGAATGGGCCAATGCAGATATGTGACAACTTCAAAGACTCAAACAAAGCATGTCCAAAGCAAGAGTTTCCGTTGCCAATATCAAAACTAATGGTGGACATTACTTCGGCACATGAAATCTTCTCGTTCATTGATGGATCGTTAGATTATAATCAAATCAAGTTGGCTCTAAAAAATGCAACACTTACAACATTCAAAACTCTGATTGGAATTTTCTGCTACACCGTGATGCCGTTTCGCTTGAAGAAAGTAGGAGCGACTTACCAATAAGCTATGACAAGAATCTATGATGACCTCATCCACAACCATGAGGAATGCTATGTGGACGACTTGGTCATCAAGAGCAAAGTGAAGGAAAACCATTTATATGATTTGAGGACCGTGTTTGAATGATTGCATCAATACAATCTCAAGATGACTCCCTTAAAGTACGCCTTTGGTGTTACCTCCAAGAAATTTCTAGGATTTGTTGTCTGTCATCGGGGATTTGAAATCAACCCAGAGATGATTAAAGTTATCTTGGAAATGCCACCTCCCATAGCCTTGAAGCAACTGCGATCTTTTCAAGGTAAATTAACATCCAAATACACTTTATATCTAATATGTCAGAAAGGTGTCTGCCCTTTCCGATCTAAATCCGAAAGAATACCAAATTCTATTAGGGAGAGCCATTCCAACGAGCCTTCTAGGATATTAAGCGATACCAAATGACACCGCCTATTTTAGCAGCCCCTATCCCGGGTAGATCATTGAAACTTTTTACTGTAGTCATAGATGACTCCCTCAGAACTCCTCTAGCCTATGTAAATGATGAGGGTAAGGAAAACGCACTCTACTAATTGATTTAAAATCTAATACAGGCGGAGTTAAAGTATCCTCTTATTGAGAAGCATTGTCTAGCTTTAGTTTTTGCCACTCAGAACCTTAGGCACTGAATGCTTTCTCATATGGTTAACCTGATTTTGAAAGTTATTCATTCCAATATTTGATGACCTGAACAACTTTTTTTGGACATTTAACAAGGTGGTAGATGATTTTATTGCAATTTGTTATAAAGTTTGTGCCCCTTCGTGCTATTAAAGGGTACATTCTCATAGATTTTCTCACAGTGCACCCACAACTAGTTGTGTCCCCTCTCAATGACGACTTGCCAGATAAACAGATAATGCAAGTGGTAGATCCCAATGCTCAATATATGGAGATGTATTTCGACGGAGCTTCGTTGGTTAGAAGAGATAAAGAATCAAAATTAGTGATACTTGGCAAAGCAGGGCTTGGTTTGATTTTCGTAACACTGGATCAGGCAATGCTATGATTCTCTTACCACATAACAGTGCCATGTACCAAAAATGAAGTAGAGTATGAAGCAATGATAACTGATTTAGAATTGGCACTACTAATGGACATAACAAGCATTGCCATCTACGATGACTCATAGCTCGTCATTCAGTAAGTAACAGGATAGTACAAAATTTTAAAGCCAAGATTCACAAAATATCACATGTATACGATGAAGTTACTAGAACAAATTCCCAGTGTGACGTTCTATTGGATCCCTCTAGTGGATAATACCCATTTAAATGCTTTAGCAAAGCTTGCTAAAGAATTTTCTTGCCCGCAGGAGGACACCATAGACATTACAGTGCAACAACGCTAATTTTTATCTTAAATTGACCTTGACAGTTTACACAAGCTCAAAAAAGAAGAGATAGTAGCTATAGTGTCAGATGATACTGAAGATTGGTGTTAAACGTTAATAGCATATTTGCAAATAGGAAAGCTACTAGAAGATAGGTTAGTGGCACATCTGATTCATAAGAGTGCTCTATCATATGCTTTAGTCAATAGTGTTCTGTATCATTTGATCAGATGTGGTTGAGATATCTGAGCTAGACAGAAGCACAGAGTATTGTCAAAAGGTACATGCCAGATTGTGTCGTGCTCACCAATCAAGGCCAAAAATAAAGATGAAGATTAACCAAATTGGGTATTATTGGCCGGCAATGATGACAGATGGTATGGAAACTTCTAATAAAAGTCATCAGTGCCAGGTACATGGATTGGTCTTGCACCAACCTCCAAATGTTCTACACCCCATGGTTACGTATTGGCCTTTCGAGTGATGGGGTACTGATATAGTGGGTCTGATAGACCCTCCAACTTCAAAGGGACATATATTCATACTCAAAGCTACAGATTAAGTCTCAAAATGGGCAAAGGCAGTGTCGTCACAAAAAGTCACAGCACATCATGTTCTGCAGTTTTTTAAAACCAAGGCGTACCACATAGAATTATTTCAGATTATGGGTTTTCCTTTAAGATTATGAAGATCAATATTTTCATTAGACACTATGGGATAGGTTGGCGGTACTCTACCATCTACTACCCTAGAGCAAACGGTTTAGCATAAGCTTTTAACATGACATTCTTACAGTTTTTAAAGAGGACAATGGGCAACAACAAAAGAGGATGACATGAGAAATTACTAGAAGCCTTATGGGCATACAAGATGATAGTCAGAATGTCGATGTGGTCTACGCCCTACGCACTCATGTACAGGGCTGAGGCAGTACTTTTGTTAGAAGTTCAACTTCCTTCTCTCAGAATTGCCATCGCCAATTAGATTACAACAGAAGACAACACCAGACTTTGACTTGCAGAATTGGAAAGTCTCAAAGGAAAGCGACTTGCAGCATAGCAGAATTTGAAATTGTACCATGAAAAGATGATTCAAGCACACGATAAACTGGTCTGCTCGAGGATGTTTGAAGTTGGTGATCTCGTTCTTGTTTTTAAAAGGCCTATTCTTGGACATTGCAAGATAGGTGAAAAATTTGAACCGATCCGGGAGGGAACGTTCATGGTAGAGAAGGTTTACTCAGGAGGATCATATTGTTAGTCAATTCTTAAGGTGAAACACCCATGATGTCGATCAATGAACGATATTTAAAGAAATACTACACAACGTGACAAACTCGAAGGACGAATTTCGATCGTAGGATAGCTATTTAGCCAGTGTCTGTGATTGGGTCCTAAAAAGAGAAAATTTGTAACGAAATTGGATGAAATAAGATAATTTTTTGTGAAATAAAATGGATACGTTGAAATCCTTTAATTTAAATTCCATACTTAATAAATTCATATTAAATAAGATAATGGAACAAGTATAATCTAAAATTCTCTATGTAATAAATATGTTTTTGTTCTTGTTCGTGCAATGTATCAATGTGCTGATGTTTCTCCTATTTTATACAAGAAAATGTCAAAACAAATGTTGATCTTTACATTCAGCTTAAATCTCACATTGAATGAAGAAAAGGTACCAAAAGGGAGTGTGATAAACTTTGACATGGACTTTACCCTAGTCATGTGGATTACGAAGGACCGCTAATGAACTTGGTCAGTCACGGGGAATTACAAGACTATTTCCCGTGATAAGAATCAATCACAGGGAAGAAGGAGAGTCATCAAGATGGGAAAGCGCCGGAGGATTTACAGATGCACACCTCCCTACAGTAAAAGACAAGCAGATACCATCGATGATTACTACACTGGAAGGATACTTCGTTACTGCCACTCTGGAGAAGTCTCTGGATGCACCATTGAGACATACACAATGTCAGAATGCTAAAACCACATGCACAGACTTCTAGATAGATTGAAAGAAGGCATTCCAGGGAGATAGCCGCAGAGCTTACTCCAATCTCTGAAGGAGAAGATTATAATCCATACTTGAAAGTGACTTCCGCCAGTCTTCCTGCTACAGAGGAGGAACCAGATATTTTGCGGAGCTAGTACTATTATGGAATTCATTTGAGGAGATTTTCACCAGATGTCTAACGTGCAACACAGGTCTATCAAGACAGTGGTCAATTGGAGCATTTACAGAATACCCAGCATGCAACGGTTTTCATCTGGAAAAATATGGAACTTTTGAGGCAAACGCAGCTGCCTCGATGATGACAAAAAGCAGGGAGCATTCCGACATAGAACAATATGTACCGTAGTTTATTGTGCCCTCATGAAAGCAGTGTCTTGAAATATGAAATGACAAAGATATGAAGGGTCCGAAAGAAAGAATTTGAACACAACAAAGATATTCAAGGAAAATTTGTCAACATTCTAGAAGGCCTTGAAGTATATACTGATGTGTTTTCAAGGAACGATGAAAGCAAGATCTTGGAATGTCTCTTCAGCCTCAGGGACTTGGGTCAGGCAGGCTGTTTGAGGGGGAAGATAGACTCAAAGCCCCAGAAGTGGAAGAGGGGGAAGGGCAGGATCACGATTCAATGTGGATGTTACTATAATTTTGCAAAGAATAGATAGGGAATCTTCCAATGATTCTGAAGAATGACAAAGTAGACCCAATGTCGTCGTGATAAAGACAATGGTTAAAAGAATGGTGGAAAGGAATAAATTGCTAGCGATTTGCATTCCGAACAACTAGATCATCAACATATACGAAGAAGGAGATTGCATTCCTCCTCATATTGATCACCATGACTTCGTCAGACCTTTCTGCACAGTCTCATTCATGAGTGAAAGTAACAACTTGTTTAGAAGAGAGATACAGATCATTGTTCTGGAGAATTCAGAGGTTTAGTGGAGATCCCTTTAAAAGTTGGATGAGTACTATTTTTTAAAAAAAATGGAGCATATTTAGTTTAGCATTGCATTCCTGGAGTCGCACACCCCAGAGTTTTAGTCACATTCTGAAGGATGGATGAAGAAAAAATACCATACAATTACCAGCTTGAAACGAACTTGGAAAGGACTCAGCCACTTAATTTTTGATAGATTTGTACTATGTTTACGCAATGGGACTTCTATTCAGGAGCTAGCTTAGGAGGTTAGCTCGATCATAAGGTAACCTCAGGAGGCAGATGGACGACTTGCCACTTTTTTTACTGTGGTAGAGCAGGAAAAGCCTTTAGCAGATTACAGTGTCTACTCAGATGTATTCATGGCTTTTCTTTGATGATTTCAGCATATGATTGTTTTACTTTGTTTGCAAGGCATAAATCAACAAAGTTTGTTTTTCGCTTTCAGCATGTGTTCTCGAACTGCAGCATTTGTGCGATAGACTAAAAGCTGCAGGACCATACGTAGGTCCCAAATTATGACGAACAAAGAATGAAATAAAATACAACATTATATGAAAATGAAATAAAACACGAAAATATGAAATTGAAAATGAAATTTATGAAGTTAATAAAATCTAAAACAAATGAGAGAAAGAAAATTAAACCAACATTGTTCATGAAAATAAAAAAAGGAATAAAAGAAAATGATAAAAAAAGTTCATACTAACAAGCAAAATCAAAATTTTGTACCTTCCACAATTTAATCTCCACAAATTCTAAACCTTCACAGATCTTCGCAAATTCATAAAATTCTTCACTCTCTGCATAAGTTTCAAAGATTGCACCACAAACTTTCATGAAATTGTTTGAATTTTTCAAGTGAAGTTCTAAGATCAACACCTAAATTCTGATTCCCCTCGATCAGCTGTTAAGTTGGATGTGATTCCCTATGCTTTCCTTCTTAATTTGATCTTTTTGTCACCACTTACGTGGGATGTGAGTCCCTGTGCTTTCATTCCTAATGTGACATTCTGCTACGTCTTAGGTTGGATGTGAGACCCTGAGCTTCCTCCCCAGCTTAGTGAAATTATTGCCAAGTTTCCACACCCTTTCTGAGAAGTTTTCCATCTTCACAAAGTCTTGGGATCAGTACCAAAATTCTGATTCCCCTTGATCAGCTCTTAAGTTGGATGTGAGTCCCTGTGCTTTCCTTCTTAGTTTGATATTTCGGTCACCTCTTAGGTTGGATGTGAGTCTCGAAGCTTTCATTCCTAATGTGACACTGCTACCTCTTGAGTTGGATGTGAGTCCTTGAGCTTTCCTTCTCAATGTAGTGAAATTTCCACCAAGTTTCCGCACCCTTTCTGAGAAGTTTTTCATCTCTATGAAATTTTGGGATAAGTGCCTAAATTATGATTCCCTCTCTAGCTCTCTCTCGGTAAGTACTGAAATTCCAATTCTCATTCCCGGATTAGTACCTAAATTCCAATTCCTACCTTTTTAACTAGTACCTAAATTCTGGATCCCCTTTATCACCTCTCTAGGTTGGATGTGAGTCCCCATGCTTTCCTTCCTGATGTGCCTTTATCCTCACTTTCTTAAATTTAAAATTCTGTAAAGTCACAAAACTTAAGTCAAATTCTAACATTAAATCAAAATCAAATCAAATTCAAAGCGTCCATTTTTACGAATCCCCAACGAGAGCACTTTTTTTCAAGCTTGGTGGCTTGAATTCATAGCTTGATATGAAGAAACGATTGCTTTTTTCCTAGCAGAAAGAAGTTCTCACTCAACTCTGTGTTCTGCTCTGAGCATGTCGGCTTGGGCAGATGTGTTTGTTTTGTTGATCTCGTCAGTCAACGTTAATACGTACAGTGTGCTTGTTTAGAACACCACACTTATTGGGGGTCCATTTTTTGACCTCACATTTGTTGAGGTCTTGTCTTTCTTAAAAGCCTAGGATCTATCCATAGGACTTTCCTGTTGACTATCCTAGAGGACTAGTAATAGAACCATACTTCCATTAGAAATTCTAAAAATTTATTTACTCCTTTTTTATTTCTACACGTTTGGTCCTAACCTCTAGAACTTAGAAGGTGGGAGCCAAATATGAGGGAGCTAAAAAGGAGTCCACATAAGATGGTCAAGCCTTAGGGTCAGCCCTGGGTGATCTTAAGCAAGCTTACACACACACTTGGACCCCTCACCGATACTCACTACCTCAAACCCTAAAACCAAACATGCTTAGCCTGGTTCCCTATTCTTTTGGAAACTTAAATGAGTGGTCCCCCAAGCGCTTAACCCTAGGTTAAGGTTTTGCTAGGACCAACATATGGAGGATCCAAAATGGACTTCCCTTGGTTTCATGTTCAATAGGGGTAAAATCATGCTCAAAATTCTCAGTTAATCCCAATTTTACGAAAAATTTGGCCTTCTAGCCATAAACTTTCACCAAAATACCTCTAAACCCTAAATTTTCCCAAAAATTCCCAAAATTGCCTAAATTCTTTGCAAAAATCATTTCATACCACTTCAAGCTACTTGAATTGCCCAAAATACTTCAAATCTCCTAAAATGCCCAAATTATCCCCAAATTTCCACCAAATTGACTTCAATCTCACCCAATTTCAATTTCAAATCAATATTCATCATGTCTAGTCTTAATTAAAACCAATTCCAAGCCTAATCGAACCCAATTTCACAATCATTTCCAAGCCTAAACTCAAAATCCCCAATTTGTACATATACTTAAATTCCTTCAAATTGAATCCCATATTTAACCGAATTCTTTCAATTTTGAATTTAAAACTCTTCATAACATTCCCCTAAAACAAGTTGAACCTTTAACTGGTCCTAGCATAAGCTCCAACCTCACCCAAATCCTACCAAGTCAAAATCCCTAATTTTGCCCTAAAATCCAAATGTCACCAAATTGAACTTCCTAATTCTAAAATTTCTACCCAATTGACATCCAAAACTCTTCACCACAATCTTTTAGATCAAATTGACCAATGAATTGATCCAAATCTTAACCTAAAACCAACCTAGAGCCAAGTTCAAACCAAAAACCCAATTTTGAACCCAAACCTCACCCATTCAAATTAACCAAACCATGGTCACCGCAGCTAGCATTTGCGCCCTAAGAACCAAGCAAGATTTACCTAGTCCAACCTAGTTGAGCCATGGACTAAGGGTCCCTTGATTTAGGGAATTTCTTCCCTTATTTGGCTAAACCAAGGGAGATCTTTGCCACCAGCCATCAAGCAACCCAAACCATCACAAGTAAACTCCTTTGGCTCACTTGAATTACCTAACCACCAGCCATGGTCTGGCCATCCGGCCTAGTCACTGGAAAATATCAAAACTGAGAGCTGCCCCAAGTTTTAAACCCAAAATTGAAACTCCCTGATGTGGCCAGCTCCCATTGACCACTTGCACCTTTCTTCCCTCTGTCGACATATTTTTAGGTTATGTGTGTTTTATTTTGAAAAGGGGGTCGCCTAACAGAAATTATCGGCGAATTTTAATTTAAATAAAATAAATAATTTAAAAAGTAGTATTTGATTTTTAAAAATAATTTTAAATTTGAAAATTTCAAGATATGAAATCAAACTGATCTCACATCCCGAATAGTTTATATAAACGAGCACTGCGCCACAAATCGTGTATTTATCCCGAAGAATAGACACACCGCTTGGCAATGGGGCTCGATTAAGTAAACTAGAAAGGTTTGTGACATCCGTTTGGTCTGCGAACCAATTTTATAAGCCGACAAGTTCCCTCGCTTAATATGAAAACATTAAACAGGGTTTATATTACACGGGTTCTTAAAATTCCCTATAAGGGCAAGCCCCTATAGTTAATTACATCTTAAGTGATGGGAATCACCTAAGAAAACTCTCGATAATAATCGGTAATTCGCTCTCAAGAATTTCAAAGTTTAAGTCTTCAAGGGATTGAATTTTGGAATTTCAATAGGGAATGGATCAATTTAGAACATTTTATTTTGGGAATTCAAAGGAAGAAAGGTAGGAGAAATCACGGATTCGAAGCGAACTTCGGTAATTTCCCGACTATCCTACCATTTGGCTTGGATTTAGGAAAGCCCTAATGTTTATTTAGTATTTTGATCTTGCCAATTTTAATTAGTTAGGACTTATATTCGTATGATAAAATCATACAAATAGCCTCGAAGATGTGAGGGTTTATGTCGTATCGGACGACTACCTCGGAGTCCTAAGACCGGTTAGGGCTTAATTTACATGATATGATCATGCAAATGCCTAACGAAGAGTTGAGGATTTATGTTGCTCTAGGCAAGCTACCTCGAAGTCCTATGGCTTGGTTATTTAATTCTAAGAAAGTTTTGCTGAAGTAGACTCAGGTTTTGCTGATGACGATGGTCGTGCTGCCCACCATGCTCCGAGCTCCTTGTTGTTGCAGAGGTTTAGTTTTAGAAATCATAAATCAGAAGATGAGAGAAGTGTTTTGGTTTAGAGAAAATCTTAAAATCCAGGTGTTTTTTAATATTTTAATTAAACAAATCTTAATGTTGATTATAACAACACCGGTTAAGATCCCACGGTTCCATCCTTCCGGCATCGTTATTTTTATCGGATTCACTTAGTCCAGATGAATTTGCTAAACTCAACTGAATGAGTTCCACACTTTCATTTAGACCGTGGGAAATCCCGTTAGCAACACGTAGGTTACATCATCCGAGGTATTCCCGATCATCCAACAAGAAGTTTTAATTTAGTTGTAGTTGTAGTTTTGTGGTTCTGTTTGTGATTAAATTTTGAGCTGTTTTATATTTTGAAATGTTGTGGCGGTGAATTTTATCTTGTAATGACTTTTAATTTAGTTTTTGGTTTCAGCTTTAGGGACTATCCTAAAGGTGTGGGTTTTCATGCAACAGTTGTTTATCATGCAAAAAAAAGTAAGTGCGATGCGATAAAATAAATTGCAATAAAATAAAAGCGTACCTGGAGGGTCTTCCCGTCATCCCAAGCTGCACTTAAACACAATTTAGAATATTTAAGCATTTAAAGCAAGTTCCTAGGTAAAGCTAAGGGAAGGGTTATGGTTTTCTACCAAGTTCCTAATCCTATAGCTAGTCATCTCCTATGACGTTTAGGTTCTTGTATTTTGGTTTGAGGACGATTTTCTACATCAAAGAACAATTAAGTTCAATTATTCTTATAAATATCCTATCATATCGAGGAAGTGCTTAAGACGAGTCTTAAACATCTTTTCCATATTTCTAGGATTATTTTTAAGTCCAAGAGAATTTAATTATACAAACGAATTAATCGTCCGGAGTTCAAGTTTTGTTGTTATCTTACTCGGTGAACTAGGACATTTGAATATCCTATGAGTGAAGTAACACTTCACTTAACGTTCCGTTTAGGAGTTATGACAACAAAAGATTTCGAGGGCAAATTGATGTTCAAATGGTTTATGATTTAATTTAATTTCGAGTTAATGGATTTAAGTTTGGAATAGTGTTCAAGTTGTTTTAGATTTATTTTTGAATTCTTTATGTCTTAGGTGATGTTATTTTTAATTCAATTTAATTTAACTTTAATTTAATTTAATTTGGTTTAGTTTTAATTTTAATTTAATTTATTTAATTTAATCTAATTTTAATTTTAACTTGATTTTATTATTTTTTATTTTAATTTAATTTAATTTAATTTAATTTAATTTAATTTAATATGATTTAATTTAATTTAATTTAATTTAATTTAATTTAATATGATTTAATTTAACTTAATTTAATTTAATTTAATTTAATTTAATTTAATTTGATTTAATTTTATTTAATTTAATATGTTTTAATTTAAATTTTATTTTATTTTTAATTTTAATTTAATATTTTATTTATTTTTATTTATTATTTTTTTTATGTTTTAAAGATAATTTAATTTTGATTGTTAAAGCATTAATTTAATTGAAATTTTAAAAGGATTTAATTTAAATGTTTTAATTTTAATTTAATTTAATGATTAAGCATTTCAAGTTTTGAATTTAGATTATCATTTTAATTAGGAATTGAATATTATTGAGGTGATTAACTTAGGGATTCTTAGATTAAAGAATAAATTTCTTCCTAATAATATCCCTATTTTAATAATTCCAATTTTTCATTATTCTTCCAAATTTAATTAATTATTTAATTAAGGTTTATTTTGATTACCTTCAAATTATTTGGTAGGTTTCTACCCTTTAATTACCTAAGTTTCAAACATCCAAAATCAATTTAGTATCAAACATTTTACCCACTCTTTTAATTAAACCTAAAATTTTTAATTATAGGTTAATATTTTAATCACTATTTTGCCCTTTAAACTTACTAATTTCATAACTCATTAAATTGAGCTTAAATGAATTTGAAATTTTTATGTGGCTTCACTCATATGTCAATCAAGACATTAGGGGAGGAAATGTGATTTTTCTGTATTTAATTTATTTATATAATTATTTTTTGTGGAAAATAAGGATTTTCAAGGAAAATTTAACAACATGAGCAAGGGAATGTTTCTATCCTTAAGAAAATTATGGGACATTCCTAATGACCAGAGGACCACTTGGACCAATTTTGGTGATTTTTTGAATTATATTATTTTTATTATAATTATTTTGAGTTTTGGAGTATTAATTAATTTAAAAATAAAATAAAGATTGAAAAATGAATTTTATATTTTTCAAAAATCTGTCTGATATCAAGGAAACCAGAGAACCACTTTTTATAATTTTCTGATTTTTCCTTGATTTATTAGAATTATTTTAGTGGAAATGCTAGAAAATACATTTTTTAATTTTAAAGTTACATTAGGGCTCTAAAATTTAATATCTCATCATAGAGACCTAAGAAAAATATGGGATTTGTTCCTAAATGATTAAAATTCAAAATGTGACATTTTAGTGAATTTTATTATTTTTGTGATTTTTATTATTTTTTAATTATTAAAAATATTAAAATAATGCAAAAAATCAACTTTTTTAGAAAATTGCAATTTTAATTTTCTTAAATTCCGCTGATATCAGAGAGGCTCCAACACTAATTTGGTGAATTTTCAAAAAGTATTTTGAAAGTTATGAATTTTTAAAGTTTAAGTTGGCTAAATGGCTTAATCAACCCATTTGATAGGGCTAACCAAGTCCAATTGACTTCAAACTTTTATGGTGGGTTCCTCTGATCCTAAAGGTCAGTGGAGAATTGATTTCAAGTCAATTTGATGTATGATTAGCTCTAATTAATTAAAGCTCCATTTTGGGTGTTTAAGCCAATTAGGGTTATTCCAAGTGGATTAATTCAAAACCTATTTTTCCTAGAGTTCTTTGGTCACAAGAAACATCACTAAATTTTCTTAGGATTTATTTCACAACATGATACTTATTGGAATTAAAATACTCAGAATAGTGACCTAGAATTGAAAAATCAATAACTCTTCTTAGAGATGGCCTCTGACTTTGGAAAATTCAGGGAATGTTCCCAAATTCAGAGGCTTCAAAAGCCCTATGGTCTCATGCGATGGTGAATTGTATACATGCATGGAGAATTGAAATAGTGCAGAGAGTAAATAAATTATTAAAAATCAAATACTCAATGAAACTAATTGATTTCTTTTCCACATTATTCTCCTCTGTTCACTGAGCAAGAGGGTATTTTTATTTTATTTTTCTGATTTTTCTACACAAAATTATGTATTTTTGAAGTTTAGGGAATTAAATAAATAAGAAAATGCCTATTTTCCTACTTTTCTAGCGCGGCGCCCTGTCATCCTCGGCATCTCCGAACGACCACGCGGCGTGCACCCATTCGACGCCGCCACTTGAGTCAGCAGCCCGGGTCCCGCCTTCCTCGTGTCATCCGCTGGTCCGACCTAATCTGAGCCGTCCATCCGCGCGTGTATTGAATGAACGACATCCGTTCATCGTCCCCAAGCCTCCTAGCCCGAGAACCGTCCATCTTCTAGGCTTAAGATCTCGCTCGATACTTGACCAAATTAAACGTTCTTATGCTCTATGGATTCATCTAGAGAAGACGAACACATCCATACGGTTTATGTGGCATTAAATTGACTCAATAAAAATGGAGAATGTTCAGAAGCTTGGGAAGAAGAGTAAGACCATACCTTTGCTCAGAGAAGTGTAGCTTCGATCTGAGGGTTGTGTCACCTTCGATTGGGTCCAAGCAAGCTCCGGATGAAGTCTCCCGGCACAGTGAATTGTCCGGGTATGACTTTGACCAAGCCCGATTTCAACCTTTGGAGTCCGGAACGGATGGGTGGCACCGGAGAGGGGGCTTTCACCTGGGGAACTTCTCCTCTCGACCTTGTGCGGGTGTAGGTGAGTTTAATTTGACTTTGGTGAAGGATTTGAGAATGTCCTCGTTACGGCTCGAGAATTGAGCTCCAAAATTGAGCTCAATTAGTGGGGATTAGGGCAAATTGACAGTGGGGATCAAGTGCTCTAGGTGTGGGGAGAGTCTGGAGTGATTTTGGCAGAGTTTCCTTAAGGTTGGTTCAGCACCTCTTCATGGCCGAGAGAGGTGGGGTTTAAATAGGAGAGGCTGGAGGGCCTCCCAGGGGAAGTTAGGGCTTGGGATCAGCTGCTTAGGTCAAGGGAAGAACATCCATGGTGGCCATTGGGCATGGGGCAACTCAGCAAGGTGGAATTCCAAAGTTTGGCTCCTCCCCATGTCTCGGCCATGGCGTTTTCCGGCGGCCTGGTGGCCGGCCGGCCAGGCATTGGTCACCATCTTGTTCAGGTGGGTCAGGGCTGGGGTTTAGTGCAATCAATTGGCCATGGACATGTGTAAAGGGCTTGGATTAAAATGGAATGGAGATAAGGTCACTTTGGGTTCAAATGGGTCAACCCACCATTTTGGGCTTGGTGCACCCTTCCAATTTCTGGTTTTGGGCTGGGAGGATCATGTGAGTCAACCTATTAAAGGTAGTGAAGTCTACATCAAGGATTAGGTGGCAAAGTATGGTTTAGAGTGTATCATGTTTAAGGTAAAAAAAGTTTAAAAAAGGTTTAAGAAAGAGATCCTCTCTCTTGCCATTAAAGGCTTGGTGACAAGTCAAACCCCCCATGGCTTCATGTGGTTTGTCCATGGCTTGCATGTGGCTCCATTTGGCTTATCCTTGGCTTAGGAAAAGTGGATTCATTTATATGAAAAAGGAATTTGGAAATTTTGGCAATTTTAGTGAAAATTTAGATGGTGCTTGATTTAGGTTGATTTGATGATTGATTTGGGACTTAGGAATTGATTCCAATTAAAGGGATGATGAGAAGGAGTTGTCAATGTGGGCTTTGGAATGGGTTTGGGCTTTTAAAATTTTATGAAGATGGGCTTTTAAAATGGTTTAGGGAAGTGGGCTTTTGGATTTTAAAATGGATTTTAGGATGAAAGTTTGGTAAAGGCTTGGGCCAAATAATTGTTGGGTTTGGTTTAAGGATGTTTCATGAGTGATTTGGAATAAATTTGAGGTGGTTTGGGTTTGATTTGGGTTGGATTTGGGTCTCTTTGGTAAATGGGCCAATGTAGGTCAAATTGGGCTAACTTGGGCCAATGTTGGGCTAGAGTTGAAATTGATGTAAAATTAATGTTGGGAAATGTTTATGGGAATGTTTCAAAGAGGTTTTGGCTTTGGTTGGGTTTTGATTTTGGGGTTTGGGCTCATTTGGGTTAGGGGTGGATTTAGGTCAAAATTGGGCCTTTTGGTTTTAGGTTGAATTTGAGTGGGGTTTGGATCCAAATTTTGGGCAAATAATGTTAGTGTTTTGTTTGTGGGGATGTTAGGGAAGGTTTAGAAAAGATTTGGGGTTAATTGGAGTTAAATTGGTTTGGTTTGGGCTAGGTTTGTGTCATGGGTCCAAATTGGGCTTTAAGGTCAAAAGTGAAATTGGATTCAAATGTCAGTCAAATTGGACTTTGATTTGGTCTAGATTGGTGTTGGGGATGTTGAATTTAAGTTTAGAATTGAATTGGACCAGAATTTGGGTCAATTGGGTAGGTTTGGTTTGACATTGGGTTCACTTTTGGGTTAAAATGGGTCAAATTGGGGATTTTGACAAAAGTGGGGTAAATTGACAGAATTGGCCCATGGTGTAGTTGAAAAAAATGAAATTGGGAATAGTTGGAATTTTCTGGAATTTTCTAGGAATTTTCTGAATTTTTGGATTTTTGGGTCAAGAGGGGCATTTTGGGTATTTGGAGGGTATTGGGAGGTATTTTGGGAATTTTTGGTATTTTTGGCTATGGATGATCAATTTGAGTGGTGAGGAAATGTTCAAGGTTAATTTTAGGGAATTTTGGGTGATTTGGAAATTTTGAAAAATTCGGGTAATTTCAAGGGTTTTGGGTAGGCTAGGCAGGTCCGGGGTCCCGGGGGTCAAAAATCGAAAATTTGGAAAATTGAAGATTGGGTAAATGTAAGTGGAATGAAATCATTTTGATTGAGCCATGAAGCCATGTTAAGCCTATATGAGCCATGAGAGGACTCATTTGAGGCATTCACTATGTTGTTCCTAACCCTCTAGCGCGAGGGCTTAGGGGTTAAAGACCATCCATGTGAATCACCTGCATGAGTCAGGAGGTCAAATTGGGTATGGGTGTGATTTTAGGAGGTGTGTGTGAAAATGTACTGTATAGGTGTAGTGTGTGTGTAAGTCATCCCCTTCACCAGACCAGGCCACCCAGGGTAGTCCTAAGGCCAAAGAGTCCTATAGGAACTTGTCCTTTAAACTTCCACATTTGATTTCAACCCTCTAGGTGATTCGGGGTATACAATCAAGTTTGTGGGGTTTGCAGGGAGTTAAGAAGTGGTTTGAATTTCTAAGTGGTGGGTCCTTATTCTAATCTTCTAGGACAGTCAAAGGAAAAGCCTAAGGCTAGATCCTAAGTACTAAAGAGAAGAAGAGAAGACCTCATCAAAAATGAGGTCAACACCCTCCACCTAAGCAGTATAGCTCAACCAGATTGAAGCCTTGGTGGCTACCCTTTCCTTGCCTATTTAACCACCACCTCCCACGGCCAAACCAAGAGGAGTGCACTGACCTTAAGGAGACTCTACCAAATTGCTCCTAGAGCTTCTCCAAGATTTTTTGAGTTGAAGCCCACCACTCTCTAGCCATCTTCCCCACTACCTGAGGCAAATTTTGCCACCTATAATTAGGCCAGAAACAGGACACCCTACCAAACACTACAAAAATTTAAATTGGCTTGCTCCTCACCTTCCCCAGGCCAAACAACAAAGTTCTACATTGAAAGGCCCCTCTTCTAGGCTCTTTGCACCTGACTTTCACCTAAGCCGCACCACCTGTAGAAGGAGCTCCTACTTAGAACTCACCTCTACTTGAACCAACACTTGGAGGAGCTTCACATGGTCAAAAGGAACATTCAGAACACTTCCAATTGAGGCCACACCTCTTGGACATAGGTATATGCCATTTTCCTTAATTATCACTCCCCCTTTCTTTTGAACACAGTGAATTGAACTTACCCAAGCACTATCTGAAATAGGATATATTATTCCAAAATCCAACCACTCCAAAATTTCTTTCTTTACCACGTCTTGCATCATTGGGTTCACTCTCTACTGAGGATCAGATTTAGGTTCACGATGCTCATCTAATAGAATTCTTTGCATACAAATCAAAGGACCGATTCGTTTAAAATCAGCTAAAATCCATCCAAAGGCTTTTTTAGATACTTTTAAGGTTTTCAATAATTTTTCCTTTTGCAATTCAGTTCAATCAAAGGATATAATTACAGTTAATGTGGATGAATCTTCTAAAAAATACATATTTTAAATGGTCAGATAATATTTTCATTTCAAGTTCAGGAGGTTTTATAATTGAAGGAATGAGATTTTTATTACCACTTTCTACAGTATCCAACATCTCAAATCTTTCCTGAACATAATCCAACTTTTCATTTTTGATCTCATCATTTTTATCTCCCATTTCATCCTTATCCTAATCTTTCAAATCTTCTTGCCCAAGTTTCTGTTTAAATTTCTCCTTAAAATGTTCATTACTCACATAATCACAAACTTCCATTCTAAAAAATTTATTATCTCTTTCTGTTGCTGGATACTTCATAGCTTTTCATATATTGAATGTCACCTCTTGATCATTAACTCTCATGGTTAATTCACCTTTTGGAACATCTATCATAGCTCTTCTAGTAGCTAGGAATGGTCTCCCCAAAATAACAGGAATTTTTTTATCTTCCTCCATATCTAAATGAATAAAATCTACTGGGAAGATAAATTTATCTACCTTTACCAACACATCTTCTTTAACTCCTTTAGGGTAGGTGATCGAATGATCAGCTAACTGAAGAGTTACAGTAGTAGGAGAAATCTCTCCTAAACCCATCCTTTTAAAAATTGATAGAGGCATGAGGTTAATACTTGCTCTCAAATCAAATAAGGCTTTTCCAAAAAAATATTTCACCAATAGCACATGGTATAGTGAAGCTACCAGGATCTTTTAATTTTTCAGGAAGCTTTTTCTGAATAATTGCGCTACACTCCTCACTAAGTGCAATAGTCTCATTATCTATTAACTTACTTTTCTTGTTAAATATATCCTTCATAAACTTCACATAATTTGGCATCTGTTCTAAGGCTTCAATGAAAGGAATATATATAGTCAACCTTTTAAGGATTTCCAAAAATTTTGAAAATTGCTTATCTCTCTGTTGTTATTTCAATATTTGAGGAATAGGAGGTGGAGGACTCTCTACAATAATTTTCATTGGTTTAATCAGATATTCCAAATCAAGATATGTATCATTATCACCCTTTCATTTTCAGTCTTAACTTCATTTTGCACTGTTGTTTTCAATTCCTTTCCACTTCTCAACTGAACAACCTTAGTCTGCTCTTTATTTTGATCTTTTGGATTTACTTCAACATTACTAGGAAGAATTCCTGAAGATCTGTTACTAAGAGCAGTAGTAATATACCTCAATTGATTTTTAATATTTCTAATCACAGCACCTTGACTTTGTAATTGATTACATTGACTTTGCAATTGATTCCCTATATTTAACACTAATTCTTCAATAGGAAGTTTCTTCTCCTTAACTTGTGAGTTACTGATAAAACCATAAGGATAATAAGGTCTAAATTTAGAATTTCCTTGGTTGTGGGATTTCCCAATGGGTTCACTAAATTGTTATTATTCCAATTTCAATTATGGTGATTCTTCCAACCAGGATTCTAATAATTAAAAAAGGGATTATTGGTTTTATTATTTATGGCATTCAAAGTCTCATAAGATGATTGAGTAGGGGGTGTTTGAGAATAGTTCATTCCAATTTGATTAATTTTCTTGGATATAGTAGCAATTTGAGAAACCAAAATAGTTATAGCATCAGAATTGTGGATACTAGCTACTCTTTTAGGATTTACCCTTTTAGCGGGCCATTGAGAAATATTAATAGCCATCTCTTCAATTTATGAATACGCTTCATAAAAAGGTTTTAACATTAATGAACCACCAACAACATCATCGATAAAGGATCTAAGAGATACTATTAACCCAATATAAAAAAGTTTGAATTATTAACCAGCCCGATAAAGCATGATGTAGACACTTTCTAATGAGATCTTTAAATCTTTCCCAAGCTTCATATATTGATTCCCCTTCCAACTGACAAAAAGATGTAATGTCATTTCTTAGCAATTTTTAAAGGTGGGAAATATTTAGCTAAGAATTTTTGAGATAGTTCTCCCCAAGTTTTGATAAATCCAGGTGCTAAAGAATTTAACCACGCCTTAGCTTTATCCCTTAATGAAAAAGAAAAAATCTAAGTCTGACGGCGTCATTCGACACTGCATCATATTTAAAATTAGCACACAGTTCTAATAAACTAACAAGATGTAAATTAGGGTCTTCAGTAGGTGTTCCCCCAAACTGATTATTTTGTACCATCTGGATAATAGCAGTTTTGAGCTCAAATGAATTAGCAGCAACAACAGAGTTTTAAATAGTTAAGCGAATTTCATCAATAGTAGGATTAACATAATCTCTTAAAGGTCTTTATTCATAACCATTCTCAACTCTAGGATTATCTAAGTTGTTCGCCATTTTGTTCAACTTTTTAGAATTTTGTTACTTTTAAATTTTTTTTAACGATATGTTCTAACTCAGGGTCGTAAGGTAATAAACTTTTAGATCCAAAACTACGCATAAAAAAACACAATTAACACACTTAAAAGTAAGCAAAAACACAAATATAAGTTTTATAAATCAAACAAAAGTGTTTTTTAAATACTACTAAATTTATTTGTTACCTTTCCCCAGCAACGGTGCTATAAATTTGATGTGGTGTTTTTGTATTCCAAAATATTTTCTTTTAGACACTAGAATACAAATGCAAGTATACGTATTGCACAAGTAATTCAAGGCTCTAATGGAGTCCTAATTATCGATCCAACAAGGAAGGAGTAAATTTAGAAAGAATCCTTCCTCTTGTGATGAGTTTATAGTTAATGAAAGATATAGATTGGTGGAAATTTTATTGTGCGAAATAAGAGCATTCATATCCTTTACCTACTGCCGAGTGCATAAAGAACGTTAGCTAATCCTATGTTTGGTCCCTAAAACCATAGTTAGGCTGAGAGGATACTAGCTTCCACTCCAGAGCTCCCACTTCCCCCTCTCCTGAAGGCTAACTCTCGCTTTAGTTTCCAAACACTAGGACCGAGTTGGAGATTTTAGTATGACACCTTTAAAATCTCCAATTCTATGCACAACAAATTATATTTTCCAATCTATTTGCACTCAACCGTGTGGACTACATTCTCATCTTATAGAATTGAATGTGATCTCTACTTTGTTGTAGAACTCATAGTCCTTTCAGATCTTATGTTTCACAACAAATTTTAACATTTTCATTGGCCAACTCGAAAGGTAAATCAAGAACGAAGTGTAAAATCATCACAAGTATTTAACATTTAAAAGCACATCTAATCTATATTTTCATTTCACCAAATCTCATTACAAGTAGAAAGACAAAAAATCTACTCAGAATTCATAAGGAAGATACGAGAAGCATGGATTATAAATATAAATTGAATTTCATACAAACACAACTTATCTGTAACTCTTCCCCAAATCAAATCCCTTGAATTTCCCTTGATTCTCTTTCTTTACTTACAACAACACTCAAAACTGACTCAAAACAAGACTCCACAAGACTCTCTACAGCAAACTCTTACAAAACCAATGACTCTTTAGCTCCTCCTTCTTTCCGACGGTTTTAATCTTCTAATATAGTGTAGGGAGGAGTTTTCCAAAAGGTGTCTCATAAAACCCTTCAAAAAGCATCTGAATAGGTTGAACCTAGAAGGAAATCAAGGGTAAACGTCATGGGTGTCGTTGGTGCCAAACTTGGCCGCCATCGGCACCCAGCCGCGAAATATACTTTTACTCTTTGTCAAATAGCACCGTCTGCACCCATACCCTTAAATTCCAAAAAACTCATCTTTTAACTCCAAATTTTGTTCTTTTTTTTTCCTTTTGCTTCAAATACCAAAAATCAATATATCTGCAACAAAACATGAAAAATACCCTTCTTTAAAGCTCTATATCACCAAAAATGAGTATTAAATATAGGTGAAAAATCAAACATTTTTTTGGTTTATCACATAGAATCCTCTTTGTCAATGTTTATTAGTATTTTGGTAATAAGCTAGGCATTATGACCAACTATGTACTTTAGAAGTTCAAAATTTCAGAAAGTACCATTCTAGAAATTAGAACCTAAAGCATTCTCATAACCTTCCCCACTAGACTGATCATTGAAAGTAAAATCAGTCCACTGATCCTTGAAAAAAGAAATTTTACCATTTACCAACATCCCAATATACATATTTAGATGTTGAGGCTCTAGCATTAAGTAAAGACTTCCAAATTTTAATCACCAAGCTTCCAAGTCACAGTAGAGAGATGAGAGGAGGAGCATTATTTTTCAATCATATATTTAGACCACATTAAAATGCCTTTTCTAAATTTGAACCATAGCTTGATAAAATTAATAGTACCAATGTGATGTAATATTTTTATGCCCAATCCACTTGCATTGAAAGGCTTACAAAATAATTTCCAGCTAGACCACATCTTACTTGAAGATCCACTAGCCCACAAAAATTTGGTAAAGGATTTTCCAATTTATCTTGAGTGCTTTTTTCAATTTGAGTACCTACAAATAATAAAGTTTTAAAGAGTTTAAAACACTTTTAATCAAAGTGATTCTACCACGAAAAGATAAAAGTGTTCCTCCAATATAAATATTAATTTTGATTTTTTCCACCACTAATTTCATTTGAACTGTTTCCTTCTGACCCTTAGTAGATCCATCCCAAGACAATTTAGAAGGAGTGATGAAATGGAACAATCAGTTCTTGCTATCTAGTCCGCCATATCTTTTTTAACATGTTTACCCAAGATAATGCAACATTTTTTTTTGTGAAATTTCATGCTCGAAGCCTCTTGAAATCTATCTAGTGTAGAGTATAATTGTGACACTGCCCTTTTAGAGGCATTTAAAAAGACAATAGCATCATAAGATAAATGACTCACTTCCATGCTAGCTTTATGAGAGAATGAATAATTAGGATGAGTGGCTTGCATCTTAAGTAGAAGTTTTAGATAAGTAATCAAAAGCCAGAATAAACATGGTAGGGAAAAGAGGTAAATTGCATTCCAGAATAATTAGGATGAGTGGCTTGCATCTTATGTAGAAGTTTCCCTTTTTGTAGTGAAAAATCTAAAAGAAGCCCCATTGATTAAAATACTATGTAAATTGCATTCGAACCATTTTCTTAAGAGCAAGCATGAACTAGAATTAAAACCTTTAGCTTTAATCATTTTAATAATTAAATCTCAACTTATTGTATCGTAAGCTTTTTTGACGTTAAGCTTGACAACCATACTCCCACTTCTACATTTATTCTCCAGATCCTCAATAAGTTCCCAAGCAAATAGAATATTATCAGAGAAATACCTGCCTTTCATGAAAGCTGATAGCTGCAGAGATATTAAAAAAGGGAGATGGGGTTGTAACCTCTTCACTAGAATATTACTAATAATTTTATAGACAACAGAAGTTAAACATATGGGCATGAACTGATCCCAGGTATCTTCTTCCTTACTTTTAGGAATCACTAAAAATGAGGAGAACCGGCACCATTTATATAAAGCACCATAGTGACAGAGTAAGTGTTGAGCTACTCCTGATTGGTGAAAACCTAGTCCAATCTCTCTACAAGTTGGCCTCTCCTTTTGGTGAATTTGGGCACAGTAAAACCCAAATAAAAAAGATTTGCCTCCCTAGCCGTATTACTGAACTTTTTCATGAGAAAATGACCAGACAGTCTACCACCTCTTTTTTATAGCTATTCAATATCATATTAAAAACTGCACCAACAAACCACTTCTCCACAATGATATCAGCTAATGCCACAATTTTCGTCCAAACATCCAGCCTAGTAGAAAAGACAATGCTAGCATAAACAAATGTAGCCCAACCACAATAGTCCCCTTTAGTAAAGTATGCATGAATAAACTATGTATCATTGCAAATTAGGTCTAAGCTAATATCGTTGTTCTAGAACAACTAAATTTTATTAGAAGAATTTCTCAAAAAATTAAATTTGTTTAAAATTACTAAGAACCATCTCCACATTAACATTAACTAAAGGTTGAAAAATAGCCAAAATCTTAAGTTTATTAAACCTGCACTAAAATTTTAATCTATTAAGGGAAAGTGGGTCAGCCAATGCCCTAATATTCCAAAGAATGATGTTAAACATGATGTAACATTCACCCTCCCCTAGAGCCTCTAGTGAGGATCTGCTAATGAGCCTCTTCAGAGTAGTAACCATCTTCAGAGTTAATATTTTTTTCCACCTAAAGTTGAAGCAAATCATTATTTATTTTCTTCTTTATGGATATCTGAATATGCTTTCTTCCTCTATATTTCACAAAGCTCCTTGCATGAAATTTTTGTTAACTTTATCAATAACACCACCAACATCAACCTCCACAAAATCACCCTCCCAACATTTTTCCACCTCCTTATCAAAGGATGCATCACCTTGCTCCACAGTGTTTTCAACTAGCCCCATATAACCAACACGTGAATCCTCTTTTGGGATCCTAGGATTACACTCCCCCTCCTCCAAGGTAAGTTGTTATCTTTCACATTTCTATCATTGTTTTTGAGTTTGGGATGTAAGTGCTAGCATTTAACATTAGAGTGATCAAACAACCTGCAGTTAGCACAATATAAAGGATGCTACTCCAAAACAACTTTCTACCTATATCCGTTGTGTGAGGAACATATCCAGATTACTTTTATCGGTGCTTGGTGATATCCCTTTCCTTAAGAACCTTTCCGTTGTGTGAGGAACATATCCAGATTACTTTTATCGGTGCTTGGTGATATCCCTTTCCTCAAGAACCTTTACAAAAGTTGGTCAAGAGATAGAAACATTAGATGAATCCATTTTAAGAGGTCTCCTAAAAAAGACTGGCAATGAGAACAAAATTTTGTGATTATAGAGATGTAAGTTAAGCCAAGGAAATTTAACCCACACCAACACAATTGGAGGTTTGGTTAAGGGGTCAAAATCAACAGACCACTTGAGAAGTTTCATAACTAAATTATCAATTCATATGACTTTCCTCAAAAACAACTAAGTGTAATCTTCTTCATTTTGTAGTTAAATGAGTATTTGACGGCCATCTAAAAGACCAATCTTCCAACTACCCTTAATATTGAAATTTTCAAAATCCCTCATGGTAACCTCCAACTTCGGATTTCCATACAGAAATTTTCCTACTAAATCTAGCCGAAAAGAAGCCATGAGAAAAGTACATACAATATCTAAAATAAAACTAACGGGCTTACTATTTTTCTTGCCGACCTTTTTCACCAATAGGAACTCACCTGGAGCCATTGAGAGAACCATGGAGTGATTGTGGAAAAACCAAATTTTTAAGAGGGAAACCCTCATTTCCATCACCAGCAAGGGCTTTAGAAAAGCTTTGAACGGCCATCGTCACCACTGAATAGAATTACCTCCGAATAGTCAAGGAAGCCAAACCTAGTATAGCCCGATAACTCTGCCATATATATATATATATATATATATATATATATATATATATATATATATATATATATATGATTGCTTGTATGTGCACTTGTCTATATGAACATATGAAAGATACAAGTTATATTGATTGCTTATATGACGTTTGTCAATAGAATAGACAGTGCTAGCATAATCAAATGCAGCACAACCACTATAGTCTTCTTTAGTAAAGTATGCGAGAATAAACTTTGTATCATCGCAAATTAGGTCTAAGCTAATATATTTTCTCCAGAACAACAAAATTTTTTTAGAAGAATTTCTCAAAAAAATAAACTGTTTAAATTACTAAGAACCATCTCTATATCAACATTAACTAAAGGTTCAAAAATAGCCAAAATCTCAAGTTTAAGAACCCTGCACAAAAATTTTAATCTATTAAGGGAATGTGGGTCACACAAACCCCAGATATTCTGAAGAAGGATGTTAAACATGATGAAAATTCCCCCACCCCCCCCCCCCGCCACACTGAGCCTTTGGTGATGGTCTGTTGATGATTCCATTCAGAATAGTAACCATCTTCAGAGTTTAATATAATATCCTCCCGTAGAAAAAGCAACTCATTATTTCTCTTCTTCATCTTGGATTTCTGAATAATTCATTCATCCTCCATATTTGATAAAGCTTATTGAATGATATTGTTGTTAACTTTATAATTAACACCCCCAACTTCCACCTCCTTATCAAAGAATACATTGCCTTGCATCACATTATTTTTAACTAGCCCCACATAACCAACATGTTAATTCACATTTGGGATCCTAGGATTACACTCCACCTCCTCCAATGGTAAGTTGTGTCTTTCCCATTCTCTATCAATTATTTTGAGTTTAGGTTGTAAGTGATAGCATTGTTCAGAGTGACCAAACATCATGTTGTTAGCACAATATAAGGGATGCTGCTCCAATATAACTTTCTACCAATACCCATTGGGTGAGGAACATATCCCAATTTCCTCTGATGGCACTTGGGTGATATACCTTTCAATAAGAACCTTTGTAGAAGATAGTTGAGAGATAGTAAAAGAACATGAATTCATTTTAAGTTGTCTCACAAAAATGGCTGCCAACAAAAGAAAATTTTCGTAATTATAGAGAGGTAACTTAAGCAAAGGAAATCTAAACCACACCGGGACAATAGGAGGTTCAATTTAGTAGTCAAATTCAATGGACCACATGAAAAGTTTCATAACCATATTATCTCATCCCATGACCTTCCTAGAAAACAACCAAGTGTAATCCTTTTCATTAGCTAGTTGAACTAGTATGTGATGGCCGTCTAAAAGACCAATCTTCCAACTACACTTATGCATGAATTTTTCAAAATCCCTCATGATAACCTCCAACTTTGGATGTCCATACAAGAATTTACCCACTAAATCTATCTGATTAGAAGCTGCAAGCAAAGTACATTCAGTATCCAAAATAAAAATAGTGGGCTTATGATATTCCTATAATATATGATATTTTTATGCACGTTTTATACCTATTTTTGATGATATTGCACTTTAATAGAAGGTATTTGTGTACTTTTCTTCCAGGTTCACTTAGATAAACTAAAAAAGTTAAAAGGAATGAAAAATGATCAAATTTGGAGCAAAAATGAAGAAGGTCTAAGCGCCTAGATCTAGCGCCTAAGCGCCAGCAGACAGAGAAGGTCGCGCCTAAGTACCAAAACCCTGCGCTTATGCACCAGGTAGAAATTTTGCAATTTTAAAGAATTTTTGGCAAATTTTGAAAAGATGTTTGAGGCATCCTTTGGTACAAACATGGGTAACTGATTAAAGGCACCAAAAGACATTCAAATTTCACATAAAAGGATGCATCTCTTAGGTAGATTCAATGAATATGAACACATTTTGAAGAGACACCAAGGCACCTTTTGAGAATGTTTAAAAGAGGGAGAGGAGAGAGGTTGTTAGAAAGTAGAATTAGTGTATTTTTATAGAGTTTAGAGAGTAAAGAGTTGTAGGATTCTTAATTAGGGTTTCTTCACACTTTTCTCATTCCTAGTGAAAGAGAAGGTGAGTAGGAATTACTAAGTAAAGACCCAGTTTTTTTGAGAGATTTAAACCCTCTTAGGTTGTAAGAGAAAGGAAGAGCTTCAAGGAGCTTCAAGAGTTTGGTGGAGAGGAACTTGAGATAGTTTTTTATCATTATACTTCATTTGGTTTTAAATGAGACTTCTTATGTTTTTTGCATGGTTTCAACTTTTAAAACTATTTGTTGTTGTGTTTTCTCCATGGATTCTGAGCCGTGTACTTTATCTTTTTCCTTAAAATGAAAAGTAATTAAGTGTTGGATGAAAGTTATGGAAGTAACGATCTTTAATGTTGGAAGAAGTTCTGTTGATTTAATCCTTGCACTTCATTTACTTTTTGATTTGGTCAATCAAGATGTTAACATTTGTTGTGAGAACATGTAAGATCTTAGTAGGTATTGTCTCAATTAACAATAGGAAGGAATCAAATGGGATTGTATGGATGAGAAAGTAATTCATATAATTTTGTGCAAATAAATAAGGAAATATACTTTGATGGGTATAGAATTAGAGACATTAGGGTGACAGACTAAAGCCCCAAATTTAGTTTATTATTTAAGGTTTTAATGTGAGAGTTAGCCACCAGGTGGATGGAGAGGATGGAACTCTAGAGTGAGAGCTAGTATCTTCCCCACCTAACCCGTCCTCAAAACTATTCAAACTTTAAACTAGCCAATGCCCTTTATAGCATCTTTAGTAAGGGAAAATAATAAAATTTCTCCTATTTGGCACAACACATTTTGAATATTTCCACAACAAAATTCCTATACTTATTACTTATTCATGATAACGAAAAGATATTTTCATCTATACTTCTATAAATCTTACAAAAATCTCATTATAGATAGTACATTGTTTACTTTATTTCATAATTCATGAAAATACCAAAAGGAATAACATTTCTTAAGTTATTTTGCATCAAAAACTATTTAATTAAGAGTCTTTTATAAATAGAATTTGTGATTAAAAGTCTTTTATCTTTTAATATTCATAAATTTTCCCCGTGTGATCCGTATTTCGGGGCTTAATCAGAAAATCCTATATTACTTGATAATAATACATATATTTGCATAGAATCCCTAAATTAAAGTACCACTGCTGTATTCTTATTTACATCAGGATCAAGTTTTTGGTACTGTTGCAAAGATGAATATTTTGTATTCAAAATATAATTATAATTAGATTACCACAAGCAAAATTTATCAGTATTCATCTAGTAGTAAAGAGAATCGGGAAAAAGTATTTGGCAACCGTTGCCGGGGAAAATTAAATGAAAGTTTTTTTTGGATTTGAATATAAAAGATAAATTAAAAAGAATTTTAGAAAGTCAAAATTTCTATTTGTAGAAAGTCTTATTTAAACCTTATGTTTTTATGTGTGTTTTTTTGTATTGTTTTTATTATTTTGTTGTAATAGTTTATGCAAAGTTCAGGTTCTGAAAGACTTATGCCATACAATTTTGAATTAGAACAAACTATTAAAAAAATTTTAAAAATTAAAAATTCAAAAATTTTAAGAAATGGTAAATCAAATTAATCAAAATGTTGAAATTCATCATGAATAAAGACATTTAAGAGATTATGCAAACCCTACAGTGGATGAACTTCATGGTAGTATTCAAAATCTTGATGTAGCTACTAATTCATTTGATTTTAAATCTATTATTATCCAAATGGTATCAAATAATCAATTTGGAGAAGCACCAACTGAAGATCCTAATTTACATTTTGCCAATTTTCTAGAATTGTACGCTACATTTAAATATGATGGTGTTTCTGATGATGCTATTAGACTTAGGTTTTTTCCTTTGTCACTTAGGGATAAGGCTAAGATATGGTTGAATTCTTTAGCACTTGAATCTATCAAAACTTGGGGTGATTTAACATAGAAATTCCTTGCTAATTATTTTCCACAATAAAAAATTACGAAGCTTAGAAATGATATTACATATTTTTTTCATTTTGAAGGGGAATTTATTTACGAAGCTTGGGAATGATTTAAAGAACTCCTAAAAAAATGTCCACACCATGTTGTGCCAGATTGGTTAATTAATCAAAATTTTTATAATGGATCAGCTGTATCTCTTAGATCTATTATTGATGCTGCTGGTGGTGGTTCATTGATGTTTAAACCATTTCCTAAAGCTTATGATTTAATTGAAGAAATGACTACTAATGATTTTTTATAGCCTTCTGAAAGGGTACATCCTAAAAAGGTAGCAAATATTCATGATTCTGAAGCTTTTGATATGTTAGAAAATCAAGTTGCTAAAATTTCAAGGAAGATAAACTAATTTGGAAAGATTTTTTTCTCAACCAATTCTAAAGATTATAGATAATTCATTACACCAAATGGTAGATTCTCAAACATCAATTGAGACTTTGAATGCTATAAATAAGAAATCAAATAACCCATATTCAAACTACTATAATCCTTATTGAGAAAACCATCCTAATTTTAACTAGAATAAAAGTTTTGGTGGTATTAATCAGCAATGGAGAAGCAACCAAGTAAACCCATTAGAGAACATGAACAACCAAGGTAATAGTAATTATAGACCTACCTATCCTCCAAGTTTCAATAATAATCCACAATTTAAGGATAAGAAGCTGTCTATAGAATAAGTGGTGTTACAAATGAGAAATCAGTTACAAAATCAAGGAGCAGTTATATGAAATATTGAGAATCAGTTGGGACCAATTACAAATTAATTAAGTAATAGAACCCAAGGAACACTTCCTAGTAATACATAAGTTAATCCTTAAGAACAGAATAATTAGCAAGTAAATGATAGTCAACTTAGAAGTAGAAGTGAGTTGGAAAGCATGAGTTGGAAAGCATAGTTCAAAAAGAGATTGATGTAGAGAAAGAAGAAATTGAAAATTCTAAAGAGAACGCTCCAGAAGATTTTGAGAGACATATTTCTCCACTTAAGATTGATTTTAAAAAATATCCACCATCTCCATTTCCTCAAAATCTTCATCAACAAAAGATAGATAAATAATTTTCAAAATTTCTGAAAATCCTTAAGAAGCTTACAATTAATATTACTTTTGCTGATGCTTTAGAACAAATTCCAAACTATGTAAAGTTTATGAAGGATTTTCTTAACAGAAAAAGGAAATTTGAAGATAATGAGATAGTTGCACTTAGTGAGGAGTGCAGTGCTATAATTTCAAAAAAAAATTCTGAAAGCTTAAAGATCTTAGAAGCTTCACAATTCCATGTGTGTAGGAGATAGATTTTTTGTAAAAGCTTTATGTGATTTGGGTGCAAGTATTAACCTTATGTCGTTATCTATATTTAAAAGACTGAGATTAGGAGAAATATCTCCTACAACTGTAACCTTGCAATCATCAGATCATTCAATAACATATCCTAAGGGAGTTGTAGAAGATGTTTTGGTGAAAGTGGATTGATTTATCTTTCCTGTTGATTTCATTGTGTTAGATATAGAAGAAGATAAAAAGATACCTATGATTTTAGGGAGACATTTCCTAGAAACAGGTAGAGTAATGATAGATGTACAAAAAGGGGAATTAATTATATGTGTTAATGATTAAACGGTTACTTTTAATACTTCCAAATCAATGAAATACCCTGCAAAAGGTAAATATGATGAATGTTTCAGGATGGATATAATGAGATATCTTCGTGAATGTCATTTCAAAAAATCTTATGAAGAGAATTCAGAAATGAAAGAATTGGAACACAAGCAAGAAGAGGAATTAGAACACCTTAATGATTTATTGAAGAAAATTCAAATTTTATTCAGGAAAGTTTTGAAGTTTTGTAAATGACAGAAAAAGACAAATATTTTGTCCATCAATTCAGAAACCTCCCAAACTTGAATTGAAGTTACTTCCTAAGCATTTAAAATATGTCTTTTTAGGTGATTCCTCAACTTTACTAGTTATAATTTCCTCGAACTTAACTTCAGAAGAAGAAGAGTGTTTGCTGAAATTTTTAAAAAGATATAAGAAAGCCTTTGGATGGACAATTGATGATATTAAAGGAATCAGTCCTATAATTTATATGCATAGAATCTTGATGGAAGAAAACTGCAAACCCAGGGCTTATCCTCAGAGGAGATTAAATCTCATTATGAAAGAAGTTGTCAAGAAAGATATTTTAAAGTGATTAGATGCTAGGATTATCTATCCTATTTCAGATAGTGCATAGGTTAGTCCTATTCACTGTGTTCCTAAGAAAGGAGGAGTAATTGTAACTGTTAATAAAAAGAATGAACTAATACCATCAAGAAAAGTTACAGGATGGAAAATATGCATTGATTATGGAAAATTAAACCTTGCCACGATGAAAGATCATTTTCCATTACCCTCTCTAGATCAAATGATGGATAAATTAGCTGGGCATAAATATTTTTGTTTTCTAGATGGATATACTGGTTATCACCAAATGCAAATTGCTTCAGAGGATCAAGAGAAAACATGTATAACAGTCCTTATAGTAATTTTTCTTTTAGAAGAATTCCCTTTGGTTTATGTGATGCCCCTGCTACAGTTCAAAAATGTATGATGGCTATTTTTTGTGATTTAATAGAAAAAGGAATTGAAGTTTTTATGAATGATTTTTTGGTGTTTGAAACTTCATTTAAATCGTGTTTAGAACATTTATCACAAGTTCTAAAATGTTGTGAAGAAACAAACATAGTTCTTAATCGGGAAATATGTCAGTTTTTGGTAGTAGTGGGAATTGTTTTAGGACATCACATTTCTGAGAACGGAATGAAAGTAGATCCAACTAAAATTTAAGTGATTGCTAATTTACCTCATCCATCAAATGCGAGGGAAATTAGAAGTTTTTTAGGACATACTGGATTCTATAGGCGATATATTAAATATTTTTCAAAAATTGCTCGAGAAAGATGTGATTTTCTATTTTGATAAGGATTGCGAAAAAGCTTTTGAACTTTTAAAAGAAAAGTTAATCACTGGACCAGTTGTTGTTTCACCAGATTAGAAAAAGCCATTTGAATTAATGTGTGATGCAAATGATTATGCTATTAGAGGTGTTTTGGGACAAAAATATGATAAAATTTTCAAAGTAATTTACTATGCTAGTAAAAATCTTAATGAAGCTCAAATTAATTATACCACAACTTGAAAAGGTTTATTAGCAATAGTATTTAACTTTGAAAATTTTAGATCATATTTAATTGGAACTAAATGTGTGGTTCATACAGTTCATTTTGGTATTATGTATTTAATCAAAAGGAAGGATGCAAAACCAAGACTGATAAGATCGGTTCTTCTTTTGTAAAAATTTGATTATGAAACATTAGATCGAATGGGAGATAATAATCAAATTGCTAATCATCTGTCCAGACTTAACTCTAAGAAATCACTTTGTTCAGAAGAAGAAATTAGTGAAAATTTTTCAGATGAAAAATTCTTCAATATTAATGAATGGCATGTTTCATGGTATTCAAACATTATGAACTTTATTGGTAGTAATATTTTACCTTATGGTCTGACACACCAACAAAAGAGGAAATTTTTATGTGAAGCTAAGACTTACTTTTGGGATGACCCATTTTTGTATAAGCATGGGAAGGGTTTAGTTATTCAAAGATGTGTGCCTTTAGAAAAGACTTTTCAAATTATCCAAAAATGTCATGATCCTGATTTTAGGGTATATTTTGGTGTTGATAAAATAACATATAAAATCCTGCAATCTGGATTTTATTGACCTACTATCTTTAGAGATGTTAATGCTTATATTAAAATTGTGATCGGTGTCAACGTGTAGGCAATATTTCTAGAAGAAATGATTTCAAAAATTTATTTATACTGTTAGCAGTAGACTATGTGTCTAAATGGAAAGAAGTTGTTGCTTTACCTTGATGTGATGCTCAAAATATTGCAATGTTCTTAAAAATGAATATATCTTACAGATTTGGAATGCCAAGAATTATCATAGCTGATGGGGAAGTCATTTTAAAAATGCGTTAATAGAAAAAATTTATTTAAGAAATATCGTATTTATCATCGAATTTCTACTGTTTATCATCCTCAGACAAGCAGTTTGGCTAAAGTTTCCAATCGAGAAATCAAAAGAATTTTGGAAAAATCTATAAATAAAAAAAAAAATGGATTGGTCAATCAAACTTAGTTTTGTTTTATGGGCTTATAGGACTACATATAGAACTTCTATAGAAATTTCACCATTCAGATTAATTTATGGGAAATCTTATCATTTACCAGTGGAACTTGAGCATAAATCTTATTGGGCTATTAAGGAATTTAACTATAATTTGCAGGATGCTGGTAAAAAGAGATTATTGCAATTAAATGAGCTGCAAGAGAAAAGGTATGAGTCTTATGAAAATGCTAAGATTTATAAAGATAAGATGAAAAAGTAACATGATTGGAAGATTCTTACTAAACATCTTGAGCCAAGACAACAAGTTTTGCTATATTATGCAAGATTTAGTTTAATTTCAGGCAAACATAAGTCCAGGTGGATGAGCCCATTTATTGTGGTAAATGTTTATTCTTATGGAGCTGTGCATATTAAGGATCCTAAAACCTTGAAAATTTTTAAAGTGAATGGTCATAGGATGTAACCCTATTTCTTAGGAGTTCAGACTAAAGTGAATGATGTTTTGATGTTTTGTCACCCAGAATAAGCACTAGGTACATCGGGCTGATGACGTAAAACCAAGTGTTCTGTGGAAGGCAACCTATAGTTATCAGTGTGCTTTTATTTTGATTGTTCTTGTTTTTTTTATTTTTAAATAATTGTGGTAGTATTCTGAAATTTTAGTGATAATTGATGGCGATGTCATCGCCGTGTCGGAGATTTTTCTTGGTGTCAATGTCGATTTGGAGTTGTCACTCTGTTTATTTATAATTTTGTCCTAATCTTCAATAAATCTTATTTCTTTAGATCCTGTAAAAGAATCCTTAGATAATAAAAAAATTGGAGAATATAAGGGCTAATAATATAGAAAATAGTAGAAAAAGAGATGTCGGTAATAATCCTTAAAATGAAGTTTCTAGAACTGTCTTATCCTAGAAATTCTATATAAGGATAATGAAATTTTATTAACCAGAGATTTCTAGATATAATATCTATTCTGTGTTCTTTAAATCTCCTATAGGAGCTATAGTTAATTGCATAAATTGTCTAAGAAAACTTTTGATTAATGTTAATCACTTGTTTTTTCAAGGGCTTTTAAGGAAAGATGTACAGACTGTCAATCCTAAATGTTGTTGTTTTGTCATGTCCATTTTATCTTGTTTTCATGTCGTCGTTGTTTATTGTTTATGTTTTGTTGTTTATTTGTTTGGTTTGTTGTTTGTCATTTTTTTTGTCATTTTTGTTTTGTTATTTGTTTGTTTGGTGGCTATTCTAAAAGTTTTGGTTTTGTTTTGTCTTGGTTTTGTCATTTTAATGTTGTTTGTTTTTTTTTTTTTTGTCAATGTTGTTGTTTTGATATCATTGTGATTTTATTTTATTTTGTTGTCGTTTGTCTCATCTTCAGAATAATGTCCTACAAAACAGAGTTAGCACACCCTATAACATGCAAAGGAAATCTAGAGCACAACTAGTGTCGTCGTTTCGTCTTGATCGTCCTGCAAAACACAGTCAGCACACCCTATAACATGCAAAGAAAATTTAGAATGAAATTTATCTTCTTCCTGCAAAGGAAAACAGTGTCAAAAAATTACTCAGATAAAATGTCTTGTTATTTTATTAGATGTCCAAATTTGGTTGAAATGTCGGTTTTAGATTTATGTCAATTTTAATTTTTGATTTATCTTGAATGTCAATTTAGATTGGATTTTGGATTTTATGTCGATTCCTGTCTGATTAAAATTTTATGTCAGTTTAGATGTTGAGTTATGTTTAATTAAATTCAGCTTAAGTCAATCTTATAATTTTGTTGATTTAAGTTCGATTAAAGTCAAATTTATGTTGAGTTAAGTTTTATTTAGGTTGAACTTAAAATTTAGTTAAGTTAGTTTTAAGTCAACCTTAATATTTTAAATCAAAATTATTTTTATCAAAATAAGTTCAATTTTGATTGAACTTATGTTTGATTTGGGTTAGGCTTAATATTTAGTTGAGTTTAATTTAAATCAAACTCAATGTTTTTGTTAAAATAGGTTCGATTTAGATTGAACTTAATATTGGATTAAGTTCAACTTGGGTTGAACTTAATATTGAATTGGGTTTGATTTAAATCAAAATTAATGTTTTTGTTAAAATAAGTTCAATTTAGATTGAGCTTAATGTTGAATTAAGTTCGATTTGGGTCGAACTTAATGTTGAGTTAAGTTTGATTTAGGTCAAACTTGATGTTTTGTCAAGTTAGATTCAAGTTATGTTGAATATGAATTTATGGTTGATTCATGTTTAATATGGATTGAACTCAAGTTTGGTTTAAATTTGAATTAAGTTAGGTTCAAGTTAGGTTGAATCTAAACTTAATGTTGACTTAAGTTTAATATGGGTTGAACTCAAGTTTGATTTTGATTTAAGTTAGGTTTAAGTTAGATTGAACCTAGACTTAAGATTGGCTTAAGTTCAATATAGGTATAACTCAAGTTTGGTTTAAATTTGAATTAATTTAATTTCAAGTTAGATTGAACCTAAACTTAAGGTTGACTTAATTTTAATATTGGTTGAACTCAAGTTTGATTTAGGTTTGACTTAAGTTAGATTTTAAGTTTGTAGGATTTTAGGGTTAAGTGTCCTTAATTAAGATTGTTTTATGGTTAATTAAACCTACTTTGGGTAAGGTTTAATTGATTAATTAGACTTAATTAAGTTTAAGTCTAACTGGTTTAGGATTAATTAAACCTAATTTGGGTAAGGTTTAATTGATTAATTAGACTTGATATGGGTTAAGTCTAATTGGTTTAGAATTAATTAAACCATATTTGGATAAGTTTTAATTGATTAATTAAACTTAATATAGGTTAAGTCTAATGGGTTTAGGGTTAATTAAACCTAATTCGGGTATGGTTTGATTGATTAATTAGACTTAATATGGGTTAAGTCTAATTAGTATAAGATTAATTAAACCTAATTTGGGTAAGGTTCAATTGATTAGTTACTCTTAATTAGGGTTAAGTTTAATTGGTTTAGGATTAATTAAACCTAATTTTAGTAAGGTTTAATTGAAAAATTAGACTTACTATGGGTTAAGTCTAATTAGTTTAGGGTTAATTAAACCTAATTTGGGTAAGGTTTATTTGATTAATTAGACTTAATTAGGGTTAACTCTAGTTGGTTTAGTATTAATTAAACCTAATTTGGGTACGATTTAATTAATTAGTTAGACTTAATATGGGTTAAGTCTAACTGGTTTATGGTTAATTAAACCTAATTTGGCTATGGTTTAATTGATTAATTAGACTTAATATGTGTTAAGTCTAATCGATTTAGGATTAATTAAACCTAATTTGGGTAAGGTTTAATTCATTAATTAGACTTAATATGGATTAACTCTAATTGGTTTAAGGTTAATTAAACCTAATTTAGGTAAGGTTTAATTGATTAATTAGATTTAATATGGATTAAGTCTAATTGGTTTAGGGTTTATTAAACCTAATTTGGGTAAGGTTTAATTGAATAATTAGACTTAATTAGGGTTAAGTCTAATTGGTTTAGGATTAATTAACCCTAATTTGGGTAAGGTTTAATTGATTAATTAGATTTAATTAGGGTTAAGTCTAATTGGTTTAGGATTAATTAAACCTAATTTGGGTAAGGTTTAATTGATTAATTAGACTTGATATGGTAACAGTCTAACTGGTTTAGGGTTAATTAAATCTACTTTGAGTAAGGTTTAATTGATTAATTAGACTTAATTAGGGTTTAGTCTAACTGGTTTAGGATTAATTAAACCTAATTTGGATAAGGTTTAATTGATTAAATAGACTTTATATGGGTTAAGTCTAACTGGTTTAGGATTAATTAAACCAAATTTGGGTAAGCTTTAATTGATTAATTAGACCTAGTATGGGTTAAGTCTAATTAGTTTAAAGGTTACATAAACATAATGTAAGTAAGGTTTAAGTTAATTAATTAGGTTTAATATGGGTTAAACCTAGTTAGGGTTTAAAAGTTATTTAAACCTAATGTAAGTAATGTTTAAGTTAATTAATTAGGATTAATGTGGGTTAAACTTAATTAGGGTTTAAAAATGACTTAAACCTAATGTAAGTAAGGTTTAAGTTGATTAATTAGGTTTAATGTGGGTTAAGCCTAATTAGGGTTTAAAGGTTACTTAAACCTAACGTAAGTAAGGTTTAAGTTCATTAATAAGGTTTAATATGTGTCAAACCTAATTAGGGTTTAAAAGTACTTAAACATAATGTACGTAAGGTTTAAGTTGATTAATTAGGTTTAATATGGGTTAAACCTAATTAGGGTTTAAAAGTTACTTAAACCTAATGTAAATAAGGTTTAAGTTGATTAATTAGGTTTAATATGGGTTAAACCTAATTAAAGTTTATTTTTATATTAAACCTAATGTAATTAAGGTTTAATAGGTTAACTAAATTTAATATGTCTTTAGACTTCATTAAGGTTTAATTATGTGTTAAACCTAATGTAATTAAGGTTTAATGAGTTAATTAAGTTTATTATGTTTTTAAACTTATTTAAATTTGTATTATTTAAAATTTGTTCATTTCTTTTTAAGTTTGATTTAATTAAGCTTAACTTGTCTTTAACCTTGATTAAGGATTTGATTAAGATGGTGCTTAAGCCTAATTTATTATCTTAGACATAATTAGATTTTGTCATGAGTCTATTGTGAGTTAGACTCATTTTGAACTTAGACTATCATGAAAAATAGGCTAAGTTATAAAAATGTTGATTTTTAGGATTTAAATTTATTAATTAATAATGGGTTTTAAATCCTAAATTTTGAAATATCATTTAAAATTATTTAATGACTTAAAAATTATTGTCTTAGGGTTATTACCTGTTACCCTAAAATTTCAATTCATTTTCCAATTTACTTTTCTTAATTTCTAATTTTTATAATTATTTTTAGAAACAATTATAAAGTGACTTAGAAATTATTAAATGTCCTCTTAGAGAATTTTTCTGTCCTTAGAAAAATTAGGGAATATGTACCATGCTAAGAGGATGATTTTATGAAATTTCATAAATTTTGAATTTATAATTAATTTTTAATAATAAAATTACTCCATAGAGTAATTAATTAATTAAAAATAAAATATAAATCAAAAATTAAAATTATTGATTCCACATTATTCTCCTCTTTCTCCTCTTTCCAGTGGTATTTTTATTTTATTTTTTTTATTTTTCTATAAAAAGATATGAATTTTCGATTTTTTAAAGGTTTCACTAGATTTAATTAAATCCAAATGATCCCTAAAAGCTCTGGAGGAGACGCGTGTCCTCATACGCATGAAAACAAGTCTAATCTTCAACGGAGGTCCGAACAGCAGATCCCTGGGGATTTAATCATGGTCGTTGACTATAAAAACACGTGATCAAATGGCGGAGGGTCATCTTCCTCATTTCTTCTGATCCCACAGACTGTCCATGATCTAGGGACAATATCTCACTCAATTCTTGATGAAATCGAGCGAGGTTTGTCTCTGCACGATCATCTTGAGTAAACGAACATATCCATAGTGTTATGTGAGGTTTTGAAAAGATTTCTTTCACAAAGTGTGAAACCCAAACGCCATTAAAGGGGAAAATCCATACCCTGGCTTAGTTGATTTGAGCACAATTTGAATGGTTTCGGAGTTTCTTCTTGACCTTAGAAAACTACTCTGCAAGTCAATTTGAGTTCAAATTGGGTCCTTATAAGATTTTGCTTAAGAGGTACTTGGTCTGAATGGTCTTGATCGATCAGTGACTTAAGGGCTATGAGGATGACTCGATTTAATTGCAATCATTTTCGTTTGGTTCCTAGAGGAGTTTAGGATAGTCAATTTGGAGTTCTATATGGTTTACTTTTGAAAACCAATTTTGTCCTGGTTTGGGCTTATTTGAAACTCTCGGGTTGACCTAAATTAGGGAGATTGAGTAGGTTTAAGGGCTTAGATCTATTGGGGATCAATTGCTTAGGACCTAATGAAGGTTTTTTGTTTTAAAGGCTAAGGGATTTAGGCAGTTGTTAGGTATTTCCTAGTTTGGTCTCCTCCTCTTCATGTGCTCGGGTTTGAATCCTTATATAGCCATGAATAGCTTTGAAAGGAGCTTGGGCTGGCTTGAAATTATCCAGGGGAGTTGTTAACTTCCTATTTAATGCATGGAGAAAGGATTTCAGTTGTAGATAAGGTAATTTTGGGTTTTCCAAGCCTAGGAATCATGAATTTAACCATGGTGAAGATGGATGCTTTTACCTTGGTTTTCAAATGGCTTTCTTCTATTGGTTTGATTAGGAGGTGTATGGATTGGTCTCAAGGCTGTGGTTTAACCTCCCCTATATGATTATTTCATACATTAAAGTGGGAAGTGACACCTTAACCCTCTTACTCACCCCATGCATGACTTAGCCATAATTGCATTTAACCATGGTATCAGATGGGTTTATACTTTATTTCTTCTTTATTGGATGAAAGGATAGGTGCATGGTGACTCAACTATCTCTTCATTTGAGTGTATAGGGAAAATTTGACACTTAAGCATGCCTTCTCATCATGGTTATGATGGTTTTTAACCATGGTGAGAGAGAGGTTTAAATAATGTCTAACCATAATTTGATAATCTATGGGGTGATCAAAACCTCTTTGTAAGAGTTAGCCAACTCATCTCATGCAAGAGAATGAATCATAGTTTGAGTTTAGGAAAGGATGACACCTCATTTTCCTTCATGACTAAAGTGTCATCATGTCTTTTAACCATAGTTAAGATGGCATGTCATGAGTCACCAAATGGTTTGATTTATTTTTAATGGGTCTTATGTGTTATGTGTAACCCATGTGAGGTCATCATGATGTCACTAATGGGTTTGAAAATTTAAAACCATTTATTTTGTCATGGGTGATGTCATGTGTCCAAATTTTATTTTATGGCTTTTTAATTATAATTCCATTTTAATTAATTATGTAATTAATCAAAAATGTTGGAAATTATATTATTAGCCAATAAATTAATCAAAATAAATTTGGATTAATTATTTGATTAATTTTATCATTTGTTTGTCCAAAATTGGGTATTTTAACCAAATTTGATACATGTTAACTAAGGTTGACCAATATTGATCCAAGTTGAGTTAGGTTGACCTATTTTGTTCAAGGGTAACTATTTTTAACTTTTCTAACCTTATCATGGTTTGCTTAGTTATAAAGTCCAAAGATTTTGTCATTTAGGGTTTAATTTGGTCATGTTGACCAATTTTAGGGTTTAGGTTAACCCAATGGTCAATGTGGTGACAATTGGATTAACTTTTGATCACTTTGATCAATATCAAGTTGATTATGTCAATGTCTATCATTGAAGTCAATTTTGTGGTCGGGAGGGCATGGGTTAGCCATTTTGACCAATTTTACCCTTTTAGGTCAAGATTTGACCAATGGGGCTAGGGTGATTGTCTTTGTATTATGCATGGATTGTTTTGATCAAATTTTGATTATTTAAATCAAAGAATGATCAAGAAGTTCAATGCAATAATCTTTAGGTCATGGTTTGATAATTTTGACCAAAATTGACTTTTTGGTTAAAGGTGACCAATGAGGTGAATATGGTGGTCTTTAGATGTTGGGTTGATGATTTTGGTTAATTTTAACCTTTTGGGTTAAAAGTTAACCATTTGTGTCAATGGAGTAATTTTTGGGTCAAGGATTAACCATCTTGATCAAAGTTGACTTTTTGGTCAAAAATTGACCTATTGGATCAATGGGGTAATTATTGGGTCTGAAGTTGACCAGTTTGACTAAGTTGACTTTTTGGTCAAAAGTTGACATGTTGGGTTAGTAGGGTTGGTCACTAGGTCAGGAATTGACCAATTTGACCAAAGTTGACTTTTTAGGTCAAAGGTTGACCTATTGGGTCAGTAGGGTTGGTCACTGGGTCAAGAATTGACCAATTTGACCAAAGTTAACTTTTTAGGTCAAAAGTTGACCTATTGGGTCAAAGAGGTAGTTACTGAGTCTGAAACTGACCAGTTTGACCAAAGTTGAATTTTTGGTCAATAGGGGTTGGTCATTGGGTCAGGAATTGACCAGTTTGACCAAAGTTGACTTTTTAGGTCAAAAGTTGACCTATTGGGTGAATGGGTTAGTTACTGGGTCTGAAATTGACTAGTTTGACCAAAGTTGACATTTTGATCAAAAGTTGACTTGTTGGGTCAATAGGGTTGGTCACTAGGTCTGGAATTGAGTAGTTTGACTAAAGTTGACTTTTTAGGTCGAAGGTTGACCTATTGGGTCAGTAAGGTTGGTCACTGGGTCAGGAATTGACCAGTTGACCAAAGTTGACTTTTTAGGTCAAAAGTTGACCTATTGGACCAATGGGGTAGTTACTGAGTCTGAAATTGACCAGTTTGACCAAAGGTGAATTTCTGGTCAAAAGTTGACCTGTTGGGTTAATAAGGTTGGTCATTGGGTCAGGAATTGACCAGTTTGACTAAAGTTGACTTTTTTGGTCAAAGGTTGACCTATTGGGTCTGTAAGGTTGGTTACTAGGTCAGGAATTGGCCAGTTTGACCAAAGTTGACCATTTGGGTCAAAAGTTAACATATTAGGTCAGTAGTTGATCAAATTAGGGTTTGTCATTCTTTGATTGAATCATTTAAGAATGTCATTAAAACTTCGATTAAAAAGGCTTTATTAAATTTTTACCTTGTTCACTAGGGTTCATTAACTATTATTAGGACCTTTCATAAAAGTGAGGTCAACAAAGGGGCCCCCAATATGTGTGGAATACTTCATAAGTATATCGCACATATTGGCATTGATCGAAATTATTTGAATATCCATTGCCAGTCTATCGGGAAGTATCTCCTAATAAGTGGGATGTGGAGTGGATGTCATATCATTCCTAAAGAATGTCAGATGTATGTATCTCGATTTCAAGAAGGAATGTTATGTGACTTATAACCTTTCTCAAAGGGATAGCCATTGGAATGCCATGATTTACGTGTCAGGAAAGGACTTATATCCAATAACTATAGAGAGAGAAGATGTCATATCATCTCTCAGAGATGTTAAATGTTGAGTTATAGGAATGCCATAATTTCTGTGTTAGGAAAGGACTTATATCCAATAACTATAGAGAGAGAAGATGTCATATCATCTCTCAGAGATGTCAAATGTCAAGTTATAGGAATGCCATAATTTTCGTGTTAGGAAAGGACTTATATCCAATAACTATAGAGAGAGAAGATGTCATATCATTTCTCAGAGATGTCAAATGTCGAGTTATAGGAATGTCATAATTTCCTTGTAAGGAAAGGACTTATATCCAATAACTATAGAGAGAGAAGATGTCATATCATCTCTCAGAGATGTTAAATGTCGAGTTATAGGAATGTCATAATTTTCATGTCAGAAAAGGACTTATATCCAATAACTATAGAGAGAGAAGATATCATATCTTCTCTTAGAGATGTCAAATGTCGAGTTATAGGAATGTCATAATTTCTATGTCAGGAAAGGACTTATATCTAATAACTATAGAGAGAGAAGATGTCATATCATCTCTCAGGATGTCAAATGTCGAGTTATAGGAATGCCATAATTTTTGTGTCAGGAAAGGACTTATATCCAATAACTATAGAGAGAGTAGATGATTCTCAAAGAAGAGTATATTCGTTGTGGACTCCTGCTGGGGATTTGACCTATATAGATCAAATAATAATTCTCATATTAGTTATCAGAAGTTATTCATCATATCATTTTAGTTCATTTTGGCATTCTTAGACCTGACAATGTATTATAGTCAACTGAGAAATATCTCACAAGATTTTATTCCTCACCCAATAATGTACATAAGTAGTAAAAGTTAACAGTACATCATGTATTATACAATACACACATCAAACTAATTGTACAATATCATGTCAAAAGTTCTTAGATACTACTAGATCTACCATAAATATCTAACACTCTAAGACATTGTCTATTGAATATGTCTTAGGTGTTTAGATATTGATAGGGTCATGGCAGTTCTAAGGGTTGTAATCCTTCCAGTTCTGGTATTGGCTGATATCCATCAGGATGCTTCTCAGGATGCATCCTTCTCAATGTTATCAAAATGTGTTGTCAGCTTACACTTGGTATACAATGTTTAGAAATGCTAGCTCCATTGGCTTGTAGGACTAAAACTGATCCTCGTGGTAGAAGAATTTGGTATGATCCCTGAAATTCTCCAGGTCTTACAATTTGTATTTCTCTCCCAAAAAGGATAGAACGTCTGTTCATGAGTGACAAAGTGCAAAAAGGTCTTTCAAAATTGTGACTGTCAATGTGAGGTGGTATGCAATCTCCTTCCTCATATATATTCTTGATTCAGCTGTCTGGAACACAATCAGTGGGCATTATGTTCCATGTTATTATTCGTCTGATAATCTGAATAATCACTGTCGGTAGTGGATCTACTTGTTCATGTCGTAAGATTCCCGAAGGATTGCCATCTTTGTCCACAGCATATTTGTAACAGCACCCATATTGGATTGTCATTGGCCCTTGCCATGTATCCATCTATTAGGTTCAGAGTATGTTCTTATTTCTAAGCGCCCAGCTCAACCGCGATCACGTGTTTCCATTACATGTTCAACAATGGCACCTTGTTCAAATTCATCAAAAAATCCCGTAAATAAGTGAATGTCTTCCAATATGTTAATAGTTCGACCATTAATATGTTTAAATTGTTCAAATGATTGTCTTTTAATGGCTCGAATAAGCCTCACTTCTTCTGGAGAAGCAATTCGTTTGTTAGTTAATGTCTCTGGTGTCATGAGATCTAATTTTGATTCATAAGGAATGGGAGTGAATGTTGTTCTCTCAATTCTCTCTTCTTCTTGATCAATCATTTCTTCTCCTAAGACATAATATGTCTCTTTAGGAATAAATTTGAGTACTGGAAACTCAAATTCATTGTCTTCTACCATCAATTTTATATTTTACCTTTCTTTCTCCTTAAGTTTCTTGAGTCGTATATTGCAATTTCTTCTCTGGGCTCTAGTCATTTCAGAGCCTAATTTATTCACTCCGCTAGCAGATGTCATTCCATTTTCATGGGATGAAGCTATTATTACTAACTTCAGTTTTTCATTATCATTAACTTTTTCTGTCTCAATAGTTTGTTGACGAAACTTGAACTCTCACACAGGTGGTTTTCCTTTTACTTCTTCTTTATTGGCAATGGATAACAAGGGTCCATCATTGAGTAATTCAACTTGAGAAAGATTAAAATCAAAGTGGATTTTAGATCCTCTGTCGATACATCGTCGGTCCAAAGCCAGATAAACATCACTTTGGAGTGTAAAAAAAAGTCTGTTGTTAGACATTTTCCCTGAAAACAACAGGATAATTTGACATATTAGACACTTTTTATTATGTTAAGGAACCATTCTTATAAGCACTTGCTTAATGAGCAGAAAGGATATCACAAAACACAAAAGTCAAGATTTTTATCACAAAGATGATTTGAAGGAATTTATTATTGCCCCAGTTTATAAACAAGTCATCATTTTTCATGTAGCATAATATTTTTTTAAGAAATGACCATTGATCGGAGGCAAAATTTTTTCTCCTTGACAACCTACCAGTTGTAAGATCCTCCAAAATATATCTCTTTCGATTAAATATGGGCCCTCCCATATTGGTTCAAACTTTCCACCTATTTTTCGATGAGCTAGTATAGGTCTTCGGAGTACTAAAACTAATTCACCGATTCGAAAGGTCCTAGGTCGAACCAATTTGTCATGGGCCCGTATCATTTTTGCTTGATATAGTTCAAGATTTTGCTGAGCTTGTAGATGTTTGCCTTCTAAACTCTCTAGTTTCTTCTTCAATTATTTTATTTGTTATCGTAACTCTGAGAGAAGGAATTTGTACTTGGAGTGGTAAAACAACCTCAGAACCATATACCAGAGCAAACGACGTTGACCGTGTTGGTGTTCAGTATGTAATTTTATAGGCCCATGGAGCTTTTATTAATCGTTCATGCCATTGTCTTGGACTGTTGATTAATGTCTTTTTCCAAATTTGAACCAATGTTTTATTAAAGGCTTCAGCTAAACCATTGGCTTTTGGATAATAGATTGTGGAATACCTCCAGTCTATACCATGTCTTTGAATAAAATTATTCATTTTTTGTATTTTTAAAGGCCAATCCATTGTCTGATATAACCCTTCGAGGAATTCCAAATCTATAGACAATGTGTATTTTGAAGAAATAAAGAACTTGTTCTGCTTTAACCTCTTTAAGTGGTATTGCTTCTGCCCATTTTGAGAAGTAATTAGTAGCTGCTAAAATAAATTTATGACCTTAGGATGATGGAGGTTCTAGGGCCCACTATGTCAATACCCCAACATTCAAATGGCCATGATGCTATGGTTGTGTGTAATACATTTGGCGGTTGGTGTAATACCACTCCATGTATTTGACATTGATGACATTTATTTGCTACTACAAGACAATCAGTCATCATTGTTGGCCAATAATATCCCATCCTTTTCAATTTTCATTTTCATTTTAGGTCTAGATTGGTGTGCACCACATAGACCTGAATGAACCTCTTTAATAATCTCTTGAACTTCAACTTGGTTTAAGCACCTTAACCACATTTGGTCAAAAGATCGTTTATAAAGAACATAATTTATTAGAGCATATGATAATGCTCTTTGTTTAATTTGAGTGGCAATAGAAGTGTTTTTCAGGTAACCTTCCAATTTGTAGATATTGAATAATTGGTTGTCGCCAATCATCTTTTTCTTCGTTAATTATTGTCACTATCATTTTTTCACCAATTTTGTGCAAATTATCCATGTCAATTTGAGAAAGAACTTGTCATCCTTTTATAAAACTGGTATGTCGTCTTCTTCTAGAGAAGCAAATTCTTTTGCAAGTTTTGCCAAAGCATCTGCTAAAGAATTGTCTCATCTTAGGATTATAAAGAATGTCACATCAAGAATTTGCTGAAGCAGATTTAGAGTGTAACAGGAATATTGTTCAAGTCGAAGTTTCAGAATCTAATATTTTCCAGCAATTTAATTGATAATCAACTGAGAATCTCCATATATGTTAATATTTTTAATTTCCATTAGTGTTGTCAATTCTATATCGTTTATGAATGCTTCATACTTGGCTTCGTTATTTGTGCATGGATCAGTCAAATAATAGGAAAAAGGCATCATTACATTATCTAGAGTGATGAACATTAATCCTACTCCAGCTTTGCCCGGTATAATTGTCTGTTTGTCTTTATCTTTCCATGCAAATGACGATCCATCAAAGTACAGTTCCCATCGTTGGACATTCAAATTTTATTTCTGATATTTGTTCATCAGGTAAATCATCATTGAGGGTGATCCAGTTGGAATTGGGTGTGTTGCTAAGAAATCTGCCAAGATTTATCCTTTGACTGCATGTAATGGTACAAATGTTATGTCGAACTGGAGTAGTATTATTTCCCATCTTGCTAATCTTCTAGAAAGTGTCGGTCATGTCATCAAATATTGTAATGGGTTGACTCTTGAAATAAGAGTCACTTTATGAGAAAGCATATAATGTCTCAGTTTCTGTACTACAAAAATCAAGGCTAAGTAATGCCTCTCAATTGCCGGATATTTTATTTCTGTTGGAACCAGACAATGGCTTAAATAATATAATGCATTTTCTTTTCCCTCATCATTTACTTGTGCTTGTAATGCTCTAAGGGAATTATCTAATGCCGCTGTGTAAATGATTAAAGGTCTTCCTAACATAGAGGCTGCTAAGACAGGAGGTGTTGTCAGGTATTTTTTAATGTTTTCAAAGGCGTGTTGGCATTTTTCATCCCAAACAAATTTGGTTTTTTTTCTGGTTAAGGCAGTAAGCGGCTGACACCTACCTGATATATTAGAAATGAAACATTGTATATATGTTAATTTTCCTTGAAATTATCTCAATTGAGTTAGATTTTTAGGAGGAGGCATATTCAGGATAGCTTCAATTTTGAGGGGATCAATTTCTATCCCACGATGTCAAACTATGAATCCTAAAAATTTCCCTGAAATAACAACAAAGGCGCACTTTAAGGGATTCATTTTAAGATTATACTATTGTAATCGTTCGAAGACAATTCTCAAATCGTATACATGGTCATCTTTTTGCTTACTATTGACAACTAAATCGTCCACATAACATTCGACTTAATTGTGTATTAATTCATCAAAAATCTGTGTCAAGGCTCTTTGATAGGTTGCACTAGCATTCCTTCATCCAAATGGCATAACCTTATAACAATATATTCCTATGGTGTCCTAAAAGTTGTATTTGCTTCATCTTCTTAAAACATTTTTATTTGATTATATCATGACGACCCATCCATAAAGGAAAATATTCAAATTTAAAAGTTACTTAAACCTAATGTAAGTAATGTTTAACTTAAGTAATTAGGTTTAGTGTGGGTAAACCTAGTTAGGGTTTAAAGTTACTTAAACCTAATGTAAGTAAGGTTTAAGTTAATTAATTAGGTTTAATGTGGGTTAAATTTAATTAGGGTTTAAAAGTTACTTAAACCTAATGTAAGTAAGTTTTAAGTTGATTAATTAGGTTTAATGTGGGTTAAGCCTAATTAGGGTTTAAAGGTTACTTAAACCTAATGTAAGTAAGGTTTAAGTTAATTAATTAAGTTTAATATGGGTTAAACCTAATTACGGTTTAAAAGTTACTTAAACAGAATGTAAGTAAGGTTTAAGTTGATTAATTAGGTTTAATATGGGTTAAACGCAACTAGGGTTTAAATTTTACTTAAACCTAATGTAAGTAAGGTTTAAGTTGATTAATTAGGTTTAATATGGGTTAAAAATAATTAAAGTTTATTTTTATATTAAACCTAATGTAATTAAGGTTTAATAGGTTAACTAAATTTAATATGTCTTTAGACTTCATTAAAGTTTAATTTTGTGTTAAACCTAATGTAATTAAGGTTTAATGGGTTAATTAAGTTTAATATGATTTTAAACTTAATTAAATTTGTATTATTTAAAATTTTTTCATTTCCTTTTAAGTTTGATTTAATTAAGCTTAATTTTTCTTTAAGCTTGATTAAGGATTTGATTAAGATAGTGCTTAAGCCTAATTTGTTATCTTAGACTTAACAAGATTTTGTCATGAGTCTATTGTGAGTTAGACTCATTTTGAACTTAGTCTATCATGAAAAATAGGCTAAGTTATAAAAATGTTGATTTTTAGGATTTAAATTTATTAATTAATAATGGGTTTTAAATCCTAAATTTTGAAATATTAGTTAAAATTATTTAATGACTTAAAAATTATTGTCTTAGGGTTATTGTCTGTTACACTAAAATTTTAAGTCATTTTCCAATTTTATTTTTCTTAATTTCTAATTTTTATAATTATTTTTAGAAATAATTATAAAGTGACTTGGAAATTATTAAATGTTATCATAGAAAGCTTTTCTGTCCTTAAAAAAACTAGGGAATATGTGTCATGCTAAGAGGATGATTTTGTGAAAATATCATAATTTTTTAATTTATAATAATTTTTAATAATTAAATTACTCCAGAGAGTAATTAATTAATTAAAAAATATAAATCAATAATTAAAATTATTGATTCCACATTATTCTCATCTTTCTCCCATTTCCAGGGGTATTTTTATTTTAATTTTGTGATTTTTTCTATGAAAAGATATGAGTTTTTTATTTTTTAAGGTTTCACTGGATTTAATTAAATCCAAATGATCTCTAAAAGCTCTCGAGGAGACGCGTGTGCTCGTATGCGTGAAAACACATCTAATCCTCTATGGAGGTCCGAACTGCGGATCCGTAGGGATTTAATCATGGTTGTTGACTATAAAAATACGGGATCAGACGGCGGAGGGTCATCTTCCTCATTTCTTCTGATCCCGCAGACCGTCCATGATCTAGGGACAATATCTCACTCGATTCTTGATGAAATCGAGCGAGGTACTCGGTCTGAATGGTTTTGATCAATCAGTGGCTTAAGGGCTATGCGGATGGCTCAATTTGATTTCAATCGTCTTCGTTTGGTTGTTATAGGAGTTTAGGATAGTCAAATTGGAGTTCTCTGAGGTTTGGTTTTGAAAACTAATTTTGTCCTGGTTTCGGCTTATTTGAAGCTCTCGGGTTGACCTAAATTAGGGTGATTGAGTAGGTTTAATGGCTTAGATCTATTGGGGATCAATTTCTTATGACCTAATGAAGGTTTTAGGTATTTAAGGTTAAGGGATTTGGGCAGTGGTTAGTTCTTTCCTAGTTTGGTCTCCTCCTCTTCATGTGCTCGGGTTTGGGTCCTTATATAGCCATGAATGGTTATGAGAGGAGCTTGGGCTGGCTTGAAATTATGCAGGGAAGTTGTTAACTTCCTATTTAATGCATGGAGATAGAATTTCAGTTTTAGATAAGGGAATTTTGGGTTTTCCAAGCTTAGGCATCATGAATTTAACCATGGTGAAGATGGATGATTTTACCTTGGTTTTCACATGGCTTTCTCCTATTTCTTTGATTAGGAGGTGTATGGATTGGTCTCAAGGCTGTGGTTCAACCTCCCCTATATGATTATTTAATACATTAAAGGGGGAAGTGACACCTTAACCCTCTTACTCACTCCATGCATGACTTAGCCATAATTGCATTTAACAATGATATAAGATGGGTTTAAACTTTGTTTCTTCTTTATTGTATGAAATGATAGGTGCATGGTGACTCAACTATCTCCTTTGAGTGTATAGGGAAATTTTGACACTTAAGCATGCCTTCGCATCATGGTTATGATGGTTTTTAACCTTGGTGAAAGAGAGGTTTAAATAATGTATATCCACCATTGGATAATCTATGGTGATCAAAACCTCTTTGTAAGAGTTAGCCAACTCATCCCACACAAGGGAATGATTCATAGTTTGAGTTTGGGAAAGGATGACACCTCATTTTCCATCATGATTAAAGTGTCATCATGTCTTTAACCATAGTTAAGATGACATGTCATGAGTCACCCAATGGATTGATTTATTTTTAATGGGTCTTATGGGTTATGTGTAACCCATGTGAGGTCACCATGATATCATTAATGGGTTTGAAAGTTCAAAACCATTTATTATGTCATGGGTGATGTCATGTGTCCAAATTTTATTTTATGGCTTTTTAATTATAATTCCATTTTAATTAATTATGTAATTAATCAAAAATGTTGGAAATTATAATATTAGCCAATAAATTAATCAAAATAATTTTGGATTAATTATTTGATTAATTTTATCATTTTTTTGTCCAAAATTGGGTATTTTGACCAAATTTGATACATGTTGACTAAGGTTAACCAATATTGATCCAAGTTAAGTTAGGTTGACCTATTTTTGTTCAAGGTTAACTATTTTTGAATTTTCTAACCTTCTCATGGTTTGGTTTGTTATAAAGTCCAAATATTTTGTCATTTGGGGTTTAATTTTGTCATGTTGACCAATTTTAGGGTTTAGGTTAACCCAATGGTCAATGTGGTGACAATTGGATTAAATTTTGATCACTTTGATCAATATCAAGTTAATTATGTCAATTTTTATCATTGAAGTCAATTTTGTAGTTGGGGGGCATGGGTTAGCCATTTTAACCAATTTTACCCTTTTAGGTCAAGAGTTGACCAATGGGGCTAGGGTGATTTTCTTTGTATTATGCATGGATTGTTTTGATCAAATTTTGATTTTTTTTATATCAAAGAATGATCATGAAGGTCAATGCAATAATCTTTGGGTCATGGTTTGATCATTTTGACCAAAATTGAATTTTTGGTCAAAGGTGACCAATGAGGTGACTATGGTGCTCTTTAGGTGTTGGGTTGATGATTTTGGTTAATTTTGACTTTTGAGTCAAAAGTTAACCATTTGGGTCAATGAAGTACTTATTGGGTCAAAGATTGACCATCTTGTCGAAAGTTGATTTTTTGGTCAAAAATTGACCAATTGGGTCAATGGGGTAATTACTGGGTCTGAAATTGACCAATTTGACTTCAGTTGACTTTTTATCAGAAGTTGACCTGTTGGGTTAATAGGGTTGGTCACTGGGTCAGAAATTAACCAATTTGACTAAAGTTGACTTTTTAGGTCAAAGGTTGACCTATTGGGTTAGTAGGGTTGGTCACTAGGTCAGGAATTGACCAAAGTTGACTTTTTACGTCAAAAGTTGACCTATTGCATCAATGGGGTAGTTACTGGATCTAAAATTGACTAGTTTGTCCAAAGTTGACTTTTTTGTCAAAAGTTGACCTGTTGGGTCAATAGGGTTGGTCACTGGGTCATGAATTCACTAGTTTGACCAAAGTTGACTTTTGAGGTCGAAGGTTGACCTACTGGGTCAGTAGGGTTGGTCACTGGGTCAGGAATTGACCAGTTTTACCAAAGTTGACTTTTTAGGTCAAAAGTTGACATATTGGGTCAATGAGGTAATTACTAGGTCTGAAATTGACCAGTTTAACCAAAGTTGACTTTTTGGTCAAAAGTTGACCTGTTGGGTCAATAGGGTTGGTCACTGGGTCAGGAATTGGCAGTTTAACCAAAGTCGACTTTTTAGGTTAAAAGTTGACCTATTGGGTTAGTAGGGTTAGTCACTGGGTCAAGAATTGACTAGTTTGACCAAAGTTGACTTTTTAAGTCAAAAGTTGACTTATTGGGTCAATGGGGCAGTTACTGAGTTTGAAATTAACCAGTTTAACCAAAATTGACTTTTTAGTCAAAAGTTGACCTATTGGGTCAATAGGGTTGGTCGCTGGGTCAGGAATTGACCAGTTTGACCAACGTTGACTTTTAGATCAAAGGTTGACCTATTGGGTCAGTAGGGTTGGTCACTAGGTCAGGAATTAACCAGTTTGACCAAAGTTGACCATTTGGGTCAAAAGTTGACTTATTGGGTCAGTAGTTGATCAAATCAGGGTTTGTCATTGCTGATTGGATCATTTAAGAATGTCATTAAAATTTAGATTAAAAAGGCCTTATTAAGTTTTTACCTTGGTCATTAGGGTTTATTAACTATATTATGACCTTTCATAAATGCGAGGTCAACAATAAGTTTAAGTCTTTGAATGATATCTTAAACATGTAAGAATGAGATTTTGGACGTTAAGCTGACCTGTGCTTAACTAAGCACTTCCGCCTTAGCGCCCAAAACTGGCACTTAAGCACCAGAGTTATAAAAACGTGCCTAAATGATATTCTAGAAGAATTAAACGTGAGAAAGTGGCCTTGAACGTTATTTGGTGGTCTTTAAATGAGGGAAGTGGGTATAGGCTCAACTAAATTTTATAAATAGCATAGAATTGAAGTGAATATCTGCCCCTTTCCAAATTTCTATTATTAAGTCTAAGAGAGGAAGATTTGAGTTGTTTAAGGACTGATAAGATAGCAAAGATGTCTTCTTGGGAGAATGATTCGAAGAAAAGGAGGCAGTTATCAGGAAGAAGTTTGTATGTAAAAGTGCGCAAGAGTTATATAATGGATTTCTAGTCGTTAGTATTGAAAGAATTGCAGAGAAGATTGAAAAGGTTGAGGCTAATGTGGCATCAAATGAGGAAATGGTAAATGACACTAATGCACATTTAGTGCATATTGGTTGGCAACTCAAAATGCAATTCAGTTATTCAAGTTATATTGAAGAAGCGGACAAGGCGATGTATCTGAAAAACAAGTGGATTGAAAATGATTCTATTAGAATTCTTCATCATCATCCATTTTATCAAATCTATGTGCCAAATGTTTCAAAAGGAACAAGGTCAAGAATATATTCCACCTAATAGAGAATGGAATTAAGTTCTATATTTGGTTTGTTTGCTTGTTTGTTTGTGTTTGTTTGTTTTAAATGTTTAAAGTAAGTTTGTCTTGTGTTATGATGAATTTAGGGGGTGTCTCATCCAAAACTTTTTAGAATGAGATTAGATATGTGATGTGTGTTTTTACTTGTTGACTATGTGTTAATGAAAGTGTTGTGTTTGTGTGGAAATATTTGTGTTATTGAGACCGAATCTAAGTGGTAAAATGTTGAATATTTTTTAGAAAGAAGAGAGGAGAAGGGAAAGAAATTGTTATTATGACTTATTTAAGACCATGAGAGGGGTGATTAACTTGGGAAAATGTGCATTTTAATTATAATATGGAAATTTCACAATTTGTGCACTGGCGCCTAAGCGCCAAAGCATGAACTTAAGCTCGAGCAAACCCGAGAGCTCCACACATAAGCGCTACAACGGTCACTCTTAAGCGCAGGTTTACTAAAACTAGTTAATGATGGTTTTAAGTGCCAAAAACCACGATTTTCTCCCCCATTTTATAATCTTCTTCCTTAAGCTTTCACAATTTTACTCTTAGGGCATCCCTATAAGTGAAGATTTCTTGGTGGATTTGAGCTAAATTCGTTGGATTTCATTTTCTTAAGGTTAGAGCTTCTATTTTATATAAAAAATTTTTATTTTCACCAAAGATTTTGAGTTCATTATGGAAATTATTAAATTTTACTATTCATGGTGAAAATTTGATGAAATTTGATGGATTTTACATGGAAGTGTGAGTTTAAGCTTTTAGAAGTTAGATCTAGTGAGTTTGAGTTGATTTTAGAATTTATTGTGAATTTTTTTGCAAATTTTAGAATGGCACCAAGAATGAAAAGAAGCAAAGGGAAAGGTACATTTGATTCGAACAAATTTGTAATTTCTAAGGCTCAAGATCATTATGCCGAAGCACTTCAATCGAGGAAGTTGATGCCTAAGTGATGTTTTAAAAATCTAGGTGGAGAAGTAGAATATCTAATTGTTCACCGACAGTGGGATCGATTCTACTTTTTCTTTTTTGTTATAGTGATCTCTATAGTTAGGAAATTTTATGCAAATCTCCCTGAATCTGAAGACGATTTAGTGATGGTGAGCGGGAAGACAGTAGCATTTACACCTGAGGCAATCAATTCATTTTATGAATTGCCTACAGATACTTTATGTTTTAATTCCAATTACAATCCTATAGAAGAGGAGTTAGATGAAATTATTTCTTCGTTAACTTATGGAAGAGGTCTCTGGAAGATTACCAGTGGTAGAAGAGTAAATTTCTCTACATCAAAGATGGATGTCACAGTGAAGTCATGAAATGTTTTTATTTATGCTCGTTTACTCCCAGCTAATCATCTTAGTGAAGTGACCAGAGAGAGGGCTACACTAAACTACTACATTCAGCAGTACAAGCCAATCAATATTTGATATCTTATATATCAGTTTATTACTAATTCTGTCAGAGCCACCACTACTGCAGGTTTGGAATTTCCTAATCTTTTCTTTATGTGAGCAATCTGGTGTTAAACTTAATAGTTGGGAGGAGATTCTTCAACCTTTGAAGCCCATTACTAGCGTGAATGTGAAGACTTATTTTGAGCATTCAATTTTTGGCTGGAGATGAGGATTTTCTAAAAGTTCTGGTGCTTCTACGTCACATGCTTCTACATCTAGAGCTTTCACATCTCGTGGTAGATCCAATCCTGATTCACAATCTAAAATGTTGCAAACTATGATGGATAACTTTGATTATGCTATGGATAAGGTATCAAATCTTGAAAACTATTTTTAAGGAGACATAGTGTTTATGAGGGGAAGTACAACACTTCTTTGGAAAGACTTATTAGAGATGATTAGAGTGTCGGATTTTCTCCTTATCCACGGTATACTCAGTTTGATTCTGAAAGTTTTTAGAAGGATGATGATGATGAAGGAGATGATGACGGAGACAAGGATGAGTAGAGATTGAGTTGTGTTATGTTTTATTTGAACCGTTATTTGTGTTGATGTTTATACTATTTTTTGTGTTGTTATTTGTGGTTGTAGTGAACATTATTATTAATGATTGTTGTAATTTGTATCTATGTGATGATGATATAGTAGTATGTATTTGAACTCCTTTATTTTAAATGCGTTTGTTGGTTTTTTTGAACTTATTCTTGATGCTTTAAGAAGTTTAGATAGAGCTAACCTTCATTTAAAATTTAATGCTTAAATTTTAATTTACTACCATGAATTTTCTTTTATAGTTGTGATTGTTGACCTCATTTTTGATGAGGTCTTCTCTTCTTCTCTTTAGTACTTAGGATCTAGCCTTAGGCTTTTTCTTTGACTATCTTAGAGGACTAGAATTGGGACCCACCACCTAGAATTTCAAACCACTTCTTAACTCCCTGCAAACTCCACAAACTTGACTGTAGACCCCTAATCACCTAGAGGGTTGAAATCAAGTGTGGAAGTTTAAAGGATGAGTTCCTATAGGACTCTTTGGCCTTAGGATTGCCCTGGGTGGCCTGGTCTGGTGAGGGGCTGACTTACACACACACTACACTCATACACTACACTTCCATACACCTCCTAAAACCACACCTATACCTAACTTGACCTCCTGACTCATGTAAGTGATTCACATGGATGGTCCTTAACCCCTAAGCCTTGGCTAAGAGGGTTAGGAACAACATAGTGAATGCCTCAAATGAGTCCCTTCATGGCTCATATGGGCTTGATGTGGCTTCATGGCTCAACCAAAATGATTTTATTCCAATTATATTCACCAAATCTTCAATTTTCCAAATTTTCAATTTTTGACCCCGGGACCCTACACCCGCCTAACCTACCAAATGCCCTTGAAACTACCCAAAATTTCCAAAATCACCTAAATTACCCAAAATTCTCCAAAATCATTCCCAAACATTTCCTCATCACTCAAATTGACCATCCATAACCAAAATACCAAAAATTCCAAAAATACCTCCTAATACCCTCCAAATACCCAAAATACCCCTCTTAGCCAAGAAAATCCAAAAATTCAGAAAATTCCCAGAAAATTCCAGAAAATCCAAAATATTCCCAATTTCATTTTGTTCAACTACACCATGGGCCGATTTTACCAATTTACCCCACTTTTATCAAAACCCCCAATTTGACCCATTTTAACCCAAAGTAAACCCAATGTCAAACCTAACCTACCCAATTGACCCAAATTCTGGTCCAATTCAATTCTAAACTTCAATTCAATATCCCCAACACCAATTTAGACCAAATCCAAGCCCAATTTGATTGGCATTTGGATCCAATTTCACTTTGGGCCCTAAAGCCCAAATTTGGACCCATGACCCAAACTTAGCCCAAACTAACCCAATTCAACTCCAATTAACCCCAAATCTTTTCTAAGCCTTCCTTAACATCCCCATAAACAAAAAACTAACATGATTTGCCCAAGATTTTGACCCAAACCCCACTCAAATTCAACCCAAAATAAAAAAGCCCAATTTTGACCTAAACCCAAACATAACCCAAATAGGCCCAAACCTCAAAATCAAAACCCAACCAAAGCCAAAACCTCTTTGAAACACTCCCATAAACATTTCTCAACATTTATTTTACATCAATTTCAACCCTAGCCCAACATTGGCCCAAGTTAGCCCAATTTGACCTACATTGGCCCATTTACCAAATAAACCCAAATTCAACCCAATTCAAACCCAAACCACCTTAAATCTATTTCAAATTATTCATGAAACATCCCTAAACCAAAACCAACAACTATTTGGCCCAAACTTTTACAAAATTTCCCATCCATGAACACATCCTTAAACTTAAAAGCCCACTTCCCTTAAACCTTCTTAAAAGCCCATTTCCTTCAAAATTCAAAAGCCCAAATCATCCTAAAGCCCACATGACACTTCCCCTCATCATCCATTTGATCAAAATCATCCCTAAGTTTCAAAATCATCAATTAAACCATTCCAAATCAAGCCACATGTCAAATTACCCCCTAAATGTCAAATATTTCTAAAACCCTTTTCATGAAACAAATCAACCTTTTCCCAAGCCAAATGGAGCCATGAACAAGCCATTCTCGAAGCCACATGAAGCCATTAGGGCTTTGACTTGTCATTAGTCCATTTATGGCAAGAAGAGGGGGTTCTTTCTTAAACCTCCTTTAACCCTTTTTACCCTAATCATGTCACACACTAAACCATGTTTAGCCACCTCATCATGGATGGAGACTTCACCACTCCTTCTAAGCTGACCTAAATGATTCCCTCAGACTCAAAATCGAGCTTGGAAGGGTGCACCAAGCCCAAAATGGTGGGTTGACCCAAACCAAGCCAAAGTGAGCCTTCTCCCATTCCATTTAAATCAAACTCCTTTACACATGTCAAACCTCAATTGACTGCACAAGCCTCCAGCCCTGACCCACCTGAGCTTGAGGGTGACCCATGCCTGCCGGCCAGCCGCCTGGGTCGCCGGAAAACACCATGCCCGAAACCTTGGGAGGAGCCAAATTTTGGAATTCCACCTTGCTGAGCCGCCTCACTCCAAATGGCCATTGCGAGCTGTTCTTCTCCTCACCGCAGGCAGTCGATCCCGACCATTAAACCCCCACGGGAGAGCCTCCGACCATGCCTATTTAAACCCCTCACCCTCTCGGCCAAAGAAGGTGCTGAACCAAACCTTAAGGAAACTGCGCCAAAATCACTCCGGATCACTCTCCACACATAGAGCACCCGATCCCCACCGAATTCCAGCCCAATTCCCTCCAGGTGAGCCCGATTTTGAGCTCGAACTTTAGCCCAAAAACCAGGACACTTCTTCACAGTGAGCCAATTCCCAAATTGATTGGTCCTACACCTTCACCTGGACCAAGAGGAGAAGTTCCCCACTGAAAGCCCCATCTCCGAGCCACCCGGTTGCTCCAGCCTCCAAGCTTTCGATCGGCCGTGGTCGAAGTCCAACCTGGACGATTCACTGGACCGGGAGACTTCATCCGGAGATTACTAGGATCCGATCGAAGGTGCAACAACTCTCGGATCGAAGCTTCACTTCTCCGAGCAAAGGTATGGACTCCCTCTTCTTCCCGAGCCTCCGGAGATTCTCATTTTAATTTGAGTCAATTTAAATGCATGTTTATCAGTATGGATGTGTTCGTCTCTTCGAGACGAATCCATAGAGCATAAGAACACGAAAATCCGTTGAGAATCGAGTGAGAAATTGGGGTTAGAAGGTTGACGGTCACGGGTGCACACCGGTCGTAGACGATGACCGGGAGCCGTTGGATCGCGCGTGTATCGAGCGGACGGTTCGGATTGCGCGGACCGCAGAATGTTACGTGAACCGCGGGTCCGGGACGGGCGGCTCAGATGGCGGCGCCCAATCACAGCGCGACACGTACCCCTTCGGAGCTGCCGATGTTTCGCTGGCGCCGCGTGGATAAGTAGATAAATAGGGTATTTAATGTATTTATTAAATATCAGAAACTTTAAAAATCCATAACTTTGTGTAGGAAAATCACAAAAATAAAATAAAAATACCCTCTTGCTCAGTGAACAGAGGAGAATAATGTGGAAAAGAAATCATTTAATTTCATCAAGTATTTTATTTTTTATAATTTATTTACTCTCTGCATACATTTAATTCTCCATGCATGTATACAATTCACCATGGCATGAGACCATAGGGCTTTTGAAGCCTCCGAACTTGGGAACATTCTCGAATTTTCCAAGGTCGAGAGCCACATCTCGTGAAAAGTTATTGATTTTTCAAATGCATATTGGTGTTTTGAGTATTTTAATTCCAAAAATTAGCATGTTTTGAAATAAATTCTAGGAAAATTTGGTGATGTTCCTTATGACCAGAGAACCCTAGGAAAAATAGGACTTGAGTTAATTCACTCAGATTAACCCTAATTGGCTTAAACACCCAAAATAGGTCCCTAATTAATTAGAGCTAACCATACATCAAATTGACTTGAAATCAATTCTCCACTGACCTTTAGGATCAGAGGAACCCACCATAAAATTTTGAAGTCAATTGGACTTGGTTAGCCCTATTAATTGGGTTGTTTAAGCCATTTAGTCATTTTAAACTTTAAAAATTCATAACTTTCAAAATATCTTTCAAAAATTCACCAAATTGGTTTTGGAGCCTCTCTGATATCAGGGGAATTTAAGAAAATTAAAATTTCAATTTTCTAAAAAAGTTGATTTTTAATATTATTTTAATATTTTTAATAATTAAAAAATAATAAAAATCACAAAAATAATAAAATTCACCAAAATGTCACATTTTGAATTTTAATCACTTAGGAACAAACCCCATATTTTTCTTAGGCCTATTTGGTGAGATATTAATTTTTAAAGCTCTAGGGTAATTTTAAAATTAAAAAATGTATTTTCTAGCATTTTCACTAAAATAATTATAATAAATCAAAGAAAAATCAGAAAATTGTAAAATTTAGTTCTCTGGAATCCTTGATATCAGAGAGAATTTTAAAAATTATGAAATTCATTTTTCAACTTATATTCTATTTTTAAATTAATTAATACTCCAGAACTTAAAATAATTCTAATAAATAAAATATAATTCAAAAAATCACAAAATTTGGTCCAAGTGGTCCTCTGGTCATTAGGAATGTCCCATAATTTTCTTAAGGACAGAAACTTTCCCTTGGTCATATTATTAAATTTTCCTTTGAAATCCTTATTTTCCACCAAAAATAATTATATAAATAAATTAAATACAGAAAAATCACATTTTTCTCCTCTAATGTCTTTATTGACATATGAGTGAAGTCACATAAAAATTTCAAGTTCATTTGAGCTCAATTTAGTGAGTTATGAAATTATTAGGCTTGAAGGGCAAAATGGTAATTAAAATCTTAACCCTTTAATTAAAACTTTAGGCTTAATAAAATTAATAGGTAAAATATTTGATCCTAATCTGATTTGGATGATTGAAATTTAATAATTAAAGGGTAGAAACCTACTAAACAATTTAAAATAATTGAAATAAACCTTAATTAAATAATTAATTAAATTTGGAAGAATAATGAAATTGGAATCATTAAAATAGGGATATTATTAGGAGGAGATTTGTTCTTTAATTTAAAAATCCCTAAATTAATCATCCCAATAATATTTAATTCCTAATTAAAATGATAATCCAAATTTAAGATTTAAAATGCTAAAAGACTTAATCATTAAATTAAATTAAAGTTAAATTATTTAAAACAAATTCTCTTAAAATTAAAAATTAAATAAAAAAAATTAGGAATTAAATTAAACTAAATTAAATTAAATTAAATTAAATTAAATTACATTAAATTAAATTAAATTAAATTAAATTAAATTAAATTAAATTAAATTATATTATATTATATTATATTAAATTAAATTAAATTAAATTAAATTATATTAATATTAAATTAAATTAAATTAAATTAAATTAAAACTAAATTAAATTAAATTAAATTAAATTAAATTAAATTATATTAAATTAAATTAAATCAAATTAAATTAAATTAAAACTAAATTAAATTAAATTAAATTAAATTAAATATAAAGACATGAAGAATTCAAAAATAAATCTAAAATAACTTGAACAACTATTCCAAATTTAAATCATTAATTTGAACTTAAATTTGAATCACAAATCATTAAATATCATTTTGCCCTTAGGAGCTTTTACTATTATAACTCCTAAATGGAGTATCAAGTGAAACGACACTTCACTTATAGTGACATTCAAATATCCTAGTTCACTCGAGCAAGTTAACAAAACTTGAAAACCTCTGGACGATCGATTCATTTACATAATTAAATTCATTTGGACTTAAAACAATCCTAGAAACATTGAAAAGATGTTTAAGATTCTTCTTAAGCACTTCCTCAATATGATAGGATATTTATAAGAACAATTGAACTTAATTGTTCTTTGATGAAGAAAATCGTCTTCAAACCAAAATTGAAGACCCAGACGTAATAGGAGATGACTAGCTATAGGATTAGGAATTTGGTAGAAAACCATAACCCTTACCTTAGCTTTACCTAGGAACTTGCTTAAATGTTCTAATCGTGTTTTAAGTGCAGCTTGGAATGACGGGAAGACCCTCCAGGTACGCTTTTATTTTATTGCTATTTACTCTATTGCAATTTATTTTATTGCAAATGCACTTTACTTTTCTTGCATGATAAAACAACAGTTGCATGAAAACCTACACCTTTAGGACAGAAACCAAAACTGAAACCCATAACTAAATTAAAAGACACTACAAGATAAAATTCACCGCCACAATATTCAAAATATAAAACAACTCAAAATTTAATCACAAACAGAACAACAAAACTACAACTATAACTAAATTAAAACGTCTTGTTGGATGATCGGGAATACCTCGGATGATGTAACCTACGTGTTGTTAACGGGATTTCCCACGGTCTAAATGAAAGTGTGGAACTCATTCGATTGAGTTTAGCAAATTCATCCGGACTAAGTGAATCCGATAAAAATAATGATGCGGAAGGATGGAACCGTGGGATCTTAACCGTGTTGTTATAATCAACTTTAAGATTTGTTTTAATTAAAACACAAAAAAAAAAACTTGGAAATTAAGACTTCTCTAAACCAAAACACTTTTCTCATCCCCTGATTTATGATTTCTAAAACTAAACCTCTGCAACAACAAGGAGCTCGGAGCATGGTGGGCGAGCACGGCCATCGTCGTCAAGCAAACTCGAATCTACTTCAAGAAACTTTCCTAGAATTAAACAACAAAGCCATAGGACTTCGAGGTAGTTTGCCTAGTGCAACATAAATTCTCAACTCTTCGTTAGGCATTTGCATGATCATATCATGTAAATTAAGCCCTAACTGGTCTTAGGATTCCGAGGTAGTCGTCCGATACGACATAAACCCTCATATCTTCTAAAGCTATTTGTATGATTCTATCATATAAATATAAGCCCTAATTAATTAAAATTGGCAAGATTAAAACATTAAATGAACATTAGGACTTTCCTAAATTCAAGCCAAACAATAGGATTGTCGGGAGATTATCGAAGTTCACTTCGAATCATTAATTTCTCCTACTTTTCTTCCTTTGAATTCCCAAAATAAAATGTTCCAAACTTGATCCATTCCCTATTGAGATTCAAAAAAATTCAATCCTTTAAAAACTTAAACTTTGAAATTCTTGAGAGCAGAATTATTGATTATTATCGAGAGTTTTCTTAGGTGATTCCCGTCACTTAAGATGTAATTAACTATAGGGGCTTGCCCTTATAGGGAATTGTAAAGAACCCAGGTAATATAAACCCTGTTTAATGTTTTTTTCATATTAGGCAGGGGAATTTGTCGGCTTATAAAATTGGTTCGCAGACCAAACGGATGTCACGAAATCTTCTAGTTTATTTAACCGAGCCCCACCATCAAGCAGTGTGTCTATCCTTAGGGATAGATACACGGTTTGTGATGTGGTGCTCGTTTATATAAACTATTCGGGATGTGAGATCAGTTTGATTTCATATCTTAAAATTTTCAAATTTAAAATTATTTTCAACATAAAATACTACTTTTCAAATTATTTATTTAAATTAAATTAAAAATGCGCCGACAGTTTCTGTAGGCGACCTCTTTCCAAAATAAAACACATAACCCGAAAATATGCCGACAACTTCTGGCGACTCCGTTGGGGAAAATTCCTCTCTCCATTTTAATCGAATAACTCTGTTTTCAAAAATCGGTAGTGCATCCATGTCCCTTATGGATCAAACTACCCTTCTTTCCGTTGGGATACTATGTTCATTTCTACCTTGAACAAGTATAACCAACATTCTCTCGGATTTAGGAGCCACTGTTTGGACACCCCTAAACAGAGAGGTTCCGAGATCCTTTTACCTCATTTCTGAGGTGGGGTGGACCCCCAATAGGTGTTAGTTTAGGAGTGATCCTCCGAGTCGAGAAGTCTTGCTTAAGACTCTCTTTTCCTTTCCAACTCCGACTCAGATTCCTTACCTTCTCTACACCTTTGAACACTCCGTTCTAAATAAACAAACCCTCTAATAAGTGATTCTTTTAATAAGTGATTCCTTTTTATAAATACATGAACAAGAATGAGTTCGGACTTTTTTTCAATTCCTTTCTTTTCGTCCTAAAGAAAAGAAGCATAACTTGGGACTGACAACCGGAATCTACCTCGCGAAATGGAAGCCCCGAAGCCGATTTTCTCTTTTACCAATGGATCGGACTTCGCCTGTCTATAAGGATGAGCCGCCCGACAATGGAATCATCCGATTTGGACAAGGATTTGAAAACACGAACGTCAAGATCACCGACGTCACCCTCTTTGCACCGACGAACAAGGTATCCGAAGCCGAGGAGCCGCCGCTCGAGTTCAACCTTAGGTCGACCCAAGAATTCCCTCCTCTCGCAAAGGATCCCGACTAAGAAGAATACTGCCGTCCGCAGGAGGACCGTTCTTACTACCCCTATCGCTCTAGTTGTTTCGCACCTACCCCGACTTTTGCCAAATCAAAGGGGAAAGAAATCCGGAATTATGATGGACCCGTTACCGTGGAGGGTACGGATCTTCCCGTAAGACCTTCATTTTCGAAATCGGGTCCGGTTCAAAGATTCCGTCACCGACAAGGACCCAAAGAAGAAACGAAATGAAGGATCGCTAAAGAAGCCGTAGCCGCCGAAATTGCTTTCCTAGAGGAAATTCCGGAACCGCGAATATACACCGCTGCTCGAATACATACCACTCTTGGGAGGAAGCGAGTTTCATCCCCTCTCCGCCGCATGAAGATGAAGAAAATATTCGCAAGATTGTCGCCACATTACCACGACCCGCATATTACAACGATAGCCGCAAGAAAAGAACTAGAACTACGCCGTTTGCTCGACCGCAAACTTTGGTAGAAAAGTTAGCAAAGAAGGAAAACCGCCCCGTATCGGAAATTCTACGAAGGATAGGGCGGGTGCCGCTCAAATCCCGTCTTGGGCCCCGAGTAGAACCCGCCATCATGACGGAAAAGCCAAGTAAAAGAATGAAGGCTAGTCCGCCCGTTGTCGTCTCAGGATTACAAATTAGGGAGGATACCACCTTCCAGCATTTGGCCGACAGACCATCTGGTCCTAGACCTTCTGATGTTAGAAGGATGGTATGGCGTCCCACTACCGGACAGTTGAGATTGAAGCAGCAGCCCGAGAAAGAAAGTCTCGTCAGGAGACTCGAATCGAAGAAAGTGCTACCGCGATGAAGGGGACTCGTGAGAAGGGGACCCGGCAGCCTATCGCACGACAACCACGAAGACACACAGGAAGCCCCGCTAGAAGATGCCATGGAAAAGTTGAGAACCGATATCCGACGATTGGCAAAAGAAAGAGAAGAAAAGTTCGGAGACGAGATTGATTCATCGGAATGCATGGACGACGAATACGCAGAAATCAATATGGTCGAGACACGAGCTTCATCAGCTTCGCAAGGTGCTCCTGCAGCCGCAGAGAGAGAGGAGCCAGAACTTATGAGAAGGCAGCTTCAGGAGAAAGACGACACGATCGCTCAAATGGCGAAAAGGATGGAAGAGATGGCCATAGCTCTGGCCACTCTGCAGAGTCAAGTACAACCACATAGAGAGACACCCCCGAAGTCATTCACATTGTAGACGGAGGAAAGGAGATTACGTCCGTCAATGGGGATGATCGACTGAAAAAGGATACAACACAAAGTATGATTCCCGAAAAGGATATCAAGAACTTAGTGGAACGACGAGTGCGAGAAGCCTTAGCACAATCGAAGAGCGGGACATCCATTCGGACGGGTAGACCTTACCCAGAAGAATTCGACGTTGTCCAATACCCGAAAGGCTTCGTACCACCTCTGTTCAAGACCTTCGACGGAACCGGGAACCCCCGACAGCATGTGGCACACTTTCGTGCCAGTTGTTGCAACGCCGGTGGAAGTGACGCTTTACTCTTCCGACAGTTCGTCGTCAGCTCGTCGAGAATCGCCTTCGACCGGTATGCGGAATTACCAAATGGTTCGGTGAAGACGTTCTCGCAGCTAGAAAACCTCTTCATCAAGCGATTCGCCGGAGCTCGACACCACATCACTATAGGTGATTTAGTGGTAGAGAAACAAAAGCCGAATGAAACTTTGGTGGATTACATACTTCGATGGAGGAACTTAAGCATGAAGTGTGAACCACAACTCGCAAGAACAACACGCGTATCGACATTTTACTTAAAAGCATTCACGGCCCGATAGCACTTCTCCTCAAGGGATTCACTATTAAGACTTTTGAGAAGTTGTTAAGCAAGGCCGGAAGCTTGCAAGAAGAGGCGAAGCAATTAAGTTTCGCCGACAAGACGGACAAACAAAAGCCTGTAAAGACTTTTGAAAAGAAATCTGGGATCGTTGCAGCAGTTGATAAAGGCAAGCAACCGATGCAAATACCACCAGAACGGCCGCAGCAACCACAACAAAATTACCAGCAACCCCGGCCCAGCTATCAGTCATCTCCGCAGTATGAACAACCACCTCGTCCGCAACGTACATTAAGAGAGCTTTTGAGCAGAGAATATCCGTTCAAGAATGAAGCAGTGCCGAAAATGTTCCGTAGTCTGATGAAGACTCCAGATTTCCAGCTGCCAGAGCCTAAAAGACCAGAGGAAGTCAACAAGAAAGGTGATCCCAACTTTGCCCTTACCACCGGATGCTTGGGCACAAAATAGAAGATTGCATTACCTTCAAAAGTTGGCTCAATGACAACCTTCGGAAAGGGAATATAACGATCCCGAAGGAGTACATGAAGGAACCCCAGAAAGGAGGTTCCATCAATGTTGTCTCGACTGATCCCATCATTCCGATAGATCCCTATACGACTGACGATGGATGGACTACCGCTTGGACGAGGTCTTCGAAAAAGATTTTAGACAGCATCCAAACCGCTTCGGTGCAAGCTTCAATTCAGAGTTTGAAACCTGTTAAGCCGGTACTATCACTTGCGATAGAAGAACCACCTCAACAGGAGATGATTGAAGAGAAGAAGAAAATCGACGAAGAAGAGAAGACTGAGGCACCTAAGGCTAGACTAGGGGCTGCTTATCCTAGGATAGTTGTTTCCGATTCGGGGAGAAATCCCTCGAACCCCCGACTCGTATGATTATCCGCTCACTTCGGTGGGATCATATAATGATAAGGGTGATGGCGTTGGCTACGTTTTGATCGTTTCTAACGATTACGTAACTAACGATAATCCGGATATCGATTTCGATACCAACGACAATTCTCAAATCATACACGATCTCGACGAGCAAAATAACGAAGAAGACATCCATCAAGGAGGCTACGAGAGTTCAACAAGCAACGAATCTATCTCGCGAGTTTCGAGGAGCTCCAGATCACGATAGAGTTAGAGCCTTCGGACTGCGAAGCTAATCCGGAAGAGCCTGTCATTCCGATTCAAGAAGAGACACCGGCAAGCTCAAGAATAGGTTCAGAGGAAATTACAGAAGTCAACTTAAGAAGTGGAAAAGTACTACCTCCGAGAATGAGTCCAAAGGACAAAGGAAAGCAGGTGGTTGTTCAAGAAGAACCAACCCTAGCAGAAGGAATACCCATTCGAGAAGAAAACGAGGCACATGAAAATAAAGTGGACTACAACGTGCTAGCCCATCTTAGGAAACTACCGGCCAAACTGAGCATCTACGACGCTCTCATCTTATCAAAGGAGATGAGAGAAGCTCTGATCAAGGCCTTACTTGATCCAGAAATTGCTTAGCTCAAATGGCCGGAGAGTCCTTAGATGAGGTTTGCTCGTTAAAGGAACAACGAGGTGTTACCTTCACGGACGATGACCTACTACTTGGAACGGCAGATCACAACCGACCGTTGTACATTTCGATTACAATTGGGAAGTTTACGCTCTCCGCAGTATTGGTGGATCCAGGAGCATCAATCAATATAATGAATCTTCGAACGCTAGCATACTTGGAAATTGATGCTCGCGAGCTCGAAGCGGACAAAATGTTATTAAGAGGATTCAACCGTAAAGGAGAAAGAGCCCTCGGATCAATAACACCGCTAATGAAGACCGGCGACTTAGCAAAGACAACCCCGAAATTTCACATAATTGATTCGAAACGTCGTTCAACGCTCTACTTGGGCCGACCATGGATACATGAAAACAGGATGGTACCATCATCTCTACATCAATGCATTAAATACTACGATGGAGGGGAACAGAGTGTATCAAAGGTGACTTACAACCGTTCTCCGTACATGAAATCGGAATCCATGAGGATGCGACTTATTATGCACCGCCGAAGAAAACAATCTTCTCCGGAGATACCATAACAAATGAAGCAAAGAAAGTTCGGGACAACGAAGAACCCGAAGTTCTAGTCCAACGACTCACTCACCACTCCCTTACAACGAAGATGGTGAAGGTTTCTCCACAACTCGCATCCGAGGTCGAGGCCGGGGACGAGGTCGTGGCGAGACGTTAGGACGATTGGACGGAGGAAACCGACCATCAATGTCAATCGGGAAGATAGTTCGAAGAAGAAAAAGAAATCAAACAAGAAGCATCGACAATAAGTCGAAAGAAGCCGCAATTCAAAATCCCTATTGAAGATGAAAGAAACGAAGAATATAAATCGATGTACGAGAAGATTAACCACTATGTACATACTATGACCCTGACCCCGATCCATTCTAATAAGATCGAGGGTATGGAGGTCAAAGAGGTACGTAGCGGTGGTGCAAAGCCCATCAAATTCTACCGTGGTGCTCCTTCCTCCAAAACCGAAAATATTGTACAACTTGAAGATGCTACTTCATCGGAATTAATGGAATTGCCTTTCGAGTGGTACTCTCCCCGTGTTCAAAATTTAATTCAACGTGGTTTCTTACCTCGACAGGTGGACAAAAGGTCAATCTCAACATTTTGAAAAATTATGGAATAATTCCGGTCGTCCACCCAATTCGAAGCATGGTCTCGGATTCGGCACGATGAGGATCGGCTGACGATACCGAATTTTGCTTGGATTGTCACTTGCGAATCTAATGAAAACCGCATGGAAACTACGGAAGAGCTCGAAGATTTACAAATTGGAGATGCTCCACCGTAGTTCGAAGAGGAGATCAAATCTACAATAGATGAGTTAACGGAAGTTAACTTAGGTACTAGCGAAGAACCTAGACCTACCTTTGTTAGCTCTTTACTCAATAAAGAAGACTCCGAAGAAATAATCAAGTTATTAATGGAATTCAAAGACTGTTTTGCTTGGAGCTACGATGAGATGCCAGGTTTAGCTCCAGAGGTCGCAGTCCATAAGCTAGGGGTGGATCCCCGCTTCGGTCCCGGTCGGACAAGGTCCCGGAAGAATGCGTCTAGAAATCGAACAACAAGTCATAGCCGAAGTTAAGAAGCTAATAGACGCTAAATTTGTCCGTGAAGAACAATACCCGACTTGGTTAGCCAACGTGGTACCGGCCGTGAAGAAGAATGGTCGGATCGGAATTTGTGTGGACTTCGGAGATTTAAACAAGGCATGTCCAAAAGATGAATTCCCTCTACCGATCCCGGAATTAATGATCGACATTGCTTCAACACATGAAATATTCTCATTCATGGATGGATCTTCGAGATACAACCGGATAAAAATGGCTCCGGAAGATGAAAAGCTTACAAGCATTCGTAACGCCGATCGGAGTATATTGCTACACAAGTGATGCCATTCGGATTGAAGAACGCAAGAGCAACCTACCAAAGAGCAATGACAAGAATTTTTGATGATCTCATCCATAATCAAGTCGAATGCTACGTGGACGATGTGGTCATCAAAAGCAAAGTAAAGGACAACCACTTGTATGATTTGAGAATTGTTTTCGAACGATTAAGACAATTTAACCTTAAGATGAATCCCTTAAAATGCGCCTTCGGCGTCACCTCCGGAAATTCTTAGGATTCGTTGTCCGACATCGTGGAATTGAAATCGACCCGGAGAAGATTAAAGCTATCTTAGAAATGCCGCCTCCCAAAACCTTAAAACAACTACGATCTTTTCAAGGGAAGCCGGCATATCTTCGACGCTTTATCTCAAACTCGTCGAGTAGGTGTCGACCTTTCTCGACACTAGTTAAAAAGGACGCCAAATTTATTTGGGAAGAGAAATGCCGGAGGGCCTTCGAGGACATTAAACAATACTTAATGACACCTCCCGTCCTAGCGGCCCCGGTCTCGAGTAGACCGCGATACTTTACACCGCGGCTTTAGACGACTCTCTCGGAGCCCCGTTAGCCTGTGTCAATGATGAGGGTAAAGAAAATGCTCTTTACTACTTAAGTCGTCGTTTGCTTCCGACGGAAATAAGGTATCCCGCAATTGAAAAGCATTGTTTGGCCTCGATCTTTGCCGCTCAAAAGCTCGTGCATTACATGCTTTCTCACAAGGTCAACCTAATCTCGAAGTTTAATCCATCGCAATACTTGATGACTCGTCCAACGCTTTCCGACGGACTTGCCGGATGGTCAATGATATTATTGCAATTCGATATAACTTTCGTGCCTCTTCGTGCCGTAAAGGGACGGATCTTAGCGGACTTCCTTGCAAGACACCCTTTACGGCGAATCTCCTCTCAACGACGATCCGCCGGATGAACAAATAATGAACCTAGAAGACCTCGATGATCGACGTTGGGAATTATATTTCGACGGAGCATCTTCAAGCACATAAAGACGAAGAATCGCAAGTGATAGTGCCCGGTAAGGCAGGAATCGGGCTAATTTTTATAACACCGGAGCGGGGGATGTTAAGATACTCCTACCACTGACGTAACCATGTACAAACAACGAAGCAGAATACGAAGCCCTCATAACGGAGCCGGAATTAACCATTCAAATGGGGATAACAAACATCAACATCTACGGGGATTCACGGTTAATCATTCAACGGATCGCGGACAAGATAGAATTTTAAAGCCAAGACTCGAACAATACTTCCAGTATGCCATACAGCTGTTGGAACAGATTCCAAATGTGACAATCTATAAAATTCCCAGAAAAGAAAACGCTTTAGCAGATGCGCTAGCCCGTCTCGCAAAAGAATTTGCTCGTTTGCAAGATGAATCAGTGGAAGTGTCAGTTCACGGACGTCGAGTCCTATCACAGCTCGACATGGACACGATACACAAATCAAAAAAAGAAAAAGGATCAATTGCAGCAGTGACAGAAAACACGGAAGATTGGCGACAACCATTAATGGATTACCTGCAGACAGGAAAACTACCAGATGATAGGTCGCTAGCCCATCAGATCAAGAAAAGAACTCTGTCCTATGCATTAATAAACAACACATTATACAGAAGGTCTTTTGATCAAATGTGGCTAAGGTGCCTAAGCGGGTCCGAGGCCCGTGAAATTGTTAAAGAGATACATTCAGGACTCTGTGGCGCTCACCGGTCGGGTCCAAAGATGAAAATGAAAATTAAAAGACTAGGGTACTACCGGCTCTCGATGATGACCGACCGCATGAAAATCGCCAAGAGCCGTCATCGGTGCCAAGTGCACGGAGTGGTTCTACACCAACCTCCAAATGTGCTACATCCGACAATCGCATCGTGGCCATTTGAATGTTGGGGCACGGATATAGTGGGTCCAATAGAATCACCATCTTCGAAAGGACATCGCTTCATTCTTGCGGCTACGGATTACTTTTCCGAGTGGGCGAGGCGGCTCCACTTAGAGAAGTGAAAGCACACCACGTGCTACGCTTTTTAAGAACCAAGTTGTCTACCGTTTCGGGGTGCCGCGCGAGATCATCTCGGATAATGGGTCGGCATTCGAAGCACGCAAATCAACAATTTTGTCGGGAGACACGGAATCGACTGGCGATACTCAACAATTTACTACCCAAGAGCAAACGGCCTCGCTGAGGCTTTTAATAAAACTCTCGTTCAAATCTTAAAGAAAACCTTGGACGATAATAAGAGAAGTTGGCACGAGAAGTTGTTAGAAGCCTTATGGGCCTACCGGACAACCTTCGAACTCCTACGCAAGCTACACCTTATGCTGCGGTGTATGGGTCCGAGGCGTTGTTACCGTTAGAGGTTCGAGCTTTCTTCACTCGAATTGCGTGCTGCAAATAAAATCACAACAGAAGAGAACGCCAAATTACGACTCGAAGAATTAGAGAGCCTGGAAGGGAAAAGACTTGCAGCGCAATAGAATTTAGAACTATACCAAGCTAAGATGGTTCAAGCCCATGATAAACTGGTCCGCCCAAGAACCTTCAAAGTTGGTGATTTAGTTCTCGTTCTCAAAAGACCTATTCTTGCACACCGCAAGATAGGAGGAAAATTTGAACCCACTTGGGAAGGACCGTTTGTGGTTGAAGCAAGTATACTCGGGAGGTTCCTACCGGCTAGTGAATCGCCGTGGAGAACGACATATGCTTCCGATCAATGGACGATACTTGAAAAAGTACTACGCTACCTGATGTTTCGAAGGAGTGAATTCTTCAACCCTAAGAAACACGGGCAAAGTAATTACTTATGATTGGGTCCGAACCCAAAAAATAATAAAATGTGCTAAAATAAATAAAATCCTGATAATGAAATTCTCCTTGTTTTCTTTTCCAAATCAAAATCTCTTACCTGATCTTATCCCACCTCATTCCTGTTAAGTTTAAAAATATAAGAATAATAAAAAAATGTCTTTAATAAACATTTTCTTAATGTTCTTGTTCTTAGTACAGCCCCTGATCCTTTTCCTTGTCTTTTCGCAGGGAAATGTCGAACGGGCGGTTGGTCCTGAACTTTAAGAATGGCGTAAGCCTTGCACTCGATGAAAAGAGGGTGAAAGATGGAGCGATAATCGAGATTGACTCGGATTTCGCACCAGCAGAGCCTACGAGTACGAAGAAAGTGACCGGGTCCCGGTTGACCGAGAAGAACCGCCCGGACGGACAAGTGATGAAAGTAGGTGGCCCAAGCCACCAATCCAAAGAAGAAGAAAAGAAAGACAAACATTGAAGAAAATAAGAAAATGAAGTCCGTAGTCGCTACAAGCAGAAGGCGAGCTTGTCGCCGCCGCGCCCACAGAGATTCAAGAAGTTCGAAGAGCTACTCTCACAGCAACGCAACGAAGAAATAAGAATCGCCGTATCCGTAAGATGTTAACAAAACTAGCTGCGGACCAGCGCGATGAGACAGTTGCTAATGTCAGTGCATACACTTCAAGGACACCGGTTCACCAGGAACCTGAAGAAAGGAGGCCAGCTCCTAGGATAACAGAAAGAACCAGGGAAATCTCCAGAAGATCAGAAGAAAGAAGGCTACCACGCCACCGGATAGAACCACCAATGATGCATGACCTTGTTGCAGAAGCAACCCCGGGGGATGTCCCGACAAGCATCATCCCTGAGGAGCTAAGGTATGCAGGAGAACGTGAAGGGATTGAACCGTATATTCCACAATATGTCACCAGGCCTCGCCATCTGCAGATCATTCCGGAATACGAGCTGGAGAGAATGCGGAATGTTGAAAAGAAAACCTTCGAATACTTCGAGAGAATTAAAGGCGTACGAATCAATATACTAGAGGGCCTCGAGCTACATACGGACGTATTCTCGTAGTATGAACAGCGAAGAAATCGTGGATTGCATCCGGGATTTGAAGAGAATGGGCCGAGCGGGCCGCCTAAGGGAAAACACATACTCGAACCCCGGAGATGGATGCCGGGGAAGGGAAGAATCACAATACAATGTGGATGCTGTTACAACTTTGCGGAGGACTAGAAGGGAAACCCACCGGGAATACTCCGTCATGGGCAAGTGGATCCGATGCCATTAGTCATCAAGAGAATGGTAAAGAGATTGATAACATGGAGGGTATTGCCAGCAGATTGCATACCCAATAGCTGCATTATCAACATCTACAAACAGGGTGATCGCATACCCCCACACATAGATCACCACGACTTTGTCGACCTTTCGCACGCTCTCTTTTCCCGAGCGAGTGTAACATCATGTTCGGATCCGATCTCCGGATAGCAGGCCCGAGTGAGTTCCGAGGGCCAAGAAAGATACCACTACCGGTAGGTTCCGTCATGATACCGAAGGGCAACGGAGCAGATATCGCTAAGCATTGCATACCGTGAGTACCAGTGAAGCGGATCTCGCTTACGTTCGAAGGATGGACGACAGGAAGACACCTTACCATTTCCAGCCCGTACCCGGAGCTAGAGAGCCTCCGGCCTTACGTAGCTGTGAGTTACATGGAAAATATCACACCTCCAATGTACATCCATACGGCATCCTTGCCAAGGATGGCTTGGAAGGTGATGTTATTAACCATGTACCCCACTATTCAGACATGGATTTTTGACAGATGCTTCTTTGGATGGATCGACAAAGATCATACACAGTCCGTTTTTGAGTTTACATGGATTGTATGAAATATATTCCAGATCAAGATGTATGATGTATCTTCTACATGATTGGAATGAAAGTGACCACGTCACATTTTTGGCCTTCACCTCTTTTGTGCAAATTGATTGGGAAACGCCGTTAAAGTTAAATGAACTTCGAACAAAGAACAGAAAAAGAATAAAGAAAAGAGAATAAAAAAAAACTTTCCTTAAAAAAAAAAAAAAAAATCTAGAAAAAATGACAAACACCAAATTCACATGAACATTAAACAAACGATAAAATAAAATTTGAATCATTAAAAGATAAACAAAATCAACATAAATGTTAAATCAAATTCTCAATCAAATTTCAAATGTGATCTTCCAAATTTCAAATCAAATTCTCAATCAAATTTCAATCGAGTTCAAGCTCATCCTCCCAAATTCAAGTTCAATCTTTCCAGATTCCAAATCTCAAATTCGATCTTCCAGATCTTAAATCAAATCTCAGTCAAATTTCAAATCTCAAATTCGATCTTTCCAGATCTCACATCAAACCTCAGTTCAAATTCAAACTTTTGGGTCGAGGATTTTACATCCAAGACTGCACTGCTTTAGGATTCTTTCCCTATTGCACTGAAATACATCAAATTCAAACTTTTGGGTCGAGGATTTTACATCCAAGACCGCACCGCTTTAGGATTCTTTCCTATTGCACTCGAAATACATCAAATTCAAACTTTTGGGTCGAGGATTTTACATCCAAGACTCGCACCGCTTTAGGATTCTTTCCTATTGCACCGAAATACATCAAATTCAAACTTTTGGGTCGAGGATTTTACATCCAAGACCGCATCGCTTTAGGATTCTTTCCCTATTGCACCGAAATACATCAAATTCAAACTTTTGGGTCGAGGATTTTACATCCAAGACCGCACCGCTTTAGGATTCTTTCCCTATTGCACCGAAATACATCAAATTCAAACTTTTGGGTCGAGGATTTTACATCCAAGACTCGCACCGCTTTAGGATTCTTTCCCTATTGCACCGAAATACATCGTATTCAAACTTTTGGGTCGAGGATTTTACATCCAAGACTCGCACTCGCTTTAGGATTCTTTCCCTATCGCACCGAAATACATCAAATCAAATTCCCTGGGTTAAGGATTTTACATCCGAGACCGCATTGCTTTAGGATCATTTCCCTATCGCAATGAAATACATCAAAATCAAACTCTTGAGGTTAAGGATTTTACATCCAATACCGCATTACTCTGCGATCTTTCCTCATTGTAATGATCCAATCCAATCGATTCGATCTTCTTTTGGGGTTGAAGATGTTACATCTAAAACTTCAAAATTCCAATTTTTATTTCAAATCAAATCCCTTCGAATTAATCTTAACAAAACTTCAATCTAAATTGAAACTCCAATTTGAAATCTAAACTCACACATCATGACTTGAACATGAAACAAAATAAAGTCTAAATCGAAATTTCTCCCAGATCATGTAATTTGGGATTCACCTCCTTTTCCTTTCCCCAGCGAGAGTTCAGGAATCTCTAGTCCCAGAGATATACTTGACACTCCCCAGCGGAAACTCTTCTACTTCGTCCTAAGTTTGTTACTTGGACATCTGTGTTGGTTTTGTTGATCGCTTCGGTCAACACCAATACGCGCGGTGTGCTCCGTCAGCTCACCACACCTATTGGGGGTCCATTTGTTGACCTCATTTTTGATGAGGTCTTCTCTTCTTCTCTTTAGTACTTAGGATCTAGCCTTAGGCTTTTTTCTTTGACTATCTTAGAGGACTAGAATTGGGACCCACCACCTAGAATTTCAAACCACTTCTTAACTCCCTGCAAACTCCACAAACTTGACTGTAGACCCCTAATCACCTAGAGGGTTGAAATCAAGTGTGGAAGTTTAAAGGATGAGTTCCTATAGGACTCTTCGGCCTTAGGATCGCCTCTGGTGGCCCAGTCCGGTGAGGGGCCGACTTACACACACACTACACTCATACACTACACTTCCATACACCTCCTAAAACCACACCTATACCTAACTTGACCTCCCGACTCATGTAAGTGATTCACATGGATGGTCCTTAACCCCTAAGCCCTCGCAAGAGGGTTAGGAACAACATAGATGAATGCCTCAAATGAGTCCCTTCATGGCTCATATGGGCTTGATGTGGCTTCATGGCTCAACCAAAATGATTTTATTCCAATTATATTCACCAAATCTTCAATTTTCCAAATTTTCAATTTTTGACCCCGGGACCCTACACCCGCCTAACCTACCAAATGCCTCGAAACTACCCAAAATTTCCAAAATCACCTAAATTACCCAAAATTCTCCAAAATCATTCCCAAACATTTCCTCATCACTCAAATTGACCATCCATAACCAAAATACCAAAAATTCCAAAAATACCTCCCAATACCCTCCAAATACCTAAAATACCCCTCTTAGCCAAGAAAATCCAAAAATTCAGAAAATTCCCAGAAAATTCCAAAAAATCCCAAATATTCCCAATTTCATTTTGTTCAACTAAACCATGGGCCGATTTTGCCAATTTACCCCACTTTTATCAAAACCCCCAATTTGACCCATTTTAACCCAAAGTAAACCCAATGTCAAACCTAACCTACCCAATTGACCCAAATTCTGGTCCAATTCAATTCTAAACTTCAATTCAATATCCCCAACACCAATTTAGACCAAATCCAAGCCCAATTTGATTGGCATTTGGATCCAATTTCACTTTGGGCCCTAAAGCCCAAATTTGGACCCATGACCCAAACTTAGCCCAAACTAACCCAATTCAACTCCAATTAACCCCAAATCTTTTCTAAGCCTTCCTTAACATCCCCATAAACAAAACACTAACATGATTTGCCCAAGATTTTGACCCAAACCCCACTCAAATTCAACCCAAAATCAAAAAGCCCAATTTTGACCTAAACCCAAACCTAACCCAAATAGGCCCAAACCTCAAAATCAAAACCCAACCAAAGGAAAAACCTCTTTGAAACACTCCCATAAACATTTCTCAACATTTATTTTACATCAATTTCAACCCTAGCCCAACATTGGACCAAGTTAGCCCAATTTGACCTACATTGGCCCATTTACCAAGTAAACCCAAATTCAACCCAATTCAAACCCAAACCACCTTAAATCTATTTCAAATTATTCATGAAACATCCCTAAACCAAAACCAACAACTATTTGGCCCAAACTTTTACAAAAATTCCCATCCATGAACACATCCTTAAACTTAAAAGCCCACTTCCCTTAAACCTTCTTAAAAGCCTATTTCCTTCAAAATTCAAAAGCCCAAATCATCCTAAAGCCCACATGACACTTCCCCTCATCATCCATTTGATCAAAATCATCCCTAAGTTTCAAAATCATCAATTAAACCATTCCAAATCAAGCCACATGTCAAATTACCCCCTAAATGTCAAATATTTCTAAAACCCTTTTCATGAAACAAATCAACCTTTTCCCAAGCCAAATGGAGCCATGAACAAGCCATTCTCAAGCCACATGAAGCCATGAGGGCTTTGACTTGTCATTAGTCCATTTATGGCTAGAAGAGGGGGTTCTTTCTTAAACCTCCTTTAACCCTTTTTTACCCTAATCATGTCACACACTAAACCATGTTTAGCCACCTCATCATGGATGGAGACTTCACCACTCCTTCTAAGCCGACCTAAATGATTCCCGCAACTCAAAATCGAGCTTGGAAGGGTGCACCAAGCCCAAAATGGTGGGTTGACCCAAACCAAGCCAAAGTGAGCCTTCTCCCATTCCATTTAAATCAAACTCCTTTACACATGTCAAACCTCAATTGACCGCACAAGCCTCCAGCCCCGACCCACCCGAGCTTCGAGGGTGACTCCGACTCGGCCGGCCGGCCACCCGGTCGCCGGAAAACACCATGCCCGAAACCTCGGGAGGAGCCAAATTTTGGAATTCCACCTTGCCGTAGCCGCCTCACTCCAAATGGCCATTGCAGCTGTTCTTCTCCTCACCGAAGCAATCGATCCCAACCATTAAACCCCCCAGGAGAGCCTCCGACCATGCCTATTTAAACCCCTCACCCTCTCGGCCAAAGAAGGTGCTGAACCAAACCTTAAGGAAACTCGCCAAAATCACTCCGCATCACTCTCCACACATAGAGCACCTGATCCCCACTGAATTCCAGCCCCGATTCCCTCTAGCTGAGCCCAATTTTGAGCTCAAACTTTAGCCCAAAAACCAGGACACTTCTTCACAGTGAGCCAATTCCCAAATTGATTGGTCCTACACCTTCACTGGACCAAGAGGAGAAGTTCCCCACTGAAAGCCCCATCTCCGAGCCACCCGGTTGCTCCGGCCTCCAAGCTTTGTGATCGGGCTGTGGTCGAAGTCCAACCTGGACAATTCACCGGACCGGGAGACTTCATCCGGAGCTTACTAGGATCCAATCGAAGGTGCAACAACTCTCGGATCGAAGCTTCACTTCTCGCGAGCAAAGGTATGGACTCCCTCTTCTTCCCGAGCCTCCGGAGATTCTCATTTTAATTTGAGTCAATTTAAATGCATGTTTACCGTATGGATGTGTTCGTCTCTTCAAGACGAATCCATAGAGCATAAGAACACGAAAATCCGTCGAGAATCGAGTGAGAAATTAGGGTTAGAAGGTTGACGGTCACGGGTGCACACCGGCCGTAGACGATGACCGAGAGCCGTTGGATCGCGCGTGTATCGAGCGGACGGTTCGGATTGCGCCGGACCGCAGAATGTTACGTGAACCGCGGGTCCCGGGACGGCCGACTCGGATGGCGGCGCCCAATCACAGCGCGACACGTACCCCTTCGGAGCTGCCGATGTTTCGCTGGCGCCGCGTGGATAAGTAGATAAATAGGGTATTTAATGTATTTATTAAATATCAAAAACTTTAAAAATCCATAACTTTGTGTAGGAAAATCACAAAAATAAAATAAAAATACCATCTTGCTCAGTGAACAGAGGAGAATAATGTGGAAAAGAAATCATTTAATTTCATCAAGTATTTTATTTTTTATAATTTATTTACTCTCTGCATACATTTAATTCTCCATGCATGTATACAATTCACCATGGCATGAGACCATAGGGCTTTTGAAGCTCTCTGAACTTGGGAACATTCCCTGAATTTTCCAAGGTCAGAGGCCACATCTGTGAAAAGTTATTGATTTTTCAAATGCATATTGGTGTTTTGAGTATTTTAATTCCAAAAATTAGCATGTTGTGAAATAAATTCTAGGAAAATTTGGTGATGTTCCTTATGACCAGAGAACCCTAGGAAAAATAGGACTTGAGTCAATTCACTCAGATTAACCCTAATTGGCTTAAACACCCAAAATAGGTCCCTAATTAATTAGAGCTAACCATACATCAAATTGACTTGAAATCAATTCTCCACTGACCTTTAGGATTAGAGGAATCCACCATAAAAGTTTGAAGTCAATTGGACTTGGTTAGCCCTATTAATTGGGTTGATTAAGTCATTTAGTCATTTTAAACTTTAAAAATTCATAACTTTCAAAATATCTTTCAAAAATTCACCAAATTGGTTTTGGAGCCTCTCTGATATCAGGGGAATTTAAGAAAATTAAAATTTCAATTTTCTAAAAAAGTTGATTTTTAATATTATTTTAATATTTTTAATAATTAAAAAATAATAAAAATCACAAAAATAATAAAATTCACCAAAATGTCACATTTTGAATTTTAATCACTTAGGAACAAACCCCATATTTTTCTTAGGCCTATTTGGTGAGATATTAATTTTTAAAGCTCTAGGGTAATTTTAAAATTAAAAAATGTATTTTCTAGCATTTTCACTAAAATAATTATAATAAATCAAAGAAAAATCAAAAAATTGTAAAATTTGGTTCTTTGGAATCCTTGATATCAGAGAGAATTTTAAAAATTATGAAATTCATTTTTCAACTTATATTCTATTTTTAAATTAATTAATACTCCAGAACTTAAAATAATTCTAATAAATAAAATATAATTCAAAAAATCACAAAATTTGGTCCAAGTTGTCCTCTGGTCATTAGGAATGTCCCATAATTTTCTTAAGGACGGAAACTTTCCCTTGGTCATATTATTAAATTTTCCTTGGAAATCCTTATTTTCCACCAAAAATAATTATATAAATAAATTAAATACAGAAAAATCACATTTTCTCCTCTAATGTCTTTATTGACATATGAGTGAAGTCACATAAAAATTTCAAGTTCATTTGAGCTCAATTTAGTGAGTTATGAAATTATTAGGCTTGAAGGGCAAAATGGTAATTAAAATCTTAACCCTTTAATTAAAACTTTAGGCTTAATAAAATTAATAGGTAAAATATTTGATCCTAATCTGATTTGGATGATTGAAATTTAATAATTAAAGGGTAGAAACCTACTAAACAATTTAAAATAATTGAAATAAACCTTAATTAAATAATTAATTAAATTTGGAAGAATAATGAAATTGGAATCATTAAAATAGGGATATTATTAGGAGGAGATTTGTTCTTTAATTTAAAAATCCCTAAATTAATCATCCCAATAATATTTAATTCCTAATTAAAATGATAATCCAAATTTAAGATTTAAAATGCTAAAAGACTTAATCATTAAATTAAATTAAAGTTAAATTATTTAAAACAAATTCTCTTAAAATTAAAAATTAAATAAAAAAATTAGGAATTAAATTAAACTAAATTAAATTAAATTAAATTAAATTAAATTACATTAAATTAAATTAAATTAAATTAAATTAAATTAAATTAAATTAAATTATATTATATTATATTAAATTAAATTAAATTAAATTAAATTATATTATATTAAATTAAATTAAATTAAATTAAATTAAATTAAAACTAAATTAAATTAAATTAAATTAAATTAAATTAAATTATATTAAATTAAATTAAATCAAATTAAATTAAATTAAAACTAAATTAAATTAAATTAAATTAAATTAAATATAAAGACATGAAGAATTCAAAAATAAATCTAAAATAACTTGAACACTATTCCAAACTTAAATCATTAATTTGAACTTAAATTTGAATCACAAATCATTAAATATCATTTTGCCCTTAGGAGCTTTTACTATTATAACTCCTAAATGGAGTATCAAGTGAAACGACACTTCACTTATAGGACATTCAAATATCCTAGTTCACTGAGCAAGTTAACAAAACTTGAAAACCTCGGACGATCGATTCATTTACATAATTAAATTCATTTGGACTTAAAACAATCCTAGAAACATTGAAAAGTTGTTTAAGATTCTTCTTAAGCACTTCCTCAATATGATAGGATATTTATAAGAACAATTGAACTTAATTGTTCTTTGATGAAGAAAATCGTCTTCAAACCAAAATTGAAGACCCAGACGTCATAGGAGATGACTAGCTATAGGATTAGGAATTTGGTAGAAAACCATAACCCTTACCTTAGCTTTACCTAGGAACTTGCTTAAATGTTCTAATCGTGTTTTAAGTGCAGCTTGGAATGACGGGAAGACCCTCCAGGTACGCTTTTATTTTATTGCGATTTACTCTATTGCAATTTATTTTATTGCAAATGCACTTTACTTTTCTTGCATGATAAAACAATAGTTGCATGAAAACCTACACCTTTAGGACAGAAACCAAAACTGAAACCCATAACTAAATTAAAAGACACTACAAGATAAAATTCACCGCCACAATATTCAAAATATAAAACAACTCAAAATTTAATCACAAACAGAACAACAAAACTACAACTATAACTAAATTAAAACGTCTTATTGGATGATCGGGAATACCTCGGATGATGTAACCTACGTGTTGCTAACGGGATTTCCCACGGTCTAAATGAAAGTGTGGAACTCATTCAGTTGAGTTTAGCAAATTCATCTGGACTAAGTGAATCCGATAAAAATAATGATGCCGGAAGGATGGAACCGTGGGATCTTAACCGGTGTTGTTATAATCAACTTTAAGATTTGTTTTAATTAAAACACAAAAAAAAAACTTGGAAATTAAGACTTCTCTAAACCAAAACACTTTTCTCATCCCCTGATTTATGATTTCTAAAACTAAACCTCTGCAACAACAAGGAGCTCGGAGCATGGTGGGCAAAGACGGCCATCGTCGTCAGCAAAACTTGAATCTACTTCAAGAAAACTTTCCTAGAATTAAACAACAAAGCCATAGGACTTCGAGGTAGTTTGCCTAGTGCAACATAAATCCTCAACTCTTCGTTAGGCATTTGCATGATCATATCATGTAAATTAAGCCCTAACCGGTCTTAGGATTCCGAGGTAGTCGTCCGATACGACATAAACCCTCATATCTTCTAGGCTATTTGTATGATTCTATCATATAAATATAAGCCCTAATTAATTAAAATTGACAAGATTAAAACATTAAATGAACATTAGGACTTTCCTAAATTCAAGCCAAACAATAGGATTGTCGGGAGATTATCGAAGTTCACTTCGAATCATTAATTTCTCCTACTTTTCTTCCTTTGAATTCCCAAAATAAAATGTTCCAAACTTGATCCATTCCCTATCGAGATTCTAAAAATTCAATCCTTTGAAAACTTAAACTTTGAAATTCTTGAGAGCAGAATTATTGATTATTATCGAGAGTTTTCTTAGGTGATTCCCGTCACTTAAGATGTAATTAACTATAGGGGCTTGCCCTTATAGGGAATTGTAAAGAACCCAGGTAATATAAACCCTGTTTAATGTTTTTTTCATATTAGGCAGGGGAATTTGTCGGCTTATAAAATTGGTTCGCAGACCAAACGGATGTCACAAATCTTCTAGTTTATTTAACCGAGCCCCACCATCAAGCAGTGTGTCTATCCTTAGGGATAGATACACGGTTTGTGATGTGGTGCTCGTTTATATAAACTATTCGGGATGTGAGATCAGTTTGATTTCATATCTTAAAATTTTCAAATTTAAAATTATTTTCAACATAAAATACTACTTTTCAAATTATTTATTTAAATTAAATTAAAAATGCGCCGACAGTTTCTGTAGGCGACCTCTTTCCAAAATAAAACACATAACCCGAAAATATGCCGACAGTGATATTATGTTAGCTTGTGTGATTTGATTTTATTTTAACCTCAACTATATAGAAGCCTTTTGAATCTCTTAAATACTAAAATCAAAATGAACTGTGATCATTTTTACTCCTATTTTTAAATTTTTGTACCTGCATAGTTAGGATATGAAAATTCATGTAAGCATAAAATTCTTATTTTTTTTTTCATTTATGTCTTTATATATTATATGTTAAAATGTCTAATCTTTGTATAAACTTAAGTTTGAGGGGGGTGAAAATTCAATTTTCAAAACTTAAAGTGTAGTTGTTCTCAAGTATACTACAAATAAATTTGATTTTTGATTTGAAAAATGATTATGTGTATGAAGTTATATTAGGGTAATAAAATTTTGAATATAGAAATGTGTAAGAAAATCTGATTAAAACTTTATAATGATGAAGAAAATTTTCACGTTAATTTTTTTCTTAGTAAAGAGATGTCAAATATGATGTAATTATCTTTAGTAAGAGATATTGTATTTTTGAAAAATATAGAAGGATTACCTTTGCTTTAGGAAAGGAAGAGTGGAATTCAAAATCATTAAAGACCTATCCAGATATAGTAATCTTTGTCAGAGAAAAAAGAAATAAAAAAGGGAAGGAAAAGAAAAGAAAAAAAGTAAATAATAGTATGGGAGGAGAAGCTTGAGGATTAGTGCCTAATCAAAAATTGGTTCCACATCTAATCTTTTTAATGCATAAGATTTGAGAAACTCCTCAGCTTAAGGATATACTATAGTGAGTATAATTATTTTTAATGAAAATTTTTAAGTGGAGAAGATAGAATGCCTAAAAATTATATTTAGAAAATTTTCAAGTATTTCTGAATTAGATACGAGCTCATATTTTCATACTTTATTACTTTAGAAAAATTTTAAACTTTAAATTGGTCTCATTCACTAAAGTTTTTTCTAAATTGGAATCCACATTTCTAAAACAAAATTTTAGAATCTTCTAAAGTAACTCATTAACATAATTTGCTTATATTGGTTTTAAAAGATTATAGTGTCACTTGAGAACAAGTAACATTTTAAGTTTGGGGGAATTTAATATACCTAAAATATAAAATTATTTTATGCTCATTTCTTACCTATTTTTGATGATATTGCACTTTAATGGAAGATATTTGTGTGTTTTTCTTTTAAGTACATTTAAATGTACCAAATATGTCAAAAGGAGTGAAAAAGGATCAATTTTGGAGCAAAAATGAAAGTGTTAAAATGAACCGGGGTGCCTAAACTCTCAGAACTGGAGCCTAAGCGCCAGCAAACAGAGAAGGACGTACCTAAGCACCAAAACCCTGAGCTTAAGCGTCAGGTAGTTACTTTACAATTTTAAAGACTATTTGGCAAATTGTGAAGTGGTGTTTGAGGCATTCTTTGGTACAGACATGGGTAACTGATCGAGGGCACCAAAAGACATTCAAATTTCACTTGAAAGGATGCATCTTTTGGGTGGACTCATTGAATATGGATACATTTTGAAGAGACACCAAGGCACCATTTGAGAAAGTTTAAAAGAAGGAGAGAAGAGAGGATGTTAGAAAGTAGAATTAGTGTGTATTTACAAAGTTTAGAGAGTAAGGAGCTGGAGGATTCTTACTAAGGGTTTCTTCACACTTTTCTCATTCCTAGTGAAAGAGAAGGTGAGTAGGAATTCCTAAGTAAAATCTTATTGTTGTTGAGAGAATTAAACCCTCTTGGGTTGGGCGACTAGTCCAAGGGAGTTTTGTAAGAGAAAGGAAGAGATTCAAAGGAACTTCAAGAGTTTAGTCGAGAGGGACTTGAGATATGTTTTTATCTTTGTACTTCAATTGGTTTTAATTGAGACTTCTTGTGTTTTCTACATGGTTTATACTTTTAAAACAATTTGTTGTTGTGTTTTCTCAATGGATTATGAGTAGTATTCTTTATCTTTTTCCTTAAAATGAAATGTAATTAAATGTTGGATGAAAGTTGTGGAAGTATTTATCTTTAATGTTGGAAGAAGTTGTATTGATTTAATCCTTGCACATCATTTACTTCTTGATTTGGCTAATCATGATGTTAACATTTGTTGTGAGAACATGTAAGATCCTAGTAGGTCTTGTCTCAATCAATAATAAGTATGAATCACATGGGATTGTATGGATGCCAAAGTAATTCATTTAATTTTGTGCAAATAAATAGAGAAATATACTTTGATGGGTATAGAATTAGAGACTTTAGGGCGACAGACTAGAGGCCCTAATTCATTTTAATGTTTTAGGTTTTGATGTGAGAGTTAGCCCTCAGGTGGAGGGAAAGAAGGGAACTCTAGAGTGAGAGCTAGTATCTTGCTTACCTAACCCGTCTTCAAAATTAATCAAACTTTAAACTAGCTAGTGTTCTTTATAGCATCTCAGTAAGGGTAAAGAATAAAATTGCTCCTATTTGGCATGACACATTTTGTATATTTCCATAACATAATTCATGTACTTATTACTTATTCATGATAAGGAAAAAGGTATTTCCATTTATACTTCTTTAAATCTTACAAAAATCTTGTTATAGTTAGTAAATTGTTTACTTTATTTCATAATTCAAGAAAATACCAAAAAGAATAGCATTTCTTAAGTTATTTTATATTCAAAACTGTTTAAGTAAGAGTCTTTTTCTAAATAGAAATTGTGATTTAAAAATCTTTTTATCTTTTAATATTCATAAATTTTCCCCGTGGGATTGATATTTCGGGGCTTAATCAGAAAGTTCTATATTACTTGATAACGATACGTATACTTGCGTAGAATCCCTAAATTAAAGTATCACTATTGTATACTTATTTACATCAAGATCAAGTTTTTGGCGCTTTTGTAAAGAGGAATATTTTATATAAAAAATATAAGTATAACTGGATTACCAGAAGCATAATTTATTAGTTTTCATCTGGTAGTAAAGAGAATCAGGATCAGCTTAACATTTTTTTTAACATCCTTTTTCACCAAGGAGAACTCACTGGAGCCATTAAGAGAATTAGCGAATGATTGTAGAAAAACCACAGTGTTAAGAGAAATCCTAGTTGCCACCACTAGCAAAGGATTCATCAAAGCTTCGAACAACCACTATCGCTACCGATTAGAATCACCTCTGAATTGTTAGGGGAGCCAAACCCTAGTAGACCTAGATAATGCCGCCACACACACACACACACACACACACACACACACACACATACACACTCAAACACAAACACACACACACACACACACATCAAATTGAATGAAATGAATATATGAATGATACAAGCTATATTGATTGCTTGTATGTGAATGTTAGTTATATTCGAGTTCACCTTTTATGATACTAGTTGGGGATGCCAAGGTACCTATGCACGCAATTGCAAACATTATTGATATTAATGTACCTTTTATTAATATAAACTTTAGATAGTGCTTTTGTGATGGTTTTATAAACAAATAGTTTAAAATATCAATAAATTATAATATGTTGAATATTATAAATTTTATTGAATGGTCATCTTTAATTAGTAAACTATTTTTTGTCATATTCTGATTTATCATTGATTAACTAGCATACATATTACTTTCTTACTTGTTCTATTACTGTAATTTAGAAGTAGGAGTATTCACTAGCTATTGCAACTCTTTATATATTAAATTAATATTTATCAATTTTTGAATTTAATTTAGAAGGTGAGTAATAGAGACGAGAAAGACAACAAGAATTTAAACGTAAATATTATTTAATTTAACTTGTAAAATTTAAAAAATTTGTGGCACTTTCCTTATTCTAAATCAAGAAAGATTAATTAAATCTAATTGTCACTATCCAATCATTTGTTCTCGTTAAAAATTTCAAGCTCTCGAGTAAAGTCGTGAAAAAAGTGGTATCAGATATAAAGTTTAAATTAGATAATATGAATATTATTTAAAGAGCCATTAGGATAAATAATGAGAAACTTTAAAATTGTTCAAATTTGATCCTATATTCATAAACAATATGTAAATTTTGAAGGTGAAATTCTTGTAAGTGGGGAAGTAAGCTTGGAATTTCGTAACAGTAGGTTACATTTTAGAAAAAAAATGGGAAGACAGTGGAGGAGATGAAATGGACAAAGAGTTCATTTCATGCTTTTAAGAAGAGATAGGGCGGGATCTCAGTGGAATACTAAAAGAAGGGTGAGGGAGATCATAATCAATAGGAGGATCAAGATAGAAGGAGAAAACCTAGAAGTGCTACACATATTCTTCGTGATTTGTGAATAATGCCAGTAAACCATGTCAACTAAATTTATTTCCTTACAACAATAAGAGACTTGGTCCCTCATCATCCCTCTACCTAACCAACATATATTGTTTTATCATAAGGCCTTCAAAATCAAGCTCAATAATGATAGACCTGTCATGAAAAATATTATTTAGTTGCTAAAACGTTTAATAAAAAATATGTTACATAGTATACTAAAGCATTCAATTCAATCACTAAAATGCTTAGAATCAATATTTTACTCTTCGAGGCTTGAAATAACAAGTAGCATGTTTATTAACATAACATATCCAATGATTTTCTCCATGGTTGTTTATAAGAAAATTTATATGCTACCCCCTGGATTTCAAGACACTCAATACCCACATGTTGTATGCTTATTATATATATTAACCCATGACCTTAAGCAAGTTCCAAAATAATTGTTCACAACTTCCTCAAATTAACACCACAATCATTTATTTAATTTTAGCAAGGTTGATCCCTCTATTCTTGCTTATATTGATGACACCACACAGTTCTATTTAGTTTATTATGTAGACAATCGTAATCTGAAATAGCTACCATGACTCACCTTAACACCAAACTACAATAACATTAAATGAGCTAGGTTTGATATCCCATTTCCTTGGATTTCAAGTGACCTCAAATTTTTGTGGTTACCACTTCAAGAAAAAAAAAATTTGTTCATGATTTATTACAATAATTAAGTTTGGTGGACAACAGTTATTTTTTACCCCTATTCTATCGAACCTTTGGATCCAGCACTAGACAAGGCCTTTAAAAATCTAAGCTTCCATTATCAAATTGTTGGCTTTATGTAACATCTAATAATCTATCAATTAGACATATCTTTTTGTAGTCAATTATTAATGTTAACTTAGCATAAACCATTATACAAATACCATCAACTTATGAAGTGATTGCTTGATTGTATCCAAAAGTATCTTTAGACTTGGTCTTCTTATATGCAAATGATACTCATAATTACGTGCTAACTGACATTTTAATTGGAATACAAACCCCATTTCTCATAAATCAATAAACAACCATTACACATTCCTTCAAATAACACTTATATCTTGGATAATTAGGAAATAATCAACAGTCAAAAATCCTTCTATGAGTTGAGCACATGTCTTTTTCCTCTACAACGAAAAACCTTATATGTTTATTTCATCCTCTCCATGATTTTCAAATATTCCTCTCAACTTACTCTATTACATTATGATAATACATGAGCCATAACTTTGGCTAGTAATCATATTTTTCTTGTGAATATCATGTACATGGAAATAGACTATTATTTCATAAAAAAATGCACCACACCATAAAAAATTAAATTGCTCTTCCAATCAACTCCCATCGCTAGCAAGCAAATAGTGTCAAAAAAAAACAACTAACAAATGCTTTGTTTAAAACAAATACATGAGAAATTGACTCTCCAACAAAATTAGATCTTCAAGTTAAGGGGCAGTGCTAAGTGTGCAGCACTATCAGATGTCCAACTATTGTTATGCCACGTTCTCTATATCAACATCAATCACTCTCCCTGCAAATCAATCTGGCATTCATCTCTAACAAAGTATTCATCTTCTCTAATTTGTAACCATCTCTATAACATGTATAGAGATTGTTTTCACCTTGTAATAGATATAATAATCGTTACTAATCATATTAACTTCTTCTTATTGGATTGAACACCACTAATATTCAACTCATTCCTTTTATCCTTCTCAATCCATGTTTACATTTTCTTCTTCCTCTTTCAAATAGCACTTTTATCAATCTTTTTAAGGAATTAAAGTAATTTATTATTTAACATATAAATTTAACCTAATTAGCAAATATATTTTTATTTAATATACTTTAAAATATAAATAAAAAAAAAAACAGAAAGATAATTCTAAGAGAGATTTACATGCATATCCTAATTCTTATAGATGTACATATCTAATACATAAATTTTATATTTAACTGTTTAACACTTCAATGTCTTACCTCTTCTTCTCCAAGAATTAAGTGTTGAGTGTGTTATTTTTATTTATTTATTAACTTGTTTAAGCTCATTTTATTAGGCCTTTTAAAAATCGACCAACCTATATGCTTACGTTTACAGCCTAATTTATTAGTTCCATGACTGAAGACTATGAATTTAGCCTAATTTATTATAATTAATATAGTTTGTGAAGCTAAAATTATTGTCGAGTTTACCTTCATCTAAAAACGCAATGAAATTTAATAATTTTTCTCATTTTTCAGAACATTTATTTATCAAATGTTCCTTCACTCAAAGGGCAGTAATAGATATTTACATAAATTTGGTGACATTAATTCAAAGTTAATTTCATGTACGAAGATTGTACAATAAAAAGCCTTTTTAGGGCTATCAATTGAGTCTAAGTTTGACTGCCAATTACATTATAATTAGTTGGGCTGCTTTTAACTCCAATCGAATCGAATCAAAATCATTAAATATTTGAGTCCGACGGTACTCAAATATCATTTCTCCTTTGCGCTAGGGCACCTATGGTTGGGTGTCTGCGTCATGTGCCAATTATTTGAGAAGCCCGCGCCACGGGGGATCGAACCTATGACCTGAGGAGTCTTATAGTGAACCCCGCCAACCAACAGGCCACGGCTTGCGACACACACACACAGATATATATATATATATATAATCTTGAATTTGTAAAATTTGGGCTAATAATTATAGGTATATCTATATAACTATATAATCTATATATCTATATAGTCTGTATATTTATATATATTAATGCCGTTAAATTATCAAAATACCAAAAACTCTCAAATTGTACAGAATTCTCAGTATTTATAATCAACCACTGCAGACACCACATTTAAAATGAAGCAACAGTTAGAGATTTGAAAGCATTAAATTACATTGTAAAAATCGAAAGTATTTCCTTACATTTGCTTCATATTAAATGGCTTTCCAAAATTCGGTTAGAGCAAGTGGAATCATGATGTCATTCTTTTAGTGTTGTTTTTCTTTTTATTTGTTAGCAAGACAAACATTCAGAAAATCTCGAGTGCTAGGGGCTAAGATTAGCCCTTTCAATAATGGTGGCTCTTCACCCACCAATAAATTCCACAGCAAGGCAATGAGAGTGTTATCCACTCGAGTAAAGTGGATGTGCTTCACTTTTGTTTAAAGATTATGGTTTTCATATTGTGAAAATTTTGGTATAAAAATTCATGTACTTTAGCTCATTTCGATTTGATTTGGTTCAGTTCAACATCTTTTTTAGTCTAATAGCCCTTCCTATGAAAGTTGAGCTACCTTCATTGTTGGTTAATGCAAATGGATCTCATCCACTCCTCCTATCAATGAGTGATACTTGAAGACATATTTTGGTTATTTTGTTTTTCATGTACTCATTGAACTTTATGAGGAAATTCACTTTTTAAAATACATGCACTTTGTAACCCAATTTTAAGAGCAAGAAAGAATGTGTGCTTCAACTGCTTCTTCATTATGTAAACTGCTTGTGTGATTACCTTGCACCTATCAAAGATCACTCATAGTTCTCAAAAGTTTCATGTAAGAAAAACCTTGCATTTCTCTTAACTTGACTGGCGCCTCACATTTTGGGTAGAGTAGAAGTCCTACAGGTGGCTTATACCTGGTGTTGCCAATAATCAATATAAGAAAAACATTTCCCTTCTCTTACCCTGTCTTCTGTCAATCTGCTCTGCGTAGGGTCCGAAGACTAATATACCCATTCGTCACAAGTCTGGTTGATATACACATCATGTCCATCCTTATGAATATGGAATACATGCTTGGCCACACTCTTTGAATGAATGCGGTTGAGATCCTTCTATAGATGTGATTTAGTTTAAAGGCTAGACATTTTGTAGGTAGACCATTATCATAGTTTAACCCCCACCACTACTTCCCTGCAGTCTGATCGATTCATATCACCCTGTCAGCAAGAGCATGTTGCAGTGGCTGGAACACACAGCATACCTAGTCGATCCATGTCTAGGTGAAGTACCTTCATACCCTCATTAAATCCCTAGTTAGTTCATCTTGATAGGTGTTTGAAAGGAACCTCTTCTACAAGTTTGGCTACCTCTATCTTCCTAACATAAGGGCTACTCTACTAGCCTTTGAGGATTCCCTGTTCATGGACGCTTGTTGACCTCAATTTTGGTGAGGTCTTTCATTCCTCTTAGTTCTTAGGATATAGCCATAGAACTTTCCTTGTGACTTTCCTAGAAGACTAGAGATGGAGCGCACCTACATAGAGATTCAAACCACTCCCTTGTTCTCTCTAGAACCTACATGGATGATCATGAATGTCCAGCACTTGGAAGGTTGAGACCAACATGTGAGGGTTCAAGGATGAGTTCTCATAGGACTGTTGGACTTAGGATAACCCTGGGTGGCTAGAGCTTGGTCTCTCACACACTCAAACACATCACAACTCCCCACTGGTCTCAAAACCCAAAATCACACCCATCAGACCAACCTCCTTTACTCTTAAAGAAACTCATATGAATAATCCCAAGCCTCTGTTCTTTGATTAAGATGGCTAGGATCAACATGTGAAGGTTAATGAAGAAGTTTCCATTTGGCTAAGCTTTGTTCCATGGTGATTAAATGTGGTTAAGACCTATGACCTAATACCCTTAAACCCTATACCCACATAAATACTGAATATTGCCAAAATCTACCAAATTACCAAAATGCCACTGAAACCCTAAATTTTCAAAAGTGGCCCAAATCCTCAAATTCTCTCCAAAACTCATGTCAAACTATTTCAAACTACCCAAATTGATCAATATATCCCAATTTCATCAAAATTCCTAAAATACCCTTAAATTTGCAAAAAATACCAAAATACCCTTCATATCCAAAAAAATTCCCAAAAACCTCCCAAATGATTCCAAACCTCCCCTAGACCAATCCAAACCACCCAATGGCCTCAATTTGACCAAACGACCAATTTTGACCAGAATCCCAATATTTTCCTCAAAAGGCCCAGAACCCCCAACTTGCACCCAATTAATCAAATCGGCCCCCAATTTTCACTCAATTCACTCCTAACCTCCCCAATTTCAAAGTTAAAATTCAATTACAGTCAAATCCAAGCTCATTTTTGTTTAGAGCTTTTTAATCTTTGTAGCTTAACTTGCACTTCTCTTCCTTTCCTGAGGAATCCTCGCCACATCGGCAAGTGTAAGTCCTATCTCTTGTAGCTTCAGCTTATAGTCGTTGAATAGTGTTTCCTTCCATTGAACTTAGGGCTACCGTTATCACCCATGGACAACGCAATTCACTGATTGCTGACCGGGATATCTAGATGTGTTGGGTTGATTTCATTCACGACCAGGTAGACTTAGGGTCCTAATAGCTTGGAATGACAGGTTTGTGTTACCTTGGCCCTGCTACCTCTACCTTCTAGGGATTACTTTTCCCTTTCTTTGGCTACCCTTGTTGAGCCATGTCGTTCCTATTGCCTTCACTGGTATAGCCTTGACGGCTAAATGCCGATGAGCTACCGCCCTTTGGGATACAATGATTTGTCCTCTGTCCTTATGGCACAAACGTGCTTTAACTTACCAAGATATCCCTGTTAAGATGATTATGGTTATTACATGGGCTCCGTGTGCCGATGAGCTGCAAACCATTTGAGATGTGGGAGACTCATTCTTTGCCCAATGGCTTAGCGAGATCTTTGAAAGCATCGGGGTGTTCTCATACGAAATAACCTTCCTTTCATAACCTATTTCACCATGTCTATGATAATATAAAGAGAACCCCTTTTTATCAAAAGTATTCTTGGGTATGCAATCAACCAATTGGGATACGTCCCCTTGGGAATGCTCTTGACCCCAAAACAGGCACTTACACTAGAATCTCTAGTTTTGGGTAGTTTAAATAGGTATTCTTCCGCGGATATCAGTATAAGGTGCTTCCGCCCGATCTTGTTTTGGTGGACATGATTGACCTATCATTGTGAATTTTATCACACGTAGACTCTTCATGTTCTTTCTTTATTTGTCATTTTTATAGTATGTTCGTCTTTTCTGGTTCTTCTTTTCTCCTGATCATTCATATGATCTGAAAGAGAGATTTATTCAGAAAAGGGAAGTATACGATAATTAACAAGCTAGATTCTCCTTCAAATATAAAAAAAAAGAAAGTGAACAAAAACTACCCCCAATAAGGGGAATCCGTAGCTCCCATCATCTTTCCTATTAGGCTCCTCTTGACTGAACTTCTCCTAAACAAATCAGACGATCCCTCAGCACCTAAGTCGCTGTGGAGGGGGGGGGGGGGCGGGTTGCATCATGAGATTATTAGAACTAACAGAGATCTTAAATTTCTTAGCAGTAAAGATCATCTCCTTGGTCGAGACCAAACAAACCGCAACCAAGAAGTGTGAAATGTTAAGAAAGAACTCCTCGCCTTTCAGGCTTATTTTTTCATCTGCCACCTTGACAATTTTTTCTCCTGTCGCTATCACTCTCTACTGGTCCTCGTCCATCCTGGCTTCAACCTCTGCTGTCCTCTTAACCAAAAGAACGGTCTCTTATTTTGATTGCTGGGCCTCTACGGAATCAAGGGTAGCCAATAACTCTGTCAACATCTAATCAAACACTTCTGAGAACAAAACTTGCCTTATGGTTGATGGGTTGGTATACTAGGGAATTGAAATAAATTGGCCATTATTGTCGACACCCTCGGCATACGGAAAGTTTGTACCCCCTCCTCTTTCGTAAAGAGACATTTGGACGAAATTGACCTAATTCCCCAACCCTCGACGAAAGAGGCAATGAAAAATTTACACTTCGAATCTCAAGCCTGGTATTCCAGACCGACAAATCGGAACCTCCCGACTGACCCAAATTAAACATAGTCATCCAAGTCCACCCAGAAAAATATGGCTAAATACATTGATGGACTACGAAACGATTTTACTGTCGCGAGAAGATGATATAAGTCATAATCGTCACATCAAATTTGGTTTAAGCTGCACAAGAATGACCCCATATCGATTGAAAACCAACCGATGTTCATGAAATAATGGCAATCACAACCCGTATTGGAGTTGGTATTAAGACAACACCAAATCATTGTTGTATCTATCGGTAGCCCTTTCATCTAACGCACAGCTTTCAGCTTAATGGTAGGACAAACAACAAAGGTTTTTTCAACAAGGACGAAGTCTGGCGATGACAGGATGGAACGTTTGGGGGTAGCCACCTGACTGAAAGTCTGAGGTGTCCTCTTTGGAGCCATATGAATGACAGGGATTAAGTGACAACATGCTAAAGGTAAGGGATATCTAAGTTCCATAAATGAAAAGTCAGAAGGTGCCCCCTTAGTCCCTTAATACCCATTTATAGAAATTCCACAAAAGATAAAGCACCACTCACAAGAACCAAGGCAGACGACTTGTCTAGCACAGCCATCCAGATTTACAAAGTAAAATAAAGATGTGCGGGAGCCTAGGTCCGGCAATCATAATTTGTTAGAATTATCATAATTTGTTAGAATTATCATAATTTGAAGACATAACTTTCTTCCATTGCCCCCCACACTTTCTTCCCAAGTTTTCCCCATAGTAATCATAAACACAACTGATACATTACTCATCCATATCATCCTTTATTGTTGAATTTTATGCTGACAGCTAGACCCCTTAGAGTGATTCTAATAAGCCCACTCTCTTTGTTTAAGAGAAAACCATGGCCCTCATCATTCCTTTAATTAGGGGCAACGACCCTTCCTGTACTCCACGGAAAAAGCAACAGCAAGCAAATCAACTTTTGTCCTGAAGTCTGAATTTAATATTCAATTTCTAGCTCGGCTTTGTTAGCTCCCTCCCTTCTTATTGAATGGAATCCAGCCAAAGCAACCAAAAAAAGCATGCCACAATAAAGAAAAGAGAGTTAGATGTACTGAAGAAAAAGGATAAAAGGACCACATTGCCCCTCTATTCTCTCCTCAAAAATTTTATTCAAGTCCTTTATTCTAGAGATGATTTCCACATCTCCTCCTCCTTCTTCTCCTTCCTCTTCTCTCATGTTTTTCCACTCTCTGTTCAAGCAAGATTCCAAAAATGCTCAACCAAGGCAAGTTCTCATCTTCCCTTTTATTTACAAATTAAAAGAGTAGAAACCATATGATTGCAATTCACGACCGTTTATAGGAAACCATGGTATCTGCGAGCAATGGAGGCCATGAACATATGGAAACCTGCAACGAAAACTGGGACGAATTTGGCAAATTCAAACAAGGCAAAGCTAAGGAAAACGGGGTCGTTCAAAGTGGCATTTTCATTCACTCGAGTCTGTTTATGTTCTCCTATTTCGTCCTATAATGCGGCGTTTTGGTCTGAGGTTCCGCCAAGGAGAAGCAGCAGCACATTGCCGAGATCAAAGTCCTTCCCCGAGAATTCAGATAGAATTTTGAGAACCAAAAGTTCGGTTGAAGGAAGGAGAGCTTTCAGAGGGAAGTCGCTTACTGATGATGTGTTGATGAAGAGGTTTGTGGTGGAGGAAGCAGTGATGCAGAATAGGAGGAGAAATCAAATGGAGTTTGTGAGGAGGAGGAGCTCTATTAAGAGGAGAAAACTGGGGCCTAGCCCACTTTGTAGGATGGTTTTGGCTGGAGAAGAAGACTGAAGCGTTCAGAGTATGCTTTATTTGCTTACAAAATGTAGTATTATGATTGATGATGATTATGATATTTTTTCTCTTCTGCTTTTGATGTATACTCAATTAGATCTCAGTAAAATGACTCAATTTTCGTTTTTGAATTTGATATATGAAGAAATTTGACTTGAAAGTATGCAGCATAGTTCGGCCTTGAATGCATTTCCTTGTAGCTAGAATTGGGCAAAGAATATTTGAGTTGTTTGAATGCATCTTGTTGTTGCTTCTTCCATGGAATTTGATTTATATTTCAATTTAACCGTAAGTTTTATTAAGTTACCTCAATTTTAGTCTAAATGAACCCAATTCAAATCTGATTTAAGTCTAGCTTGACTCTTCGGCTCAGTCATTCAGGTCGACTTGATTTTTCAAGTGATCATTGATATTCAAGCTACAAGCAAATTATGTGTGTTTAAGAGCATTACTAAGCTACCAAATCTTGCATAGTTGTGTCAGAAATCTTAAATTTCCAAAGAAGCAAGGATTATAAACTTGTAATTTTCGCATTAAGAACCAAGAATTTACTTATTTGCCCAAGGTAAATTAATATATATATATATATATATATATATAGATATATATAGTTATTTTTTATTTTTTTTTTATATAAAGAAATTGAGTCAGAGGCCTAAATATAGATTTCTCATGCTCCTTCTAGCCCTATGATGAGTAGCCGCGCCACGTGCTTTATAATTCGAAAGCTCACATGTGCCAGTGGGATTGAACCCCTGACTACGATGGGAGTTACAGTGACCTCGCCATATATATATATATATATATATATATATATATATATATATATATATATATATATATATATATATATAATTGACATAATTATTGGAACAAGAAGAGTTGAAGTAGTTTTTGTTTGGAAGTGAAAACAAGAACCGGATATTCTGGATTGATAAAGCAGAATCAGCCAGAAGTTGTTAAGCTGTAGCTACAATAGAGCTATGAACAAAATATCTATCTTAAATTTAAATGCTTTCTACTTCTATACTTCAAATATGGTATATACGAAAAAAACGCATCTATAGAATGTGGGATATCAGACAATTAAATGTACAAATTTATCGCAAGTATTTTACCATTCAGCTCTCACAAATCATAGAAAGTTCAGCAATAGAATGGAAGCAGTATTATTCTATTGGTTAAGAGCATACATGTTTTTGTAATTTAAAAAAAAAGCTTAGTGCAGAAAAAAGTCACATGCTGTAAGACCTACGAGTTTGAATAGAGAAAGAACAGCAAGTGGACCAAATTTTCCAGAAAAAGAATGATGGAGACGATGCAGCAACCTAAAGACTAAATTTTAGCTTCAGTTTCTTTCGTTTTATTATTATTATTATTATTATTATTGTAGAACTCTAAAGGTAATCAACATCACATTTTCGCAGGAAATAGAAAATTTTATTGAATTTAAAAAAAAAAAGCATATGGCGAGAATGTGTATGCGATGCAAATGACCAGAAAATGCTTCCATCACATAAATCTATTGTCATACAACGACAGTAAACATGCAACGATAAAATGGGGCTACACATTTGTACCTACGAAGCGTCATCCAATGATTTTACAGTCCTTAACTAAAAGTTAAAAAAAAAGAAAATCCACATATATCTATCTCTATATATGTATATATACATATATATATATATATACATATATATATATATATATATATATATATATATATATATATATATATACATATATATATATATATATCCGTGTGTGTGCACGCGTGCGCCTCATGCCATGACTTGTTGGTTGGGGGGTTTCTCTGTAGCCCCTCGGTGTCATGGGTTAGATCCCTGTGATGTCGGGTTCGAATATATAATTGACGTAGCGTTGGCGCCATCATATAACCGTATAGCGCATAAGGAATCGGTATTTGTGCTCTCGACAAATACTGATTCTTTTCAATATATATATATATATGGATTGAGATTCATTATTTATTATTAAAATTTAATATTAATATATGAATAAAAATATTTTAACTAGATGATAGAAAACCTATTAAAAAATAAAATCATCATTCAAAATCATTGAATACAATATAAGGCTGCATTTTATAGAACTTGCTGCTTTGGATATTGATGCACCAGCAAATCCACTTCATTAATCATAAATTTCGATGCATTTTGAAATTAATTTGAAAACCATGTGAACAAGTTCAACAAATTTATAATTAGACTGAACATCATGATGAAAGATACTCAACGACATTAAAAGTAGTCAGGCTCAGGTTCAAATAAGTTTAGATTAAGTTTTTGGCTATAATTATAAATATTAAATTTTTAATTAGAAAGTAAATGATCTCAAAATCTCACATACTTATCATCAAATGAATTACCTTAGAAATATAAATCAAACGAGCTCAAGATTACTTAATTCTAATATTATTGTCATATAAGTATTTAAAAAATGCCTTATGTTGAAGAGGATTACTTTGAACCTTATGATAGAATATTTTGGACTTGATTGTTATAAAGAACATGTCACCTTCAAAATATATAAATAGATCCTTACTCCTTATATGAAAAGTGGAGTAGGAATGAAGTAGAGAACTTAGAGGTTTGCACAATCATAGAGCTCTACCTATCCGTCATCGTCATCCAATTGTTGCCATTCTACCACCACTAGATTGTGACTACAAGATTTGCCACCAAACTGCCATGGATAATTTTTTATGGACTATTGTGGATATCACACTATTGCTACCTAAACACCACCTTTTTATCACGACCATCAGGCTGCTACAGCCCATTGCTCGATATTAAACCAATGCCACCCTCGCCCATCATTTGACCTTACCTACGATCATTGTCAAATCATTATCACTAAATCACTACCAATAAACAACTATAAAAAATATTCAATGCTAATGATCACTGTCAGTAGCAGCTGTCATCTAACCATCAATGTTTAACTATAATTGCTCAACAACAATCACTAGTCTACAATCACCTAAACATCGTCACCAAATTTTAGTCCCCAGACCATCAATGCCACACTTGAACAATTTGACTTTGGTCGCCAGATCACCATTGCTCGACTACTATCACCTAGAAATAGACTCATAAACACCGTTATTAAACAAAGATCTTCTAACAATAGACTCCTAAACCGCATTGTCTAATTAAACTTTTTGGATCATCATCACAAAATTTCTTAACTACTGTCACTAAACGTAATCTTCTTACGACCACATCTGATTATGATCTCCTCATTAAAAGTGCTTGCTATAATTTCTCAACCACAGTCACTCAAATATACTACCATTGCTAATAAAATAAAAATACAACATAAACTCACCTGATCGCTTATAAGGTTAATGTATGTTGTCCGCATGCATCATAACCAGTATTGTTAATATATACAATTAATGCTAATGTTGAAGCCCGTTCACTTTAACACCTACCATCACTAATAATATCAATAGAAGGCCTCAATAATTAGATTGATGTACAATAGCTCTTATTTCCAACATCAGAACTACTATTTTTATCATTATTATTATTATTTTCTTATCATCCCTTCATAAAAGAAAATTACCAAATAGACTCAAAAAATCACTCAACAATGACTCTAGTATCCAAAGATGCTTACAAACTTCAACATAGAATTTATTTTTGTTAGTTCATGTCGGCTTTAGCATATAAATACCAATTGCAAATATGAGAAAGTATATCAGTTAAAATTGGAAATATATACGAGTGATTTCATTGCAATGAGTTAGGCCCAAGATTTCTTTCTTTTCAATCATTTTCATAAAAAAATCTCTAATATCAACTACAACTCATTTTTTATATGTATGCGTATTTGGAATTTGTCAATTTATTTATTTATTTGTTTTTCTTTTTTTTTTTTGTAAAACTATCTCACCCTACTATATCAAATCTTCTAGCAATCAATAATTTTACATTGTCTTTGAAAAAGGACTATATTTGTTGGGCAACCTTTATTAAAATCTCAATTAGTTATTCACATTAACGTCTTGAGAATAATTATAATAAGGCAATCACTTTATCTTCTACTGGATTATTAGTTCTAAAAGAAACAAGTCTAAAATGGGAGATACTTCAACTATATTATCAAAAAAGATAAAGTCTTAAGCATGATTATTGCTAAAAATATTCTCTATATTATTATTTTTTCTATGGAAGATAAATTATGGTTGAAACGTAAAGATGGCTAGAACTTTAAAGGATGTTCAAATTAACATCTCAGACACAACTGTAGCCAAGCAAATCTTTCATTCCATTAGTGAATTACTTGGGGTTAAAATCATCCAAGTGTTCATTTAAGCATTAAATATCAATAACTATTGACATTGTTATATTTGTTGATACTTAAGAAGGTGGTGTAAATTCCTAAACACTATAAAAACTCTTATAAATTCACTTTCTTCTATGCAATTACAACTCTTTAATAAAATATATATCTTTTCCACTAGAGGATTATGTGTGAACATAATCATTTCACTAGCTTTCCATTGAAATTTCTATATAACAATAGATTTTAACAAAAAATTGGTCAAATTGATATTAAATGAATTGAAAAATGTTATTACATAAACATAATTTAATTCATTCCACGAATATAACTTGGATTGATAAAAACCACAAGCAAACACTAAACCATGGATGTTATTAATCATTTTCACAAACATAAAGAAAAGATGCAGGAATCTATAACATAATTATAGAAAAAGTGAAAAGGAAAACATCCAGAATGCTCTTCTCTAGAAATATCTCACTATGTTGCAATGCTTCATCTGAATGTTAGTCTAAATCTCTTAATCTCTAAACCCTCATAGAAAAACTTCTCACAGTCACATATACATCACACTCTCACCGCACACTCCACTTTATGTACAACCCACTTCTACCTCTATCCGAAGCACTTTTATTATTGAGTTTCCTCTCAAATTGCTAAAGGAATTGCCAAAATTGCAGGGGAAACTGCCTCTATTTGCGAGGTAGAACAATGATTTCGCGATGTAGCATTGTGGCACTACTACGAGCATAATGGCATTCGCTTTTGGCAAAGGGGCACCAAGTTCACAGATATTTTAATAAATCTTCTTTCAGATTTGGCTTTGTTTCACCATAAGCATAGCGATGGGATTTGAAATACTGGAGTTAAGGCACTGAATGATGAATAGGGGCACCAAGATCTCAGGCTTTTTGCCTCTTTTGGCATACCTACTGCCTAGGCATTATCTTCATAGTGTTTTCATGTTGTTGTTTTAGCGTTGAGGTGCTACAAGTGTAGTGTTGTCGCGATACCTGATATTTTCATTTTTCTTCCAGTTAACTTATCTTATTGCATTCTTGTCCTAAATATAAACAAGTACCACAAAAAAAGCATGAAATAGAATAATAACACACCTTCTGACCTCACTTTTGTTAAGGTCTTGTCTTTCTTTAAAAGAACCTAGGATCTAGCCATAAGACTTTCCTGGTGACTATCCTAGAAGACTAGTGGTAGAACCTTCCCCCTTAGAAATTCAAAATTCTTATTTGCTTCACTTAAAGTTTCATATGCTTAAGGCTAACCTTTAGCACTTAGTAGGATGAGGCTAGGCATAAGGAAGCTCAAGGGGAGTCCCCTATAGGATGGTCAAGCCTTAGGGTAAACCTATGTGTTCTAGTCTTGGTTAAGCTAGCTCACACACTGACACCTGCACTACACTTACACTCACTACCCAAACCCTAAACCAAGCTTCCCCAAACTTGATCCCCTACTCTTTGGAAACTCATGTGGGTGGTTCCTCAAGCTCTTAGCCCTAGGCTAGGATTTGGCTAGGACCAATACATGGAGGATCCAAAATGGATTTTCCCTTGGTCTCATGACTAAAGAAGGTTGGCATCCTTCAATAACCAATTTTACCAAATTCCAACTTTGACCCTATTATCCCCTAAACTTCCCTCAAATTGCCAAACTGCCCCCAAAACCTAATTTTAGCCAAAATTTTCAAAATTGCCCAAATTACCCAATTCCCTCCAAAAATCATTCCAAAATGTTTCCCTTCACCCAAATTGATCAAAAAACTCTAAATTGACCAAAATTCCCAAAAAACCTGAAAATTACCCAAAAGATTACCAAAAATACCCCTCTTTACTCAAAATTTCCAAAAATTACCAAAATTTCTAAAATCATCCCAATTGTCTCCAAAATCAGTTTAAACCACTCTAATGAGCCTAATTTTACCAAATTAACCTATTTTAACCAAAAACCCCAAATTGTCCCTAAAGGCCCAAAGTGCCCAAATCATTCCCAATGTCCACCCAATTGACTTCAATCCTCCCCAATTTCAATTCTAAACCAAAATTCATCATGTCCAATCTCAATATAAACCAAATCCATCTCCAATTGAACCAAATTCCAAACCCAATTTCAACACAAATAAAGAAGCTCCAATTTTGACCATATGACCAAATTGCTCCAAATTGAACCCCATAGCCAAGTCAATTTCTCTAAAATTGAATTCTAAACTCTTCCTAACATTCCTATAAATCAAATTGATCCACAAATTGACCCATATTTGAACTCAACTCTCACTCAAATACAACCCAAGCTAAAATCCTCAGTTTTGCCCTAAATTAGCCACATAACAAAATGTCACCAAATTGAATGCCCTAACTCCAAAATTTCCATCCAATTCAAGCTCAAAACTCTTCGTTTTGGAACCATAAATTGATCCATAGCCAAACCCTAGCCCAATTGGAACCCAAGTCTAGCCCAAATGTCCCAAAATTAATCAAATACCCAAATTCCACCAAATTGACCTTCCAAATCAAATCAAAATCACCCCAATCCTTTTTAAAACCCTTCATGACAATCATTCACATCAATTTGAACAATAAATTTGATCCAAATCAAACCCAAACTGAACCAAGCTCAACCTTGACCCCATTGCCCCAAATTTGAACCAAGAACCAATGTCCCCCAATTCTATCCAAATTGACCAAGCCAAGCCCACCACAGCTAACATTTGGACCCTAGGACTGTTGAAGACACACCTAGCCCAAACTCATTGTGCCATGGACCAAGGTTCCCCCAATTTAAGGGATTTCCTTTTTATTTTTTTAAAACAAAAGGATTTCTTACCCAAAGCCATCACCATCCCAAGCCATCACCGTAATGGCCTGACCTTTGGCTCACCTGACTACCTGACCACCTCCCCTGGCCTGGCTGGCTAGCCTAATCGGTGGATGAGCCAAAATCGAGAGAGACCTCCCATGAACAAAATTCAAATGCACTATGATGCGGTGTTTTTGTATTTTAATATATTTTCTTTAAAACAATAGAATACAAACGCAAGTATACATATCACACAGGTAATACAAGGCTCTATTGGAGTCCTGGTTATCGATCCCAAGAGGAAGATGTTAATTTATGACAATAGTACTAAATCACAATTTTTAAACTTTATAAAACTTACAGGTGAAAAGAACAAATGATAATATTTGAATACGCTAATGAAACTAAGTTTTCCAAACTATTTTCTAAACTTCAAAGTATATTTTTGATATTTAAACAAAGCTTTACTACTTTAATTAATGAAAGATTCAAATTTTGAGAAAGCATCCTTCCTATTGCAATGAGTTTATGGTTAGTTAAAGATATAGATTGGTGGAAATTATATTGTGCCAAATAGGAGCATTCCTATTCTTTACACTCTGCCGAGTGCATAAAGAACATTGACTATGTTTGGTCCCTAAATTCATGGTTAGGTTGAGAGGATACTGGCTCCCACTCTAGAGCTCCCACTTCCCCCTCCCCTAAGGGCTAACTCTCACTTTAGTTTCCAAACACTAGGACCGAATTGGGGATTTTAGTCTGTCACCCTTAAAATCTCCAATTCTACGCCTAACAAAGTATATGTCCCTATTTATTTGCACTCAACCTTATGGACTACATGCTCATCCATAGAATTGAATGTGATCTCCACTTTGTTGTGGAACTCATAGTCCTTTTGTATCTTATGTTTCACAATAAATTCTAACATTTCAATTGACCAGATCAAAAATAAATGAAGAACGAAGCGTAAAATCATCACAAGTATTTAACATTGAAAACGCACATCCAATCTATCACTTCTTTTCACCAAATCTCATTGCAAGGAGAAAGACAAAGAAATCTACTCAGAATTCATAAGGAATATACGAGAAAGCATAGATTATATATATAAAACAATGTTCATACAAACACAACTTATTTGCGACTCTCCCCCAAAACAAATCCCTTGAAATTACTTTGATTCTCTTTCTCTTCTTACAACAACACTTTTAACTTACTTAAAACAATACTCCACAAGACTCTCTATAGCAAACTCTCACAAAACCAACGACCTCTAGAAACTCCGCTAGAGACTCCTCTTGTGACTCATTATTTTTTCTTTTAGGCAGTTTTAGTCTTCTAATATAGTGTAGGGAAGAGTTTCTCAAGAGCTGCCTCGAAAAACGCTTCAAAAAGCGTATGAATACGTCGATCTAGAAGGCAATCGCAGGTAACTGTCATGGGCACCGTCGGTACCGGACTTTGGTGTCGTTCGCACCTAGCTGCAAAATATATTCCAAACTCTTTGTCAAATGGCATCGTCGGCGCGCAAAACCAAAAATTCCAAAAATCTCCTCTTTTGACTCCAAATTTTGTCTTTTTTGCTTTCTTTTGCTCCAAATGCCTAAAATCAACATACCTGCAACATAACATGAGAAATACCCTTCTTTAAAGAGCAATATCACCAAAAATGACTCTAAAATATAGGTGAAAAATCAAATATTTATTTGGTGCATCAAAATCCCCCAAATCCTCAAGTATCTCTTTTACTACATAAAAATTATGACTCATGGTAGTGAATTCAACTTCATAATTGTTACAATTTTTTATTCATAAATATAATACCAAGACTTTTTAAATCAGTTTTAATAATTTGAGTCAAACTATAAATAAGATATCTAGTAATCAAGTTTAAGAGTACTAGTCTTATATTCATTTCAAGAATAAGTGCAATATGTCATATTAAGAATACTTAGGAAATCATATGAAAAAGAATTTTTATGAAGAATCTACTAATAAAGACACTAACACATCAATATTAATCCAGAATTGTGATTAAGTTCTTCCCTTTAGGTTAATTCAAATGAAGTTAATTTTTTATTAGGCATCTCCTCATGCTTCTCCTCACACATTTTTCTTTTCTTTTTCTTTTCTTTTTTTATATATGTGTAGATTGTTTTTCAATCCTTTCTTTTATTTTCTCTTTTTTTTTATGTAAGGGTTACTAGATCTGGATAGCTTTTAATGATTTTGAACTTCACTATTATCTTCCTAATGTTTTGACTCATTACATTTCTTTCTTTATACTTTAATATTAGTATAAACATTACTTCATAAAGTTTCTATCCTTTCTTCTTACATAAAATTTTAAGACTCTTAACATTTCAAAAATACCCTTTCCTTTAATTTATATAGCAAACTATTGTCTTATACTCTTATACTAAATATTTTAAACCTAAAGTTAACTTCCATTATTAAAACTTAATTCTAAAGTCTACTAAAATATTTAAATAAATTCAAAAAAATAACTTTCTAAAGTCAAATTCTTATAAAAAATCATGTTAATAATAATTTTTAAAATAAATAGTTTATTTGAGAACAAATAAAGTTTAATTTTTCTTTCTCCCCAAACTTAAATTTTTCAACATTTTACTTTAGAAATATAAAAGTAGGAAGAAAGAACAAAAATTACTAACCTGTGTGTACCGGGTCTTCCATTTCCTTTCTTTTCAAGCTATGCAGGTATTGATTAAGCATTCATAATAACATGTATATAGCAATATGGAAAGTGCGCTAAACATGACATATTAAAGATTTGCAAGGTAAATAAACATTTAAAACTTAAACTAAACATTTATCAAAACATAAAAATATACAACAGTTTAAATCCAAACTTAAGCAAACAGTCTGAAAATTAAACACATGTACACACATCACAGAGTCTCACCAGGCAACCAAACAAATCATAAGTTCTACAATAAACAATACAAAACAACAAACAAAGTAACATTAAACCATAATCAATAATCACTCTCATCATGCTCTTCTTCATCTCCTTCTCCTTCTTCTTCTTCTTCTTCTTCTTCTTCTTCTTCTTTAAGTTTATCTACATTCAAATCCTGCCACTAATATGGAGTGAAACTAGGGCAAGTAGGGAATTCCACAGTTGAATCGCCCTTCATAAATCTAACCATAGCTTTATTATGAGCAACCTCATATTCCATTCTTCCCTCCATAAAATCATCATTATAAGTATTTCTGGCCTCTAGATTTTCAATCTTATTGTGCATTGTAAAAATGTCTCCTTGTTGGATCATCAATTACTCCATAACACCATGAAGAGTATGGGCACCAGAATTATAAGGAATGTCACGTCTACTACTCCCAGCTCTCCATCCAACATGAGATTCATAGGTCTTAATATTCACTTTTCCAATAGGATTTAGAGGCACAACTTTTTATTCATTCCTTCCAAAATTTACTCTTGATTGTTCACATAGGGTGAAAATCAGGGCAGGATGGCCTAATTCACCAGTAGTCTCACCCCTAGCAATAACACAGATATTCTTATAGATGACAGAGCCTATATTAATCATTTTCATCTACTGAATACAGAAGTTTAAATAGCTCTGTCTCTAGTAACTTCGCTATGGTGATAAGTAGGTAATAACCTTCCAGAAATAAAATATTGTCAGGCTTGAGATGGAACATTCAACTTAGAAGCAGAAAAGTTTACCTTTTGTTTGAACTTCAGTTTCCAGTCTCCTTTTCCATCTGTCAAAAATGCAATCACTTCATCTAAAGCTTCATCAGTGGCACTGAACTGAGTGTACTCACAGAAGGAACCCCTTAACTGGTAAAAATCATTAATTCAATCCGAGGTAAACTCTACCATTTTTCCACGCTCAAATACATGCTCATCAGCAAATTCACTCAAATTACAATAAAAATTTCACACTATTCCAGAAATAGCTTCGGCAGTGAAGTAGCATAAACATTCTCATCGCCGATCAATAATTACCTTTTCAACAACTCCGCTCGGACTTTGGAAAGGCCGATCTTGAACAAAATTTCTTTGTTTTAAGAAGGGTATTTTAGTGGTATTAGGCCTTAATATTCACAAATCTCTCTTCATCAAAAGCAAACCTTCTCTTCCCATTACTCATTCTTGGAGCCTTGGTAAATTCTATAAAAGTTCAAACAAACTCAATTAAATTCAAAGATAACAATGTGGTAGACTCTAAAGATCATTCTAATAGTTAAGAATTTTTGACCATGGATTATCTCAAAGTTTTCTCAAAAAACTTCAAAAATTCTTCCAAAATGTAGGAGAAATATTTTGTGAAAATAAAAAATTTCAAATTTAAAGTGAAGCTCTTACCAAGAGAAGATGAGATCCAAGTTCTTTTCCTTTTTAAATCACCTCAAATCATAGTATAATCAAGCTCTAGAAGGAGTTTTGGCTAGGGCTAGAGGTAGAAGAAGACCAAAAGGGTTAAAAATGTATTAACCATCCAGATTTTGCAGTTTTTAAGTGAAATCTGGAGTTTCGACCTTCGGGTGCCGTCGGCTCTCCTCGGTACCATTGGCGCCCAGAGCATAATTTTCAATTTTCAATGTTTTCGTGAATTCAGTCATTTCTTCATCACGCCATCATTTAATTAGTCTTATTAAGCATTAATTTATATCATTCAGAGGTCTACTAATAACAAACACAAACAACACAAAACTTCACATTTATATATAAAATCCAACACTTACAAGCAAAGTTTTTAACTACACCAATACAAGTAATTGCAAGCCACACAATATAAAATTTCAGCGTCAAAATCAAACCACAACACCCTAACACTGAAAACTAAAAAACAAAGACTCAATCAAAGCATAAAGTTTCTCAAATTCAAAGTAAATCCATAGCAAACACACAATACTTATAAATTTAAATACTAGAAATCCAGTCTTCATAGTCGCCACTCCTTGTCAACATTAGTACTATCTTCACCTCGAATGTCTCACATGATTCGGTGATGCACATAAAGGTTGTAAAAAGATTGGTACGGAAATTCATTGTTCGAATCTTCTTCGATCCAAGCATTCTTCTTAAACATATGTATCATACCTTCTTCAATTTGTCTAGTGTGATCAAAATTCTCCTTCATCCTCCAATCAAGATGATCAAATAATTCAAGAATGTTATCAATTTTACTCATAACATTCTTAACTTTTTTCTAGTTTCTTGATACTTTTCAGAATAACTTGTGAACTATCAGGAATACAGGGCCATAAAGGTGATGAATTCTGAGATGGTTGATCCTTAATAATGTTCATATCATCATACTCTCCATATCCAATGTAGTTATAATAATTTGTTGGGTCCATGGGCTTCCAAGGTAAAAGCACCTTTTCCCAATATTCATATGGCACTTAATACTGAATGCAAACCAGAAGTATGGTAGTAGGATGCCCCAACCCATAAGTAGATCCAAGCACATTCAAGCCCAAAACAGATTTCACAATTATAGAACCAATAGGTTTTCATATTTGAATGCAATAGTTCAGAATGACACTCTCCTTTGTAACTTTACTGATTTTCATAGTAGGAAGTAACTTCACAGAAATAAAGAAATGTTATTACTTCAATATAAGATTCAAGATTGTAGAAGAAAAACATATGTGAACGTCATCTCTTGTCTCCTAACTTTCATTTTCATCAGTCAATTATCAATAGACATCGTACATAATTTCTCTTGTAGAGATGAAATTTGTGTAGTGGCAAATTGGAACACTTTCAATCATGAATAAATTATTTATCCTAGATAACTCTTTGGATGATTCAATGAAGATTTGCATAAAACTCTTTCACCACAGGTACGACTATCGCAGTAGTAGTGTAATAAAGTACTTCCCAACGCCTTTGCACAACCTCTCTTCCATCGGAGTCCTTGGATTATTCAATCATCGATTTAAAAAGCCTGTTTCCTTGATTAATATCTTTTTTGCAAGGACTTTGTCTTAAAGTTTCTGCCCCTCAAAACTGATGAACTTTCTCTTATTAAAAAATCCATTTCTTGAAGAAATTTTGGAATAGGAAGCCATGGAATTTGTCGATTGTTGAATCTAGGGATGTTTTTTTGTCCAACAGGGCCTTGAAAATAAGTTTATGGAGTTATTTAGGGAAGAAACTTGCCAAAAACCGTCAAATTCTAATTTTTGAACAAAAAAATTATAGGATTTACATAATCCCTCAATGATTTATGATGATTTTTCAAGTTATTATTTTCAATGTTTTCCATTTCTAGTTTTTGAAGTCCTTTATGTTTTTTTATTTTTTTTCATTTTTCTAACTCGGGATCATAAGGAACAAGTCCTACAGATCCTTTGTTTTGCATACGTTACACAACAAACAATACATTAACAATAAAACAAATAAAATAAAAAATATATTCAACACAACAAATCATTTTCATAAACACCTTATTTTTCACACATACATTTTTTTTACAATACTTTTTCATACAAAAAAAAACACTTTTCACACAAACACAATCTTAAGACACTAAATTTTTCCAATTCTAAGCCTAATTACTTCAACTAAAATTCTCCTAAAATTCTTACCAAAGCTTCCCCGGCAACGACGCCAAAAACTTGATGCGACTTTTTATATGCAAGGATTTATGAACAATAGATATATAATAATTTTTATAAAGTCACAATGATCCAACGCAAATATACTTATCATACCAAGTAATACATGACTCTAATGGAGTCCCATTTATCGATCCTAAAGGGAAGTGAGGTAAGAGGTTCTTAGTCAAATTCTAGTCTACTACTAACAACCTTAGTTTGAAAGGGTGATATAAGTGGTTTTTCTAATAACTACTCCTAAATGCAGATGATTATATGTAAGAATAATAACTACTCCCTAATGCAAATATTAATACTAAAGATAACCCTTTTTGGAGAAATTGGTTTGGTGAATTTTGAGATAATAAAAACTACTATTCTCATGTAATGAATTGGATAATGTATAGGAATGAGATGCATTAAATAATGTATGTGCCAAATAGGAGAAATCCTATTCTTTATCCTCTTTCGAGTACCCCCTCTTCAGAGTGTTATAAAGAACATTGGAAAATCCTAGGCTTAGTCTCTAAATCCAAGGTTAGGCTGGGAGGATACTGACTGCCACTTCAGAGCTCCCACTTCTCTTCACCTGAAGGCTAACCCTAGCTTTAATTACAAATCTTTAGGACCAAATTGGGGATCTTAGCCTGTCACACTAAACCTCCAATTCGACGCCCATGAAACCATATTTTCCTATTTATTTGCACTCAATCCCCATGAAATACGCAATTCATTCATAGACATTGAATGTGGTTCCACTTTGTTGAGAATTACACTGCCCTTTCGGGACAATGCAATTACAATGAATTTTAACAATACAACGGGCCTTTTTTGTAATGTAAATGAAGTGCAAGTAAAAACCATCACATTTATAATTAAAACATATTTTAGCAAGCATCCCAATATCCTAAACATGAATCCTACTCATTGCAAAAGAAAAGTAGAATGAAAACAATGGCATAATCCAAATAAGAAGAAAGAGTAAGAGAAAGACATCGCAAAACACGAAGAAAACACAACGAAAAATTTCACTTCAAAGCAAATCCACAAAATAAGTGTTTACAAAATCATAAGATAATGAAGAACATAATACTTAGCTTTTTCCCCTTGAAAGAAAGATGAAAATCTCTCCCACAAAGTCTCCCGCCGATCCTTGCAATGATAGAACATTCCCTAACATATTCTCTCAAAATCCCCTCACCAATATCTCCAAAAGGTTGAAATCTACATTTCTACTCTTATTATAAGATCTCTCAACATTCTCCACATTTTTCCTAAAATGTTTTCCATTTTTTGGCTTCAAATTCGGTTTAAAATAGTATAGGGAAGAATTTCCCAAGAGGTGCATGAAGAAACCTTCCAAAAAGCATCCAGATTCGATGTATATGGCCAATAACCACTCAATTTCACATCCAGACCGTCTTGGGCGCCACCGGCGCTGAATAGCGTGCTACCGAGGCCTTATTTTTATGGTCTCGGATTTCTGGCGCCACCGGTGCCGGTTTGGGCGCACCCGCGCCCACTCTGCGTAGCTCCACCATTTTGCTCTGTTTAGCTCCATTTCAACTCTGATTCGCCCCGTTTCAGTGGCGTTGTGTTCCTAACAGATAGACCTACAAAATAAGCATAAAAACAACCTTTCTTTAAAGTGTAATCTCATTCAAAAATATGCAAGAAGTGTAAAAGAGATTAAACATAGAAAGACATATCGAAAGGTGTCAGGGAAAAAATTTATTTCTTGCTCGTTTTTGCTCCAAATTGCACCGTTTTTGTTTCTTTTACTCCAAACACCTAAAATCATCATACCTACAACAAATCATGAAAAGTACATTCCTTTAAAGTGCAATATCACCAAAAATGAGTAAAATCATATAGCAAAAACCGTATATATTTTTGGTGCATCAAAATCCACCAAACTTAACTGTTACTTGTCCTCAAGTAACACTATAACTTTAAAAACCAAATATGTTGACTTGTGGTTATGGGTTTCAATAAAATTTCCTATAAATTCATCTCAAAAGTATTGTAGTATAACATAAGAGAAATTTTAGCAAATCAACATATGACTAGAGCGTAAGAATATCTCATATTCAACTTAGGAATCCTAATTTTCTATTTACTTCAAAAGTTATTAAAACTTGTCAAACTAAAGATTCAAAGAAAGTATAAAAAAAGAATTTAAACACCTTATCTATACCAATTTAACCAATACCTTTTGAAATAAGAATAAACTTAGGATTGTTTTTAAGTCTTTTCATTTAAAAAAATTCAAGTGAAACCAATTTTTTATTAGGCTTCTCCTCAAGCTTCTCCTCACTTATTTTCTTTTCTTTTTTTTTCTTTTCTTTCGGGATCATTTTCAATCCCTTTTTTTCACTTTTTTTTCCTTTCGGGATCATTTTCAATCCTTTTTTTTCACTCTTTTTTTTATGTAACGATCACTATATCTGGATAGGCCTTTATAATTTTGAATTTCACTATCCTCTCTCTAAAATCCAAAACTCAAAACTTTCCCTCACTTTTTATAAGTGTGAGTATTAGCTCGAAAAAGGTTTTCAATAAAGACCCAATTCTCATTAAGTATAAATCTACCAATTTTAACTTTTCAAATATTCAACACCTTTCTACTATAAATAGAAAAATCATTTTTCCAATATTCCCTACAAAATATCTTAACTCTAGAACAGTTTCTTCACATAGGATTTCAACTAAGTTATTTTTCTAACATTCCTAAAATCAAAATTATAGTAACCTAAAAGTAATACCACATACCACAAGGCATTTTAAAAATAAAATCAAATTAAATATAGGCTACTAAGGACAAACAAAGTTACATTTTTAAAAATTTTTCTTCCCCCACAAACTTAAATTTTAAAATATTTTGCAATTAATTCCATAAAATGTTCCAGGAAGAAAAAGTAAAAGCTGAATCTACTAACTACTACAATATCCTATCAAATTTATAAACATGCATAATCAGGATAGAATGACTGTAGGAGAAAGTAAAATCTAACAAAAAACATGCTTGTAATAAAATTACTTGAAAATGAAGTATTTTCACATTAAAATCTTATTTTTCTTCCTACCCCCAAACTTAATTTTTAACATATATAACATTCAGTACAGAAAATATAAGTAGAAAGAAAAACAATTTAGAAATTTCATCTACCACAAATGTCTATCAAAACTATTTGTAAGTATTCATTAGGATAGAACAATATGCAGCAGAAAATAAATCTAAACTAATCATGCCAGAATGAAATTCATTAAATAAAAGTTTAATTAGCATAGCAGGTATCAGCAAGGAATATAAAAATGTTCTTCAAGACGTAAATAAAGTTGTAACACAAACATAAACACACATATGATAAATGAGATTAACTCATCCTTTAACTCATCGCATCTCACTAACTTACTTCCAATTTCTAATGGAATCACTACACTAGTAAATTAGGTACATTTTAAAATGATTTTATAGATTATAATCCCAAAGATAAGATTATCCCTGATAAATTGGTTTGCGGACAACAATCTCTGGCATCATCTAATCCCTTTAATTAAGCACCTTTAACAGTTACATATTGTAGTGTATGATCTTCCTATTGTTATTCATCAAATAGGTTCATGACTCCTATCAAATGAAAACAAAGTTAGAGAAATGATGTAACAAAATTGAGATGAAGCTGTCATTGTTCAAATTCATGATATCTCTTGTAAAACTCAAGTCCGAGTAAGACCCGAGTTATAGTGAACTCGTCAATCTAACTACTACAAGAGAACATACAAGTCTAACCATAATAAGAAGTTAAGGAATCACCTACCTCATAACACACGAAGATCAAATCAAACTACTAACAATCCAAATATCTACCAATCGACAATTAAACTTATCAATCCATAATGACACATAAAGATCAAGTCAATCCACTCTTAACCAAACACCATACAACACTAACAATCATGACTCTCAAGCACACTAAATCAAAACACACTAATAACTATGGGTTGTCTCCCATAAAGCGCTTGGTTTTAACGTCACGGGCTCGACAAATGATTCCTCTTTAATCAAAATTCCAATTTAATAATCCTAGATCAATCGCCCAATCTTTTTCAAATCCAGGAATTCCTACAAAATCCTCAATTTGTACTTTTTCATTCAGCTCTTCCTTTTTAGATAAATTTATATCATTTTTCCTCATATTTCTTTCTAGATCCAAAATTCTTCTATTGATTTTCTCAATCCACATATTAATAACATCCTTGAAATTTATAAGAAATGGATCTATATAGGATACTTCAAGCTCTCCCAAATTTTGATTCGGATTCTCTCTAGATAATTCAGATTCAAGATCAAATTCTTCTATGTCACTTTTCTGTTTCAAGTTATCTTCCAATTCTTCCCCTTTATAATTATTAAATGATAGAGGATCTATCTTAGTTGAGGAATAGGTTTTTCTAATTTCATAGGAATTTCTTCCAATGGTCTTCCAATAGTCTTACCTCTTTTCTCAACTCAAGGTTCTTTTGAAATATATCCTCAAATTCTCTTCCAAGTCTAAGTTCAATAACTTTATCTTGTTCATCATTCAATTCAGGTTTTTCTTGTAATTGAGTTGAATATGAAGATATAAAGACTGGTGTTGTAGATGAATTCCCTAAATAGGTAGGCTTTAAAATTGTATGGGGTACATCCATCTTAAGTTCATGAAATTTTTCAACAGATGGAATTAAAAGTTCACTATTTTTGGCAGCTTTCATCATTTCATACCTCTCTTGAACATACATACAGTCTTCTTCAGATAACGTTTTCAACTCATCATGAAAATCCATTCCGACCTCATCTATTATCTTACTCTAAAAGCTTTATTGGAAATAGTATTTACTTACATAATCAATTTCATCCATCCAAAAACAATCATCATCTTTTCTTTGAGCTCGATATTTCATAGTCTTTAACACATTTAAAGTGACTTCCTGGTCATTAATGTTCATAATCAACTCTCCCTTTTGTACATCTATCTTAGTTTTTCCAGTAGTAAGGAATAGTTGTTCATTATAGTTCTCTTTAGGTTTTATCTTAGTGTTGCTAGGAAGTGTTCCTTTGGGTCAATTGCTAAGTGAATTAGCAATTTTTCCCAGTTGATTCTCTATGTTTCTAATCACAGCATTTTGACTTTGCAACTGGTTTCCCATTTGCAATACCACTTTATCTATAGACATCTTCTTATCCTCAAATTGTTGATCAATATTAGATTCCGGTGGATGTGAAGGCCTATATCATGTGTTACCCTGCCTATTCCAACTTTCATTAGGATTTGCATGATTGTTTTCCCATTGTTGGTTTCCACCCTCAGTAGTATGATTTCAGTTAAAATTAGGATGGTTCTTCCAACATGGGTTGTAAAAGTCAGAATATGGTTTTTTTATGGTATTTAAAGTCTCAAATAATAAGTTAGAATCAATCATACGCCCTAATGAACTTTCCTCACTTACATGAGTAAATTGAGGTTGGTTCATTCCAAATTGGTCCAAATTCCTTGATAATGCAGCAACCTAAGATGCAAGAATTGCAATCGCATCTATATCATGAACACTAGCTACATTTTTATGATTTGCCATTGCAGAGGGCCATTGTAATTCATTTGTAGCCATTTCTTCAATTAATGCATACGCTTCATCAAATGTTTTTGACATTAATGAACCACCAGCAGCAGCATCAATAATGGTCCTAAGGGATCCTACTAACCCATAATAAAAGGTTTGAATGATTAACCAATCTGGCAGAGCATGATGTGGACACTTTCTTAGGAGTTCCTTAAATCTTTCCTAGGCTTCGTATATTGATTCCCCTTTATACTGACAAAATGAGATAAGGTGGAAAATACTTAGCTAGGAATTTCTGAGTTAACTCCTCCCAATTTTTAATAGAACTAGGTGCTAATGAGTATAACCACATTTTAGCCTTGTCCCTTAGTGAGAAAGGAAAAAGCCTTAGCCTAACAGCATTTTCTGACATGCTATTATAACGAAATGTAACACAAAGTTCTAGAAAATAAGATAACTGTAAAAAGGGATCCTCCGAAGGAGTTCCCCCAAACTGGTTGTTCTGCACAAGTTGGATAATTACTAGATTTAATTTAAACGAGTCAGCTTCTACAATAGTGTTTTTTATACTTAAGTGATTTTTATCTATCGTAGGATTTACATAAAGTTATTATTTTGAATGTTTTCCATTTCCATTTCTAGTTTTTCAAGTCCTTTATGTTTTTTTTATTTTTTTCCATTTTTCTAACTCAGGATCATAAGGCACAAGTCCTACAGATGCTTTATTTTGCATACATTACACAACAAACAATACATTAACCATAAAATAAATAAAATGAAAAATATATTCAACACAACAAAGCATTTTTACAAACACCTTATTTTTCACACAAACATTTTTTTTTACAACACTTTTTTTATACAATAAAATACTTTTCACACAAACACAATTTTAAGACACTAAAATTTTCCAATTCTAAGCATAATTACTTTAACTAAAATTCTCCTAAAATTTTTACTGAAGCTACCACGTCAACAGCGCCAAAAACTTGATGTGACTTTTCTATATGCAAAGATTTATAAACAATAGATATATAATAATTTTTATAAAGTCACAATGATCCAACGCAAGTATACGTATCGTATCAAGTAATACAGTGCTCTAATGGAGTCCTGTTTATCGATCCCACAAGGATGTGAGGTAAGAGGTTCTTAGTCAAATTCTAGTCTGCTACTAACAGCCTTAGTTTGGAAGGGTGATATAAGTGGTTTTTCTAACAACAACTCCCAAATGCAGAAGATTATATGTAAGAATAATAACTACTCCCTAATGCAAATATTAATACTAAAGATAGACCTTTTTGGGGAAATTTGTTTGGTGAATTTTGAGATAATAAAAACTACTATTTTCATGTAACGAATTGGATAATGTATAGGAATGAGACGCATTAAATATTATATGTGCCGAATAGGAGTAATCATATTCTTTACCCTCTCCCGAGTACCCCCTCTTCAGAGTGTTATAAAGAATATTGGCAAATCCTAGGCTTAGTCCCTAAATCCAAGGCTAGGCTGGGAGGATACTGGCTGGCACTTCAGAGCTCCCACTTCCCCTCACCTGAAGGCTAACCCTAACTTTAGTTACCAAACTTTAGGACCAAATTGGGGATCTCAGCCTGTCACCTTGAAACCTCCAATTCGACGCCCATGAAACTATATTTTCCTATTTATTTGCACTCAATCCCCATGAACTATGCAACTCATTCATAGACATTGAATGTGGTTCCACTTTGTTGAGAATCACAATGCCCTTTCGGGACAATGTAATTACAATGAATTTTAACAATACAACGGGCCCTTTTTAAACATCTTTTAGTAAGCATCTCAATATCCTAAACATGAATCCTACTCATTGCAAAAAAAAGTAGAATGAAAATAATGACATAATCTTCTTCTGCCACTATTTCCAAATAAGATGAAAGAGTAAGAGAAAGACATCACAAAACATAAAGAAAACACAACAGAAAACTTCAATTCAAAGAAAATCCATAAAATAAGTGTTTACAAAATTATAAGATAATGAAGAACACAATATTTAGCTTTTTCCCCTTGAAAGAAAGATGAAAATCTCTCCTACAAAGTCTCCCGCTGATCCATGCAATGCTAGAACATTCCCTTACAAATTCTCTCAAAATCTCCTCACCAATCTCTCCAAAAAGGTAGAAATTTGTATTTCTACTCATATTCTAAGATCTCTTAACATTCTTCACATTTTTTCTAACATCTCTTCCATTTTTTGGCTTTAAATTCAGTTTAAAATAGTGTAGGAATGAATTTCCCAAGAGGTGCATGAAGAAACCTTCCAAAAAGCATCCAGATTCAATGTATATGGCCAATAACCGCTCAATTTCGCATCCCGACAGTCTTGGGCGTCACCGGCACTGAATAGGGCACTACCAGTGCCATATTGTTTGTGGTCTCGGGTTTATGGCACCAGTTTGGGCGCCCCCAGCGCCCACTCTGCGTAGCTCCACCATTTTGCTCTGTTTGGCTCCGTTTCAGCTCTGATTCGCCCCGTTTCAGTTGCATTGCGTTCCTAACAGATATCCCTACAAAATAAGAATAAAAAAACCATTTCTTTAAAGTGTAATCTCATTCAAAAATATGCAAGAAGTGTAATAAGATTAAGCATAGAAAGACTTATCGAAAGGTGCAGAGCAAAATTTCATTTCTTGCTCGTTTTTGCTACAAATTGCACTGTTTTTGTTTCTTTATTTCCAATCACCTAAAATCATCATACCTGCTACAAATCATGAAAAAACTTTTTTTAAAGTGCAATATCACAAAAAATAAGTAAAATAATATAGCAAAAACCATATATATTTTTGGTGCATCACCCGACGTATGATGACTCAACATTAAAACCAATTTAAATTTTGGTCTTTGCCCCTCAAAATAAGGTTTTAATATGTGCGTGTTAACTTTAAAAATATTTCCAGTTTTAGGATCTTCAATGTCAACACCTCCATAATAATATATTTTAATAATAGTGAATGGTCCTAACCACCTAGACTTCAATTTCTCAAAAATAATCGCAATTTTATATTATAAACAACACTTCTTGTCCGGGTTCAATTTTCTTTCTTAATATCTTCCAATCATGCCTGATTTTCATTTTCTCTTTATAGAGTTTTGCATTGTCATATGCTTCATTTCTGATCTCTTCAAGTTCATTCAGTTGTAACAATATTTTCTCACCAACATCCTTCAAATTGAAATTGAATTCTTTAATAGCTCAATATGCTTTATGTTCCAATTCTATTGGAAAGTGACATGTCTTTCCAAAAATCAATCTATACGGGGTCATTCTTACAGAAGCTTTATAAGCTTTTCTATATGCCCACAAAACAGTGTCCAATCTAGCTGACCAATCCAATTTATTAGGATTTATGGTTTTTTCCAAAATTCTTTTAATTTCATGATTTGATAATTTTGTTAGAACACTAGTTTGGGGATGATAAACAGTTGAGAATCTATGCAAAATATTGTATTTTCCAAAAAAAAATTCAATTATCTTATTTCTAAAATGGGATCCTCCATCAGTGAAGATCACTCTCAACATTCTATATCTTGTAAAAATATTTTTCATTAAAAATTTTGAAACACTCGGAATATCACATTTAGGTAAAATTATTGCTTCAATCCATTTTGAAACATAATAAACACCAATTAATATGTATAAATTTCCAAATGAAGAAATAAATGGTTCCATAAAGTATAATCCCCATACATAAAAAATTTCAACTTCCAATGTATTATTCATAGGCATCTCATTTCTTCTAAAATTATTTCCTACTCACCAAAATTGGTCACATGTTTTAATATATTCATTATGAAAACAAATTTTCCTGATCTTAATGGAAAAAGAAACTAGTCCTCAGCGGAGTTGGTAAAAAATTGTCGGTCGTTAAAATGTTTAGGGTTTAATTAATTTAAGTATATAAAATTTGGAAAAATATCATTTTAATTTTAAAATATGAAATCAAATTGATCTCATATATTCAATAGTTTAAATAATCAAGCATTACACTACAAGCCATATATCTATCCCGAAGAATGGATACATTACTTGGCAGTGTAGCTTGATCAAATAAACTAAAGAATTCATGACATTTGTTTGGTCTATGAACCATCTACGCTGACCGAAAAATTCTCCTACCTAATTTGAAGCAACTAGATAGGATTTATATAAATTTGGGGTCTTAAAGTTTCATATAAGGGCAAGCCTCTATAGTTAATTACATCTTAAATTATCGAAGTCACTTAAGAAAACTTTCGATATATATCAGAAAATATTTTTTTCGCGACTTCCAAAAAAAGTAGAATCTTCAAAAAAATTTGGTGATAGGAAATCCAAGAGGTGAATGACTCAAGTTTGGAACTGATATTATAGGAATCCAAAGGTAGAGAAAGCTAGAGGAAAACATAGATCCAAAAATAATCTTGTTATTCTCCAAACTATCCTATTGTTTCGCTTTAATTTAAGGTAATTATTTGATGTTTCATCCCACTAATTTTATTATTCAGGGCTCACATTCACTTGACACCGATCACTCGAATAACCTAAAAGATAGGAGGATTTATGTCATATTAAATGACAATCTCGGAATCATAAGATAAGTATAGGGCTTATATTGCACGAGGTGCAAAGGTTTAAAGAGATAAAGTAAGGGTTTATGTTGCACTAGGCAAATTACCTCGAAATCCTATGGCTTGTTGTTTATTTCTAAGAAGGGAATTTTGCTATTGAATATGGTCGTGCTGCCCACTGTGTACGCTCCAAGCTCCTCGTTGCAGCAGGTTTAATTTTAGAAGTGTCAAATTAAAAAGATGAAAGAAGTTTCATGTTTTGGAGATATTTTAAATTGAGTTGTCTTAATTTCTTATTAAGGGGGAATTTAAGTTGATTATAGCAACACCAGTTAGGATCCCACAGTTCCCTCATTCCGGCACCACCATTTTCTTCAGATTCACTAGTCCAGATGAATTTACCAAATTGAGCTAAATAAATTCAGTACTTTTATTCATACCATTGGAAATCTCGCTAGCAGCTATAGGTTTTCTCCTCTGAGGGATTCCCGATCATCCGATATAGATGTTTTAATTTAGTTGCAGCTATGGTTTTATTTTATTTGTGATTAAATTTTGAGTTATCTTATATTTTGCTTTATTGTGGCTATGAATTTGATTTTTGTTTTATTTTGGTTTGGTTTTGTTGCTATCGTAAAAGTTTTGGTTTTATAAGCAGGAAAATATAGTAAAGTAAATACAGGAAAAGAAAGTATTGTAAACTGTAAAAGCGTACCAGTCCTCTTCTAGCACTCCAGCTGAAAGATTAGCCTTTTGCAACAGATATATAATTTTTGAGGGGAATTTAAAATTGCATGCCAAAAAATAGTAAAAGAAGTTTAAAAATTATCGCTACCAAATCCTATATCATAATTTGGTGGGTTCCTATTTGTTCATTTGCGAGGATGATTTTTCTTTAGTGCATATAATAAATCCAATTGCCCTCCAAGATATCCAGAAGACTCGTGAAAAGATCCGGGGTACACCCTAGATATTTCACCACCCTTTTTAATCATCTCAAGTTCATTTGAACCTTTTATACTTGCTAAATAATTCATCTTTTTCATACCCTTATGCTTAATAAATCTTGATGTTTTGATTATCCCTTTAAGTAGTCTCAACAGTCTCGTGGTGATGAATTCATTTCTTTTAGTAGTCTCAACAGTCACTCCTCCTTTATTAGGAACACAATGGATCATACTTACCCATGCACTATCTGAAATTGGATATATAATTTCAGCATCCAACCATTTCAAATTTCCTTTTTAACTACTTCTTTCGTCAATGGATTTAATCACCTTTGCGGACCAGCTTTAGGTTTATGTTGTTCACCCAATAAGATTCTATGCATACAGATCGAAGGACTGACTCCTTTAATATCATCTAATACCCAACTAAAAGCCTTTTTATATCTTTTCAAAGTATCTAGTTATTATTGCTCTTAAAAATCATTCAAATCCGAGGATACAATAACTGGTAAAGTAGATAATTCTCTTAAGAACACATACTTCAAGTGGTTCGGTAGTGTTTTCATCTCAAGTTCAGAGGGTGTTATGATATATGAGGTTAAAATTTTATTATCATTTTCAGTAATATCCAACATCTCAAATCTTTCCTTAACATAATCCAATTCCTCATTATCTACTTCAACATATTTTTCTTCCATTTCTTTTTCTTCCTCACTTTTAACATTTTCCTGCTTAAGTTTCTTTTTATATCTCTCCTTAAAGCACTCATCATCTTTTTTTATTGTTGGATACTTCATAGCTTTTGATATATTAAATGTTATTTCTTGATCATTAACTCTCATAGTTAATTCTCCTTTTTGAACATCTACCATAGCTCTTCCATGTAGAAAGGAATGGTCTTCCCAAAATTATAAGAATTTCTTTATCTTCCCCCATATCTAAAACAATAAAATCCACAGTGAAGATAGATTTCTTAACCTTCACTAAAACGTCTTCAAAAACTCCTTTAGGATAAGAAATAGATCGATCTGCTAACAGAAGATTTACTGAAGTAGCATAAATTTCTTCTATTCCCAACCTTTTAAAAGTTGATAGAGGCATGAGATTAATGTTGGCTCCCAGATCATATAAAGCTCTTCCAAAAAAATTTCTCAAATTACACAAGGTATAGTGAAGCTACCAAGATCTTTGCATTTTCTTGAAGCTTTTTCTGAGTAATTGCGCTACACTCTTCACTGAGTGTAACAGTCTCATTATCTGTAAACTTCCTTTTCTTATTCAATATATCCATCATAAACTTCACACAGCTAGGCATTTGTTCTAAGTTTTCAACAAAAAAGATATTTACCATTAATTTTTTAAGGATTTCAAGAAATTTTGTGAATTTTTTATCTCTTTTGTTGCTTTAATCTTTGAGGAAATGGAGGTGGTGTCTTTCAACGATAATTTTTATTAGCTTAAGCAGATCTTCTAAATTGGGATATATATTGTCATCACCTTTTTCAGTTTCCACCTTCTTTTCTTCAATTTCAACTTCTTTTTGCACTCTTGATTCCAATTCTTTTCCACTTCTTAACTGTATAGCCTTAATCTGTTCTTTGTCTGATCCTTTAGGTTAATCTCAACTTTACTAGAGAAAGTTCCTGAAGGTCTATTACTCAGTGCAGTAGCAATATGTCCTAATTGATTTTCAATATTTTTAATAGTGGTTCCCCGACTTTGTAAATGATTCTCTTGACTTTGCAGTTGATGATCCACTTAAAAAATACCTATTTTTATGTCTTACTTATGATTCAATTCCTAAGGATATTATACTTTAATGAAAGTTATTTTTATGTTTTTGGATGTAGGTGATTAAAAAGGGGTTCAAGAAGGAAAAAGGAGCAAAAATGAGCAAAAATAGAGTTTAAAGAGTAGATTTGTCGAAATTTTAGGTCTGGCGCTTCCGGCGCCAAGGCGCCAGATTCCGGCGCCTAAGCGCTAGTTCGATAATGAAGTAGATAAGATTTTTGAAGACTTTAGCCAGTTATTTTGACGGCGTTAAGCGATTATCAGACCTTCTAGAAGACTGGAAGTTACTCCTAATACATAGGACATGTGATACAATGCATCTGGACACGGGAAAACAGTTTTAATCGTGAAGAGGTGTGATCTAAAGTGAAGAGGTCTGAAGACTTGGTCACGGACTCCGGCGCCTAGGCTCCAGATTCCGACGCCTAGGCGTGACAGTTACTTTCTAGAAGATACATTGTATTTGGACCAATTTTGAAGAGGTACCTTAAGCAACCCCTGCTAAAATTCAAAGCTCTAGAAATAGGAGTCAATTCTACAGAGAAAAGTGACCCTTCTAGTTCTCTCTCTAGTCCCCAATCACTTTAGAGTTCTCTTACCCTTTTAGGGAGCCACTTTCTTTAGTTTTTAGTGAGTTTATTTTAAGTATTACTACTCAATTCCTTGAGTACTAATTGTAAGTTTTTCAAGTATTGTTGCTGTTGAAGTCTTGTACCTTGCATTGGAGTCAGTAGGAGACAGCGGATCACTTGAAGGAACATTCCGGATAAGTATTTGTAACTTGGTTCAATGTTTTATAAATATGTTTTGTTGTGTGAATTCAATGTGTTCTGAGTAGTTAGTTTTCTTTCTCCTTTCAACTATGAAAAGATACTAAGATAATTAAATTTTGTTGGAGGACTTAACTTAAAATATTTATAAAAATTGTGATGATAATAATACTTGATCTTAATTTACTTTTTAAACTGGACACTTAAATTGTTAAAACCTGTTGAAGAATTCTGAGACCTATCCAGAGATGAGTTTTTAACTTGTAGATATCACATGAATCCTTGGGTAATCGAAGGCTATATGCGAGTTATTCAAGGTGAAGTGCAAATAAATAGGAAGATATTGTTTATTGGGAGTAGAATTGATTAGTTTTTAGAGTGACAGACTAAATTCTAATAATTTGGTTTATAGAAAGGGAATGGGTCACTGATGTAGGCCGACCATAGTCACCCTTGGACATCTAGTAGTGTGAGCCTAGATTAACCCCTTCTACTAATAAAACATCCCGAACCGATCTATAGATTAGCCAATGTTCTTTATACTATTGAGCAAAGGTAAAGAATAAGAATGCTTCTATTTGACACAATATCATATTCTAAGTTCTCCACAAATGATAATTATTCTAAAAACTCTTGGATTAGTTGAAAAGAAGAAAGTTGTCTTATTTATACTTGCATTAATCTTTACTTTATTACTGCTTACTTATATTTAGTAGAAATTTTATTAAATTTAAAAATCTGAATTTTGAAAAGAAATAAAAATAATAATTACTTTTAATTTGAAAATCTAAAATATTTCTTAAATTAATTTTCTCGTAATCTTCCCTTCGGGATCAATAACCAGGACTCCAATAGAGCCCTGTATTATTTGAAACGATACATATACTTGGGTTTGCAATTGTGACTTTTACAAAAATTATTATAAATATTTAAATATAAATTCATAAATTTTTACATAAGTAAAGGTCGGCATAGTATCAAGTTTTTGGCGTCGTTGCCGGGGAAGATAAGGAAGAAAGTTAAAAAGACAATTTTTACATTTCTCAAATTAAAAACAATTTATACACTTTATTTATTTAAAAAAATAATAATAATTAAAACTAAAAAGAAATAATAAATAAAAACAAAAATACCAAAAAGATTTTAATTTATTTTATGCGTAGTTCTGGATCTGAAGGATTATTACGATTTGATTATGAATTGGAAAGAACAGTTAAAAGAATTAGAAAAGGAAAACAAATTCAAAAATATAAAGAAATAGCTAACTTACATAACAATAATCAAATTCCAATAGAAATTAATGAACAAAATGTTTATAAACCATTAAGGGATTATGCAAACCCTACAGCTGATGAACTTCATATTAGTATTCAAATGCCAGTTGTAGATGCTAATTCTTTTGAGCTTAAACCTTCTATTATTCAAATGGTTCAAAATAATCAATTTGGAGGAACACTAAATGAGGATCCAAATTTACATCTTGCTAGTTTCTTGGAACTTTGTGCTACCTTTAAATATAATAATGTTTCTGATGATGTTATTAGGCTTAAACTCTGTCCTTTTTTCTTAAAAGATAAAGCAAAGATGTGGCTTAACTCATTAGCAACTGGTTCTATTAAAACTTGGGCAGATATGGCACAAAAATTTTCGGCTAAATAATTTTCTCCCTCTAAAACTGCTAAATTAAGAAATGATATTACTTCATTTATGCAGTTTGATGGAGAAACAATTTTTGAAGTATGGGAAAGATTTAAAGCACTATTAAGAAAATGTCGTCATCATGCTTTACCAGATTGGTTAATTATTCAAACATTTTATAATGGACTTATTGGATCACTTAGATCTATAATAGATGTTGTTGCTGGTGATTCTTTAATGGCTAAGTCATTTGAAGAAGCTCATACTTAATTGAAGAAATGGCAAATAATAATTTTCAATGGCCTTCTGAAAGGGTTAATCTTAAAAGAATGACAAATATTCAAGATAATGAAGCCTTTTCTATTTTAGCTTCACAAGTGGCTGCGATATCTAAGAAATTAGATAATTTTGCTATTAACATATCACATGTAAGTAATGATAATTCTGCAAATGCTGATGATTCTCAAACAATAGAAACTTTGCAAGCTATTGCTAGTAAAATGAATAACCCTTATTCTAACTATTATAATCCAAGTTGGAAAAATCACCCTAATTTTAATTGGAATAATGAACATCAACAATGGAGTGATAATCAAGTTAATCCAACTGGAAAATAGAATAATCAAGGAAATTCAAACATTAGACCAACGTATCCTCCTGGTTTTAACAATCAGCAGAAAAAGTTATCTGTAGAAGAATTGATATTGCAATTAGGTAATCAGCTACAAAGTTAAAACACTGTTATTCGTAATATTGAGAATCAGATGGGTCAAATTGCTAATTTTATTAATTACAGAACTTAAGGAATAATGCATAGCAACGTCGAAATTAATCCAAAAGAAACTGTGAAAGATCGTGAACAAGCAAAAGCTGTACAACTTAGAAGTGGAAAGGAATTAAAAGAGAAAATTCAGAGTGAAATTGAAAAAGAAAGAGAAGTTGAAGAGATTGAAAAATCTAAAGAAACTCTTTCTCCAAGTAAAGATCAGATTGTAATTCCTATTGAAGTGGAAGTTGAAAGACCACCACCACCTATTCCTCAAAGACTAAAACTGTAGAAGCTTGACTATCAATTTTCTAAGTTCTTTGAGATTTTTAAGAAACTTACCATCAACATTCCTTTTGCTGAAGCTTTGGAACAAATGTCGAGCTATGCAAAATTTATGAAGGATATTTTAAGCAAGAAAATGAATTTTGAAGCTTATGAAACTATTTCATTAAGTGAAGAATGTAGTGCAATAATTCATAAGAAATTACCTCAGAAACTTAAAGATCCTGGAAGTTTCACTATACCATGTGCTATTGGAGAAAAATTTTGTGGAAAAGCCTTATGTGATTTAGGAGCAAGTATTAATCTCATGTCATTTTCCCTCTTTCGAAGGTTAGATTTAGGAGAGATTTCTCCCACCACTGCAACCCTTCAGTTAGCTTATCGATCTATCACTTATCCTAAAGGCGTTATAAAGGATGTTCTTGTTAAGGTGGATAAATTTATATTTCCTGTGGATTTCATTGTACTGGATATGGAAGAAGATAAAGAAATACCTATTATTTTAGGGAGACCTTTTCTAGCTACCGAACGTGCTATGATTGATGTAAAAAAAGGAGAATTAACGATGAGAGTTAATGATCAAGAGATAACATTTAAGGTTATGAAATCACTGAGGTATCCTGAAAAAGAAAAATGCTATCGGATGGATATTTTTTATTATATATCTGAAAAGCATTATCAAGAAAAATGTAAGGTCATTTCTAAAGAAAAAAATGATGAATCTATAATATATAATGAGTCATTAACTGAAGAAAATGAAGAAGTAAATGAAGAAAATTTATTTGAAGAAACTCATTATATTCATGATAATTGGGAAATTTTAGACACAACTAAAAATGATATACTCTTACCCTCAATTGAAAAATCCCCTAAACTGGAATTAAAAATGTTACCTGCACATTTAAAGTATGCATTTCTTGGAAATTCATTAACTTTACCTGTGATTATATCTTCAAAACTAAACAAAGATCAAGAAGAAAAATTAATAGGAGTTCTGAAGAACTATAAGAAAGTTTTTGGTTGGACTATTGCAGATATAAAAGAAATAACCCCTTCAATCTGTATGCATAGGATTTTAGTGGAAGAAAATTGTAAACCCACTATTGAACCTCAAAGAAGATTGAACCCAATTATGAAAGAGGTTGTTAAAAAAGAGATTTTGAATTGGTTAGATGCTGGAATTATTTATTCCATTTCGTATAGTCAATGGGTAAGTCCTATTCATTGTGTTCCGAAGAAAAGAGGAGTAACTATCATTGTTAATGATAAAAATGAATTAATTCCTACAAGACAAGTTACTGGATGACGAATTTACATTGATTATTGAAAATTAAACAACGCCACTATAAAAGATCATTTTCCTTTACCTTTCTTGGATCAAATGTTGGATAAACTAGCTGGAAACTCATATTTCTATTTTTTGGATGGATATTCCGGTTATCATTAATTACCCTTTGCTCCCGAGGACCAAGAGAAAACAACATTTACAAGTCCTTATGGAACATTTGCCTTTAGAAGAATGCCTTTCGGTTTATGTAATGCACCTGCAACTTTTCAAAGATGTATGATGTCAACATTCTGTGATTTAATTGATAAAGAAATTGAAGTATTTATGGACAATTTTTCAATTTTTGGAACTTCTTTTGAGTCTTTCTTGGAAAATATAACGAAAGTTTTGAAAAGATGTGAAGAAAAAAATTTAGTTCTAAACTGGGAAAAATGTCAATTTATGGTCACAGAAAGAATTGTACTTGGACATAAAATTTCACAAATAGGTATGGAAGTTGATAAGACAAAAGTGAAAATTATTGCTGAACTTCAACCACCTACTACTGTTACTGATGTGAGAAGTTTTTTGGGTCATGCTGGATTTTATAGATGATATATAAAGGATTTTTTCTAAAATTGCTAAACCCCTTTGTCATTTCTTAGAAATGGAAGCTAAATTAGAATTTAATGAAGATCGTCTGAATGCGTTCAATATTTTAAAAGAAAAATTAATCACTGCACATGTTATTGTTGCACCTGATTGGAGTAAACCTTTTGAATTAATGTGTGATGCAAGTGATTATGCAATTGGAGCTGCATTAGGACAAAAATATGAAAAAATTTTCAAAGTTATATATTGTGCTAGCAAAACTCTAAATGAAACTCAAATAATTACACTACTATTGAAAAAAAGCTTTTAGCAATAGTATATGCCTTTGAAAAATTTAGACCGTATCTTCTTGGAATGAAATGTATCGTGCATACTGATCATTCTGCTATTAAGTATTTAATGTCTAAAAAAGATGCTAAACCTAGATTGATCAGATGGGTTTTACTTTTACAAGAATTTGATTTTCAAATAGTGGACAAAAAAGGAGCTGACAACCAAATTGCTGATAATTTATCAAGAATCAAAAATAATAGTGAGAAGATTTTTAAAGAAAACATAAATGAGAAATTCCCTGATGAACTGTTATATGTTATTCAAGGATTATAAATGCCTTGGTTTGCAGATATAGTTAACTATTTGGTTAGCAAAATTTTGCCATATGGGTTGAATAACAAATATATCAAGAAATTCAAAATTGATTGTAAATCATATAAATGCTTCTATTTGGCGCAATACCATAATCTACATTCTCCACATGATAATTATTCTAAAAATCTTGGATTAGTTGAAAAGGAGAAATCTATTTTATTTATACTTGCATTAATCTTTACTTTATTACTGCTTACTTACATTTAGTAGAAATTTTATTAAATTTAAAAATATGAATTTTGAAAAGAAATAAAAATAATAATTACATTTAATTTGAAAATCTAAAATATTTCTTAAATTAATTTTCTCGTAATCTTTCCTGTGGGATCGATAACCAAGACTCCAATTTTGTTCTGTATTACTTGAAACGATACGTATACATGCGTTTGAAATTGTGACTTTTAAAAAAGTTTTTATAAATATTTAAATATAAATTCGTAAATTCTTACATAAGTAAAGGTTGGCATAGTATCAGTTGACCACTCATGTTTAATATCAATTCTTCCACAGACAACTTCTTTTCCTTAAATTGTGGGTTACTATTGAAACATGAAGGGTAAGAAGGTCTATAACTAGTGTTTGCCTGGTTGTTCAAATTTCTCAATGGATTCAAAAAATTGTTTCCCCGCTGCGGATTAACAGTGGCAGTGTTATTATTCAAGTTTAATTTTGGATGGTTTTTCCAACCAGGATTGTAATAATTGGAATAGGAATTTTTTGTTCTATTATTTATAACATTCAAAGTCTCATAAGATGATTGAGGATCTACAATCCATCCCATTGAATTTTCCTTTAACACTTGAGGTATTTGAGAATAATTCATTCTGAATTGATCTATTTTCTTTGAAATTGTAGCAATTTGAGATGCCAACATAGATATAGCATCAAAATCATGAATACTAGCTACTCTTTTCGGGTTTACCTGCTCAGAGGGTCATTGAAAATTATTAGTAGACATCTCTTCAATTAAAGAATATGCCTCATTAAAAGGTTTTGACATTAATGATCCACCAGCAGCAGTGTCAATGATTGATCTAAGAGATTCCACTAATCCATTAAAAAATATTTGAATTATTAATTAATTTGGTAAAGCATGATGCGGACACTTCCTAAGAAGATCTTTAAATCTTTCTCAAGCTTCATATATTGATTATCCCTCAAACTGACAGAAAGATGTAATATTGTTTCTAAGCTTAGCCGTTTTTGAATGTGGGAAATATTTTGATAAAATTTTTTGTGACAATTCTTCCATATCCAGGTGCTAACAAATTTAACCACGCCTTAGTTTTATCCCTCAGTGAAAAGGAAAAGTCTAAGCCTGACAGCGTCATTTGATACTTTTTCATAACTAAATGTAGCACACAATTCTAGAAAACTAGCAAGATGTAAGTTAGGATCTTCATTGGGTGTTCCACCAAATTGATTGTTTTGTACCATTTGGATATAGCAGGTTTAAGCTTAAAAGAAGTAGTAGCTACATCAGGATTTTGAATAGTTAAGTGAATTTCATCTGCTATAGGTTTTGCATAATCTTTTAAAGGTCAAGGTTGATGTTCATTTTCATTTCTTTGATTATCGATATTGTTCGCCATTTTGTTCAAATTTTCAGATTCTTTTTTTTTCAAATTTTTCTAATGTTGTGTTTCAACTCCGAATCGTAAGGTACTAAACCTTCAGATCCAAAACTACGCTTACACAAATACAAATTTTAAAAGTTTTTCAGTTACTACTCAATTTACTATTACGTCCCCAGCAATGGCGCCAAAAATTTGATGTGGTGGCTGCAAATACAAAGTAATAAATTTTTGTTAATAGTTTCAATTCACTCATAGAATATAATCAATTTAATAAGATGGCAGCTGATCTATACGCAAGTATACGTATTATTCAAGTAATATAAGGCTTTAGCGAAGTCCTCATTTTCGATCCCACTAGAAGAAAGCAAATCTTTAAGCATAGCACAAAAATTTAATTTCAATTTGCAAAACACTTAATATATAATCAAGATGCTAATGTTTAACGATGCTAGAGTTTTAAAAATTCACTAAATTACTGTTTATGCTTCAAATTAAAGTAAGTACTACTATAATAAGTTTTATAATTTAAAGTTCAAGTTTAGAGAAAGTCTCCTCCCCCTTGCAATGATATTAAGGTGAGTGAATGATAAAGATTAGTAAGAATATTGTGTTGTGTCAAATAGGAGAAAACCTGCAGTTTACCCTCTTCCGAGAGTTATAAAGAACATTGGCTAATCCTAGGTTTAGTCCCTAAATTCGTGATAAGGTTGGCAGGATACTGACTCTCACTCCAGAGCTCCCACTTCTCTTTACCTAAAGGCTAACTCTTGCTTTAGTTTCCAAACACTAGGACCAAATTGGGGATTTTAGTCTGTCACCCTAAAATCTCCAATTCTACGCCTAATAAACATATTTCTTTATTTATTTGCAACCAACCCCCATGAAATTCACCATTCATGGAATTTGAATGTGGTCGTCACTTTTGTTGTTGAAAGCATAGTCCGTTCGGATCATATGTTTACAACATATTTTAATAATTCAATTGGCCAGATCGAAAAGTAAATGAAGTTCAAAGTGAAAAATCATCACAATTTCTAAGCATTTATATGACACATCTAATCTAAACTATCACATCACCATTTATCATTGCAAGGAGAAAGACAAAGAAATCTACTCAAAATTCATGGGGAAGATATGACAAAACAAAGATTTTATATATAAAAGCAACGCAATACAAATAATAAGAAGTAAAAACAATTTATCTCAATATTCTCCCCAAGCAAATCCCTTGAAGTTCCCTTGAATCTCCTTCTCTCTTCACAATGCACTCAATTCTCTTTTGGAATAGAAGGGAAGAAGAAATCTCTCACTTTCCCTCTCTTACTACAACTCTCTTGAAAAGAATCCCTCACAAAAAACACTGAAAAACCAAACCCTAAACTACAAACTCACAACTTCTTCTATAAGCATACACACACACAAACTGTCTTTTTCGCCTCCCTCTAATTTTGGAGTCCAAATCATGTTAAAAAATCTTAGGGATGATTTCCCCAAGAGATGCCTCAAAAATTCCTCTGAAAGTCATCCAAATACATCGAATTTGGCCTCCATTGACATTAGGCGCTGTTGGTGGCCTATTCGGCACCGTTAGTGGCTTATTGGGCTCCATAGGAGGCCTATTGGGCCATTTAATTCCATGCTCTCTAGAAAAATGCATCATCGGCACCCGTTTATGCGTTGCTGGCGCCAGAACTTCAAAAATCTGGTTTTTGCCTTTTTTTACTCTAAATTTGTTCCTTTTCGCTTTTTTTTTGCTCCAATTGCCTAAAATCATCATACCTGCAGCAAAACATGAAAAATATATTCCTTTAAAGTACAATATCACCAAAAATGAGTACAAAATATATATGAAAAATCAAACATATTTTTGGTGCATCAAAATCCCCCAAACTTAACTATTACTTGTCCTCAAGTAATTCTTTTACTACATAAAAAGTATAGCTTATAGTAGTGAACTCTACTTAAAGAATACCATGCTTTTTTATTTAAATGAATATAATAGCAAGATTTTTAAAATGATTTTTAATAACTGAGTTCAAAAGTATAGGTATAAAACATTTAGTAATCAGGTCTAAGAGTTCTAGTTTCCTCTTCATTTCAAGAATAACTATAATTTGTCACATTAAAAGGATCATATGAAAAAGTAGTTCATGAGATCTCTATTAGTAAGGATGCTCATACTTTAATATAAATTCAAAAATGGAATTAAGTTCTTCCTTTAAGTTGATTCAAGTTAAGCCAATTTTTTATTAGACATCTCCTCAAGCTTCTCCTCACATGTATTTTCATTTCTTTTCCTTTTAGGATTGTTTTTCAATCCATTCATTTTTTTCTTCTTTTTCTTTTTCTTCTTTTCCTTTTATTGAGAGGATTATTATATTTGGATAGCCTTTAACAATTTTAAACTTCACACTCCTCTTCATAAGGTTGGAACTTGAAAACACCTCTTTACTTTATAGATATATAATAGCTTTTAAATGATTCATCATAGTGTCACAATCATTTCTTCTCATATAGACCTCTAAGCCTCTTAGCATTTCAAAAATACAATTTTTTTTACTTTAAATAGTTAACTATAGTCCAATCCTCTTATACTAAATATCTTAACCCCATAAAGTTAACCATTATTAACAACAGCTTTCATTCAAATCTACTATGATATTTAAATGAAATAAAAAGTTTAGTTATCTAAAGTTAAGCTCAACTAATAAAAAGTCATGTTAAGATAATTTTGAAAATATATTTTAATTGAGAACAAATAAAATTTAATTTTTTTCCTTCCCCAAACTTAAGTTTTTCAGTGCATATTATATTAATCAAAGAGAGAGAAAAACATAAAATAAACTAACTTTTTTGTTCCGGGCTTGTGATTCTTCTGAAGCATGCAGGTATTAATTAAAAATGTACTATTGGCACAAGATAGTTAGAAGCATTGTTCACATATATAAGAGATTTGCAGGGTAAATAAAAAGCAAAATACCACATTGAACCCTTAAAAAATGTTACTACACCCATTACAATTTTGTTACAACAATGATAATCTAACTTAAACTCTAATACAACTTCAATAAAATAAGAAAAAAAGTACAAACACTGCACAACTACTCCACAAATGCAAATAAAAAACACAAAGATTACACAATAATAACAAACTAAAGAAAAATACTAAACTACCAATCATCATCTCTTCCTTCTTCTGCTCCTTCTTCTTCCTCAGGCTAATATGGAATATAACGGGGGCAAGTAGGAAATATCACACCATCTTCTCCCCTCATAAATCTCATCTGAGCATCATGATAAGCAATATCATATTTCACTCTTCACCTCTGATAATCATCATTAATGTTGTTTCTTTCTTCCAAACTATCTATCCTGCTATGAAGCCTCGTAATATCACTCGTTGAATCATCAGCTGCTCCATAACATCAGAAATAGTAGGAGTCCTAGAGGTAGAAGGTATATCATGACTGGTAGAGGGAATATCACTACTTCTACTTCCAGCTCTCCATCCCACATGAGATTCATAAGTGCGAATGTTGGTCTTACTAATGGGCTTCAAAGGATGAACCAACTCTTCGTCACTACCAACCTCAACTCCTGATTGTACACATAATGTGTAAATCAGGGCAGGATGTCCCAATCCTCCAGTAGTTTCCCCTTTTGCAATAGTTTGAATGCTATTGTAAATAACTCTACCAATATCAATTATTCTCATGTTCTGAATGCAAAAATTCAATATAGCTCTATCTCTAGAAACCTCACTATGATGATAAGTAGGAAGAAGTCTTGCAGAAATAAAGTAATGTCAGGCCTTAGATGCAACAATAAGAGTGGAAGCAGCAAAGTTTATCCTCTGACTTTGCTTAATTTTACACTCCCCTTTTACATCAGTAAGAAAATTAATTACCTCATTCAAGGCAGAATCCACTGTACCAAAAGATTTATACTCACAGAATGGATTATCATTTAACTGGTAGAAAGCATTGATTGGTGCAGGAGTGAATTCTACCAATTATCATCGAACTAGTACATATTCCTCTTTCCTCGAACTAGTAGACCGCAAGGTAGCATAAAATTCATGCACATCATCAGCATCTGCATCGGCAGAAAAATAACAAAAATATTTCCAAATCTGATAAGCAATTACTTGTTCTACAATTCCGCCCAGATTTTCAAATCATCGATCTTGAAAACACTTTTTGCTTTAGAGTTAATATTTGAAATGATACTGTGCTTTTAAATTTACAAATCTTGTTTCATCAAAATCAACCTTCCTCTTTCCCTTAAACATCTTTGGAGCCACATCAAAATTTTCTAGAAAATTCAAAACTAATCCCAATAAATTCCAAAATCACAATGCAATAAACTCCAAAGTCAAATCTAGTAACTTCAAAAAACCCCCAAATTTTTGGATCTTAACAATGTGGGAGATTTCCATGGTGAAAATAAAAAACTTTTTAGTTTAAAGTAGATCTCTTACCAAGGGAGACAAGATTCAACCTCAAAAAGCTCTAAAATTGCCTCAAATCAAATGCAAGCAATCCCTATGAGTGTTTTTCGGCCTTGCCTAGAGCTTGAAGATGAAAATAGAGTGTTTACTATTCAAATTTGTGATTTTAAAAGGCATCTGGAATTTTCGGGTTTCGAGCGCCGTTCGCGCTAGACTGAATTTCAGGTTTCCGATTTTTTTTGCAGTTTTGATTTTTTCAAAGTTTGACGACATCTAATTAGCCTTTTAAGCATCTATATTCAATATTAAGAGATGAACTAATACCAATTTTACATGAACAACACAAAACATCACTTATATATATAAAATCCAAAGTTACAAACTTACACACATCAATCATTCTATTACATTAATAATTCAGCATTACAATCAAACCACAACACTATAACGCTGAAAACATAACATAGATTCAAATCTCAAGTATTATCTATCTTAAATCACACCATAAGAACTCCAAATACAAATCATAATCAAGCAAATAAAGTCCAAATACTTAGTAAAGTAGATAAAACATAGAAACACTACTCCTCATCAACATTAGTGCTATTATTTCTGATATCACCCACGTAGTGGTGGTGCATAAACAAATTGTAGAAGGGTCGATACTAGAATTCATCAGTCAAATCCTCTTCAATCCAAGCCTTCTTCTTCATCAATCATATCAATCCTTCTTCCATGCGCCTAGTATGATCAAACTGTTCCTTCACCCTCCAATCCAGATGATCAAATAATTCAGATATATTATTAATTGCATGCATAAGATTTTGTAGCTCTTTCTCCAGTTTCTTGATCTTCCTTAGAATTAATAGTGTATTTTCAAGAAAATGAGGTTGAACAAGTAATAAACTCTGATATGGTTGGTCAATAGTTATGCTCAAATCAGTTTCATCCCTAGGTACTGGACAGCCATACACATTAGTTGGGTCTATGGGCTTCCAAAGAAGAAGCACTTTTTCCCAACTCTTATATGGTACTTGTGACTAAATGCAGAGTAGAAATATAGTAGAAGGATGTCCCAAACCATAGTTCGATCCATGCACAATCAATCCTAAAATAGGTTTGACAATTATCGTGCCAATATAAATAGGTCTATTAGTTTGAATGCAATAAACTAATACCGCACTTTCCTTCGTCACTTTACTAATTTTCATAGTCGGGAGTAATTTTAAAGATATAAAGAAATGTCATTTCTTCGACACAGGATTCAATAAATTCACAGAGAAGTTGACATACCTGTCGTCTGTTTTCTTCCACTCTTCGCTTTCATCCGGCAAATATCAATAGATTTCATTCATATTGTCTCTTGTAGGTACGAAATTAGTGTAAAGACAGATTGGCACAATATCTAACATATAAAGTTCATTAATCTTGGAAGGAGTGAATGATATCCACCTACTTCGCACATGGACGACTCCTTGGTTGATTCCATGAAAATTTACACAAAATTCCTTCACCACAGAAATGACTACTGCGGTAGTAGTGTAACAAAACACTTTTCAACACCTCTGCATAATAATTTTTTCTACTCAAGTACTAGGAAAATTCATACCTCAATTGATAAAGCCTCTTTCCTTGATAAGCCTCTTCTTAATAAGGACTTTGTCACAAAGGTGTTGTGCCTCGAAACCGACGAACTTTCTCCTGTTGAAAACTCTAAATCTTAGAGATTCAAAGAAGTTGGATGCCATGGAATGCAAATTTTGGAACTTCCTTTTTGTTTTTCTGGAGTTAGTGGGTTTAAAACTGAGTTTGGGGAGTTATAAGGGTGAAATTCCCGCTCAAAACAGCCAAATTGCACCATTTGAAACTCAAAAAATTGCTCTCTGGTCATCAGCGCCGTCGGCACTGAATAGGGCATTGTCGGTGCTCAAGTGATGCGCAGACTTTATATATTGCAAGAACCTATGAACTCAAATTTAAGTATATTTATAATGATTTTGTAAAGTCCAAACATTCAACGCAAGTATACATATTGTATCAAGTAATACAGGTGTTGACCTCATTTTTGATGAGGTCTTCTCTTCCCTCTTTAGTGTTTAGGATCTAGCCTTAGACTTTTCCTTTGACTATCTTAGAGGAATAGAATTGGGACCCATCCCTTAGAAATTTGAACCACTTCTTGCCTCCCTGCAAACCCCACAAGCTTGATCAGTAGACCCCTAATCACCTGGAGGGTTGAGATCAAAAGTGAAGGTTTAAAGGATGAGTTCCCTATAGGCTCTTTGGCCTTAGGACCACCCTGGGTGGCTTGGTCTGGTGAGGGTTGACTTACACACTCACTACACTCACACTCTACAGTCTCACACACACAATCCAAATCCTAAAACCACACCCATACCCAACTTGACTCCTTGACTCATGTAGGTAATTCATATGGATGGACCTTAACCCCTAAGCCCCTGGCTAAGAGGGTTGGGAACAACATAGTGAATGCCTCAAATGAGTCCTCTCATGGCTCATATAGGTTTAATATGGCTTCATGGCTCAATCAAAGTGATTCCATTCCACTTATATTTGATTAATCTTCATTCTTCCAAAATTTCAATTTTTGACCCCGGGGACCCTACACCTATCAAACCTACCAAAAGCCCTTAAAATTGCCCAAATCCTCCAAAATTTCCAAATCACCCAAAATTCCTAAAAATTAACCTTGAACATTTCCTCGCCAATCAAATTGATCATCCATAGCTAAAAATACCAAAAATTCCAAAAGTACCCCCCAATACCCTCCAAATACCCAAAATGCCCTTCTTAGCCAAAAAATCCAAAAATTCAGAAAATTCCAGAAAATTCCAAATATTCCCAATTTCATTTTTTTCAACTACACCATGGGCCAATTTTGTCAATGTACCCCAATTTTACCAAAACCCCCAATTTAGCCCATTCTTAACCCAAGTGAACCCAATGTCAAACCAAATCTACCAAATTGACCCCAATTTTGGTCCAATTCAATTCTAAACTTCAAATTGATATCCACAATATCAATCTAGACCAAATCCAAGTCCAATTTAATTAACATTTGAGTCCAATTTCACTTTTGACCTTAAAGCCCAATTTGGACCCATGACCCAAACTTGGCCCAAACCAAACCAATTCAACTCCAATTGACCCCAAACCTTTTCTAAACCTTCCCTAACATCCCCACAAATAAAACACTAACATAATTTGCCCAAAATTTGAACCCAAACCCCACTCAAATTCAACCCAAAACTAAGAAGCCCAATTTTGACCTAAACACAAACCTAACCCAAGTAAGCCCAAGTCCCAAAACCAAAACCCAACCAAAGTTGAAACCTCTTTGAAACACTCTCATAAACATTTACCAACATTAATTTTACATCAATTTCAACCTTAGCCCAACATTGGCCCAAATTAGCCAAATTTGACCTACATTGGCCCATTTACCAAATGAACCCAAATTCAACCCAATTCAATTCCAAACCACCTCAAATTTGCTTCAAATCATTCAAAACACATCATTAAACTAAATTCAACATTTATTTGGCATGACCCTTTACAAAATTTTTTTTTTATCTAAAAGCCCATTGCTAAACATAAAGGCCCACTCCCTTAAACCTTCCTAAAAGCCCACTTCTACCAAATTCAAAAGCCCAAATCAATCTAAAGCCCACATGAAACTTTCCCTCATCACACATTCAAATTAAAATCATTCCTAAAGTCCTAATTTATCAATTAAACAATTCCAAATCAAGCCCCATAACAATTCCCATCAAAATGCCAAAATTCACAAGATCCTTTTTTATGAAATTAACCAAGCTCTTGCCAAGCCATAGGTGAGCCAAAGACAAGCCATGTACAAGCCATATGAAGCCATGGGATGTTTGACATGTGACCATACCTAAAGTAGCAAGAGGAGGGCCCCCGTTCTTAAACCTTCATTAAGCTTTTTAACCCCTTCCATGTTACACACTAAACCATGATTAGCCACATCACTTTAGATGGGGACTTCACCACCCCTTTCTAGCTGATGCAAATGATCTTCCCTCAGCCCAAATCAGCCATGGGGAGGTGAACCTAACCCAAAATCATGGCTTGGACCAAATCAAGCCAAAATGGCCTTCCCCCCATGCCATTTTAATCCAAGCCCTTTACACATGGCAAAGCTCAATTGCCTACACAAAACCCCAGTCCTGACCCACCTGAACTTGAGGGTGACCCTTGCCTGCCGACCAGCCACCTGGATCGCCGGAAAACACCATGGCCGAAACCTTGGGAGGAGCCAAATTTTGGAATTCCACCTTGCTGAGCTGCCTCACCCCAAATGGCCATTGCAGCTGTTCTTCTCCTCACCGAGCAAGCTGATCCCAACCATTAAACCCCCCGGGAGGCCCTCCGAGCCTCTCCTATTTAAACACCCCCTCCTCTCGGCCAAGAGAGGTGCTGAACCAAAACTTACTGAAACCCTGCCAAAATCATCCCAGACCACTCTCTACACATAGAGAACTTGATCCCCACTGAAATCCCCCTGCCATTTCTTCTCTGTGAGCTCAATTTTAGAGTTGAAATCCAAGCCCAAAACCAGGACACTTCACCATAGTGAGTCAATCCTCAAATTGATTGACTCTACACCTTCACTCGGACCCGAGAGGAGAAGTTTCACAGCAAAAACCCCCTCACCGGGCCAGCCATTGCTTCCAGCCTCCAAGCTTTGTGATCGGCTGTGGTCACTTTTGTACCTAGACAATTCACCATGCCAAGAGACTTCATCTGGAGCTTGCTTGGACCCAATCGAACGTGACACAACCCTCAGATTGAAGCTTCACTTCTCTGAGCAAAGGTATGGACTCACTCTTCCTCCCGAGTTTACAGAGATTCTCCATTTAGTTTGAATTAATTTTAGTGCATGTTTACCATGTGGATGTGTTCGTCTCTTCAAGACGAATCCATAGAGCATAAGAACACAAAAATCTGTGGAGAATCGAGTGAGAAATTAGGGTTAGAATGTCAACGGTCACGGGTTCGTACCAGTCGTAGACGATGACTGGGAACCGTTGGATCGCACGTGTATCGGATGGACGACTCGGATCGCGTCGGACCAGAACATGTTACGTGAAAGGCGGGTCCCGGGACGGCTTACTCAGATGGCGGCGCCCAATCACAGCGCGACACGCACCCCTTCGGAGCTGCCGAGGTTGAAGCGGCGCCACGTGGATAAGTAGGAAAATAAGCTATTTTCTATTTATTTAATTCCCAGAACTTCAAAAATTCATTACTTTGTGTAGATAAATCCTAAAAATAAAATAAAAATACCCTCTTGCTCAGTGAACAGAGGAGAATAATGTGGAAAAGAAATCAAGTAATTTCATTGAGTATTTTATTATTAATGATTTATTTACTCTCTGCATTGTTTTAATTCTCCATTTGCATAGGCAATTCATCATGGCATGAGACCATAGGGCTTTTGAAGCCTCCGAACTTGGGAACATTCTCCGAATTTTCCAAGGTCGAGGCCATCCCTATGAGAAGTTATTGATTTTCCAAGTTCATGTTACTGTTTTGAGTATTTTAATTCCAATAATTAGCATGTTGAGAAATAAATTATAGGAAAATTTTGTGATGTTTCTTGTGACCAGAGGGACCTAAGAGAAATAAGTTTTGAGTTAATTCACTTTGAACAACCCTAATTGGTCTAAATACAAAAAATTGAACTTTAATTAATTAGGGTTAAACATTCATCAAATTAACTAAAAAACAATTCTCTACTGTCCTCTAGGGATAGGAGAACACCACATAAAACATTTGAAACCAATTGGACTCGATTAGCCCCACCAAATGGGTTGATTAAGCCTCTTAAGCAAAATGGGTAAAATTAAACTTTAAAAATTCATAACTCACAAAATACTTTTCAAAAATTCACAAAAATAGTTTTGGAGCTTCTCTGATATCAGAGGAACTTAGGAAAATTAAAATTGTAATTTTCTAAAAAAGTTGATTTTTATCATTATTTTAATATTTTTAATAATTAAAAAATAATAAAAATTATAAAAATATTAAAAATCACCAACATGTCACATTTTGAATTCTAATAATTTAGGAACAAACCAAATATTTGTCTTAAGTCCCTAGGGTAAGATATTGAATTTTAAAGGCTTAATGTGATTTTTAATATTAATAAATGTATTTTTCAACCATTTCACTAAAATAATTCTAATAAATCTAAGAAAAATAAAAAAAATATAAAATTTGTTTCTCTGAACTCCTTGAGGTTAAAGAGATTTAAGAAAAATATAAAATCCATTTTTCAACTTTAATTTTATTTTAAAATTAATTAATGCTCCAAAAATCAAAATTATTCTAATAAATAAAATATATTTCAAAAAATCACCAAAATTGGTCCAGATGGTCCTCTAGTCATTAGGAATATACCATAATTTTTCTAAGGATAGAAACATTTCCTTGGTCATGTTATTGAATTTTCCTTGAAAACCCCTATTTTCCATTAAAAATAATTACATAAATAAATTAAATACAGAAAAATCACATTTTCTCCTCTAATGTCTTAGTTGACATATAAGTGAGGTCACATAAGAATTTCAAGTTTATTTGAGCATAATTTAGTGAGTTATAAAATTATTAAGCTTAAAGGGCAAAATGGTAATTAAAATTTTCAACCTTTAATTAAAATTTTAGGATTAATCAAAAAGGGGAGGATAAAATATTTGACTTAAACTGATTTTGGATGATTGAAACTTAAATGGTTAAGAGTAGAAACCCACCAATCATTTTAAAAATAATTAAAGTAAACCTTAATTAATTTATTTATTAAATTTGGAAGATTAATGGAAAATTGAAATTATTAAAGTAGGGATATTATTTAAGCAAATATTTATTCTTTAATTTAAAAAATCCCTAAATAAATCACTTCAATAATACTTAAAAAAGAAAATTAAAAGAATAATCTCAATTAAATTCAAATTGAAATTAAATTAAGATTAAATTGAAGTTAAATTAAATTAAAATTAAATTAAAATTAAATTAAATTAAATTAAGTTAAATTAAATTGAAATCAAATTAAATTAAAATTAAATTAAATTAAAATAAATTAAGTTAAATTAAATTGAAATTAAATTAAAATTAAATTGAAATTAAATTAAATTAAATTAAATTAAATTAAATTAAATTAAATTAAAATTAGAATTAAATTGAATTAAATTAAGATTAAATAGAAATTAGATTAAATTAAATTAAATTAAATTAAATTAAATCAAAAATTAAATTAAATTAAATTAAATTAAATTAAATTAAATTAAAATTATTTAATAACAAACCTAAATGAAATCATTAAGAATTAAATCTAAAATAACTTGAACACTATTCCAAACTTAAACTAATTTTCTATAATTAAATCAAAATCAAAATTAAATCATTAAGTTTAAAACTTTAAAATATTTAATAATTTGATTTGCCTTTTTTTTAAAAAAAGCTCTTATTGTTATAACTCTTAAATGAAGTATCAAGTGAAGTGTTACCTCACTTATAGGACATTCAAATGTCCTAATTCACTGAGCAAGATAACAAAACTTAAACTCCTTGATGACTAATTCACTTGTATAATTAAATTCTCTTGGACTTAAAACAATCCTAGAGGTATTGAAAAGATGTTTAAGACTCGTCTTAAGCACTTCCTTAATATGATAGGATGTTTATAAGAATAATTGAACTTAATTGTTCTTTGATGAAGAAAATCGTCCTTAAACCAAAACACAAAAAACTAGACGTCATAGGAGATGACTAGCTATAGGATTAGGACTTTGGTAGACAACCAAAACCTTTCCCTTAGCTTTACCTAGGTACTTGTTGGAATATTTAAATGCCCTAACATGTGTTTTAAGTGCAGCTTGGGATGACGGGAAAACCCTCTAGGTATGCTTTTATTTTATTGCAATTTACTTTATCGCAAATGCACTTCACTTTTCTTGCATGATAAACAACTGTTGCATGAAAACTAAAACCTTTAGGATAGTCCCTGAACTGAAACCAAAACTAAATTAAAAGTCATTACAAGATAAAAATCACCGCCACAACATTCCAAAATATAAAACAACTAAAAATTTAATCACAAAAAGAACACAAAACTACAATTGCAACTAAATTAAAACGTCTCGTCGAATGATCGGGAACACCTCCGATGATGTAACCCACGTGTTGCTAACGGGATTTCCCACGGTCTAATTGAAAGTGTGGAACTCATTCAGCTTGAGTTTAGCAAATTCATCCGGACTAAGTGAATTCGATGAAAATAACGGTGCCGGGATGACGGAACCGTGGGATCTTAATCGGTTCTGTTTAATTAACTTTATGATTTGTTTTAATTAAAATATTAAAAAACACTCAGATTTTAAGGTTTTCTCTAAACCAAAACACTTCTCTCATCTCCTGATTTATGACTTCTAAAACTAAACCTCTGCAACAACAAGGAGCTCGGAGCATGGTGGGCAGCACGGCCATCGTCATCAGCAAAACTCGGATCTACTTCAGCTAAACTTTCTTAGAATTAAATAACCAAAACCATAGGACTTCGAGGTGGTTTGCCTAGCGCAACATAAATCCTCAACTTTTCGTTAGGCATTTGCATAATCATGTCATGTAAATTAAGCCCTAACCGGTCTTAGGACTCTGAGGTAGTCGTTCGGCACGACATAATCCCTCACATTTTCTAGGCTGATTGTATGATTATGTCATACGAATATAAGTCCTAATTAACTAAAATTGTCAAGATTGAAATATCAAATAATATTAGGATATTCTTAAAACCGAGCCAAATAATAGGATAGTTTGGGAAGTTGCCAAGATTCTTCTTGGTCCTCAGCTTCTCCTACTTCTCTTCCTTTGGATTCTCAAAAATAAAATTGTTCCAAATTTTGAGTCATTCCCTTTTGAATTTCCAAAATCCAATCCTTTGAAAACCTTAAACTTTGAAATTCTTGAGAGGGAAACCACTGATCATTAGCGAGAGTTTTCTTAAATGATTCCCGTCATTTAAGATGTAATTAACTATAGGGGCTTGCCCTTATAGGGAACTTTAAGAACCCGAGTAATATAAACCCCGCTTAATTCATTTATATTAAGCAGGGGAATTTGTCGGCTTATAAAATTGGTTCGCAGGCCAAACGGATGTCACAAATCTTCTAGTTTATTTAATCAAGCCCCATCATCAAGCAGTGTGTCTATTCCCCGGGATAGATACTCAGTTTGTGGTGCGGTGCTCATTTATATAAACTATTTGGGATGTGAGATCAGTTTGATTTCATATCTTAAAACTTTCAAATTTAAAATTATTTTTAAAATCAAATACTACTTTTCAAATTATATATTTAAATTAAATTAAAAATTTGCTGACAACTTCTGTAGGCGACCTACTTTTCAAAATACAACACACAACCTAAAAATATGCCGACAACTTCTGGCGACTCTGCTGGGGACTAGTTCCTCTCTCCATTTTAATCAGATGGTTTTGCTTTCATAAATCGGTAGTGAGCGCATGCCCCTAGTGGACCAAACTACCATTCTTCTGTTGGAATACCCCGTTCATTTCTGTCTTGAACGAGTATAGCCAACCCCTCTCGGATTTCGGAGCCACTGTTTAGACACTCCTAAACAGAGAGGTTCCGAGATCCTTTTACCTCTTTTCTGAGGTGGGGTGGACCCCCAATAGGTGTTAATTTAGGAGCGGTCCTTCAAGTCGAGAAGTCTTGCATAAGACTTTCTCTTCCTTTCCAATTCTAAATCGGATTCCTTACCTTCTCTACACCTTTGAACATTTTGTTCCTAATAAAAAAACTCTCTAATGAATGACTCTTTTAACAAATAACTCCTTTTTATAAATACATGAACAAAAATGTGTTCGGACTCTTTTCGATTCCTTTCTTTTCGTCCCGATGAGAAGAAGCATAACTCGGGACCGACAATCGAATCTACCTTGCGGAAGATGTCTGCCCCAAAGTTGATTTTCTCCTTCACCAATGGACTGGACTTCGCTGTTTACAAGGATGAGCTGCCCGACAATGGGATCATCCGTTTTGGACAAGGATTTGGCAACACAGATGTCAAGATCACCGACGTCACCCTTTTCACACTTACAGACAAAGTGCCTGAAACTGAAAGACCTTTGATCGAGTTCAACCTTAAGTCAACTCAAGAGTTCCCTCTCCTGCAAAGGGTTCCAGCTGAGAGGAATACTACTATCCATAGGAGGACTGTTATCTCTACCCCCATTGGTCTAGTCGTCTCTGCACCTACCCCGGCTTCCGCCAAACTGAAGGGGAAGGAAGTTCAAATTTGTAACGAGCATGTTACCGTGGAGGGTACAGATTTCCGTGCAAGACCTTCTGTTTTCGAAATTTGGTCCATCACAAGGGTTCCACCCCTAACACGGACTCAGAGAAGAAACAGAGGTAGAAAGATCGCGTAAAGGCCGTAGCCGCTGAAGTTGCTTTCTTAGAAGAAATCCCTGAGTACACACCACTACCTGAATACATACCATTGCCTGAGTATACACCGCTTTTGGAAGGAAGTAGATTCCATCCCCTCTCCGCCGCAGCTGACGAGGAAAATGTCCGCAAGATTGCTTCTACATTACCTCGACCCTCATACTATAGTGACAGCCGAAAGAAAAGGGCTAGGATTACACCATTTGCCCGACTACAGACTGTGATAGAGAAGTTAGCAAAGAAAGAGAAATGTCCTGTATCAAAGATTTTAAGAAGAATAGGGCGGGTGCCAGCCAAGTCCCGTCTTAGGCCGTGAGTAGAACCCGTTATAGCCACAGAAAAGCCGAATAAGAAGATGAAGGCTAGTCCACCTCGTTGTTGTTTCAGGTTTACGGATCGGTGAGGATACCACCTTCCAAGCATTCGACCCGACAGACCATCCGGTCCTAGGCCTTCTGCTGCTAGAAGGATGGTATGGCGTCCTACTACTGGCCAATTAAGACCGAAACAACGACCAGAGAAGGAAAGTCTCGTTAGGAGACTCGAATCTGAAGAGGGAGCCACTGCAATGAAGGGGACTCCAAAGAAGGAAATCCAACAGCCATCGCATGATAACTGCGAAACCGCATGAAAAAGACCATTGGAGGACGCTATGGAAAAGCTAAGAACCGACATTCAACGATTAGCAATAGAAAGAGAAGAAAAGTTTGGAGATGAAGTTGACTCGGCGGAGTTCATGGATGATGAATATGTGGAGATCAACATGGTTGAGACACGAGCATCGTCAGCTTCGCAAGGTGCCCCGGTAGCTGCGGAGAGAGATGAACCGGAAGCTTTAAGAGCACAAATTCGAGAAAAAGATGATACAATCTCTCAAATGGCAAAAAGGATGGAAGAGATGGCTGCAGCCCTAGCCACTCTTCGCAGTCGAGTTCAACCCCCAAGAGAAACGCCTCCGAAGTTATTCATATTACGTACGGAGGAAAAGATATTACATCCGTTAACGGAGACGATCGACCGAAGAAAGACTCTACTCGAATATGATTCCGCAGAAGAACATCAAGAACATGGTAAAACAAGCAGTGCGAGAAGCCTTAGCACGATCTAAGAGCGGAGCATCTATTCGGACGGGTAGACCTTACCCCGAAGAATTTGATGCGTACAATACCCGAAAGGCTTCGTACCACCTCTGTTCAAGACTTTTGATGGTACCGGAAACCCTCGACAGCATGTTGCACATTTTCGCGCTAGTTGTTGCAACGCCGGTGGAAGTGACGCCTTACTCTTTCGACAATTTGTCAGCAGCCTGTCAGGGATCGCCTTTGAATTGTACGCAGAGTTACCGAACGGTTCGGTAAAGACATTTTCAGAATTAGAAAACCTCTTCATGAAACGGTTTGCCGGAGCTCAGCACCATATCACCATCGGTGACTTAGTGGTGGAGAAACAGAAACCGAATGAAACTTTAGTGGACTACATACTTCGATGGAGGAATTTAAGCATGAAGTGTGAGCCACATCTACAAGAGCAGCATGCAGTCGGTATCTTGCTTAAGAGCATTCATGGCCCGATAGCACTTCTCCTTAAGGGATTTACGATTAAGACTTTCGAGAAGTTGTTAAGCAAGGCCGGAAGCTTGCAAGAGGAAGCAAAGCAACTAAGTTTCGTCGACAAAACAGACAAAGAGAAGCCTGTGAAGATATTTGAAAAGAAATCCGGGATCGTCGCTGCAGTCGATAAGGGCAAGCAGCCAATGCAAATATAGCAGAGAGCAACAGCGACTCAGATCTATCAACAACCTCAGGAGAACTACCAACAACCTCAACCCGATTATCACCCAACTCAACAATATGAGCAACCGCCTCGCTCGCAGCCGCACGTTAAAGGAGCTTATAAATAGAGAATATCCATTCAAGAATGAGGCAAGTGCCAAAGATGTTCCGCAGCTTGATGAAGACTTCGGATTTTCTACCGCCGAACCCAGGAAGCCGAAGAAGTCAACAAGAAAGACCATCCCAACTACCGCCCTTACCACCGCGATGCTTGGACATAAGATAGAGGATTGTATCACCTTCAAAAGTTGGCTTCGACAACAATCTCCGAAAAGGGAACATAACGATCCCAAAGGAATACATGAAAGAACCCCATAAAGGAGGTTCTGTCAATGTTATTTCAACGGATCCCATTGTTCCGATAGACCCTTACACGACCGATGATGGATGGAGTACCGCTTGGACGAAGTCATCGAAGAAAATTTTGGATCGCAACCAAACCGCTTCGGCGCATGCTTCAACTCAGAGTTTGAAACCTGTCAAGCCGGCACTATCGCTTGCAATTGAAGAACCGCCCCAGGAAGAAAAGATCATAGAAAAGAAGGAGATCGTAGAAGAAGAAAAGATCGAGGCTCTTAAGGCTAGACTAGGGGCTGCTTATCCTAGGATGGTTGTTTCCGATTCGGGGCAAAAATTCCTCAAACCTCTTACTCTGTATGATTATTTGCTTTCTCCGGCGGAATCTTATAATGATAAGAATTATGGCGTTGGCTACGTTTTGACTGTTTCTAATGATTACGTAACTAACGACAACCAATCTAATTCGGATCCCGATTCCGATACAAATAACAATTCTCAAATCATACACAATCTCGACAATCACGACGACAAAGAAGACATTCATCAAGAAGACTACGAAAGTTCAACAAGCAATGAATCTATTTGTGAATTCCAAGGAACTCCAATCACAATAGAGTTAGAGCTTTCAGATTCCGAAGCGACTCCAGAAAAACCTGTCATGCCGATTCAAAAGGAGATACCAGTAAACTCAGTACTAGATTTAGAAGAAATCACAGAAGTCAACTTAAGGAGCGGAAAGGTTCTACCTCCGAGGATGGGTCCAAAAGACAAAGGAAAGCAGGTGGTTGTTCAGGAAGAATCAACCCCAGCAGAAGAATTGCCCATTCGAGAAGAAACTGAGACACATGGTAACAAAGTGGACTATAATGTGCTAGCCCATCTTAGGAAACTACCGACCAACCGAGCATCTACGACGCCGTCATCTTATCAAAAGAGATGAGGGAAGCTCGATCAAGGCCTTACTTGATCCAGAGATTTGTTTAGCTCAGATGGCCGGAGATTTCTTAGACGAGTGTTACCTTCACGGACAGTGAACTACCAATTCCAGAGTTAATGATCGACATCGCTTCGACACATGAAATATTCTCTTTCATGGATGGATCTTCAGGATGCAACCAGATAAAGATGGAACCAGAAGACGAAAAGCTCACGGCATTCAGAACACCAATCGGAGTGTATTGCTACACAGTAATGCCATTCGGACTAAAGAACGCAGGAGCAACATACCAAAGAGCAATGACAAAGATTTTTGATGAGCTCATTCACAACCAAGTTGAGTGCTATGTGGATGATGTGGTCATCAAAAGCAAACTGAAGGAGGATCACCTGTATGATTTGAGAATTGTCTTCGAGCGACTAAGGCAATACAACCTTAAGATGAATCCCTTAAAATGCGCCTTCGGCGTTACCTCCGGGAAATTCTTAGGATTTGTTGTCCGACATCGCGGGATTGAAATTGATCCGGAAAAGATTAAAGCTATCTTAGAAATGCCGCCTCCCAAAACCTTAAAACAGCTACGATCCTTTCAAGGGAAGCTGGCATATCTTCGACGCTTTATTTTGAACTTGTCAGGTAGGTGTCAGCCCTTCTCGGCATTAGTTAAAAAGGATGCCAAATTCGTTTGGGAAGAGAAATGCCAACGGGCCTTCGAGGACATTAAACAATACTTAATGACACCTCCTGTCTTAGCAGCCCCAGTCTCAAGTAGACCGTTGATACTTTATACCGCGACTCTAGACGACTCCCTGGAGCCCCGCTAGCCTGTGTCAATGATGAGGGAAAAGAAAGTGATCTCTACTACTTAAGCCGTCGTTTGATTCCGATGGAAGTAAAGTATCCTCCAATCGAGAAGCATTGTTTGGCCTCGATCTTCGCCGCACGTAAACTCGGGCATTACATGCTCTCTAATAAGGTCAACCTTATCTTGAAAGTTAATCCGTTGCAATATTTGATGACCCGTCCAACACTTTCCGGCGGACTTGCCGTGTGGTCGATGATACTATTGCAATTCGACATAACTTTCGTTCCTCTTCGTGCCGTAAAGGACAAGTGCTAGCCGACTTCCGGCAAGACACACCTTTACCGGCAGATTCGCCTCTCGACGACGATTTGCCAGACGAACAGATAATGAACCTAGAAGACACTGATGATCGACGTTGGGAACTTTACTTCGACGGAGCGTCCTCAGCACATAAAGACAAAGAATTGCAAACAATAGTACCCGGTAAGGCAGGAATCGGACTAATCTTTATAACACCGGAGCGGGGGATGTTAAGATACTCCTACCACTTAACAGAGCCGTGCACAAACAACGAGGCAGAATATGAGGCCCACATAACGGGACTAGAACCGACCATTCAAATGGGAATAACGGATATCAACATCAACGGAGATTCTCGACTGATCATTCAATGTAGTCGCGAGACAATACGGAATTTTAAAGCCAAGACTCGAGCAATACTTTCAGTATGCCATGAAACTGTTGGAACAAATTACGAATGTAACAATCTACAAGATCCCCAGAAGAGAAAATGCTATCGCGGATGCGCTAGCTCGCCTTACAAAAGAATTTTGCCTGCTCACAAGATGAGTCAGTTGAAGTGTTAGTTCAAGGACGATAGGTCCTATCACAGCTCGACATGGATATGATACAGAAATCAGAAAAAGCAGAAGAATCAGTTGCAGCAGTGACGTGAAAACACGAAGATTGGCGTCGGCCGCTAATAGACTACTCGCAAACAAGGAAATTACCGGACGATAAGTCATTAGCACATCAAATCAAGAAAATAACTCTGTCTTACGCATTAATAAACGATACATTATACAGAAGGTCTTTTGATCAGACGTGGTTAAGATGCCTGAGCGGGTCCGAGGCTCGTGAAATTGTCAAAGAAGTGCATTCAGGACATTGTGGCGCTCATCAGTCGGGTCCGAAAATGAAAATGAAAATTAAAAGACTAGGGTACTACTGGCCCTCGATGATGACTAATTGCATGAAGATTGCCAAAAGTTGTCACCAGTGCCAAGTGCAAGGAGTGGTTCTACACCAACCTCCAAACGTGCTACATCTGATAATTGCGTCGTGGCCATTGAGTGTTGGGGCACAGATATAGTGGGTCCGATAGAACCACCTTCTTCAAGAGGACATCGCTTCATCCTCGCGCCTACGTACTACTTTTCTAAATGGGCGAAGAAGTTCCACTCGGAGAAGTAAAGGCACACCACGTGCTACGCTTTTTAAAAATCAAGTTGTCTACCGTTTCGCAGTACCGCGCGTAATCATTTCGTATAATGGGTCCGCATTCAGAAGCACAAAAATCAACAATTTTGTCAGAAGACATGGAATCAATTGGTGATACTCAACAATCTACTACCCAAGAGCAAACGGCTTGGCCGAGGCTTTTAATAAAACTCTCGTTCAAATTTTAAAAAAAACTTTGGATGACAACAAGAGAAATTGGCACGAGAAGTTGTTAGAAGCCTTATGGGCCTACAGGAGGACTTTCAGGACTCCTACTCAGTCTACGCCTTATGCTTTAGTATACGGGTCCGAGGCAGTGTTACCATTGGAAGTCTAGCTTCCATCACTCGTGGTTGCAGCTTGCAAATAAAATTACTACGAAGAACATGCCGATTACGACCGGAAGAACCGGAAAACTTGGAAGGAAAAAGACTTGCAGCCGCAACAAAATTTGGAACTCGTACCAAGCTAAGATGATCCGAGCCTATGATAAACCGGTCCGCCCGAGAACTTTCAAAGTTGGTGACTTAGTTCTTGTCCTCGAACACCTATTCTCGCACATCGCAAGATAGGAGGCAAATTTGAACCGACTTGGGAAGGGCCGTTTCGTGGTCGAGGCGACCACTCGAAGGCTCCTACCAACTTGTGAATTACCAAGGAGAACGACAAATGCTTCCAATCAATGGACGATATTTGAAAAAGTATTACGCAACCTGATGTTTCGAAGGGTGGCCTCTAAAATAGAGTCTTATCCCTAGAAACACGGGTGAAGCAATCACTTTGTGACTGGGTCCGAACCCAAAAAACATAAAAATGGATAAAAAATATATGTACTAAAAATAAAATATGTGAAAATCATAATAATAAAGTTTTACCCTTCCTTTCAAATCAAATCTTTTTCCTGATCTTTCTTCATCTTTTCCTACTTTCCTTAAAAATTAAAATTGGACTAAGTGAATAAGAATCTTCGATGGTAAATACTTTCTTAATGTTCTTGTTCTTAGTACGACCCCTGATCCTTTCCTTGTTTTCTTCGCAGGGAAATGTCGAACGGGCGGTTGGTCCTAAACTTTAAAAATGGCGTGAGTCTCGCACTCGATGAAAAGAGGGTGAAGGATGGAGCAGTGATAGAAATTGATTCTGACTTCACACCAGCCAGCCTACAGTATGAAGAAAATGATTGGGTCCCAGTGGACCGAGAGGAGCTTCATAGCCAGACTGTGATGAAGATGGGTGGCCCAAGACGCCAATCCAGCAACAAGAAAAGAAAGACAAACACCGAAGAAAGCAAGAAAATCAAGTCAGTAATTCCCACGACAGAGGGCAGGCTCGTCAGCACTGCGCCCACAGAAATTCAAGAAGTGAGGAGAGCTACGCTCACTGCTACTCAAAGAAGGAATAAAAATCGCCGTATCCGCAAGATGTTGACTAAACTTGCAGCAGATCAACACGAGAAAATAGCCACCTTCGCAGACACACACATTTTAAAGATACCGGTTCATCAGGAACCAGAAAGAAGAAAGTCAACGCCGAGAGAATCAGAACAGATCGAAAATGTGCCAAGAAGAACAGAGATAGAATCAGTGCCTCGACGCCGGACAGAGATACCATATCTGAAGAACCTTGTTGCAGAAGCAACCCCGGAGGATGTCCCGATAGAGACAATCCCCGAGGAGCCAAGGTATGCAGGAGAACGTGACGGGATTGAGCCATACATCCCGCAATACATTACTAGGCCTCGTCACTTACAGATCATCCCAGAATATGAACTAGAAAGAATGCAAAATGTTGAGAAGAAGACTTTCGAATACTTTGAAAGGATTAGAGGCATAAGAATCAACATTTTGGAAGGCCTCGAGTTACACACAGGTGTATTCTCAGAGTACAAGCAACAGCAGATTGTAGATTGCATTCTAGAACTTTAGAAGATGGGTCGAGCAGGCCGTCTGAGAGAAAAGACTTATTCGGAACCCCGAAAATGGATGCCAGGGAATAGAAGAGTCACAATACAATGTGGATGTTGCTATAACTTCGCAGAGGACAGAAAAGGAAACCCACCAGGGATACTCCGTCACGGTGAGGTGGATCCAATGCCAAGAATAATTAAAAGAATGGTGAAAAGAATGATAACGTGGAGGGTACCGCCAGCAGATCGCATACCCAACAGCTTGCATCATCAATATTTATCAGAAGGGTGACTGCATACCTCCACACATAGACCACCACGACTTTGTCAAACCTTTCTGCACAGTTTCGTTCGTCAACCAATGCAATATCATGTTCAGATCTGACCTCCGGATAGCAGGACCGGGTAAGTTCCGAGGGCCGGTGGAGATACCACTTCCGGTAGGTTCCGTCATGATATTACAAGGAAATGGAGCAGACGTCACAAAACATTGTATACCGGGAGTACCAGTGGAGCGGATCTCCGTCACTTTTAGAGGGATCGACGACAGAAAGGCACCATACCACTTCCAGCCAGATCCAGAATTGGAGAGTCTCCGGCCCTACGAGCTGTGAGTTACATGGGAAATAGCACACCTCCAATGCACATCCATGTGGCATTCCTGCCAAGGATGGCTTGGAAGGTGATGTTATTGACCATGTATCTCATTATTCAGACATGGATTTAACAGATACTTTTTGGATGGATCAACAAGAATCATACATAGTCTGTTTTGAGTCATGAATTGTATGAGAAATATTTCAGATCGAGTTGTATGATGTATCGTCAACAAGATTGGAATGAAAGTGACCATGTCACATTTTGCCTTCACCTCTTTTTGAGCAAATTGATTGGGAAACGCCATTAAAGTTAAATGAACTTCGAACAAAGAACAGAAAAGAAAAGGAAAATAAATAAGAACTCTCTTCCATAAAAATCCAAACATTAAAAAGAATTTCAAATCCACATGAACATCAAATAAACAAAGAAAAAAATGGGATAGTTAAAAAACAAACAAAACAAATCTAAAGCTCAAATTGAATTCCAAGTGAGGTCCATCTTTTCAAATCCTCCAATCCTTCTTCAAATCAAAATCTATTCCAGACCCCCTTTGAAACCCTCTCTCGGGATGATTTCAGAATCACGAGGAATCTTCAATTTGATTCGGATGGCATAGGTTCGTACCCTTCGCCAAGTAATCAGACTTTGATTGATTCCCATGGGATATGGAACACTTTCATATCTCATTTCAATCTCAGCATTCGGGATAGGCTTCCGCCGTACTCCCATCTCAACGAATCTCAAGCATTCGAGATAGGCTTCCACCCTACTCCCATCTCAACAATCTCAGCATTCGGGATAAGCTTACGCCCTACTCCCATCTCAGCAGAATCTTAGCATTCGGGATAGGCTTCCGCCCTACTCCCATCTCAAGCAATCTCGACGATTCGGGATAAGCTTCCGCCCTACTCCCTTCTCGCACTTCTCAAGCACTCGGGATAAGCATCGTCCTACTCCTTTCTCAAGCAATCTCAAAATTTGATCCTCTCAGCAAGAAATTGAAATTAAAGCACTCGCATTTCGGATAGGCTTTGTCCTATTCTTCCTCAAGCATATGGAATAGGCTCAGTCCTAATCCTTCTCAGCATACACATATGGAATAGGTTCAGTCCTGCTTCCTTCTCAGCATACAAATGCATTCGGGTGGGCCTCCGCCCTACTCTTTTCTCCGCATAAAATCAAAATTGAAACTCAAATTAAAATAAAATTAAAATAAAAAAAATGAAATGAATCTAAGATCCAATCTCTTGAAATCTTGTGATCTGAAACTCACCTCCTTTTTCCCCAGCGAGAATTCTGGAATCTTCAGTCTTGGAGATTTACCTGATACTCCCCAGCGGAAATTCTTCTACTTCGTCCTAAGTGTATCACTTGGACATCTGTTTTGGTTTTGTTGATTTCTTCGGTCAACGCCAATACGCGCGGTGAGCTTGGTTAGCACACCACACCTATTGGGGGTCCATTTCTTGACCTCATTTTTGATGAGGTCTTCTCTTCCCTCTTTAGTGCTTAGGATCTAGCCTTAGGCTTTTCCTTCGACTATCTTAGAGGACTAGAATTGGGACCCATCCCTTAGAAATTTGAACCACTTCTTGCCTCCCTACAAACCCCACAAGCTTGATCTGTAGACCCCTAATCACCTAGAGGGTCGAGATCAAAAGTGAAGGTTTAAAGGATGAGTTCCCTATAGGCTCTTTCGGCCTTCGGACCACCCCGGGTGGCTCGGTCCAGTGAGGGTCGACTTACACACTCACTACACTCACACTCTACAGTCTCACACACACAATCCAAATCCTAAAACCACACCCATACCCAACTTGACTCCTTGACTCATGTAGGTAATTCATATGGATGGACCTTAACCCCTAAGCCCCTGGCTAAGAGGGTTAGGAACAACATAGTGAATGCCTCAAATGAGTCCTCTCATGGCTCATATAGGTTTAATATGGCTTCATGGCTCAATCAAAGTGATTCCATTCCACTCATATTTGTTTAATCTTCATTCTTCCAAAATTTCAATTTTTGACCCCGGGGACCCTACACCTATCAAACCTACCAAAAGCCCTTAAAATTGCCCAAATCCTCCAAAATTTCCAAATCCCCCAAAATTCCCAAAAATTAACCTTGAATATTTCCTCTCCAATCAAATTGATCATCCATAGCCAAAAATACCAAAAATTCCAAAAGCACCCCCCAATACCCTCCAAATACCCAAAATGCCCTTCTTAGCCAAAAAATCCAAAAATTCAGAAAATTCCCAGAAAATTCCAGAAAATCTTAAATATTCCTAATTTCATTTTGTTTAACTACACCATGGGCCAATTCTGTCAATTTACCCCACTTTTACCAAAACCCCCAATTTAGCCCATTCTTAACCCAAGTGAACCCAATGTCAAACCAAATCTACCCAATTGACCCCAATTTTGCTCCAATTCAATTCTAAACTTCAAATTGATATCCACAATATCAATATAGACCAAATCCAAGTCCAATTTAATTAACATTTGAGTCCAATTTCACTTTTGACCTTAAAGCACAATTTGGACCCATGACCCAAACTTAGCACAAACCAAACCAATTCAACTCCAATTGACCCCAAACCTTTTCTAAACCTTCCCTAACATCCCCACAAACAAAACACTAACATAATTTGCCCAAAATTTGGACCCAAACCCCACTCAAATTCAACCCAAAATCAAGAAGCCCAATTTTGACCTAAACCCAAACCTAACCCAAATAAACCCAAGTCCCAAAACCAAAACCCAACCAAAGTTGAAACCTCTTTGAAACACTCTCATAAACATTTCTCAACATTAATTTTACATCAATTTCAACCTTAGCCCAACATTGGCCCAAATTAGCCCAATTTGACCTACATTGGCCCATTTACCAAATGAACCCAAATTCAACCCAATTCAATTCCAAACCACCTCAAATTTGCTTCAAATCATTCAAGACACATCCTTAAACTAAATTCAACATTTATTTGGCATGGCCCTTTACAAAATTTTTTTTATCTAAAAGCCCATTGCTAAACATAAAGGCCCACTCCCTTAAACATTCCTAAAAGCCCACTTCTACCAAATTCAAAAGCCCAAATCAATCTAAAGCCCACATGACACTTTCCCTCATCACATTCGAATTAAAATCATTCCTAAAGTCCTAATTTATCAATTAAACAATTCCAAATCAAGCCCCATAACAATTCCCATCAAAATGCTAAAATTCACAAGATCCTTTTTTATGAAATTGACCAAGCTCTTGCCAAGCCATAGGTGAGCCAAAGACAAGCCATGTACAAGCCATATGAAGCCATGGGATGTTTGACATGTGACCATACCTAAAGTAGCAAGAGGAGGGCCCCCTTTCTTAAACCTTCATTAAGCTTTTTAACCCCTTCCATGTTACACACTAAACCATGATTAGCCACATCACTTTTGATGGGGAGTTCACCACCCCTTTCTTGCTGATGCAAATGATCTTCCTTCAGCCCAAATCAGCCATGGGGAGGTGAACCTAACCCAAAATCATGGCTTGGACCAAATCAAGAAAAAATGGCCTTCCCCTCATGCCATTTTAATCCAAGCCCTTTACACATGGCAAAGCTCAATTGCCTACACAAAACTCCAGCCTTGACCCACCTGAACTTGAGGGTGACCCTTGCCTGCCGGCCAGACGCCTGGATCGCCGGAAAACACCATGGCCGAAACCTTGGGAGGAGCCAAATTTTGGATTCCACCTCGCCGAGCCGCCTCACCCCAAATGGCCATTGCACTGTTCTTCTCCTCACCGAGAGCAGTCGATCCCAACCATTAAACCCCCCCGGAGGCCTTCCAGCCTCTCTTATTTAAACACCCCCTCCTCTCGGCCAAGAGAGGTGCCGAACCAAAACTTCATCGAAACCCCGCCAAAATCATCCCGTACCACTCTCTACACATGGAGAACTTGATCCCCACCGAAATCCCCCGCCATTTCCTCTCGCGAGCTCAATTTCGTAGTTGAAATCCAACCCCAAAACCAGGACATTTCACCACAGTGAGTCAATCCTCAAATTGATTGACTCTACAGCTTCACCAGACTAAGAGGAGAAGTTTCCTAGCAAAAGCCTCCTCACCAGGCCAACCATTGCTTCCAGCCTCCAAGCTTTGTGATCGACTGTGGTAACTTTTGTACCTAGACAATTCACCAGGCCAAGGGACTTCATCTGGAGCTTGCTTGGACCCAATCAAACGTGACACAACCCTCAGATTGAAGCTTCACTTCTCTGAGCAAAGGTATGGACTCACTCTTCCTCCCGAGTTTACAGAGATACCTCCATTTAGTTTGAATTAATTTTAGTGCATGTTTACCGTATGGATGTGTTCGTCTCTTCAAGACGAATCCATAGAACATGAGAACACAAAAATTCGTGGAGAATCGAGTGAGAAATTAGTGGTTAGAAGGTCGACGGTCACGGGTTCGCACCCAGCTAGTGACGACATCGGGAACCGTTGGATCGCGCGTGTATCGAATGGACTACTCAGATCACGTCGGACCAGAACATGTTATGTGAAAGGCGGGTCCCGGGACAGCTGACTCAGATGGCGGCGCCCAATCACAGTGCGACATGCACCCGTTCGGAGCTGCCGAGGTTGACGCGGCACCGCGTGGATAAGTAGGAAAATAGGCTATTTTCTATTTATATAATTCCTAGAACTTCAAAAATTCATAACTTTATGTAGAAAAATCTTAAAAATAAAATAAAATAACTTCTTGCTCAGTGAACAGAGGAGAATAATTTGGAAAAGAAACCATGTAATTTCATTAAGTATTTTATTTTTAATAATTTATTTACTCTCTGCATTGTTTTAATTCTCCATTTGCATAGGCAATTCATCATGGCATGAGACCATAGGGCTTTTGAAGCCTCCGAACTCGGGAACATTCCCCGAATTTTCCAAGGTCGAGGCCATCCCTATGAGAAGTTATTGATTTTACAAGTTCATGTTACTATTTTAAGTATTTTAATTCCAATAATTAGCATGTTGAGAAATAAATTCTAGGAAAATTTTGTGATGTTTCTTGTGACCAGAGGGACCTAAGAAAAATAAGTTTTGAGTTAATTCACTTTGAACAACCCTAATTGGTCTAAATACCCAAAATTGAACTTTAATTAATTAGGTTTAACCATTCTTCAAATTAACTTAAAAACAATTCTCTACTGTCCTCTAGAGATAGGAGAACACCACATAAAAAATTTGAAACCAATTGGACTCGATTAGCCCCATCAAATGGGTTGATTAAGCCTCTTTAGCAAAATAGGTAAAATTAAACTTTAAAAATTCATAACTCACAAAATACTTTTCAAAAATTCACAAAAATGGTTTTGGAGTTCTCTGATATTAGAGGAACTTAGGAAAATTAAAATTGTAATTTTCTAAAAAAGTTGATTTTTATCATTATTTTAATATTTTTAATAATTAAAAAATAATAAAAATTATAAAAATATTAAAAATCACCAAAATGTCACATTTTGAATTCTAATCATTTAGGAACAAACCAAATATTTTTCTTAAGTCCCTATGGTAAGATATTGAATTTTAAAGGCTTAATGTGATTTTTAATATTAATAAATGTATTTTTCAACCTTTTCACTAAAATAATTCTAATAAATCAAAGACAAATTAGAAAAATATAAAATTTATTTCTGTGAACTCCTTGAGGTCAGAGAGATTTAAGAAAAATATAAAATCCATTTTTCAACTTTAATTTTATTTTAAAATTAATTAATGCTCCAAAAATCAAAATAATTCTAGTAAATAAAATATAATTCAAAAAATCACCAAAATTGGTCCAAATGGTCCTCTGGTCATTAGGAATATCCAATAATTTTCTTAAGGACAGAAACATTTCCTTGGTCATGTTATTGAATTTTCCTTGAAAACCCCTATTTTCCATTAAAAATAATTACATAAATAAATTAAATACAGAAAAATCACATTTTCTCCTCTAATGTCTTAGTTGACATATAAGTGAGGTCACATAAGAATTTTATGTTCATTTGAGCTTAATTTAGTGAGTTATAAAATTATTAAGCTTGAAGGGCAAAATGGTAATTAAAATTTTCAACCTTTAATTAAAATTTTAGGATTAATCAAAAAGGGGAGGATAAAATATTTGATTTAAACTGATTTTGAATGATTTAAACTTAAATGGTTAAGGGTAGAAACCCACCAATCATTTTAAGAATAATTAAATTAAACCTTAATTAATTAATTAATTAATTTTGGAAGATTAATGGAAAACTGAAATTATTAAAGTAGGGATATTATTTAAGCAGATATTTATTCTTTAATTTAAAAAATCCCTAAATAAATCACTTCAATAATACTTAAAAAAGAAAATTAAAAGAATAATCTCAATTAAATTAAAATTGAAATTAAATAAAAATTAAATTGAAGTTAAATTAAATTAAAATTAAATTAAAATTAAATTAAATTAAATTAAGTTAAATTAAATTGAAATCAAATTAAATTAAAATTAAATAAAATTAAATTAAATTAAGTTAAATTAAATTGAAATTAAATTAAAATTAAATTGAAATTAAATTGAAATTAAATTAAATTAAAATTAAATTAAATTAAATTAAATTAAAATTAAAATTAAATTGAATTAAATTAAAATTAAATGGAAATTAGATTAAATTAAATTAAATAAAAAATTAAATTAAATTAAATTAAATTAAATTAAATTAAAATCATTTAATAACAAACCTAAATGAAATCATTAAGAATTAAATCTAAAATAACTTGAACACTATTCCAAACTTAAACTAATTTTCTATAATTAAATCAAAATCAAAATTAAATCATTAAGTTTAAAACATTCAAATATTTAATAATTTGATTTGCCCTTTTTTTTTAAAAAGCTCTTATTGTTATAACTCTTAAATGAAGTATCAAGTGAAGTGTTACCTCACTTATAAGACATTCAAATGTCCTAATTCGCTGAGCAAGATAACAAAACTTAAACTCCTGGATGATTAATTCACTTGTATAATTAAATTCTCTCGGACTTAAAACAATCTTGAGGTATTAAAAGATGTTTAAGACTCGTCTTAAGCACTTTCTCAATATGATAGAGTGTCTTAAAGAAATAATTGAACTTAATTGTTCTTTGGTGAAGAAAATCGTCCTTAAACCAAAACAAAAAAACTAGACGTCATAGGAGATGACTAACTATAGTGATTAGGACTTCGTAGACAACCAAAACCTTTCCTTAGCTTTACCTAGTACTTGTCGGCGTTTTTTTTTTTTAGGTTTGTGGTGTTTTATTTTGAAAGAGAGTCGCCTACGTAAATTGTCGGCGAATTTTAATTTAATTTAAATAAACAGCTTGAAAAGTAGTATTTGATTTTGAAAATAATTTTAAGTTCGAAAATTTTAAGATATGAAATCAAACCGACCTCACATCCCGAATAGTTTATATAAACGAGCGCCGCACCACAAACCGTGTATCTATCCCGAAGAATAGACACATCGCTTGATAACGGGCTCGATTAAATAAACTAGAAAGGTTTGTGACATCCGTTTGGTCCGCGAACCAATTTTATAAGCCGACAAATTCCCCGCTTAATATGAAACTATTAAACAGGGTTTATATTACCTCGGGTTCTTAAAGTTCCCTATAAGGGCAAGCCCCTATAGTTAATTACATCTTAAGTGACGGGAATCACCTAAGAAAACTCTCGATAATAATCAATAATTCCGCTCTCAAGAATTTCAAAGTTTAAGTTTTCAAAGGATTGAATTTTGGAATTTCAATAGGGAATGGATCAAATTTGGAACATTTTTATTTTGGGAATTCAAAGGAAGCAAAGTAGGAGAAATTACGGATTCGAAGCGAACTTCGGTAATTTCCCGACTATCCTATTGTTTCGGCTTAGACTTAGGAAAGTCCTAATGTTCATTTAATGTTTTAATCTCGCTAATTTTAATTAGTTAGGGCTTATATTTATATGATAGAATCATACAAATCGCCTAGAAGATATGAGGGTTTATGTCGTATCGGACGACTACCTCGGAATCCTAAGACCGGTTAGGGCTTAATTTGCAATGCAAATGCCTAACGAAGAGTTCGAGGATTTATGTTGCGCTAGGCAAACTACCTCGAAGTCCTATGGCTTTGTTATTTAATTCTAAGAGAGTTTTGTCAAGTAGGTTCAAGTTTTGCCGACGACGATGGCCGTGCCGCCCACCATGCTCCGAGCTCCTTGTTGTTGCAGAGGTTTAGTTTTAGAAATCATAAATCAAGAGATGAGAGAAGTGTCTTGGTTTAGAGAAGTCTTAATTTCCACGTGTTTTTTGTGTTTTAATTAAAACAGATCTTAAAGTTGATTAAACAGAACCGATTAAGATCCCACTGGTTCCGTCATCCCGGCACCGTTATTTTCATCGAATTCACTTAGTCCGTATGAATTTGCTAAACTCAACTAAATGAGTTCCGCACTTTCATTTAGACCGCGGGAAATCCCGTTAGCAACACGTGGGTTACATCATCCGAGGTATTCCCGATCATTCAATGAGACGTTTTAATTTAGTTGTAGTTGTAGTTTTGTTGTTCGGTTTGTGATTAAATTTTGAGTTGTCTTATATTTTGGAATGTTGTGGAGGTGAATTTTATCTTGTAATGTCTTTTAATTTAGTTATGGGTTTCAGCTTTGGTTTCGTCCTAAAGGTGTCGGTTTTCATGCAACTCGTTGTTTATCATGCAAGAAAAATAAAGTGCATTTGCAATAAAATAAACCGCAATAAAATAAAAGCGTACCTGGAGGGTCTTCCCGTCATCCCAAGCCGCACTTAAAACACGGCTTAGAATATTTAAGCAAGTTCCTAGGTAAAGCTAAGGGAAAGGTTTTGGTTTTCTACCAAGTTCCTAATCCTATAGCTAGTCATTTCCTATGACGTCTAGGTTCTCTCGTGTTTTTAGTTTGAAGACGATTTTCTTCATCAAAGAACAATTAAGTTCAATTGTTCTTGTAAATATCCTATCATATCGAGTAAGTGCTTAAGAAAATCTTAAACATCTTTTCAATATTCCTAGGATCGTTTTAAGTCCAAATGAATTTAATCGTGTAAATGAATCAATCGTCCGAGGTTTTCAAGTTTTGTTAACTTGCTTCAGTGAACTAGGACATTTGAATGTCCTATAAGTGAAGTAACATTTCATTTTAATGTTCTACTTAGGAGTTATGATAACTAAGGCTCCTAAGGCAAATGATATTTAATGATTTCGTGATCCAAATTTAAGTTCAAATTAATGATTTAAGTTTGGAATAGTTGTTCAAGTTATTTTAGATTTATTTCTTCATGTCTTAAGTGAGGTTATTTAATCCAATTTAATTTAATTTAATTTAATTTATTTTAATTTAATTTATTTAATTTAATTTGATTTGATTTAATTTAATTCAGCTTTAATTTATTTGATTTAATTTCTTAATTTAATTTAATTTAATTTTAATTTAATTTAATTTTAATTTAATTTAATTTAATTTAATTTAATTTAATTTAATTTAATTTAATTTAATTTTAATTTAATTTAATTTTAATTTAATTTAAGTTGTTTATTTAATTTTATTTAACTTAATTTAATTTTATTTATTTATTTAATTTAATGTATTTAATTCATTTAATTTGATTTAATTTGTTTATTTAATTTAACTTAATTTAATTTTATTTAATTCAACTTTTAATCTTAATTTAATTTAATTTAGTTGAAAATTTTTGAAAAAAAAAAAAAAAAAAAAGTTTAATGATTTAATTTAATTTAATGATTAAGTCTTTTAATATTCTAAATTTGAGTTATCATTTTAATTAAGAGTTGAGTATTAATGAGATGATTAATTTAGGGATTTTTAAATTAAAGGATAAATCTCTTCCTAATAATATCCCTATTTTAATAATTCCAAATTTATTATTCTTCCAAATTCAATTAATTATTTAATTAAAGTTTAATCATTTTAAATTGCTTAATGGGTTTCTACCCTTTAATTATTAAATTTCAATCATCCAAATCAGATTAGGATCAAATATTTTACTTGTTAATTTTTTTATTAAACCTAAAGTCTTAATTAAGGATTAAAATTTTAATCACCATTTTGCCCTTTAAGCCTAATAATTTCATAACTCACTAAATTGAACTCAAATGAACTTGAAATTTTTATGTGACTTCACTTATGTGTCAATGAAGACATGAGAGGAGAAAATGTGATTTTTCTGTATTTAATTTATTTATATAATTATTTTTTGTAGAAAAGAGAAATTTCCAAGGAAAATTCAATAACATGACCAAGGGAAAGTTTCTGTCCTTAAGAAAATTAGGGGACATTCCTAATGACCAGAGGACCACTTGGACCAAATTTTGTAATTTTTTGAATTATATTTTATTTATTAGAATTATTTTAAATTCTGGAGTATTAATTAATTTAAAAATAAAATAAATGTTGAAAAATAAGTTTTATAATTTTTAAAATTCTCTCTGATATCAAGGATTCCAGAGAACCAAACTTTGCAATTTTCTGATTTTTCTTTGATTTATTATAATTATTTTGGTGAAAATGCTAGAAAATACATTTTTTTAATTTTAAAATTACCCTAGAGCTTTAAAAATTAATATCTCACTAAATAGACCTAGGAAAAATATGGGACTTGTTCCTAAGTGATTAAAATTCAAAATATGACATTTTGGTGAATTTTATTATTTTTGTGATTTTTATCATTTTTTAATTATTAAAAATATTAAAATAATATTAAAAATCAACTTTTTTAGAAAATTGAAATTTTAATTTTCTTAAACTCCCCTGATATCAGAGAGACTCCAAAACCAATTTGGTGAATTTTTGAAAGATATTTTGAAAGTTATGAATTTTTAAAGTTTAAAATGGCTAAGTGGCTTAATCAACCCAATTAGTGGGGCTAACCAAGTCCAATTGACCTCAAATTTTTATGGTGGGTTCCTCTGATCCTAAAGGTCAGTGGAGAATTGATTTCAAGTCAATTTGATCTATGGTTAACTCTAATTAATTAGAGACCTATTTTGGGTGTTTAAGCCAATTAGGGTTAAGCTAAGTGAATTAACTCAAATCCTATTTTTCCTAAGGTTCTCTGGTCATAAGGAACATCACCAAATTTTCCTAGAATTTATTTCACAACATGCTAATTTTTGAAATTAAAATACTTAAAACAGCAACATGCATTTGAAAAATCAATAACTTTTCACAGAGATGGCTCTCGACCTTGGAAAATTCAGGGAATGTTCCTAAGTTCGTAGGCTTCAAAAGCCCTATGGTCTCATGCCATGGTGAATTGTATACATGCATGGAGAATTAAAACAATGCAGGAAGTAAATAATTAATTAAAAATAAAATACTGGACAAAATTAATTAATTTGTTTTCCACATTATTCTCCTCTGTTCACTGAGCAAGGGGGTATTTTTATTTTATTTTTGTGATTTTTCTACACAGAGATATGAATTTTTAAAGTTCTGGGAATTAAAATAAATAGAAAATACCCTATTTATCTACTTATCCACGCGGCGCCGCGTCAACCTCGGCAGCTCCGAAACGCCGCGTGGCGCGCTCCCATTCGACGCCGCCATCTGAGTCAACAACCCGGGCCCCGCGGTTCTCGTACCGTCTCCTGGTCCAACGCCATCTGAGCCGTCCGTCCGCGCGTGTATTAAATGGACGGCATCCGTTCATCGTCCATGACTGGTGCGATCCCGTGACCGTCCACACTCTAACCCTAAGAACTCACTCGATTCTCAATGGATTTTCGTGTTCTTATGCTCTATGGATTCGTCTCGAAGAGACGAACACATCCATACGGTAAACATGCATTGAAATTAAGGCATTTGAAATGGAGAATCTCCGAAGCTCGGGATGAAGAACTAGCTCATACCTTTGCTCGCAGAAGTGAAGCTTCGATCCGAGAGTTGTTGCACCTTCGATCGGATCCCGGCAAGCTCCGGATGAAGTCTCCCGGTCCGGTGAATTGTCTAGGTTGAACTTCGACCACAGCTCGATCACAAAGCTTGGAGTCCGGAGCAACCGGGTGGCCCGGAGATGGGGCTTTTGCTGGTGGACACCTTCCCTCGGTCCGGTGAAGGTGTAGGACTAATCAATTTGGGGATTGGTTCACCGTGGGGAAGTGTCCCGGTTTTGGGTTTGGATTTCAACTCCGAAATTAAGCTCGCAGAGAGGAAATGGCAGGGGGATCTCACCTGGGATCAAGTGCTCGTGTAGGAGGAGGGGTCCGGAACAATTTTGGCGAGTTTTGGCAAGGTTTGTGCAACTCTCTCCTCATGGCCGCGAGGGGGTGGTGTTTAAATAGGCATGGCCGGAGGCTCTCCCGTGGGTGGCCAAGGGTTGGGATCAGCCTGCTCGGTCATGGGAAGAACGACCATGGTGGCCATCGGGCATGGGGCGGCTCGAGCAAGGTGGAATTCCAAAGTTGGCTCACTCCCAAGGTCTCGGGCATGGCGTTTTCCGGCGACCGGGTGGCCGGCCGGCCGAGCATGGGTCACCCTCAAGGTCAGTGGGTCGTGGTTGGGTGTTTGTGCAAGCAATCGGCAATGGCCAAGTGTAAAGGCTTTGATCCAAAGTAGAATGGGGCATGGCTAGTTTTGGGTCTAAATGGGTCAACTCACCCATTTGGGCTTGGTGCACCCTTCAAGGTGGCCTTGGGTGCGGTGGGGGATCAAATGGATCAGCTGGTTTGGCATGGAGAAGTCTCCATCCAAATATATTTGGATTAAATTTAGGTTTAGGTGAATCATGATTAAGGCTAATGAGCTTTAGGGATTAAGGAAAGGGGCCCTCCTTCCTACCCAATATGGCATGGTGGAGTGTCCAAGGCTCTCATGGCTCACATGTGGCTCATGCATGGCTTCATGGCTCACTTTTGGCTTGGGGAAAGCTTGGTCAATTTCATGAAAATGGATTTTAGGAATTTTTGGTAATTTGATGGAAATTTGTATGGAACTTGATTTGGAATGATTTGATGATGGATTTAGGACTTAGGTAATGGCTTTGATTAAGTGGATGGCAAATGGAAATGTCATGTGGGCTTTAGGGTAGATTTTGGGCTCATTGAAATGGTTTTAGATGGGCTTTTAAATGGTTTAGGAAAGTGGGCTTTTGAATTTTAAAATGGATTTTGGGATGAAATTTTGGTAAAGGCTTGGGCCAAATAATTGTTGAGTTTAGTTTAGGGATGTGTCATGAGTGGTTTGAAACAAATTTGAGGTGATTTGGGTTTGAATCGGATTGGATATGGGCTTTTTGGTAAAGAGGCTAAGGTGGGCCAAAATGGGCTAGCATGGGCCAATGTTGGGCTAGGGTTGAAATTGATGTAAAATTAATGTTGGGAAATGTTTATGGGAGTGTTTCAAAGAGGTTTTGGCTTTGGTTGGGTTTTGATTTTGGGATTTGGGCTCATTCTGGGCTAGGTTTGGGTTTAGGTCAAAATTGGGCCTTTTAGCTTTGGGTTGAACTCGAGTAGGGTTTGGATCAAAGTTTTGGGCAAATCATGTTAGTGTTTTGTTTATGGGGATGTTAAGAAAGGTTTAGAAAAGATTTGGGGTTAATTGGAGTTGAATTGGGTGAATTTGGGTTAGGTTTGGGTCATAGGTCCAAATTGGGCTTTAAGGCCAAAAGTGAAATTGGACCCAAATTTCAATCAAATTAAGCTTGTCTTTGGTCTAGATTGGTGTTGGGGATGTTGAATTGAAGTTTAGAATTGAATTGGACCAGAATTGGGATCAATTGGGTAGATTTGGTTTGACATTGGGTTTACTTTGGGTTAAAATGGGTCAAATTGGGGGTTTTGACAAAAGTGGGGTAAATTGACAAAATTGGCCCATGGTGTAGTTGGACAAAATGAAATTGGGAATATTTGGGATTTTCTGGAATTTTCTGGGAATTTTCTGAATTTTTGGATTTTTGGGTCAAAAGGGGTATTTTGGGTATTTGGAAGGTATTGGGGGGTATTTTGGGATTTTTGATATTTTTGGATATGGATGATCAGTTTGAGTGATGTGGGAATGTTTGGGATTGATTTTGGAGAATTTTGGGTAATTTGGGAATTTTTGAGAAATTTGGGTAGTTTCAAGGGCATTTGGTAGAGTTGATGGGTGTAGTGGTCCCGGGGTCAAAAATTGAAAATTTGGAAAATTGAAGATTGGGTGGATGTAAGTGGAATGAAATCATTTTTGTTGAGCCATGAAGCCATATCAAGCCCACATGAGCCATGAAGGGACTCATTTGAGGCATTCACCATGTTGTTCCTAACCCTCTTACCGTGAGGCTTAGTGGGTTAAGGACCATCCATGTGAATCACCTACATGAGTCGGGAAGTCAAGTTAGGTAAGGGTGTGTTTTAGGAGGTGTGTGAAAGTGTAGTGCATAGGTGTAGTGTATGTGTAAGTCAGCCCTTTCACTGCACTGAGCCACCTGTGGCGCTCCTAAGGCCAAAGAGTCCTATAGAACTCATCCTTTAAACTTCCACATTCGATTTCAACCCTCTAGGTGATTAGGGGTCTATAGTCAAGTTTGTGGAGTTTGCAGGGAGTTAAGAAGTGGTTTGAATTTCTAAAAGGTGGATCCCAATTCTAGTCCTCTAAGATAGTCAAAGGAAAAGCCTAAGGCTAGATCCTAAGTACTAAAGAGAAGAAGAGAAGACCTCATCAAAAATGAGGTCAACAGTGTACTTGTTAGAATATTTAAATGCCCTAACATGTGTTTTAAGTGTAGCTTGGGATGACGGGAAGACCATCCAGGTACGCTTTTATTTTATTGCAATTTACTTTATCGCAAATGCACTTTACTTTTCTTGCATGATAAACAACTGTTGCATGAAAACCAAAACCTTTAGGATAGTTCCTGAACTGAAACCAAAACTAAATTAAAAGTCATTAAAAGATAAAAATCACCGCCACAACATTCCAAAATATAAAACAACTCAAAATTTAATCACAAACAGAACACAAAACTACAATTGTAACTAAATTAAAACGTCTCGTTGAATGATCGGGAATACCTCGGATGATGTAACCCACGTGTTGCTAACGGGATTTCCCACGGTCTAAATGAAAGTGTGGAACTCATTCAGTTGAGTTTAGTAAATTCATCTGGACTAAGTGAATTCGATGAAAATAACGGTGCCGGGATGACGGAACCGTGGGATCTTAATCAGTTCTGTTTAATCAACTTTAAGATTTGTTTTAATTAAAATATTAAAAAACACTTAGATTTTAAGGTTTTCTCTAAACCAAAACACTTCTCTCATCTCCTGATTTTTGACTTCTAAAACTAAACCTCTGCAACAACAAGGAGCTCGGAGCATGGTGGGCAGCACGGCCATCGTCATTAGTAAAACTCGGATCTACTTCAGCTAAACTTTCTTAGAATTAAATAACCAAAACCATATGACTTCGAGGTGGTTTTCCTAGCGCAACATAAATCCTCAACTCTTCGTTAGGCATTTGCATAATCATGTCATGTAAATTAAGCCCTAACCGGTCTTAGGACTCTGAGGTAGTCGTTCGGTACGACATAAACCCTCACATTTTCTAGGCTGATTGATTATGTCATACGAATATAAGTCCTAATTAACTAAAATTGGCAAGATTGAAATATCAAATAATATTAGGATTTTCTTAAAATCGAGCCAAATAATAGGATATTTTGGGAAGTTGCCAAGATTCTTCTTGGATCCTCAGCTTCTCCTACTTCTCTTCCTTTGGATTCTCAAAATAAAAATTGTTCCAAATTTTGAGTCATTCCCTTTTGAATTTCCAAAATCCAATCCTTTGAAAACCTTAAACATTGAAATTCTTGAGAGCGAAACCACTGATCATTATCGAGAGTTTTCTTAAATGATTCCCGTCATTTAAGATGTAATTAACTATAGGGGCTTGCCCTTATAGGGAACTTTAAGAACCTGAGTAATATAAACCCCGCTTAATTCATTTATATTAAGCTAGGGAATTTGTCGGCTTATAAAATTGGTTCGCGAGCCAAACGGATGTCACAAATCTTCTAGTTTATTTAATCGAGCCCCATCATCAAGCAAGTGTGTATTCCCGGGATAGATACTCGGTTTGTGGTGCGGTGCTCATTTATATAAACTATTTGGGATGTGAGATCAGTTTGATTTCATATCTTAAAACTTTCAAATTTAAAATTATTTTCAAAATCAAATACTACTTTTCAAATTACATATTTAAATTAAATTAAAAATTTGCCGACAACTTCTGTAGGCGACCTCCTTTTCAAAATACAACACACAACCTAAAAATATGCCAACAACAAGGCTCTAATGGAGTCCTGGTTATCGATCCCATAGGGAAGCAACGATTCTTACAATAGATAACGTAATACTGAAATTTAATACTCAAATTACAATTAAGTTTTAAATTTACTTAAACTAGTAAGATGTAGAAAACAGTAACAATTAAGCAAACTACGATTACTTCTAATATTTTTAAAACAAAATTAACTAACAGACTCACACCAAGCTATGTATTTGAAAGGTTTTGATATATATATGAAACTTATATTTCCTCCAGCAATGAGTATATGATGTGTGAATGATATAGAATGATTATTTAATTTTATTGTGCCAAATAGGAGCATAAATATTTTTTTACCCTCAAAAAGAGTACCCTCTCTTCCAAGCATGAAAAGAACATTGACATATCCTAAGTTTACTCACTAAATATAAGGTTAGGTTGGGAGGATACCGGACGTCACTACAGACCTCCCACTCACCCTTCACCTCAAGGCTAACCTTCGAGTTTAGTTACTAATCATAGGACCAAATTGGGGATCTCAGCCTGTCACCCTGAAACCTCCAATTTGAAGTCCATAAAAACATATTTCCTTATTTATTTGTAATCAATTCTCTTGAACTACGCAATTCATCCATGGACATTGAATGGATTCTTCATTATTGTTGTAGGACACTAAATCCTTTTAGAGTTACTGTTCAACAACATATTTTAACAATTTAATTGTCCAAATCAAAAAGTAAATTAAGTTCGAAATGAAAAACCATCACAATTTCTTCAATATTTTATAAGCACTTCAAATCCACATCATCACATCATCACATCATCACTTCTCTATGCAAGAAGAAAGACAAAGGAGACTACTCAGAATTCATGGAGAAGACACAATAAAACTTGGATTTTATATATAAAAGAAAAGTCATACAAATCACAAAAGAAAATACAACTTATCTCTTTCTCTTCCCCAATGCAAATCCTCAAGTTCCTTTCGAATCCTTTTCTCTCTTCTTTGCAACACTCAATTCCCTCTTTAGAATGGAAATGAAGAAGCAATCTCTCACTTTACTCCTTCTCCTTCACTTCTTAGAGAAGAATCCCTCTCAAATTCTCACTTCCACACTCACTCTTCTAAACCCTAACACTCAACACACACTCTCCCTCTCTAGAACCACACACAAAACCACAAGAACCACTGCCATTTTCGTCCAAAAATAGTTACTTATAAGTTAGAAACGAATTCCCAAGAGTTTCCTTAAGCAACCCTTCAAAAAGTTGCCAAAATACTTCAAATTTGAAATCCACCGACATTGGGTGTTCCCAAGTCAATTAAATCTGGGGCTCTCGGGAAAATGCCGCTGGCGACGCTTATTTTGGCGCAGGCAATGCCAGAATTTTTTTCCTCCTTTTCGCTTCTTTTCTCTCCAATCACCTAAAATCACCATACCTGCAACATGAAAAATACCTTTCTTTAAAGTGAATATCACAAAAAATGGGTAAAATTATATAGCAAAAATAGTATATATTTCTGGTGAATCAAAATCTCCCAAACTTAATTATTACTTGTCCTCAAGTAATTTTTTTACTACATGAAAATATAACTAAAGGCAATGTACTTTTCACATGTAGATCACTAAAATTTTTTCATTCAAAAGAATATATTGGTTAAACTTTTAGAAAGAAATTCAGTAACTCAGATTAACACTACAGGTATAAGAATATTCAGCAATAAAGTCTAAGGGTTCTAGTCTTCTATTTATTTCAAGATAAACCATAATTTGTTACATTAAGAGTGCCTTGAAAGATTATGTGAAAATGGAGTTCATGCAAACTTCATCAGAATGTAGGCCAATACTTTTAATATAAATTCAGAAGTGAAATCAAGTTCTCCCTTTAGGGTGACTCAAGTGAAGCCAATTTTTTATTAAGCATCTCCTCAAGCTTCTCCTCATAAATTGTTTTCTTTCTTTTTCTTTTTCTTTTCTTTTTGGGATTGTTTTTCAATCCTTCTTTTCTTTTCTTTTTTTTTTAACGAGGATTACTATATCTGGATAGCCTGTAATAATTTTGAACTTCACTCTCCTCTTTCTAATGTTCAAACTTGAAACACATCCTTGCTTTATAATTAGGTATGAGCTTTATTATTCATCATAAAGTCTCAATCTATTCTTAAGACACAATACTTTAAGTCTCTTAACATTTAAAAAATACAGTTTTCTTTACTTTAAATAGTTAACTATAATCAAATCCTTTCATACCAAATATCTTACCCTTATAAAATTAACCTTTATTACTAAAAACTTTCATCCAATCCGTCCATAATATTCAACTGAAATAAAAAGTTTTAGTTATCTCAAGTGAGTTTCAACTGCCAGAAGTTATGCTAAAAATTTTTGGAAATATAATAATTGAGACGAAATAAGAGTTAATATTTTTCTACCCTCCCTCAAACATAAAATTTTCAATAAATTTGAAACATTAGAGAGTAAAAGAAGCTAACCTTTTTGTGTTGGGATCTTGAAATCTTAAACAGCTATCTGGTATTAATCAAGCTAGCAGGCATGAAACAGTTAGCAATAGTGATATAAAATTTTAAATATTTGCAGGGTAAAGAGATATCAAATTTTAAACATCTAAACATCCAACAAAACACCATAACTACTAAACAAACTATCACAGTACTACACAGTTCATTTAACAATTTCAATTTTTCATTACAACATAACTATACATTAACAGGTTTACACATCACATGGAAAAGAAATAACTATTACATCACAGAAATAACACAACACACAACAAGAAAAACAGAAATAGAAACAAACAAACTACCAATCTCCATCACCAGCAGGATCTGGTCTATATGACGTATAGCTGGGGCAGGTAGGAAATATCACAAAAGTCTCCCCCCTCATGAATCTGACCTGAGCACCATAATAAGCAATGTCGAACTCAACTCTTCACCTCATATAATCTTCATTCACATTGCTTCTAGCCTCAAACACATCCATCCTACTATGGAGTCTATCCACACTAGCACTCTGTAATCTCAGCTGCTCAATAAAATCAGATAAAGTAGGGCCTCAGATGTAGATTGAACGTCATAGCTCGTAGTAGGAATGTCAGTACTCCTACTCTCATCTCGTGCTCCCACATGAGACTCATAAGTACGAATAATATTCTTTGTAATGGGTCTCAGTGGTATAGCTACCTCTTCAGAATATTCGCCTCTCGGGTATCATAATTCTCAAATTCGCAAACAAATGGTTCCCAAGTCTGATAAAATGCATTGATACGATGAGGGGTGAATTCAATCTTTTTTCCTCTGAATAGCACATACTCAGTCTCAGTCCAGAGCACATCTGCATAGAACTCTCTAACAACGCACATAACAACATTCACAATAAAATAACAAAATCTCTCCCAATTCCACTCAGTAATTAACTGTTCTACAGATCCACCAGGACTATCAAAAGCTCGATCCTGAATACACTTCTTATTGTAAGGGTAAGAGTTTAAACAAAACTGTGCTTTAACATTAACAAATCTTTCTTCATCAAAATTCAATTTTCTCTTCCCTTTACTCATACTTGGAGCCATGTGGATTTCTAAAAATTGCAAGAAAAATATAATAAATTCAAAATCCATCATGTAACAAACTTCAAATACTATTCTAAACAAGTAAGAGCAAATTTCATCATAGGAAATCTCAAAATTTCTTCAAAAATCCCAAAATTCCAATCTAAGCAACGTGAGAGATTCCTATGGTGAAAATCAAAAAATTTTAACTTAAAGTGAAACTCTTACCAAGAGAAGTGTAGATCCAGTCTCAAAAAGCTTTGAAATTGCTTCGAATCCAAGATCTAACAAGCCCTAGGTCTTCAAAATAGGAAAAATGGAGGAGGAAGATGAAAGCAATGGAAAAAACCGTGGGTCCCAGAGTCAAAATCACGAAAAAAAGGGTTTTTGGCCTTTTTCTGTATTTGGGCGCCAACAGCGCTCGATAGGGCACCGGTGGCACTCGATAGGGCACTAGCGGTGCTCTATTTTTTAAAAATGCCAAAACTCTGGATTTGGGCGCCGGCAACGCCAGTCCAAAAATTTTTCTGAGTTCGAAATTTTTTTCACAATTCAATCGTTTTGTCCTCCACAATGACATTTAACACTTCATTAAGCATCTATTTCATCACACAAGCAATAACTAACACAATTCTTGCACAAACAACACAAAACATACTTCTATATATAAAATCTACATTATAACATAAACACTAATATGTTCATCAAATCAAACCAACAACTCTTAGATTCTTAGTGCTGCAAGTACACTACGATAAGCAAACACTAAAATCTAAGCACACACAATGAAATTAAGCATAAAAATTCCAAATTCAAACTATAAAGCAAAGCAAAGTAAATACTAAACACACCAAACACAATTAAGCAAAGTAAAGCAAACACACATCAACTTTCTTTCTCTTTGATATCTCAAATAGATTGTTGATGCATGAACAAATTATAGAAGCGACGAAATGGGAATTCATCAAATGAATCCTCAATAATCACAGCATTCTTCTTCATCAGATTAATCAGGCCCATTTCAATCCGACCAGTGTGATCAAATTGTTCCTTCATCCTCCAGTCTATATGATCAAATAAATCAGAAATATTATTGATGGCATTCATAACATTCTGTACCACTTTTCCAACTGCTTTATTCTCTTTAGTATCACTCTGGAACTTTCAGGAAAATAAGGCTGAATAGGTTATGAAGTATGAGTTGTTTGATCAACAAGCACATCCATATCTCCTTCGTCTTTTACTGTGTGGTAGTCATAAAGATTAGTTGGATCAATAGGCCTCCAGGGAAGAAGAACCTTTTCCCAACTCTCATATGGAACTTGTGATTGACTACACAGTAGAAATATGGTGGACGGGTGTCCAACCCCATATTTAGATCCATGAACTATCAAACCCAAAACTGATTTAACAAATATATTACCAATATCAATCGGCCTTCCAGTTTGAATATAGAAATTTAAAATAGCACTTTCCTTAGTTACCATACTAATTTTCAAGGTTGGAAATAAACACTGCTGAAATAAAGTAGTACCACTGTTTTGACACCAGATTTAAAGATGCAGAAGGGAAACTAATATATCCATTTCTTTAACTTCCCAGTATTCATTTTCAACCGTCCAGTAACGATAGACATCATTCATATTATCACTTGTGGCATTAAAATTGGAATAGTGTCAAATAAGAACATTCTCAATCATAAAGAGATCATTAATTCCCACAGGAGTGAATTGCACAAACCTACCTCTCAAAATAACGAATCCTTGGTTGATCCCGTGAAGATTTGCATAGACTTCCTTCACAACCGGAATGACTACGGTAGCGGTAGTGTAACATAGCACTTCCCAATATCTTTCCTATATTATCTCTTCAACTCTTATTGTTGGATTATCCATACCTCGATTAATAAAGCCTCTTTCCTTGATAATCCTCCTCTTCATCATCACTTTGTTGAATAATCACTGCGCCTCGAAACTGATAAACTTCCGTCGGTCAAAAATGTGAGATCAAGGGGTTCAATGAAATAGGAATCCATGGGATGTTAATTGGAAAAAGGAAGTTTTCATTTTTCTGGAGTTCGGAAGTTTAAAATGGAGTTTAGGGAGTTATAAGGAAGAAGATCCCACTCAAAACTGCCAAAAATCGCATTTTGAAACTCCAAAAACAGTCAACAGGTTTTGGGCGCCGAAAGTGCTCATTAGGGCGCCGGCGGCGCTCAAACTCGAAATTCTACAAACTTCTCTGTAATTGGGCACCGGCGGCGCCTATTCTGGCGCCGGTGGCACCAGTGGTCAAAATCTGCATCGAACTTCGTCCGGCCCGAAATTTTCCAATATCTCAATTCTATCCAATATTTATCAATTTTTAAAAATATTTACGAGCTATTAGGATTATAAAATAACTATCTAAAAGGGCAACTACAGCTAACAAGCAAACAAACCACAAAGATACATATGGGTTGCCACCCATAAAGTGCTTGCTTTAACATCGTCAGCCCGACAAACCATTCAGTTAATTGAGATGACTCAGCATTAAAACCTCTTTGAAGTCTGGTTGAAACCCATCAAAGTAAGGCTTTAATCGATTCCTATTAACCTTGAAAACCTATTTAGTATCAGAGACCTCAATATCAACAACTCCAAAAGAATGAACTTTTACAACTGTAAAAGGTCCCAACCATCTAGACTTGAGTTTTCCAGGAAATAATTTTAATCTTGTGTTTTATAAGAGAACTTTTTGTCCATGTTCAAGTTTTTTTTTCAATATCTTTCGATCATGCCACAATTTCATGCTCTCTTTACAGATCTTGTCATTGTGATAAGATGCATTTCTAATTTCTTCCAACACATTCAATTTCATAAATCTCTTCTCTCCAGCATTTTTCAAATTAAAATTCAAGTCTTTTATTGCTCAATATTCTTTATAAGGAGACATTTCAATAGGGGTCTTAAAAGCAGTGGCCTATAAGCCCATAATGCAGTATCTAATCGAGCAAAACAATCTAATTTATGATTATCCACAGTTTTCTCTAAAATTCTTTTAACTTCACGATTAGTCACTTCTGCTAAACCACTAGTTTGAAGATGATAAGCAGTTGAGATTCTATGAATAGTATTATATTTCTCAATCAATCTCTTGATTTGAATATTCCTGAAATGGAATCCACCATCAGTTATAATCACTCTCGACATTCCATATCTCGTAAATATATTTTTCTTTAAAAATTTTGAAACACTTCGAGCATCACATCTAGGTAAGCAATAGCTTCAATCCATTTCGAGACATAATCAATGGCAACCAATACATATAAATTTTCAAATGAAGGAGTAAATGGTCCTATAAAATCTAATCCCCATACATCAAAAATTTCAACTTCCAAATTATAGTTTAGAAGCATTTCATTTCTTCTAGAGATATTACCTACTCTCTGACATCAATCACATGATTTAATATATTTTTACACATCCTTAAAAAGAGTTGGTAAATAAAATCCAGATTGTAAAATCTTAAAAGGAGTTTTATCAACACCGATATGACCTCCAAATTCGGAATCATGACATCGTTAAATAATTAAATTAGCTTCTTCATGTGGCACACATCTTCTAATAATCAGATCTTTAGGCTGTTTATATAGATAGGGCTCATCCCAAAAATAAAATCTTGCATCATATTTAAACTTCTTTTGTTATTTCCTTGTTCAATGAGGTGGTACAATATCACTCACAATATAATTCACAATATCAGCATACCAACGTAAATTTCTTTCTATAATAGTATAAATTTATTCATCAGGGAAAGTTTCTGTAACTTCCTTCTGAAATTCAGATAATTTATCATATTCTACTCTCAAAAAATGATCAGCTATTTGGTTATCAGATCCCTTTCTATCAACTATCACAAAATCAAATTCTTGCAGAAGAAGTATCCATCTAATCAGTCTAGGTTTGGCATCCTTCTTTTGCATTAAATATTTGATAGCTGCATGGTCTGTATGCACAATACTTTTAGCTCCAAATAAATAAGTTCTAAACATTTCAAAAGCAAATACTATAGCTAATAACTCTCTTTCAGTAGTGGTATAATTAATTTGAGCTTCATTGAGAGTTTTACTAGCATCGTAAATGACTTTGAAAACTATATCTTATATTTTCCCCAATGCTACTCCGATCGCACAATCACTAGCATCACACATAAGTTCAAATGGTTTCTCTCAATCAGGTGAAATAATTATAGGTGCAATGATTAATTTCTCTTTTAATAATTCAAAAGAATGCAAACATTCATCATTAAAATCAAATTTTATATCATTTTCTAGAAGTCGGCAAAAATGTTTGGTAATTTTAGAAAAATCTTTAATGTATCGCCTGTAAAATCCATTGTGTCCTAAGAAACTCCTCACTTCTCTCATGGTAGTGGGTGGTGGCAATCTCTCAATCACTCTAATTTTAGTAGGGTGGACCTCCATACCATATTCAAAAATTTTATGCCCAAGCACAATTCCTCCTGCAACCATAAATTGACATTTCTCCCAATTCAGAACTAAATTTATTTTCTCACAAAGCCCCAAAACATTTGCTAAGTTTTCCAAAAATATTTCAAATGAAGTTCCAAATATAGGGAAATCATCCATAAAAATTTTTATTCCATTATCTATCATACTGCTGAAGATAGACATCATAAATCTCTGAAATGTTGCAGGTGCATTACACAGTCCAAAAGGCATTCTTCGAAAAGGAAAGGTTCCGTAAGGGCGAGTAAATGTTGTCTTTTCTTGATCCTCATGAGAAATAGGTATTTGATGGTAACCAGTATATCCATCTAGAAAGTAGTAGTACTTGTGTCCAGCAAGTCTATCCAGCATTTGAATTAGAAAAGGAAGATGAAAGTGATCTTTTTGGGTGGCGGCATTTAATTTCCTATAGTAAATACAAATTCGCCATCCATTAATTTGTCTTGTGGGTATGGTTTCATTACATTCATTCACTCTAACAGTCACTCCTCCCTTTTTTCGGTACACAATGTATTGGACTCACCCAAGCACTATCCGAAATAGGATAAATAATTCTAGCATCCAGCCATTTTAAAATCTCCTTCTTAACTACTTCTTTCATTATTGGATTCAATCTCCTCTGCGGATCAACTGTTAGTTTATGTTCTTCATCTAATAAAATTCTCTGCATACAAATCGAAGGACTGATTCCTTTAATATCCGCTAAAGTCCATCCAAAAGCCTTCTTGAATATTTTTAAAATTTCCAACAATTTTTGTTCTTGATATTCGTTTTACTCGGAAGATACAATAACAGGTAGGGTAGATGATTCTCCTAAAAACATATACTTCAAATGATTAGGGCGAATTTTCATCTCAAGTTTAGGAAGTTTTATTATAGATGGAATTAATCTTTTATCTCCACCTTCCATAGTGTCTAATACTTCAAATCTCTCCTGAACATACTCCAAATCTTCATTTTGTTTACTATCTAAATTTTCTTCATTTTCAATTCCTTCTTCAAACATATTTTCATACTCCACTTCTTTTTCAAATATATTGTCCAAATGATCGTTTCTCAAATATTCACAGGCCTCCATCCTAAAACATTCATTATCTTTTTCCATTAAGGGATACTTCATAGATTTCAAAATACTAAAGGTAACTCTTGATCATTAACTCTCATAGTTAATTCTCCTTTTTGAACATCAATCACTACTCTCCCAGTAGCAAGGAATGGTCTTCCCAAAATGATTGGAATTTCTTTTTCTTCCTCCATATAAGTACAATAAAATCCATAGGAAAGATAAATTTATCCACCTTCACTAACACATCTTCCATCACTCCTTGAGGGTAAGTAATGGAACGATCGGCCAACCGAAGAGTCATTAATACTAGTTCCTAGTTACATAAGGCTCTTCCGAAAAATTTTCCACCTATAGCACATGGTATATTGAAACTATCAGGATCTTTAAGTTTTTCTGGAAGCTTATTTTGAATAATTGCACTACACTCTCTGCTAAGTTCAACAGTTTCATGATCTGTGAACTTTTTTTTCTTTTTAAGAATATCCTTCATAAACTTAGCATAGTCAGGCATCTGTTCTAAAGCTTTAACAATAGGAATATTTATCGTTAATTTCTAAAGGATCTCCAAAAATTTTCCAAATTTTTTATCCCTGTTTTGTTTCTTCAATCTTTGAGGAAACGGAGGCGGTGGTTTTTCAACAGTAATCTTCATTGGTTCAAGAGGATATTCCAAGTCTGGATAAATCTTGTTTGAACCTTTTTCAATATCCACCTTCTCCTTTTCAATTTCAACTTCTTTTTGAACTCTTGTCTCCAATTACTTTCCACTCCTTAATTGAATAGCCTTAATTTATTCCTTGTTTTGATCTTTTGGATTGATCTCAACATTTCTTAGAAGTGTTCCAGAATGTCTATTATTAATATGCCCCAATTGATTTTCAATATTTTTCATCGCAACACCTTGAGCTTGTAATTGATTTCCCATATTCAGAATCATTTCTTTAGTAGATAACTTCTTTTCTTTAAATTGCGGGTTACTATTGAATCTAGGAGGATAAGAGGGTCTAAAATTGGTATTTCCTTGATTGTTCGAATTTCCAGCTGGATTTATATAATTGTTCCCCCAATGTGGGTTAACATTGGCATTGCTATTATTCCAGATGAAATTTGGGTGATTCTTCCAACCAGGATTATAATAATTCGAATAAGGATTGTTAGGTCTATTAATAGCATTTAACTCATAAGGTGTTTGAGAATCTGATATCTGTCCAAATGAATTTTTCTCTAACACTTGGGGTGGTTGAGAATAATTCATTCCATACTGATATATTTTCTTAGAAAGGGTTGCAATTTGAGAAACTTTCATAGTCATCATACCTGAATCATGAACACTAGCTACTCTCTTAGGATTTACCCGTTCAGAGAGACATTGAAAATTATTAGTAGCCATTTCTTCTATTAATGCGTTTGCTTCATCAAAAGGTTTGGACATTAATGATCCACCAACACCAGCATTTATAATCGATCTCAATGATCCTACTAATCCATTGTAAAATGTTTGAATTATTAACCAATCTGGTAACGCATGATGTGGGAACTTTTTAAGAAGAACTTTAAATCTTTCTCAAGCTTCATATATTGATTCCCCTTCAAACTTACCAAAAGATGTGATATCATTTCTTAGCTTAGCAGTCTTTGATGGAGGTAAATATTTTGATAGAAGATTTGAGAAAGTTCTCCCAAAGTTCTAATAGATCTAGATGCTAACAAATTTAACCACGCCTTAGCTTTATCCCTTAACGAAAAAGGAAAAAGTCTAATTCTGACAGCATCATTCGACACTCCATCAAATTTAAAAGTAGCACACGGTTCTAGAAAACTAGTGAGATGTAAATTTGGATCCTCATTAAGTGTTCCTCCAAATTGATTATTTTGTACCATTTGGATAATAGCAGATTTAAGTTCAAATGAATTAGCAGCAACATCTGCATTTGGACTAGTCACATGAATTTCATCTCATTGTTGGGTTAGCATAATCAATTAAAGGTCTTGACAAATTTTCAATATCATTTCTCTAATTATCTTGATTATTCGCCATTACGCAAGGATTTTTAGTTTGTTTTTGTTGTTTTCTAATTTTCCTAATAGTGCGCTCTAACTCCGAATCATAAGGTACTAAACCTATAGATCCACTACTACGCATATAAAATCACACAAATACAATAAAAATTAAAAAAACACACAATTACACACTACAAAGTAAAGGTTTTCAATTAATATATTATCAATAGATACCGTTTAAACTTCCCAGGCAACGACGCCAAAAACTTGATGCGCGGACTTTATATATTGCAATAACTTATGAACTCAAATTTATGTATATTTATAATGATTTTGTAAAGTCCAAACATTCAACGCAAGTATACATATCATATCAAGTAATACAGGGCTCTAATGGAGTCCTCGTTATCGATCCCACAGGGAAGCAACGATTCTTACAATAGATAACGTAATACTGAAATCCAATACTCAAATTACAATTAAAGTTTAAATTTACTTCTATTAACAAGATGCATAAAATAGTAACAATTAAGCAAACTAAGATTACTTCTAATATTTTTAAAATAAAATTAACTAACAGACTCTCACTAAGCTATGTATTTGAAAGGTTTTGATATATATAAGAAAAGTATATTTCCACTTGTAACGAGTATATGATGTGTGAATGATATAGAATAATTATTTAATTTTATTGTGCAAAATAGGAGCATAAATGTTTTTTACCCTCAAAAGAGTACCCCTTCTTCCAAGCATGAAAAGAACATTGACATATACTAAGTTTAGTCACTAAATCTAAGGCTAGGCTAGGAGGATACCGGCTGTCACTACGGAGTTCCCACTCACCCTTCACCTGAAGACTAACCTTAGAGTTTAGTTACTAATCTTAGGACCAAATTGGGGATCTCAGCTTGTCACCCTGAAACCTCCAATTTGAAGTCCATCAAAACACATTTTCCTATTTATTTGCACTCAATTCCCATGAACTACGCAATTCATCCATGGACATCGAATGGATTCTTCATTATTGTTGTAGGACACTAAATCCTTTTAGAGTTCATGTTTAATAACATATTTTAACAATTTAATTGGCCAGATTGAAAACTAAATTAAGTTCAAAATGAAAAACCATCATATTTTCTTCAATATTTTATAAGCTTTTCAAATCCACATCATCACATCATCACATCTCTATGCAAGAAGAAAGACAAAGAAGACTACTAAGAATTCATGGAGAAAACACAATAAAATATGAATTTTATATATAAAAGAAAAATCACACAAACCACAAAAGAAAATACAACTTATCTCTTTCTCTTCCCCAATGAAAATCCCTTGAAGTTCCTTTGAATCCTTTTCTCTCTTCTTTTGCAACACTCAATTCCCTCTTTAGAATGGAAAGGAAGAAACAATCTCTCACTTTACTCCTTCTCCTTCACTCCATAGAGAAGAATCCCTCTCAAATTCTCACTTCTACACTCACTCTTCTAAACCCGAACACTCAACACACACTGTCCCTCTCTAGATCCACACACAAAACCACTAGAACCACTGTCATTTTCGTCCAAAAACAGTTACTTAAAAGTTAGAAATGAATTCCCAAGAGTTTTCTTAAGAATCCCTTCAAAATGTCGCCAAAATACTTTGGGCGCCGCCGGCGCTCTATCGTCAATTAAAATATGGGGCTCTCAGAAAAATGGCGCCGGCGGCGCCAGAAGCTGTTTTCCTCCTTTTTGCTCCTTTTCGCTCTGAATTCGTTCCTTTCGCTTCTTTTCGCTCTAATCATCTAAAATCACTATATCTGCAACAAATCATGAAAAATACTTTTTTTAAAAAGTGCAATATCACCAAAAATGGCTAAAATTATATAGCGAAAACAATATATATTTTTGGTGCATCACCAAGATCATATTTTAACAAAACTTCTCCGGAAAAGGGCATCGTTGGCGCCCATTCTGGCGCCGTCGACGCCAGAGTACAATTTTTCTCAAACAATGTTTTGTCCAAATAAACTCAAAATCTTTGATCCCATTCAATACTTATCACCATTTAGAATATTTAAGAGTGAGTAGGACTCAAATATAAGACTATCTAATAATAACATCAATCAAAATCAAAACAAAACATTATAAGCACAAAGATACTATGGGTTGCCTCCCATAAAGCGCTTGGTTTAACGTCGTCACCTGAAAAATTTAAGTTTCAATCAGGATGACTTGACATTAAAATCTCTTTAAAAATTGTTCGTGACCCCCTCAAAATATTGTTTTAATCGATACCCATCAACCTTAAATGATCTCCTGATTTTAGGATCCTCAATATCAAAAGCTCCAAACGGGTAAACTTTAATCACAGTGAAAGGTCCTATCCACCTAGACTTTAATTTTCTAGGAAATAATTTCAACCTGTCCAGGTTCAAATCTCTTTATAATAATCTTCTGATCATGCCATATCTTTATTTTCTATAAATTCTATCATTTTCATAAGACTCATTTTTAATTTCTTGTAATTCATTAAGTTGTAGTAATCTTTTCTCACCAACATCCTTCAAATTCAAGTTGAACTCCTTAATCACCCAATATGCTTAGTGTTCCAATTCAACAGGTAAATTGCAAATTTTTAAAAAAATCAGTCTATAAGGAGACATTCTCATAGGATTTTTATAAGCAGTCTTATATGATCATAACACAGTATCTAATCTCATAGAACAATCTAATTTATAAAGATTTATTGATTTCTCTAAAATTCTTTTAATTTATCGATTAGATACTTTAGCTAAACCACTAGTCTAGGGATGATAAGCAGTAGAGAATCTATACATAGTTCTTCTAAAGAAAGACTAGACCTCAGCAAAAGTGAGGTCAACAGCCGTTGGAGCCCAGCCTGGCGCCGTTGGCACTAAGACCCAAAAATTAAAAAAATCACCTCTTTTGACTCCAAATTTCATCCTTTTTGCTTTTTTTCTTCAAATGCCTAAAATCAACATACCTACAACAAAACATAATAAACACCCTTCTTGAAAGCATAATATCACCAAAAATGAGTATAAAATATATGTGAAAAATCAAACATTTTTTTGGTGCATCACACTCCCCTGAGCTGTCTAACTCTAATTGATCAATGGTGCCTTTTAGCCTTCCACCAAAGCAGATAATTACACCCACCAGTAAGCCTTGAGCTCCACCATAGCCATGGCTATTTAAACTTTACCTCTTTATGGCCAAGTAAGGAGAACTGACTGAACCTAGGGGAAACTCAGTCCAACTGCTCCCAAAGCTTCTCACAGTCCTCCTAAGCTTAATCCCCTTGTTTTGGGCCACCCACATTCCCTAAAAGAGGCCAATTTCTCCACTAAAATTTGCCCTAAAACTAGGACATTTTCTGTCACTCCACCACAATGCACCAAACTTCAAATTGAGTTGCTCCTCACCATCCCTTGACCAAGATGATCCCCCATGGATGCCCCAGCACATAGCCTCTCCAACCTCTCAAACGAACGTGCTGAACATTTTTTATTGAGGCTACACCTCTCAAACCAAGGTATTGAACTCTCCCCCCAAGCTGAACTCGGTTTGGGTCTACGTATTTTCATATTGTATTTAATACCGTATAAATCGTATGGATGTGTTCGTCATAACTAGATACGTCTATAGGAACAAACCCGAATTGATTTAGTTGAGTCTAGCTCGAGATCTTAAGGTTTTAGTGTAGACGACTTACGAAATATGTCAGTTGGGGAAAATGATCAAGAACTGTTATATCGCGCGTGTATTAGATGGACATCGCTGATGCAGTTTGATGGAGGAATTATGCATAAAGCGCGGAGCTGACTTGGATGGCGGCATCCAGTAGCGCGGTGACGCGTGGAGTTTCGAAGAGTCGTAGTTTGAGCTGGCTGTTGCGTGGATAAGTAGAAAAAATAGGGATTTTCTATATTTATCTAATTTAACCACCATTAAAAATGCATAACTTGGTATAGAAAAATCACAAAAATAAAATAAAAATACTATGTTTCTCGGTGAACAGGAGAGAATAATGTAGATATAAAATTAGGGTTATTTTACCTATGTTTTATTTAAAATTATCTTAAATTAGAAAACATCTTAATAAGAGTAAAATGGAAGCCCTAACATATCTTAAAATTCACATAGACAGGAATCCATGTATGACTCGTTTTAAAATCGTAATTGGAACTAACAAAGCGAAATGATAGTTTATGACTGAATCGCCCCATTTAGAATTTTGAAGTAACATTATGGTCTATCGGATGGATGTAGAAAGCTTCATTCCTAGGATTGTCACCCAGCACGTCATCACAACATGCTGGTCAACTCAATCGGCACAACCCAGAGCCTACAATATTTAGGCCCACTATGGAATTTCTATCTGCCCTGACACCAACATTAATTTAATCATCGTGTAAAATTAGTCATCCCATCAAACAAATATATATAGTATGAAACTAAGGAAAAATATAATTATCATAATAATATATAAATAAGACTGTAAGTTTTTTTTACCGACAGACAAATGAAAGGTATTTGTTAATAGGCACCACAACTCGATTATTACATTTATTAAATGGCTTTTTTATTTGAGTTAGTTCAAGTATCTGACACCATCAATTCTTGCAATTTGCAGGAAGTTCAGTAGTGATTTAATTCTAGCCGATTGAATATTTTGTTTAGCATAACGCCAGTAGCCTCTTGAACCTGCTACCTTGGCCATCTTTACAAAAATAATTGTATAAACAGAAAGTCAAATGTGTATAAAAAATTGATTAAATAAAATGAATATTAACTTAAGTTGAATTTTAATTACAATAAATTATTACAGTATATATTTTTGGTGCATGAAAATCCCCCAAACTTAACTATTACTTGTTGTTGACCTCAATTTTGATGAGGTCTTTTCTCTTCTCTCTCCTTAGTACTTAGGATCTAGCCTTAGGCTTTCCCTTTGACTATCCTAGAGGACTAGAGATGAGACCCATCACTTCAAAATTCAAACACTTATTGGCTCCCTTCAAACCCCACAAGTTTGATTGTAAACCCCTAAGCCACTTGGAAGATTAAAATCAAATGTGGAGGTTTAAAGGTTGAGTTTCCTATAGGACTCTTTTGCCTTAGGATTACCCTGGATGGTCTGGTCCTGGTGAGGGTAAGCTTGCACACACCACACTCTCACACACATCCTAAAACCCTAAAAAAACCACACCTATACCCAATTTGACTCCCTGACTCATGTAGGTAATTCATATGGATGGATCTTAACCCCTAGCCACCTGGTTAAGAGGGTTAGGAACAACATATTGAGTGCCTAACATGAGTCCTATCATGGCTTTTGTGAGCTTAATATGGATTCATGGCTCAATCAAATGGTTTCATTTCACTCACACTTGATCAATCTTCATTTTTCCAAAGTTTCAATTTTTGACCCCCAGGACCCTAAACCCATCAAACCTACCAAATGCCCTTGAAATTGCCCAAAATTTGCAAAATTGCCTAAATTACCCAAAATTCCTCAAAATCAATCCTAAACATTTCCCCCCACTCAAATTGATCATCCTTGGTCAAATACACCAAGGTTTCCAAAAATACCCCCCGATACCCTCCAAATACCCAAAATACCCTTTTAACCCAAAAATTCCAAAAATTCAGAAAATTCCCAAAAAATTCCAAACAATCCCAAATATTCCCAATTTCATTTTCTTTAACTACACCACAAGCCAATTTTGTCAATTTAGCCCACTTTTACCAAAACCCCCAATTTGACCTATTTTTAACCTAAGTGGACCCAATGTCCAACCAAACCACTCCAATTGACGTCAATTTTGATCCAATTCAATCCTTGACTTCAATTTAATATCGTTAATAACAATTTGGACTAAAACCCAAACCCAATTTCATCAACATGTGGATCCAATTTCAATTTGAAGCTTAAAGCCCAATTTTGGCCCATGACTTAAACTTAGCCCAAACCAACCCAACTCAACTCCAATTAACCACAAATCTTTTCCTAAACCATCCTAACATCCCCACAAACAAAACACTAACATGATTTGCTGAAAATTTGAACCCAAACTCCACCCAAACCTAACCCAAACCAAAAATCCCCAATTTAGCCTAAATCCATCATGAACCCAAATAGGCCCAAATCCCAAAACCAAAGCCCAACCAAAGTTGAAAACTCTTTGTCACACCCCCATAAAAATTTTTCAACATTAATTTTACATCAAACCCAACATTGGTACAACCTTAACCCAAGTTAGCCCAATTTGATCCACTTTGGCCTCATTACCAAAAAAGCCTAAATTGAACCAATTCAATTCAAAATCACCCCAAACTTGTTCCAAATCACTCATGACACATCCCTAAACTAAGCACAACATTTATTTGACATAATCTTTCACAAAATTTTCATCCAAAAATTTGTTTTAAAATTTAAAAAGCCCACTTCCATGAAGCCTTTGAAAGCCCATTTTCATTAAATCTAAAAAGCCCAAAATTGGCTTTAAAGCCTATATGACACTCTTCTTCATCATGCATTCAATTAAAATCATTACCTAAGTTCCAATTTCATCATCAAATAAATCTAAATCAAGCCTCATGTTAAATCACCCCTAAATGCCAAAATTCCTAAAATCCTTTCCCATGAAAATGAACTAACCTTTACCCAAGCCAAATGAAGCCATGGAGCCATGTACAAGCCATATGTAAGCCATGAGGAGCCATGGACTTGTCACCATGCCATTAGTGGCAAAAGAGGGAGCCTCTTTCTTAACCCTTCATTAAGCATTTTTAACCTCATCCATGCTACACTCTAAACTAAGCTTAGCCACCTCACCTTGGATGGAGACTTCACCACTCCAACTCAACTGACCCAAATGATTCCCTAAGCCCAAAACCAGGTCATGGGAGGGTTCACCCAACCCATTTCCATGAGTTGACCAAACCAAGCCCAAAATGGGCTCTTCCCCATACCATTTAAATCAAACCTCTTTACACATGGCCAATACCCATTGCTTGCACCAAACTCAACCCCTGACCCCACTGAGTCAGATGGTGACCTGACCCTGGCCAGACCACCACCCCAGCCGCCGTAAAAACACTAGGCCGAGAGCACCCATTTGATTCAAAAATTCAAATTGAATTGGTTGAGTTGTCCAAACCCAAATGGACACCATGGCTATTCTTCCCTTGCATAGAGCAGCTGGTCTCAAGCCCTAACTCCCCCTGGGAGGCCCTCCAGCCACCTCTATTTAAACACCACCACCTCTTGGCCAAAAGAGGTGCTGAACGAAACCTTACAAAAACTCTGCCAAAATCACTCCACTCTCTTCTCCTAGCATAAAGCACTTGATCCCCACTGAAATCCAGCCCTAATTACCTCTGGTCGAGCTCAATTTCTCAGCTCAAAATCCACCCAAAAAACAGGACACTTTACCACAGTGAGTCAATCCCCAAATTGATTGACCCTACACCTTCACCAGACCAAGAGAAGAAGTTCCCCAGCGTTAAATAGGAGCGCGCCGCGTGGGGTTTCGGAGCTACCGAGGTTGACGTGGCGCTGACTGGTTTAAATAGAACATTAGGGTATTTAAGAATTATTTAAATACCCAGAACTTCAAAAATCCATATCTTTGTGTAGAAAAATTACAAAAATAAAATAAAAATACCCTCTTGCTCAGTGAACAGAGGAGAACAATGTGAAAAAAGAATTAAGTTATTTTGATGAGTATTTTATTTTTAATTAATTATTTATCGATTTTAGTTTTTTAATTCTCCACTCACACACACAATTCACCATGGCATGAGACCATAGGACTTTTGTAGCCTCTATTCTTGGGGACATTCCCTGAATTTTTTAAGGTTAGAGCCCATCTTTGTGGCAAGGTATTGATTTTTCAAGTTTAGGTGTATGTTTTGACATTTTAATTCCAGTAATTAGCATGTTGCTTAGAAAATTCTAGGAAAATTTAGGGAGGTACCTTATGACCAGAGGACCCCTAGGAAAATTTTGGTTTGGTTTAATTCCTTAAGAATAATCTTAACTGATCTAAACACCCAAAACTGAATTTTAATTAATTAGGACAAACCACACACCAAAATCAATTGAAAATAATTCTCCACTGATCTTTAGGGTCAGATGAGTCTCACATAAAATATTGAAATCAATTGAACATGATTTGACCCACTAAATGGATCATTTAATTTGCATGGTCATTTTTAAAATTTAAAAATTCATAAAACCTAAAACATATTTAAAAAATTCACTAAATTGGTTTTGAGACCTCTCTGATATCAGAAGAGTCTAAGAAAATTAAAATTTGAATTTTTCAAAAATTTTCATTTTTCACCATATTTTAAAATTTCAATAATTAAAAAATAATAAAAATAAAAAAAATAATAAAAATCACAAAATTGTCACATTTGGTCTCCTAATCACTTAGGAACCATCCCCATAATTTCCTAAGTCTCTAGGTTAAGATATTGAATTTTAAAGGCTTAAAACAATTTTTAATATTAAAAAATATTTTTTTCCACATTTTCACTAAATTAATTCTAATAAATCAAAGAAAAATAAAAAAAATAGAAAATTTGTTTCTCAGAACTCCTTGATGTCAGAGGAACTTAAGAAAAATATGAAATCCTTTTTTCAACTTTAATTTTTTTTTATAATTAATTAACACTCCAAAGCTCAAAATAATTATAATGAATAAAATATAATTCAAAAAATCACCAAAATTAGTTCAAATGGTCCTCTGGTCAGTAGGAACATCCCATAATTTTCCTAAGGACAGAAACCTAATCTTGGTAATGTTGTTGAATTTTCATTGAAAACCCTCATTTTGCCACAAAAAAAAATATATAAATTAATTTAAATTCAGAAAAATTACATTTTCTCCTCTAGTGTCTTAATTGACAAATGAGTAAAGTGACATAAAAATTTTGAATTCATTTGAGCTTAATTTGATGAGTTATGAAATAAATAAGCCTAAAGGGGTATAAAGGTGATTAAAAGATTTTTAACCCTTATTAATATTTAGGTCTAATAAAAGGGAGGGTAAAATATTTGATCTTAATTTTCTCTTGGGTGATTAAAACTTAAGTAATTAAGACGTAGAAACCTATTAATCATCTTAAAAATGTTTAAAGTAAACCTTAATTAATTAAGTAATTAAAATTTTGGAAGAATAATCAAATTTGGATTCTTAAGGTTAGGGATGTGACTTAAGAAGGTACCAACTCTTTAATTTAAAGTACCTAATTGAATTAATTCAATGATAATTAATCCTTAATCAATTCTAAAGTAATGATTGAAATTAATAATTAAAAAGGTAAATAATCCTCAATTAAATTAAAAACTTAAAACATTAAATGATTTAATAATCAAATTAAAATAAATCTAAAACATTTAGAACTAATCAATTAATAAACCTTAATTAAATTAAAAGCTTAAAAACATTAAGTGATTTGATAATAAAATTGAAATAAATTTAAAATAGTAAAATTAATTTGAAATCACTTAAAAAACAAATCTAAAACAAATTGAAACATTAAAGAAAATCAACCTTAAGACAATTCATAATTAAAAACATAAAAAATCAAACCAATTAAAATTGACCTAAAGTGTTACAATTAAGTCAAATTAAACTTAAATCATTAAAAGTTTAATTAAATTAAGAATTGTTAAAAATCTTTAGCAAACTAATTTGCCCCTAAAGGCTTTCATTATTATAACTCCTAAATGAAGCATCAAGTGACAAGTCACTTTACTCATCGGATAATCAAATGTCCAAGTTAACTGAGCAAGAAATGAAATTTAACTAACATTCTTCGATGATCAATTCACATGTACAATGAAGTTCATTTGGACTCAAAATAATCTCAGAAGTATTGAAAAGATGTTTAGGATCCGTCCTAAACACTTCCTCAATATAATGAGATGTTTTAGAAGAACAATTGAACTTAATTGTTCTTTGATGAAGAAAGCCAAATTTCAGAAAAACACAAGAACCTAGACGCCATAGGAAATGACTAGCAATAGGATTAGGATTTTAGTAGACAACCAGAACCTTTCCTTAGCTTTTCCTAGGTACTTTCCTTGAAATTAAATGCTCTAACATGTGTTTTAAGTGTAGCTTCGAATGACGGGAAGACTCTTCAGGTACGCTTTTATTGTGTTGCAATTTACTTACCTGTATTACACTTTACTTTTCTTGCATGTTAAACAAGAATGTAACCTTGCATGAAAACTCAAACCTTTAGGGTAGCCACAAAACTGAAACCCAAAACTAAATTAAAAGTCACAATAAGATAAAATTCACCGCCACAACATTTCAAAATGTAAAACAACTCAAAATTTAATCACAAACAAAACACAAAACTACAACTACAACTAAATTAAAACGTCTAGTTGGATGATCAGGAATGCCTCGGATGATGTAACCTACGTGTTACTAACGGGATTTCCCACGGTCTAAATGAAAGTGTGGAACTCATTCAGTTGAGTTTAGCAAATTCATTTGGACTAAGTGAATCTGATAAAAATAATGGTGCCGGAATGATGGAACCGTGGGATCTTAACCGGTGTTGTTATAATCAACTTTAAGATTCCCCTAACAAAATATTAAATCACCTGAACCTTAAGACTTTTCTAAACCAAAACACTTATCTCATCTCTTGATTTTCAATTTCTAAAACTAAACCTCTGCAACGACAAGAAGCTTGGAGCTTAGTGGGCAGCACGGCCATCGTCATCAGCAAAACTTGAATCTACATCAACAAAACCTTTCCTAGTTTTAAATAACAAAGCCATAGGATTTCGAGGTAGTTTGCCTAGTGCAACATAAATCCTCAACTCTTCGTTAGGCATTTGCATGATCATGTTATGCAAATTAAGCCCTAATCGATTTTAGGACTCCGAGGTAGTCATTTGGTATGACATAAACCCTCACATCTTCGAGTCTATTTGTGTGATTATATCATACAAGTATAAGTCCTAATTAATTAAAATTGGCAGGATTACAACATTAAAAAAACTCTTAAGTTGAAACCAAACAATAGGATAGTTTGGGAAGTTGCCAAGATTCTTCTTGGATCCTCAGCTTCTCCTATTTCTCTTCCTTTGGACTCCTAAAATAACTGTTCCAAATTTGATCCATTCCCAATTGAAATTTCCAAAATCCATTTGTTTGAAACCTTAAACTTTGAAATTCTTGAGAGCAAAACCATGATCATTATCGAGAGTTTTCTTAAATGATTCCCGTCATTTATGATGTAATTAACTATAGGGGCTTGTCCTTATAGGAAACTTTAAGAACCCAGGTAATATAAACCCTGCTTAATTTTTCTATATTAAGCAGAGGAGTTTGTCGGCTTATAAAATTGGTTTGTAGACTAAATGGATGCCACAAATCTTCTAGTTTATTTAATCAAGCCCCATCATCAAGCAGTGTGTCTATTCTTCGGGATAGATACACGGTTTGTGATGTAGTGCTCGTTTATATAAACTATTTGGGATGTGAGATCGGTTTGATTTCATATCTTGAAAGATTTCAAACTTAAATTTATTTTTAAGATCAAATGCTAATTTCTAAATTAAATATATACTTAAATTAAATTTAAAATCTAAAAATCCGCCGACAATTTCTGTAGGCGATCCCCTTTTCAAAACACATAACCTAAAAATATGCTGACAACTTCTAGCGGCTCCGTTGGGGAGTAGTTCCTCTCTCCATTTCAATCAGATGGGTTTGCTTTCATAAATTGGTAGCAAGTCCATGTCCCTAGTGGACCAAGTTGTCATTCTTCCATTGAAATACCACGTTCATTTCTATCTTGAACGGGTATAGTCAACTCATTTGGATTTTGGAGCCACTGCTTAGACACCCCTAAATAGAGAGGTTCCAAAATCCTTTTGCCTCTTAGGAGGTGGGGTGGACCCCCAATAGGTGTTAGCTTAGGAGCGGTCCCTCGGGTTGAGAAGTCTTACGAGAATTTCTCTTCCTTTCCAATTCTGAATCGGGTTCTTTACCTTTTATATACCTTTAATCATGTTGTTCCTAACAAACAAATCCTCTAATAAACAACCTTTTAATAAGAAAACTCTTTTAAATCGCAAATACATTAAGATAAACTAAAAAGTGTTAGGACTCTTTCTTTTCCGTCTTAAGTTTTGCGACAAAAAGAAGCATAATTCGGGACTGACATTCAGAATTTACCCTGCAGAAAATGACTGCACCAAAGTTAATTTTCTCCTTCACCAATGGAATGGACTTCGCCATCTATAAGGACAAGCTGCCGGACAATGGAATCATCCATTTTGGACAAGGATTCGACAATACGGATATTAAGTTCGTTGACGTCACCCTCTTCAGACTAATGGACAAAGTGCCAGAAACTGAGAAACCCATAATTGAGTTCAACCTGAAATCTACTCAAGAGTTCCCTCCCTTGCAAAGGGTTCCAACTGAAAGAAGTACTGCTGATCATAGAAGGACTGTCATCTCTACCCCCACCAGTCTAGTCATCTCTGCACCTACCCTGGCTCCTGCCAAATTGAAGGGGAAGGAAATCCAAGTCTGTGATGAGCCTATCACCGTGGAGGGTGCAGATTTTGCTACAATACCTTTCGTTTTCAAAATTGGGTCCGGTTCAAAGTTTACACCCTTAACTCGGACTCAAAGAAGAAATAAGAGCAGAAAGATCGCCAGGATCGAGAAGGCTAAGGCTGCTGAAGTTGCTTTTCTGGAAGAGAATCCTGAGGAGGAGGAAGAACTGCCTAAGTATTCACCCTTGTTGGAAGGAAGTAGGTTCCACCTTCTCGCTGCTGCATCGGATGAAGAAGATGTCCAGAGGATCGCCGCTACATTACACCGACCTACATACTATAATGACTGTAAGAGGAAAAGGATCAAGACTACGCTGCTTACTCGACTGCGAGCCGTAGTAGAGAAACTAGCTAAGAAGGAAGGATGCCCCATATCAGAGATCTTAAGAAGAATGGGACGAGTGCCAGTCAAATCTTGCCTCGGATCATGAGTAAACCCGTCACTGCCCCTGAGAGGCCAAGGAAGAAAGTGCGAGCTAGTGAAAGAAGTTCGCCTGTTGTCGTATCGGGACACCATATTACGGAGGACACCACCTACCGACGCGCACCCGACAGACCAACTGGTCCTAGGCTCTCTACTACGAGAAGAATGGTGTGGTGACCTATTATTGCTGAACCGATACAACCACAATGTTCTGGAAAGAAGAGTCTTGTCAGAAAGCCAGAATTTGAAGAAAGTGCTACCGCATTAAAAGGAACTTCTGAGAAAGAAGTCCAACAGACTTCACATGACAACCGTGAAACTGTTTGGAAGAGGCCACTAGAGGATGCTATAGGAAAAATAAGAATGGACATCCAACGGTTGGCAAAGGAAAGAGGAGAAGAATTGGCAAATGAAGTAGATTCATCAGAATTCATGGTTGAAGAATGTGCTGAGATCAATATAGTCGAGACCCGAGCATCGACAGCTTCACAAGGCGCTCCGTCAGCTTTGGAAAGGGAGGAACCGGAAGTGATGAGAGCCCAACTTCAAGAAAAGTATGATACAATTTTCCATATGGCAAAAAGGATGGAAGAGATGGCTGCCGCCTTAGCCACTCTCCAGAGTCAGCTGCAAACTCAAAAGGAAACACCCCCAAAAATTATTCACATCGCGGATGGAGGGAAGGAGATCACATCTGTTAACGGAGATGAACAACCAAAGAAAGATTCTACGCAAAGCATGATTCCCGAAAAGGATATAAAAAACATGGTAGAACAACAGGTGCGAGAAGCTTTAGCTCAGTCTAAGAGTGGAGCATCTATCCAGACGGGTAGACCATACCCCAAAGAATTTGATGCGGTCCAATACCCAAAAGTCTTCGTACCACCTCCGTTCAAGCCTTTTGATGGAACGGGAAACCCTCGATAGCATGTCGAACTTTTTCGTGCTAGTTGTTGCAATGCCGGTGGGAGTGATGCTTTACTCTTTCGTCAGTTCGTCAGCAGCTTATCAGGGATTGCCTTCGACTGGTATGCAGAATTGCGAAATAGCTCATTTAAGACCTTTTCAGAGTTAGAAAACCTCTTCGTTAAGCGGTTTGTCGGAGCTCGGCACCACATCACTATGAGTGATTTAGTGGTGGAGCAACAGAGACCGAACAAAACTTAGTGGATTACATACTTCGATGGAGAAACTTAAGCATGAAGTGTGAACCACAACTTCAGGAACAGCATGCGATCGGTATTTTGTTGAAAAGTATCCACGGCCTGATAGCACTTCTCCTTAAAGGATTTACAATCAAGACTTTTGAGAAGTTGCTTAGCAAGGCCGGGAGCTTGCAGGAGGAAGCAAAACAGCTAACTTTCGTGAACAAGACCGATAAGCAGAAACCTGTAAAAGCATTCGAGAAGAAATTCATAATTGTCGCGGCAGTAGATAAAGGCAAGCAGCCAATGCATATACAGCCAAAGCGACCACAACCTAGTTATCAACCACCACAACAGGTTTATCAGCAACCCCAATAGAACTACCAACAGCCTAGACCGAGCTATCAGTCACCTCATCATTATGAGCAACCGCCTCGTCCACAGTATACCCTGAAATTATTTTTGAAAAAGGAATATCCATTCAAAAATGAAGCAGTAGTGAAGATGTTCTACAGTTTAATGAAGACACCAGATTTTCAGCTACCATAGCCCAAGAGGCCAGAAGAAGTCAACAAGAAAGATCATCTAAACTATTGCCCTTACCACCGGATTCTCGGGCACAAGATAGAGGATTGCATCACTGTCAAGAGTTGGTTTAACGACAATCTCCGGAAAGGGAACATAACGATCCAGAAGGAATACATGAAGGAACCCCAAAAAGGAGGTTCCGTCAATGTTATTTCAACGGATCCTATTGTTCCGATAGACCCGTACACGACTAACGATGGATGGAGTACAGTCTGGACAAAGTCTTCGAAGAAAATTTTGGACATCCAGACCTCTTCGGTGCGCACTTCAACTCAAATTCTGAAACTTGAAGAGCCGGCACTATCGCTTGCAATTGATGAACCGCCCCAGAAGGAGGAGAAGATCGTGGGAGGGAAGAAGATCGAGGCTCCAAAGGGTAGACTATGGGCTGCTTATCCTAGGATGGTTGTTTCCAATTCGGGGGAGAAATCCCTCGAACCTCTGACTCTGTATGATTGTTTACTCGCCCCGGCGGGATCTTATAATGATAAGAGTTTTGGTATTAGCTATGTTTTGACTGTTTCTAACGATTACGTAACTAACGACAACCAACCTACTCTGGATCTCGATTCCAATACGATAAACGATTCTCAAATCATACTAAACCTCGATGACCACGACGAAGGGGAAGATGCTAACAAAGACGGCTACGAAAGCTCAACAAGCAACGAGTCCATTTGTGAATTCCAAGGAACTCTAATCATAATAGAATTAGAGCCGTCAGATTCCGAGACAACTCCAGAAGAGCCAGTCGTTCCGATTCAAGAGGAGACATTGGAAGATTCAAAAGAAATAACAGAAGTCAATCTAAGAAGTGGAAAAGTTCTACCTCTGAGAATGGGTCCAAAGGATAAAGGAAAGCAGGTGGTTGCTCAGGATGAGCCAACCCCAACAGAAGAACTGGCCATTCGGGAAGAAACCAAAGAACCTGGTAATAAAGTGAATTACAATGTGCTAGCCCATCTTAGGAAGCTACCAGCCAAACTAAGCATCTACGACGCTCTGATCCTGTCAAAGGAGATGAGAGAAACTCTTATCAAGGTTTTACTTGATCCAGAAATTTGCTTAGCTCAAATGGCCGGTGATTCCTTCGACGAGGTTTGCTCGTTAAAAGAACAATGAGGTGTTACCTTCATGGACAATGATCTACTACTTGGAACAACTGATCACAATCGACTGTTGTACATATCGGTCACTATCGGAAAGTTTACGCTCTCCAGGGTGTTAGTCGATCCCTGAGCATCAATCAACATAATGAGCCTTCAAAATTTAGCATATCTGAAATTTGATGCTCGCAACCTTGAAGCAAACAAGATGTTATTAAGAGGCTTCAATCAAAAAGGAGAAAGAGCTCCGGGATGGATTACACTACTAATGAAGACCGGTGACTTAGCAAAGTCAACTGCAAAATTCCATATAATTGATTCTGAGACATCTTTCAACGCTCTACTGGGTCGGCCATGGATCCATGAGAACCGGATGGTACCATCGTCACTGCACCAGTGCATAAAATATTATGAAGGAGGAGAACAGTGTATCAAAGGTAATTTGCAACCGTTCTCCGTGCATGAATATGAAATCCACGAAGATGCAGCTTACTATGCACCTCCGAAGAAAACAATCTTCTCCAGAAACACCCTACCAAATGAAGCAAAAGAAGTTTGAGATGATGAAGAACCTGAAATTCTAGTCCAACAGTTACTCACCACTCCCTTACGACGAGATGGTGAAGGTTTCTCCAGAACTCGCACCCGAGGTCGAGGCCGGGGACGAGGTTGTGGAAGAAACGATGGAATATTTGGACAGAAGAAACCGGTCATCGATGTTGATTGGGAGAACAATTCTGAAGAAGAAAAAATCAAGAAAGAAGCAGCAACAATAAATCAAAAGAAACCCCAGTTCAAAATCTTTCTCGAAGATAAAAAGAATGAAGAATACAAATCAATATACGAGAAGATTAACCACTATGTGCATACTTTGACCCTGACCCCGATCCATTCTAATAAGGTCGAGGGTATGGTGGTCAAGGAGGTGCATGGTGGCGGTACTAAACTGATCAAATTCTATTGTTGTGCTTCTTCTTCCAAAATTAAAAATGATGTACAATTTGAAGATGTTGCTTCATCTGAATTAATGGAATTGCCGTTTGAGTGGTACTCTCCCTGTGTTCAGAGTTTAAATCAACATGGTGTCTTACCTAGACAATGGACAAAAGGTCAATCACAACACTTTGAAAAATTATGGAACAATGTCAGTCGTCCTCCCAATTCAAAACATGGTCTTGGATTCAGCACAGTAGGATCAGTTGATGACACGGGATTTTTCTTGGTTGACACTTGCAAGCATAATGAAGACTGCTTGGAAGCCTCAGATAATCATGAAGATCTACCAATTGGAGATGCTCCACCAGAATTCGAGGAAGAAATTAAATCTACAATAGACGAGTTAATGGGAGTTAACTTAGGTACTAGCGAAGAGCCTAGGCCTACCTTTGTTAGCTCCTTACTCAATAAAGAAGACTCTGAAAACATGATCAAGCTACTAATGAAATTTAAAGACTATTTTTCTTGGAGTTATGATGAAATGCCAGGATTAGCTCCAGAAGTCGCAGTTCACAAACTAGGAGTGGATCACAATGTCATTCCAGTCAGACAAGCTCCCAAAAGAATGCGTCTAGAGATTGAACAACAAGTTATAGCTGAAGTTAAGAAGCTAATAGACGCTAAATTCGTCCATGAAGAACAATATCTGACTTGGTTAGCCAATGTGATACCAGTCAGAAAGAAGAATGGACAGATCAGAATCTGCGTAGATTTCAGAGATTTGAACAAGGCATGTCCAAAGGATGAATTTTCTCTACCAATTCCAGAACTAAAGATCGACATCGCTTCGACACATGAAATATTCTCTTTCATGGATGGATCATCAGGATACAACCAGATAAAGATGGCACCAGAAGATGAAAAGCTCACAGCCTTCAGAATGCCAATCAGAATATACTGCTACACAGTAATGCTTTTCAGATTGAAGAATGTAGGAGCAACTTACCAAAGAGCAATGACGAGGATTTTTTATGATCTCATTCACAACTAAGTCGAGTGCTACGTGGATGATGTGGTCATCAAGAGCAAACTGAAAGAAGATCACCTGTATGATTTGAGAATTGTTTTCTAGCGATTAAGACAATTTAACCTTAAGATGAATCCCCTGAAATGCGCCTTCAGCGTCACCTCTAGGAAATTCTTAGGATTTGTTGTTCGACATCATGGAATTAAAATAGATCCGGAAAAGATTAAAGCTATCTTAGAAATGCTGCCTCCCAAAACTTTGAAACAGCTACGATCCTTTCAAGGGAAGTTGGCATATCTTCGACGCTTTATCTCGAATTTATCAGGTAGGTGTCAGCCCTTCTCGGCATTGGTTAAAAAGGACACCAAATTCGTTTGGGAAGAGAAATGCCAGTGGGCCTTTGAGGACATCAAACAATATTTAATGACACTTCCTATTTTAGCAACCCCAGTCTCAGGTAGATCGTTGATACTTTATACCGCAGCTTTAGACGACTCTCTCGGAGCCCTGCTAGCCCAGGTCAACGAAGAGGGAAAAGAAAACGCTCTACTACGTAAGTCGTCGTCTAATTTTGACGGGGGTAAAGTATCCCCCGATTGAGAAGCATTGTTTGGCCCTGATCTTCGCCGCTCAAAAGCTCAGGCATTACATGCTTTCTCATAAGGTTAACCTTATTTTGAAGTTTAATCCGTTGCAATATTTGATGACCCGACCGACGCTTTCCAGCAGACTTGCCAGGTGGTCGATGATATTATTGCAATTCGATATAACTTTCGTGCCGCTTCGTGTCATAAAGGGACAAGTCCTAGCAGACTTCCTCGCAACACACCCTTTACCGGAAGAATCGCCTCTCAACGACGACTTGCCAGACGAGCAGATAATGAGCCTAGAAAACCCCGATGATCAGCGTTGGAAACTGTACTTCGACGGAGTATCCTCAGCACAGAAAGACAAAGAATTGCAAACGATAGTGCCCGGTAAGACAGGGATTGGACTGATCTTCATAACACCGGAGCGGGGAATGTTAAGGTATTCCTACTATTTAACAGAACCGTGTACGAACAACGAAGCCGAATACAAAGCCCTTATAACTGGACTGGAATTAACCATTCAGATGGGGATAACAGACATCAACATCTTCGGAGATTCCCAGTTGATCATTCAGCAGGTCGCCGGACAGTACAGAATTTTAAAACCAAAGCTCGAGCAGTACTTCCAGTACGCCATGAAATTGTTAGAGCAGATTCCGAATGTAATGATCTACAAGATTCCCAGAAGAGAAAATGCTCTCGCAGATGCGTTAGCCCGCCATGTAAAGGAATTTTCTTGCTTACAGGATGAGTCGATTAAAATGTCAGTTCAGGGACGACAGGTCCTATCACAACTCGACATGGATACAACACACCAATCAGAAGAAGAAGAAGAAGAAATAGTTGCGACAGTAGCAGAAAATACAGAAGATTGGCGGCAGCCATTAAAGGACTACCTGCAAACAGGAAACCTACCGGACGATAAGTCATTAGCCCATCAAATCAAGAAAAGAACTCTGTCTTACTCACTAATAAACAATACGTTATACAGAAGGTCTTTCGATCAGATGTGGCTAAGGTGTCTGAGCGGCTCCGAAGCTGGTGAAATTGTTAAAGAAGTGCATTCAGGGCTTTGTGGTGCTCATCAGTCAGGTTCAAAGATGAAAATGAAGATTAAAAGGCTAGGGTACTACTGGCCCTCGATGATGACCGACTGTATGAAAGTTGCCAAGAGTTGTCACCAGTGCCAAGTGCATGGAGTGGTTCTACATCAACCTCCAAATGTGCTTCATCCGACAATCGCATCGTGGCCATTTGAGTGTTGGGGCACAGATATCGTGGGTCCGATAGAACCACCATCTTCAAGAGGACATCGCTTCATTCTTGCAGCTACAGATTACTTTTCCAAGTGGGCAGAAGCAGTACCGCTCAGAGAAGTGAAAGCACATCCCGTGCAACAGTTCTTCAAGAATCAAGTCGTTTACCGTTTCGGGGTACCGCGCAGGATTATCTCAGATAACGAGTCCGCATTCAGAAGCACGAAGATCAACAATTTTGTTAGAAGACACAGGATCGACTGGCACTATTCAACGATCTACTACCCAAGAGCAAACGGTTTGGCCGAGGCTTTTAATAAAACTCTCGTCCAAATCCTAAAGAAAACTTTGGACGACAACAAAAGAAATTGGCACGAGAAGTTGTTAGAAGCCTTATGGGCATACAGGCTGACTTTCAGAACTCCTACTCGGTCTACACCTTACGCTTTGGTGTACGGGTTCGAGGCCGTCTAACCCTTGGAGGTGCAGCTTCCGTCTCTCAGAATTGCAGTTGCGAACAAGATTACTACAGAAGAAAATGTCAAACTACGACTACAAGAATTGGAAAGCTTGGAAGGGAAATGACTTTCAGTGCAACAAAATTTGGAACTGTGTCAAGCCAAGATGATCCAGGCCCATGATCCCAAGGACATTCAAAGCGGTGATGTAGTTCTAATCCTCAAGAGACCTATTCTTGCGGACCCCAAGATAGGAGGTAAATTTGAACCGACTTGGGAAGGGCCTTTCATGGTTGAGACAGTCTACTCAGGAGGTTCCTATCAGCTTGTGAATTGCCACAGAGAACGATCTATGCTTCCAATTAATGGATGATATCTAAAGAAGTATTACGCGACCTGATGTTTCGAAGAATGAATTCCTATTCCTAGAAACATGGCACAGTAATCACTTGTAACTGGGTCCGAACCCAAAAACATGAGAATGGATGATAAAAATCATTTACAAAAAAATGTGTTAAAAGAAAACATGTGAAGTCATAATAATGAAATTTTGATTCCTCCTTTTAAATCAGCTCACTCCTGACCTTTCCTCATCTTTTCCTACTCTTATTAAAATTTGAAAGAAACAAATAAAAGCTTTTCATTAATAAATAAACTTTTCTTATTGTTTTTGTTCTTAGTACAGCCTCTGATCTGCAGGGAAATGTCGAACAGGCGGTTAGTTCTGAACTTTAAGAATGGCGTGAGTCTAGCACTCGATGAATAGAGGATGAAAGATGGGGCCGTGATTGAGATTGACTCTGATTTCACACCGGTCGGGCTACAATATGAAGAAACCGATTGGACACCGATTGACCGAGAAGAATTCCACAGCGAGACAGTAATGAAATTGGGTGGCCCAAGTCAGCAGTCCACCAGCAAGAAAAGAAAAGCAAACACTGCTCATGCAACGGGAGAGGAAAAAAAAGTTATGTATGTGGTTTCTACAGCAGAGGGCAGGCTTGTCAGCGCCATGCCCACAGAAATTCAAGGAGTAAGGAGAGCTACTCTCACTCTGACCCAACGAAGAGATAAGAACCGTCGCATTCGCAAGATGCTAACCTAGCTAGCAGCGGATCAACGTGAAGAGACAGCTGCTACCGTTAGGTGCAAGCACTTCTAAGAAGCCAATTCGTAAAAAACCAGAAAAGAGGAGACCAACTTCAATAACAACAGAAGAGATAAAAGAAATCCCAAGAAGAACGGAAACAGAATCGGTGCCACGACGCCATGCAGATGTACCAGTTTCGAGGAGTCCTGTTGCAAAAGCGACCCTGGAGGATGTCCTGACAGAGACGATCCCCGAGGAGCCAAGACATGCAGGAGAACGTGCTAGGGTTGAACCATACATTCCCTAGTACGTCACGAGGCCCCACTGATTGCACATAATTCTGGAATACGAGCTGGAGAGACTGCAGCAAGTTGAAAAAAAACCTTTGAATACATCGAAAGAATCCGAGGCAAGAGGATTAATATCTTGGAAGGCCTTGAGCTGCATACAGATGTGTTCTCAGATTATGAACAGCAGCAAATTGTAGATTGCATTGTTGAACTTCAGAAAATGGGTCGAGCTGGTCGCCTAAGGGAAAAGACCTATTCAGAACCCCGAAGATGGATGCCAGGAAAAGAAAGAGTTACGATCCAATGCGGGTGTTGCTACAACTTCGCGGTAGAAAGAAAAGGAAATCCACCAGGGATACTCCGTCGCAGTGAGGTGGATCTGATGCCAAGAATTATTAAGAGAATGGTAAAGAGGATGGTGACATGGAGGGTATTGCCCGCGGACTGCATACCCAAACCTGCATCATTAATATATACAAAGAGGGCGACCGCATACCACCACACATAGATCATCACGACTTCGTCATACCCTTCTACACAGTGTCTTTCGTTAACCAGTGCAACATCATGTTCGGATCTGACCTTCGGATTGCAGGCCCCGGAGAATTCCAAGGGCCGGTGGAGATACCACTACCGGTAGGTTCCGTCTTGGTGTTAAAAGGAAATGGAGCGGATGTAGCAAAACATTTCATTCCAGGCGTGCCTATTAAACGAATCTCCGTCACTTTCAGAAGGATGGATGACAGAAAAATGTCTTTCCACTTTCAGCCAGATCCAGAGTTAGAGAGCCTTCGGCCTTACGAGTTGTGAGTTACATGGGAGATAGCACACCTCCAATGCACATCCTGACGACATTTCCTACCATGGATGGCTTGGAAGGTGATGTTATTGTCCATGTATCTTACTATTCAGACATGAATTTCAACAGATGCTTTTAGAAACAACTTGCAATAATCTTACACAATCCATTTTGGATTTATGTGGATTGTATGAGATACTGAATTCTCAAAAAAAATATCATCATGTTTTGATCAAGATGTATGATGTATTTTCGACAAGATTGGAATGAAAATGATCATGTCATGTTTTACCTTCACCTCTTTTTATGCAAATTGACTGGGAAACACCATTAAGTTAAATAAACTTCGAACAAAGAACGAAGGAAAAATAGAAAATAAATAAAAACTTTTTTTAAGAATCCGAATGTCAAAATAAACTCCAAATTAACACGAACCCTAAATAAAAAAAATGAAATTGAATCCCCAAAACAAACGAAATGAGCCTAAATCTCGAATTGAACTCCGATTTGAATTCATCAATTTGAATCTTTCAATTCTTCTTTCGACTGAAATCCATTTGAAGCTCCTCTAAATCCTCTTTTGAGTTGATTCTTCCTCACAAGAAGACTTCAAATTCGGTTTCAAACTTCGAAACTCCGAATCTGAAATTCCCAGCCTCAGGCTATTTTCAAATCTCTTTCGACTCTCCGCGATCTCTTTCCTCTTTTGAGAAGGTTGACTGAGTCTACTAACACAAAACCACGAAATTTTTGATTTGGTTCTGATGGCATGGATTCATATCCTTCGCCAAACAATCAAAATTCGATCAACTCTCCTGGGATGTGAAATACTTCATGTCTCATTCCAATCTTCCACTAAACAGAATTTCCATAAAATCTTCCAAACCAAATCAAATACAAACTCTTGGGATCAATACCTAAATTCTAATTCTTATCCTTTCGAGACTGGTGCCAAATTCCAGTTCCATCCTTTCGAGGTCGGTACCAAATTCCGACTCTCTTTCGAGATTGATACCAAATTTCAATTCTCTCTTTCGAGACTGGTACCAAATTCCAGTTCTCTCCTTTCGAGGTCGGTACCAAATTCTGACTCTCTCTTCCGAGATTGATACTAAATTTCAATTCTCTCTTTCGAGACTGGTACCAAGTTCCAATTCTCCCTTTCGAGGTCGGTACCAAATTCTGACTCTCTTCCGAGACTGATACTAAATTTCAATTCTCATCCTTTCGAGACTGGTACCAAATTTCAGTTTTCTTCTTTCGAGATTGGTACTAAATTCCAACTCTCTTTCCGAGATTGATACTAAATTTCAATTCTCTCTTTCGAGACTGGTAACAAATTCCAGTTCTCTTCTTTCGAGGTCGATACCAAATTCTGACTCTCTCTTCCGAGATTGATACTAAATTTCAATTCTCTCTTTCGAGACTGGTACCAAATTTCAGTTCTCCCCTTTCGAGGTCGATACCAAATCCCGACTCTCTTTCCGAGATTGATACTACATTTCAATTCTCTCTTTCGAGACTAATACCAAATTCCAGTTCTCTCCTTTCGAGGTTGGTACCAAATTCCGACTCTCTTTCTGAGATTGATACTAAATTTCAATTCTCTCTTTCGAGACTGGTACGAAATTCTAGTTCTCTCCTTTCGAGGTCGGTACCAAATTCCGACTCTCTTTTCGAGATTGATACCAAACATCAATTCTCTCTTTCGAGATTGGTACCAAATTCCAATTCTCATTTCGAGATCTGTACCTAAATTCTGATTCTCATCCTTTTCAATTAATACTTAAACTCTGACTCTCACTTCAAGGCTGGTACCTAAATTCAAGTTCCCTTTGTAAATCTCGAGGTTGGAACCTAGGTTCCAATTCTCATTTCAAATTCAGAATTTTCTTGAATCGATTTTAAATTAAATTTCAATCGAAATTGAAACTCGGAACAAATCGAAATCCAAACTCAACATTAAAACTTGAAATGGAAATGAAGTAAATCCTCAATCAAATTTCTCCATATCTCATGATCTAGAATTCACCTCCTTTTCTTTTCCCGCCGAGAGTTCAGGGATCTTCAGTCTTGGAGATTTACCTCATATTCCCCAGCGGAAATTTTTCTATGCTTCATTCTAAGTGTATCACATAGACATATGTGTTCATTTTGTTGATCTTTTCGGTCAACGCCAATACGCGCGGTGTGCTCCGTCAGCACACCACACCTATTGGGGGTCCATTTGTTGACCTCAATTTTGATGAGGCCTTTTCTCTTCTCACTCCTTAGCACCTAGGATCTAGCCTTAGGCTTTCCCTTTGACTATCCTAGAGGACTAGAGATGGGACCCATCACTTAGAAATTTAAACACTTCTTGGCTCCCTTCAAACCCCACAAGTTTGATTGTAAACCCCTAAGCCACTTGGAGGATTAAAATCAAATGTGGAGGTTTAAAGGATGAGTTTCCTATAGGACTCTTTGGCCTTAGGATTACCCTGGATGGTCTGGTCCTGGTGAGGGTAAGCTTGCACATACCACACTCTCACACACATTCTAGAACCCTAAAAAAACCACACCTATACCCAATTTGACTACCTGACTCATGTAGGTAATTCATATGGATGGATCTTAACCCCTAAGCCCCTGGTTAAGAGGGTTAGGAACAACATACTGAGTGCCTAACATGAGTCTTCTCATGGCTTTTGTGAGCTTAATATGGCTTCATGACTCAATGAAATGGTTTCATTTCACTCACACTTGATCAATCTTCATTTTTCCAAGTTTCAATTTTTGACCCCCAGGACCCTAAACCCATCAAACCTACCAAATGCCCTTGAAATTGCCCAAAATTTGAAAAATTGTCTAAATTACCCAAAATTCCTCAAAATCAATCCTAAACATTCCCCCCCCACTCAAATTGATCATCCTTAGTCAAATACACTAAGGTTTCCAAAAATACTCCCCAATACCCTCCAAATACCCAAAATACCCTTTTAACCCAAAAATTCCAAAAATTCAGAAAATTCCCAAAAAAATTCTAGAAAATCATAAATATTCCTAATTTCATTTTGTTCAACTTCACCATAAGCCAATTTTGTCAATTTAGCTCACTTTTACCAAAACCCCAATTTGACATATTTTTAACCTAAGTGGACCCAATGTCCAACCGAACAACTCCAATTGACCTCAATTTTGATCCAATTCAGTCCTAGACTTCAAATTAATATCCCCAATACCAATTTTGACCAAACCCAAATCCAATTTCATCAATATGTGGATCCAATTTCAATTTGAAGCTTAAAGCCCAATTTTGGCTCATGACTTAAACTTAGCCCAAACCAACCCAACTCAACTCTAATTAACCCCAAATCTTTTCCAAAAACTTCCTAAAATTCCCACAAACAAAACACTAACATGATCTGCCCAAAATTTGAACCCAAACTCCACCCAAACCTAACCCAAACCAAAAATCCCCAATTTGGCCTAAATCCATCATGAACCCAAATAGGCCCAAATCCCAAAACCAAAGCCCAACCAAAGTTGAGAACTTTTTGTCACACCCCATAAACATTTTTCAACATTAATTTTACATCAAACCCAACATTGGTCCAACCTTAACCCAAGTTAGCCTAATTTGATTCACTTTGGCCTCATTACCAAAAAAGCCTAAATTGAACCCAATTCAATTCAAAATCACACCAAACTTGTTCCAAATCACTCATGACACATCCCTAAACTAAGCACAACATTTATTTGACATAATCTTTCACAAAATTTTCATCCAAAAATTTGTTTTAAAATTTAAAAAGCCCACTTCCATGAAGCCTTTAAAAGCCCATTTTAATTAAATCTAAAAAGCCCAAAATTGGCTTTAAAGCCTATATGACACTCTTCTTCATCATGCATTCAATTAAAATCATTCCCTAAGTTCCAATTTCATCATCAAATAAATCTAAATCAAGCCTCATGTTAAATTACCCCTAAATGCCAAAATTCTGAAAATCCTTTCCCATGAAAATGAACTAATACCCAAGCCAAATGAAGCCATGGAGCCATGTACAAGCCATATGTAAGCCATGAGGAGCCATGGACCTGTCACCATGCCATTAGTGGCAAAAGAGGGAGCCTCTTTCTTAACCCTTCATTAAGCATTTTTAACCTCATCCATGTTACACTCTAAACTATGCTTAGCCACCTCACCTTGGATGGAGACTTCACCACTCCAATTCAGCTGACCCAAATGATTCCCTATGCCCAAAACCAGGTCATGGGAGGGTGCGCCAAATCCATTTCCATGAGTTAACCAAACCAAGCCCAAAATGGGCTCTTCACCATACCATTTAAATCAAACCTCTTTACACATGGCCAATACTCATTGCTTGCACCAAACTCAACCACTGACCCCTCTGAGTCAGATGGTGACCTGACCCTGGCCGGACCACAACCCCAGCCGCCGGAAAACACCAAGCCGAGATCACCCATTTGACTCAAAAATTCAAATTGAATTGGCTGAGTTGTCCCAACCCAAATGGACACCATGGATGTTCTTCCCTTGCATAGAGCAGCTGATCCCAAGCCCTAACTCCCCTTGAGAGGTCCTCCAGCCACCTCTATTTAAACACCACCACCTCTCGGCCAAATGAGGTGCTGAACCAAACCTTAACAAAACTCTGCCAAAATCACTCCACACTCTTCTCCTAGCATAAAGCACTTGATCCCCACTGAAATCCAGCCCTAATTCCCTCTGGTCGAGCTCAATTTTTCAGCTCATAATCCACCCAAAAAATAGGACACTTCACCACAGTGAGCCAATCTCCAAATTGATTGACCCTACACCTTCACTAGACCAAGAGAAGAAGTTCCCCAGCAAAAGCCCCCTCTCCAGGCCAGCCATTTCTCCTATCGGCCAAGCTTTGAAATCGAGCTTAGTGGAAGTCTGGTCTAGAAAATTCACCAGGGCTAGAGGCTTCATCCCTAGGCTCCTCCAGCTCCAACGAACGTGCCAAGCCCCTCTGATTGAAGCTTCACTTCTCAGAGCCAAGGTATGGAACTCCTCCTTCCTGAGAGCTTCCAGCGATCCTCCATTTCATGTGAGTTAATTTCAATGCATGTTAGCCATATGAATTTGTAGCTCTAGTTTAGACGAACACATAGGATCAAATTTCATGTAAATTGGTTAAGAAATGAGGGAGATATTAGGGATTTAGTGTGGACGACTCTCGGCATACACCAGTCGTAGACGATGACCAGGAACCGTCGGATCGCGCGTGTATCGAATGGACGATCCAGATCGAGCCGGATGAGGAGATGGAGCGAGACCGCGGGATGCGTGGCTGCTGACTCAGGTGGCGGCGTCGAATAGGAGCGCGCGCCGAGTTTGATGCGGCGCTGACTGGTTTAAATAGAAAATTCGGTTATTTAAGAATTATTTAAATACCCAGAACTTTAAAAATCCATTTCTTTTTGTAGAAAAATCACAAAAATAAAATAAAAATACCCTCTTGCTCACTGAACAGAGGAGAACAATGTAAAAAAAGAATTAAGTTATTTTAATGAGTATTTTATTTTTAATTAATTATTTACTAATTTTAGTGTTTTAATTTTCCACTCACACACACAATTCACCATGGCATGAGACCATAGGGCTTTTGTAGCCTCTATTCTTGGGGACATTCCCTGAATTTTCCAAGGTCAGAGGCCATCTCTGTGGCAAGATATTGATTTTTCAAGTTTAGGTGTTTTTTTTTGCCATTTTAATTCCAGTAATTAGCATGTTGCTTAGAAAATTTTAGGAAAATTTAGAGAGGTTTAATTCCTTAAGAATAACCCTAAAATGTCTAAACACCCAAAACTGAATTTTAATTAATTAGGACTAACCACACACCAGAATCACTTGAAAACAATTCTCCACTGATCTTTAGGGTCAGATGAGTCTCACATAAAAATTTGAAATCAATTGAACATGATTTAACCCACTAAATGGATCATTTAAGTTGCATGGTCATTTTTAAACTTTAAAAATTCATAAAACCTAAAATATATTTCAAAAATTCACCAAATTGGTTTTGGGACCTCTCTGATATCAGAGGAGTCTAAGAAAATTAAAATTTGAATTTTTCAAAAATTTTCATTATTCACCGTATTTTAAATATTTTAATAATTAAAAAATAATAAAAACCACAAAAATGTCACATTTGGTCTCCTAACCACTTAGAAGCCATTCCCATAATTTTCCTAAGTCTCTAGGTTAAGATATTGAATTTTAAATGCTTAAAAAAATTTTTAATATTAAAAAATGTTTTTTTTCCACATTTTCACTAAATTAATTCTAATAAATCAAAGAAAAATCAGAAAAATATAAAATTTATTTCTCTAAACTCCTTGAGGTTAGAGAAACTTTAAAAAAATATAAAATCCATTTTTCAACTTTAATTTTATTTTATAATTAATTAACACTCCAAAACTCAAAATAATTATAATGAATAAAATATAATTCAAAAAATCACCAAAATTGGTCCAAATGGTCCTCTGGTCAGCAGGAACATCCATAATTTTCCTAAGGACAGAAACCTAACCTTGGTGATGTTGTTAAATTTTCATTGAAAACCCTCATTTTGCCACAAAAATAAATATATAAATTAAATTAAATTCAGAAAAATCACATTTTCTCCTCTAGTGTCTTAATTGACATATCAGTAAAGTGACATAAAAATTTTAAATTTATTTGAGCTTAATTTGATGAGTTATTAAATAAATAAGCCTAAAGGGGCATAAAGGTGATTAAAAGATTTTTAACCCTAATTAATATTTAGGTCTAATAAAAGGGAGGGTAAAATATGTGATCTTAATTTTCTCTTGGGTGATTGAAACTTAAGTAATTAAGAAATAGAAACCTATTAATCATCTTAAAAATGTTTAAAGTAAACCTTATTTAATTAAGTAATTAAATTTTTGGAAGAATAATCAAATTTGGATTATTAAGGTTAGGGATGTGACTTAAGAATGTACCAACTCTTTAATTTAAAGTCCCGAATTGAATTAATTCAATGATAATTAATCCTTAACCAATTCTAAAGTAATGATTGAAATTAATAATTAAAAAGGGAAATAATCCTCAATTAAATTAAAAGCTTAAAACATTAAATGATTTAATAATCAAATTAAAATAAATCTAAAACATTTAAAACTAATCAATTAATAAACCTTAATTAAGTTAAAAGCTTAAAAACATTAAGTGATTTGATAATCAAATTGAAATAAATTTAAAACATTAAAATAAATTTGAAATCACTTAAAAAACAAATCTAAAACAAATTTGAAACATTAAAGAAAATCAACCTTAAGACAATTCATAATTAAAAACATAAAAAATCAAACCAATTAAAATTGACCTAAAATGTTACAATTAAGTCAAATTAAACTTAAATCATTAAAAGTTTAATTAAATTAAGAATTGTTAAAAATATTTAGCAAACTAATTTGCCCCTAAAGGCTTTCATTATTATAACTCCTAAATGAAGCATCAAGTGACAAGTCACTTTACTCATCGGATAATCAAATGTCCAAGTTCACTGAGCAAGAAATGAAATTTAACTAAAATTCTTGGATGATCAATTCACATGTACAATGAAGTTCATTTGGACTCAAAATAATCTCAGAAGTATTGAAAAGATGTTTAGGATCCATCCTAAACACTTCCTCAATATAATGAGATGTTTTAGAAGAACAATTGAACTTAATTGTTCTTTGATGAAGAAAACCAAATTTCAGAAGAACACAAGAACCTAGACGCCATAGGAAATGACTAGCAATAAGATTAGGATTTTGGTAGACAACCAGAACCTTTCCTTAGCTTTTCCTAGGTACTTTCCTTGAAATTAAATGCTCTAACATGTGTTTTAAGTGTAGCTTCGAATGACGGGAAGACTCTTCAGGTACGCTTTTATTGTGTTGCAATTTACTTACCTGTATTGCACTTTACTTTTCTTGCATGTTAAACAAGAATGTAACCCTGCATGCAAAACTAAAACCTTTAGGGTAGCCACAAAACTGAAACCCAAAACTAAATTAAAAGTCACAATAAGATAAAATTCACCGCCACAACATTTCAAAATGTAAAACAACTCAAAATTTAATCACAAACAGAACACAAAACTACAACTACAACTAAATTAAAACGTCTCGTTGGATGATCAGGAATACCTCGGATGATGTAACCTACGTGTTGCTAACGGGATTTCCCACAGTCTAAATGAAAGTGTGGAACTCATTCAGATAGCAAATTCATTTAGACTAAGTGAATCCGATAAAAATAACTGTGCTGGAATGATGGAACCGTGGGATCTTAACCGGTGTTGTTATAATCAACTTTAAGATTCCCCTAACAAAATATTAAATCGCCTGAACCTTAAGACTTTTCTAAACCAAAACACTTCTCTCATCTCCTGATTTTCACTTTCTAAAACTAAACCTCTGCAACGATAAGAAGCTTGGAGCTTAGTGGGCAGCACGACCATCGTCATCAGCAAAATTTGAATCTACATCAGCAAAACCTTTCCAAGTTTTAAATAACAAAGCCATAGGATTTCGAGGTAGTTTGCCTAGTGCAACATAAATCCTCAACTCTTCGTTAGGCATTTGCATCATCATTTTATGCAAATTAAGCCCTAATCGGTTTTAGGACTCCGAGGTAGTCGTTTGGTGCGACATAAACCCTCACATCTTTGAGGCTATTTGTGTGATTATATCATACAAGTATAAGTCCTAATTAATTAAAATTGGTAGGAGTACAACATTAAATAAACTCTTAAGTTGAAACCAAACAATAGGATAGTTTGGGAAGTTGCCAAGATTCTTCTTGGATCCTCAGCTTCTCCTATTTCTCTTCCTTTGGGCTCCTAAAATAACTCGTTCCAAATTTGATCCATTCCCAATTGAAATTTCCAAAATCCATTTGTTTGAAACCTTAAACTTTGAAATTCTTGAGAGCAAAACCACTGATCATTATCAAGATTTTTCTTAAATGATTCCCGTCATTTAAGATGTAATTAACTATAGGGGCTTGCCCTTATAGGTAACTTTAAGAACCCAGGTAATATAAACCTTACTTAATTCCTTTATATTAAGCAAGGGAATTTGTCGGCTTATAAAATTGGTTCGCAGACTAAACGGATGCAACTAATCTTCTGGTTTATTTAATCAAGCCCCTTCATCAAGCAGTGTGTCTATTCTTCGGGATAGATACACGGTTTGTGATGTGGTGCTCGTTTATATAAACTATTTGAGATGTGAGATCAGTTTGATTTCATATCTTGAAAATTTTCAAACTTAAAATTATTTTTAAAATCAAATGCTACTTTCTAAATTATATATATACTTAAATTAAATTTAAAATCTGAAAATCCACCAATAATATTTGTAGGCGACCCCCTTTTCAAAACACATAACCTAAAAATATGCCAACACTTGTCCTCAAGTAATCTTTTTACTACATAAAAATATAACTAAAGGAAATGTACTTTTCACCTGTAGATCACTAAAAGTTATTCATTCAAAAAAATATATTGGTTAGACTTTTAGAAAGAAATTCAGTAACTAAGATTAACACTACAGGTATAAGAATATTCAGCAATAAAGTCTAAGGGTTCTAGTCTTCTATTTAATTCAAGATAAACCATAATTTGTCATATTAAGAGTTCCTTGAAAGATTATGTGAAAAAAGAGTTCATACAAACTTAATCAGAATGTAGGTCAATACTTTTAATATAAATTTAGAAGTGAAATCAAGTTCTCCGTTTAGGGTGACTCATGTGAAGCCAATTTTTTATTAGTCATCTCCTCATGCTTCTCCTCATAAATATTTTTCTTTCTTTTTCTTTTTCTTTTCTTTTTCAGATTGTTTCAATCCTTCTTTTCTTTTCTTTTTTTTAATGAAAATTACTATATCTGGATAGCCTTTAATGATTTTGAACTTCACTCACCTCTTTCTAAAGTTTAAACTTGAAACACATCTTTACTTTATAATTAGGTATGTGCTTTATTATTCATCATAAAGTCACAATTTCTTCTTAACACACAATACTCTAAGTCTCTTAACATTTCAAAAATATAGTTTTCTTTACTTTAAATACTTAACTATAATCAAATCCTTTCATACCAAATATCTTACCCTTATAAAATTAACCTTTATTACTAAAAACTTTCATCCAATCCTTCCAAAATATTCAACTGAAATAAAAACTTTTAGTTATCTCAAGTGAGGTTCAACTCGCTGAAGTTATGCTTAATAATTTTTGAAAATATAATAATTGAGAACAAATAAGAGTTAATATTTTTCTACCCTCCCCCAAACTTAAATTTTTCAATAAATTTGAAACAGTATAGAGTAAAAGAAGCTAACCTTTTTGTGCTGGGATGTTGAAATCTTTAACAGCTATCTGGTATTAATCAAAATTTATAGCTAGCAGGCATGAAACAGTTAGCAACAGTGATATAAAATTTTTAAATATTTGCAGGGTAAAGAGATATCAAATTTTAAACATCTAAACATCCAACAAAACACCATAACTACTAAACAAACTATCAAAGTATTACACAGTTCATTTAACAATTTCAATTTTTCATTACAATATAACAATACATTAACAGGTTTACACATCACATGGAAAAGAAATAACTATTACATCACAGAAACATAAACACTACTATGTTCATCAAATCAAACCAACAACTCTAAGATTCTTAGTGCTGCAAGTACACTACGATAAGCAAACACTAAAATCTAAGCACACACAATGAAATTAAGCAAAGAAATTCCAAATTCAAACTACAAAGCAAAGATAAATGTTGACCTCATTTTTGATGAGGTCTTCTCTTCTTCTCTTTAGTACTTAGGATCTAGCCTTAGGCTTTTCCTTTGACTATCTTAGAGGACTAGAATTGGGATCCACCTTTTAGAAATTCAAACCACTTCTTAACTCCCCGCAAACTCCACAAACTTGACTATAGACCCCTAATCACCTAGAGGGTTGAAATCAAATGCGGAAGTTTAAAGGATGAGTTCCTATGGGACTCTTCGGCCTTAGGATCGCCCTCGGGTGGCCCTGGTCTCGGTGAAAGGGCTGACTTACACATACACTACACCTATGCACTACACTTTCACACACCTCCTAAAACACACCCTTACCTAACTTGACTTCTCGACTCATGTAGGTGATTCACATGGATGGTCCTTAACCCCTAAGCCTCCGGCTAGAGGTTAGGAACAACATAGTGAATGCCTCAAATGAGTCCCTTCATGGCTCATGTGGGCTTGATATGGCTTCATGGCTCAACAAAAATGATTTCATTCCACTTACATCCACCCAATCTTCAATTTTCCAAATTTTCAATTTTCGACCCCTGGACCCTACACCCACCAACTCTACCAAATGCCTCGAAACTACCCAAATTTCTCAAAAATTCCCAAATTACCCAAAATTCTCCAAAATCAATCCCAAACATTCCCACATCACTCAAACTGATCATCCATATCCAAAAATATCAAAAATCCCAAAATACCCCCCAATACCTTCCAAATACCCAAAATACCCCTTTTGACCCAAAAATCCAAAAATTCAGAAAATTCCCAGAAAATTCCAGAAAATCCCAAATATTCCCAATTTCATTTTGTCCAACTACACCATGGGCCAATTTTGTCAATTTACCCCACTTTTGTCAAAACCCCCAATTCGACCCATTTTAACCCAAAGTAAACCCAATGTCAAACCAAATCTACCCAATTGATCCCAATTCTGGTCCAATTCAATTCTAAACTTCAATTCAACATCCCCAACACCAATCTAGACCAAAGACAAGCTTAATTTGATTGAAATTTGGGTCCAATTTCACTTTTGGCCTTAAAGCCCAATTTGGACCTATGACCCAAACCTAACCCAAATTCACCCAATTCAACTCCAATTAACCCCAAATCTTTTCTAAACCTTTCTTAACATCCCCATAAACAAAACACTAACATGATTTGCCCAAAACTTTGATCCAAACCCTACTCAAGTTCAACCCAAAGCTAAAAGGCCCAATTTCGACCTAAACCCAAACCTAGCCCAAATGAGCCCAAATCCCAAAATCAAAACCCAACCAAAGCCAAAACCTCTTTGAAACACTCCCATAAACATTTCCCAACATTAATTTTACATCAATTTCAACCCTAGCCCAACATTGGCCCATGCTAGCCTATTTTGGCCCACCTTAGCCTCTTTACCAAAAAGCCCATATCCAATCCAATTCAAACCCAAATCACCTCAAATTTGTTTCAAACCACTCATGACACATCCCTAAACTAAACTCAACAATTATTTGGCCCAAGCCTTTACCAAAATTTCATCCCAAAATCCATTTTAAAATTCAAAAGCCCACTTTCCTAAACCATTTAAAAGCCCATCTAAAACCATTTCAATGAGCCCAAAATCTACCCTAAAGCCCACATGACATTTCCATTTGCCATCCACTTAATCAAAGCCATTACCTAAGTCCTAAATCCATCATCAAATCATTCCAAATCAAGTTCCATACAAATTTCCATCAAATTACCAAAAAATTCCTAAAATCCATTTTCATGAAATCGACCAAGCTTTCCCCAAGCCAAAAGTGAGCCATGAAGCCATGCATGAGCCACATGTGAGCCATGAGAGCCTTGGACACTCCACCATGCCATATTGGGTAGGAAGGAGGGCCCCTTTCCTTAATCCCTAAAGCTCATTAGCCTTTAATCATGATTCACCTAAACCTAAATTTAATCCAAATATATTTGGATGGAGACTTCTCCATGCCAAACCAACCGATCCATTTGATCCCCCACAAGCACCCAAGGCCACCTCGAAGGGTGCACCAAGCCCAAATGGGTGAGTTGACCCATTTAGACCCAAAACTAGCCATGCCCCATTCTACTTTGGATCAAAGCCTTTACACTCGGCCATTGCCGATCGCTTGCACAAACACCCAACCCCGACCCACCCGACCTCGAGGGTGACCCATGCTCGGCCGGCCGGCCACCTGGCCGCCGGAAAACGCCATGCCCGAGACCTCGGGAGTGAGCCAACTTTGGAATTCCACCTTGCCGAGCCGCCCCATGCCCAATGGCCACCATGGTCGTTCTTCCCATGACCGCAGCACTGATCCCAACCCTCGGCCACCCCGGGAGAGCCTCCAGCCATGCCTATTTAAACACCACCCCTCACGGCCATGAGGAGAGAGTTGCACAAACCTTGCCAAAACTCGCCAAAATTGTTCCGTACCCCTCCTCCTACACGAGCACTTGATCCCCAAGTGAGATCCCCCCGCCATTTCCTCTCGCGAGCTTAATTTCGTAGTTGAAATCCAAACCCAAAACCAGGACACTTCCCACGGTGAACCAATCCCCAAATCGATTAGTCCTACACCTTCACCGCGACCAAGGGAAGGTGTCCACCAAGCAAAAGCCCCATCTCCGAGCCACCCGGTTGCTCCGGACTCCAAGCTTTGTGATCACTCGTGGTCGAAGTTCAACCTAGCACAATTCACCGTACCGAGAGACTTCATCCGGAGCTCGCCGGATCCAATCGAAGGTGCAACAACTCTCGCATCGAAGCTTCACTTTCCGAGCAAAGGTACGAGCTAGTTCTTCATCCCGAGCTTCGGAGATTCTCCATTTCAAATGCCTTAATTTCAATGCATGTTTACCGTATGGATGTGTTCGTCTCTTCAAGACGAATCCATAGAAGCATAAGAACACGAAAATCCATCGAGAATCGAGCGAGTTCTTAGTGGTTAGAGTGTGGACGGTCACGGGATCGCACCGCTCATGGACGATGAACGGATGCCGTCCATTTAATACACGCGCGGACGGACGGCTCGGATGGCGTTGGACCAGGAGACGGTACGAGAACCGCGGGGCCCGGGTTGTCGACTCGGATGGCGGCGTCGAATGGGAGCGCGCCACGCGGCGTTTCGGAGCCGCCGAGGTCGACGCGGCGCCGCGTGGATAAGTAGATAAATAGGGTATTTTCCTATTTATTTAATTCCCTAAACTTGGAAAATTCATATCTCTCGTGTAGAAAAATCACAAAAATAAAATAAAAATACCCCTCGCTCGATGAACGTGAGGAGAATAATGTGGAAAACAAATTAATTAATTTTGTCCAAATATTTTATTTTTAATTAATTATTTACTTCCCGCATTGTTTTAATTCTCCATGCATGTATACAATTCACCATGGCATGAGACCATAGGAGCTTTTAAGCCTCCGAACTTAGGAACATTCCCCGAATTTTCCAAGGTCGAGGCCATCTCCGTGAAAAGTTATTGATTTTTCAAATGCATGTTGCTCGTTTTAAGTATTTTAATTTCAAAAATTAGCATGTTGTGAAATAAATTCTAGGAAAATTTGGTGATGTTCCTTATGACCAGAGAACCTTAGGAAAATAGGATTTGAGTTAATTCACTTAGCTTAACCCTAATCGGCTTAAACACCCAAAATAGGTCTCTAATTAATTAGAGTTAACCATAGATCAAATTGAATTGAAATCAATTCTCCACTGACCTTTAGGATCAGAGGAACCCACCATAAAAATTTGAGGTCAATTGGACTTGGTTAGCCCCACTAATTGGGTTAATTAAGCCACTTAGCCATTTTAAACTTTAAAAATTCATAACTTTCAAAATATCTTTCAAAAATTCACCAAATTGGTTTTGGAGTCTCTCTGATATCAGGGGAGTTTAAGAAAATTAAAATTTCAATTTTCTAAAAAAGTTGATTTTTAATATTATTTTAATATTTTTAATAATTAAAAAATGATAAAAATCACAAAAATAATAAAATTCACCAAAATGTCATATTTTGAATTTTAATCACTTAGGAACAAGTCCCATATTTTTCCTAGGTCTATTTAGTGAGATATTAATTTTTAAAGCTCAAGGGTAATTTTAAAATTAAAAAATGTATTTTCTAGCATTTTCACCAAAATAATTATAATAAATCAAAGAAAAATCAGAAAATTGTAAAGTTTGGTCCTCTGGAATCCTTGATATCAGAGAGAATTTTAAAAATTATAAAATTTATTTTTCAACATTTATTTTATTTTTAAATTAATTAATACTCCAGAATTTAAAATAATTCTAATAAATAAAATATAATTCAAAAAAATTACAAAATTTGGTCCAAGTGGTCCTCTGGTCATTAGGAATGTCCCCTAATTTTCTTAAGGACAGAAACTTTCCCTTGGTCATGTTATTGAATTTTCCTCGGAAATTTCTCTTTTCTACAAAAAATAATTATATAAATAAATTAAATACAGAAAAATCACATTTTCTCCTCTCATGTCTTCATTGACACATAAGTGAAGTCACATAAAAATTTCAAGTTCATTTGAGTTCAATTTAGTGAGTTATGAAATTATTAGGCTTAAAGGGCAAAATGGTAATTAAAATTTTAATCCTTTAATTAAAACTTTAGGTTTAATAAAAAATTAACAAGTAAAATATTTGATCCTAATCTGATTTGGATGATTGAAATTAAATAATCAAAGGGTAGAAACCCATTAAGCAATTTAAAATGATTAAACTTTAATTAAATAATTAATTGAATTTGAAGAATAATAAATTTGGAATTATTAAAATAGGGATATTATTAGGAAGAGATTTATCCTTTAATTTAAAAAATCCCTAAATTAATCATCTCATTAATACTCAACTCTTAATTAAAATGATAACTCAAATTTAGAATATTAAAAGACTTAATCATTAAATTAAATTAAATCATTAAACTTTTTTTTTTTTTTTTTTTTTGCAAAAATTTTCAACTAAATTAAATTAAATTAAGATTAAAAGTTGAATTAAATAAAATTAAATTAAGTTAAATTAAATAAACAAATTAAATCAAATTAAATGAATTAAATACATTAAATTAAATAAATAAATAAAATTAAATTAAGTTAAATAAAATTAAATAAACAACTTAAATTAAATTAAAATTAAATTAAATTAAAATTAAATTAAATTAAATTAAATTAAATTAAATTAAATTAAATTAAATTAAAATTAAATTAAATTAAATTAAAATTAAATTAAATTAAATTAAGAAATTAAATCAAATAAATTAAACCGAATTAAATTAAATCAAATCAAATTAAATTAAATAAATTAAATTAAAATAAATTAAATTAAATTAAATTAAATTGAATTAAATAACCTCACTTAAGACATGAAGAAATAAATCTAAAATAACTTGAACACTATTCCAAACTTAAATCATTAATTTGAACTTAAATTGGATCACAAATCATTAAATATCATTTGCCCTTAGGAGCCTTAGTTATCATAACTCCTAAGTAGAACATTAAAATGAAATGTTACTTCACTTATAGGACATTCAAATGTCCTAGTTCACAGAGCAAGTTAACAAAACTTGAAAACCCCGGACGAGCGATTCATTTACATAATTAAGTTCATTTGGACTTCAAACAATCCTGAAATATTGAAAAGATGTTTAAGATTCTTCTTAAACACTTCCTCAATATGATAGGATGTTTATAAGAACAATCGAACTTAGTTGTTCTTCGATGAAGAAAATCGTCTTCAAACTAAAAACACAGAGAACCTAGACGTCATAGGAAATGACTAACATAGGATTAGGAATTTGGTAGAAAACCAAAACCTTTCCCTTAGCTTTACCTAAGAACTTGCTTAAATATTCTAACCGTGTTTTAAGTGCAGCTTGAATGACTGGAAGACCCTCCGGTACGCTTTTATTTTATCGTAGCTTATTTTATTGCAAATGCACTTTATTTTTCTTGCACGATAAACAACAGTTGCATGAAAACCGACACCTTTAGGACGTAAACCAAAATTGAAACCCATAACTAAATTAAAAGACATTACAAGATAAAATTCACCTCCACAACATTCCAAAATATAAGACAACTCAAAATTTAATCACAAACGTAACAACAAAACTACAACTACAACTAAATTAAAACGTCTCATTGAATGATCGGAATACCTCGGATGATGTAACCCACGTGTTGCTAACGGATTTCCCACTGCCTAAATGAAAGTGCGGAACTCATTTAGTCGAGTTTAGCAAATTCATCCGGACTAAGTGAATTCGATGAAAATAATCTGTGCGGGATGACTGGAACCGCGGGATCTTAATCGGTTCGTTTAATCAACTTTAAGATCTCGTTTTAATTAAAACACAAAAAACACGTGGAAATTAAGACTTCTCAAACCAAGACACTTCTCTCATCTCTTGATTTATGATTTCTAAAACTAAACCTCCGCAACAACAAGGAGCTCTGAGCATGGTGGGCAAAGCACGGCCATCGTCGTCAGCAGAAACTTCGAACCTACTTCAAGAAAACTTTCTTAGAATTAAATAACAAAGCCATAGGACTTCGAGGTAGTTTGCTTAGCGCAACATAAATCCTCGACTCTTCGTTAGGCATTTGCATTGCAAATTAAGCCCTAACCGGTCTTAGGATTCCGAGGTAGTCGTCCGATACGACATAAACCCTCATATCTTCTGGCAATTTGTATGATTCTATCATATAAATATAAGCCCTAACTAATTAAAATTGGCAAGATTAAAACATTAAATGAACATTAGGACTTTCCTAAGTCTAAGCCAAACAATAGGATAGTCGGAAATTACCGAAGTTCGCTTCGAATCCGTAATTTCTCCTACTTTGCTTCCTTCGAATTCCCAAAATAAAAATGTTCCAAATTTGATCCATTCCCTATCGAAATTCCAAAATTCAATCCTTTGAAAACTTAAACTTTGAAATTCTTGAGAGCGAATTATCGATTATTATCGAGAGTTTTCTTAGGTGATTCCCGTCACTTAAGATGTAATTAACTATAGGGGCTTGCCCTTATAGGAACTTTAAGAACCTGTGTAATATAAACCCCGTTTAATAGCTTCATATTAAGCGTGGGAATTTGTCTGCTTATAAAATTGGTTCGCGACCAAACGGATGTCACAAACCTTTCTAGTTTATTTAATCGAGCCCCATTATCAAACAAGGTGTGTCTATTCTTCGGGATAGATACACGGTTTGTGGTGCGGCGCTCGTTTATATAAACTATTCGGGATGTGAGATCAGCTTGATTTCATATCTTAAAATTTTCAAATTTAAAATTATTTTCAAAATCAAATACTACTTTTCAAATTATTTATTTAAATTAAATTAAAAATTCGCCGACAATTTCCGTAGGCGACTCCCTTTTCAATATAAAACACACAACCTAAAAAAAAACGCCGACATATTTCTGGCGACTCCGCTGGGGAATAGTTCCTCTCTCCATTTTAATCAAATAGTTCTGCTTTCAAAAATCGGTAGTGTATCCATGTCCCTAATGGATCAAACTACCCTTCTTTCCGTTGGAATACTATGTTCATTTCTACCTTGAACAAGTATAACCAACATTCTCTCGGATTTAGGAGCCACTCGTTTAGACACCCCTAAACAGAGAGGTTCCGAGATCCTTTTACCTCATTTCGAGGTGGGGCGGACCCCACAGGTGTTAGTTTAGGAGTGATCCTTCGGGTCGAGAAGTCTCGCTTAAGACTCTCTTTTCCTTTCCAACTCCGATTCAGATTCCTTACCTTCTCTACACCTTTGAACACTCCGTTCTAAATAAACAAACCTTTTAATAAGTGATTCCTTCTTATAAATACATGAACATGAATGAGTTCGGACTCTTTTCGATTCCTTTCTTTTCGTCCTAAAGAAAAGAAGCATAACTTGGGACCGACAAACCGAATCTACCCCGCGAAATGGAAGCCCCGAAACCGATTTTTTCCTTCACCAATGGACCGGACCTCGCCGTCTATAAGGATGAGTCGCTCGACAATGGAATCATCCGATTCGGACAAGGATTTGAAAACACGAACGTCAAGGTCACCAACGTCTCCCTCTTTGACCGATGAACAAGGTATCCGAAGCCGAAGAGCCGCCGCTCGAGTTCAACTCAGGTCAACCCAAGAATTCCTCCTCCGCAAAGGATCCCGACTAAGAGGAGTACCGACGTCCACAGGAGGACCTGTTCTTTCTACCCCCACCGGTCTAGTTGTTTCGCACTCGCCCCGACTTTCGCCAAGTCAAAGGGGAAAGAAATCCAAGATTATGATGGACCCGTTACCGTGGAGGGTACGGATCTTCCCGTAAGACCTTCCGTTTTCGAGATCGGGTCCAAGCTCAAGAATTCCGTCACTAACAAAGACCCGCAGAAGAAACGAAATGAAGGATCGCTAAAGAAGCCAGTGTCGCTGAAATCGCTTTCCGAAGAAATTCCGTAACCGCTGTAATATACACCGCCGCTCGAATACATACCACCGTTGGGAGGAAGCGCATTTCATCCCCTCTCCGCCGCATAAGATGAAGAAAACATTCGCAAAATTGTCGCCACATTACCACGTACCCGCATATTACAACGATAGCCGCAAGAAAAGAACTAGAACTACGCTCGTTCGCTCGACTCGCAAACTTTGGTAGAAAAGTTAGCGAAGAAGGAAAACCGCCCCGTATCGAAATTCTACGGAGGATAGGGCGGGTGCCAATCAAATCCCGTCTTGGGCCCCGAGTAGAACCCGCCATCATGACGAAAAGCCAAGTAAAAGAATGAAGGCTAGTCCGTCCGTTGTCGTCTCGGGATTACGGATTAGGGAGGATACCACCTTTCGACATTTGGCCGACTGCACCATCCGGTCCTAGACCTTCGTCGCCGTAGAAGGATGGTATGGCGTCCCACTACCGGGCAGCTGAGATCGAAACAAAGAACCCGAGAAAGAAAGTCTCGCCAGGAGACTCGAATCGAAGAAAGTGCTACCGCGATGAAGGGGACTCGTGAGAAGGAACCCGGCAGCCTATCGCACGACAACCACGAAGACACACAAAAGCCCCGCTAGAAGATGCCATGGAAAAGTCGAGAACCGATATCCGACGATCGGCAAAAGAAAGAGAAGAAAAGTTCGGAGATGAGATTGATTCATCGGAATTTATGGACGACGAATACGCGTAAATCAACATGGCTGAGACACGAGCTTCATCGCCTTCGCAAGGTGCTCCCGGCACCGCAGAAGAGAGGAGCCGAACCGATGAGAAGACAGCCTTCAAGAGAAAGACGACACGATCGCTCAAATGGCGAAAAGGATGGAAGAGATGGCCGTAGCTCCGGCCACTCTCCGCAGTCAAGTACAACCACAAAGGGAAACACACCCGCAGGTCATTCACATCGTAGACGGAGGAAAGGAGATTACGTCCGTCAATGGGGATGATCAGCCGAAGAAGGATACAACACAAAGTATGATTCCCGAAAAGGATATCAAGAACTTGGTGGAACAAGACAGTGCGAGAAGCCTTAAGCACAATCAAAGAGCGGGACATCCATTCGGACGGTAGACCTTACCTGTAAGAATTCGACGCCGTCCAATACCCGAAAGGCTTCGTACCACCTCTCGTTCAAGACCTTCGATGGAACCGGAACCCTCGACAAGCATGTAGCACACTTTCGTGCCGCTTGTCGCAATGCCGGCGGAGCGATGCATTACTCTTCCGACAGCTCGTCGTCAGCCGTCGAGAATCGCCTTCGACCGGTATGCGAATCACCAAACGGTTCGGTAAAGACATTCTCGCAGCTAGAGAACCTCTTCATCAAGCGATTCGCCGGAGCTCGGCACCACATCACTATAGGTGATTTAGTGGTAGAGAAGCGTAGCCGAATGAAACTTTGGTGGATTACATACTCCGATGGAGGAACTTAAGTATGAAGTGTGAACCACAACCGCAAGAACAACATGCAGTCAGCATTTTGCTAAAAAGCATTCACGGCCCGATAAGACTTCTCCTCAAGGGATTTACTATTAAGACTTTCGAGAAGTTGTTAAGCAAGGCCGAAGCTTGCAAGAGGAGGCAAAGCAATTAAGTTTCACCGACAAGACAGATAAACAAAAGCCTCGTAAAGACTTTTGAAAAGAAATCCGGGATCGTCGCAACGAGCTGACAAAGGCAAGCAACCGATGCAAATACCACCGTAACGGCCGCAAGAACTACAACAGTAATTACAAGCAACCTCGGCCCAACTATCACTCATCTCCGCAATATGAACAACCACCTCGTCAAGCAACGTACATTAAGAGAGCTTTTGAGCAGAGAATATCCGTTCAAGAATGAGGCAGGTGCAAAAATGTTCCGTAGTCCGATGAAGACTCCGGATTTCCAACGCCGGAGCCTAAAAGACCGGAGGAAGTCAACAAGAAGGGTGATCCCAACTTTTGCCCTTACCACCAAATGCTTGGACACAAAATGAAGATTGCATTACCTTCAAAAGTTGGCTCAATGACAACTCCGCTGAAAGGGAATATAACGATCCCGAAGGAGTACATGAAGGAACCCCGTAAAGGAGGTTCCGTCAATGTTATCTCGATCGATCCCATCATTCCGATGGATCCCTATACAACCGACGATGGATGGACTACCGCTTGGACGAGGTCTTCGAAAAGATTTTAGACAACGATCCGCACCGCTTCGCGACAAGCTTCAATTCGTAGTTTGAAACCCGTTAAGCCGGTACTATCACTTGCGATAGAAGAACCACCTCAACAGAGACGATTGAAGAGAAGAAGAAAATCGACGAAGAAGAGAAGACCGAGGCACCTAAGGCTAGACTAGGGGCCGCTTATCCTAGGATAGTTGTTTCCGATTCTGGGGAGAAATCCCTCGAACCCTCGACTCGTATGATTATCCGCTCACTTCGGTGGGATCATATAATGATAAGGGTGATGGCGTTGGCTACGTTTTGATCGTGTCTAACGATTACGTAACTAACGATAATCCGGATATCGATTTCGATACCAACGACAATTCTCAAATCATACACCATCTCGACAAGCAAAATAACGAAGAAGACATCCATCAAGGAGGCTACGAGAGTTCAACAAGCAACGAATCTATCTCGCGAGTTTCGAGGAGCTCCGATCACGATAGAGTTAGAGCCTTCGCACTCGAAGCTAATCCGGAAGAGCCCGTCATTCCGATTCAAGAAGAGACACCGCAAGCTCAACAATAGATTCGAAGAAATTACGAAGTCAACTTAAGGAGTGGAAAAGTTCTACCTCCGAGAATGGGTCCAAAAGACAAAGGGAAGCAGTGTGGTTGTTCGAGAAGAACCAACCCCAGCAGAAGAAATACCCATTCGAGAAGAAGCAGAGACACATGAAAACAAAGTAGACTACAACGTGCTAGCCCATCTTAGGAAACTACCGACCAACCGAGCATCTACGACGCTCTCATCTTATCAAAGGAGATGAGAGAAGCTCGATCAAGGCCTTACTTGATCCGTAAATTTGCTTAGCTCAAATGGCCGGAGAGTCCTTAGATGAGGTTTGCTCGTTAAAGGAACAACGAGGTGTTACCTTCACGTGACGACGACCTACTACTTGGAACAAGCAGATCACAACCGACCGTTGTACATTTCAGCTTACAATCGGAAGATTTACACTCTCCGCAGTATTGGTGGATCCAGGAGCATCAATCAATATAATGAATCTTCGAACGCTAAGCATACTTGGAAATTGATGCTCGCGAGCTCGAGGCGTACAAAATGTTATTAAGAGGATTCAACCGTGAAAGGAGAAAGAGCCCTCGCTCCATAACACTCGCTAATGAAGACCGGTGACTTAGCAAAGACAACCGCGAAATTTCACATAATCGATTCGAAACGTCGTTCAACGCTCTATCGGGCCGACCATGGATACATGAAAACAGGATGGTACCATCATCTCTACATCGTTGCATCAAGTACTACGATGAGGGGAACAAGGCATCAAAGGTGACTTACAACCATTCTCCGTACATGAAATTGGAATCCACGAGGATGCAGCTTATTATGCACCACCGAAGAAAACGATCTTCTCCGCAGATACTATAACAAATGAAGCAAAGAAAGTTCGGGACAACGAAGAACCCGAAGTTCTAGTCCAACGCTCACTCACCACTTCCCTTACGGCGAGATGGTGAAGGTTTCTCCACAACTCGCATCCGAGGTCGAGGCCGGACGAGGTCGTGGTAGAGACATTAGGACAATCGGACGGAGGAAACCAACCATCAATGTCGATCGGGAATATAGGTTCCGAAGAAGAAAGAGAAATCAAACAAGAAGCAGACGACAATAAGTCGAAAGAAGCCGCAATTCAAAATCCCTATCGAAGATGAAAGAAACGAAGAATATAAATCGATGTACGAGAAGATTAACCACTATGTACATACTATGACCCCGACCCCGATCCGTTCTAATAAGATCGAGGGTATGGAGGTCAAAGAGGTACATAGCGGTAGGCAAAACCAATCAAATTCTACCGTGGTGCTTCTTCCTCCAAAATCGAAAATAATGTACAATTCAAGATGCTACTTCATCGAATTAATGGAATTGCTTTTGAGTGGTACTCTCCCCGTGTTCAAAATTTAATTCAACGTGGTTTCTTACCTCGACAAGTGGACAAAAGGTCAATCACAAAGTTTTGAAAATTTATGGAATAACTCCGGTCGTTTACCCAACTCAAAACATGGTCTCGGATTCGCACGTAGGATCGGCCGACGATACCGAATTTTGCTTGGTTGTCACTCGCGGGTCTAATGAAAACCGCATGGAAACTACGGATGAACTCGAAGATTTACAAATCGGAGACGCTCCACCGAATTCGAAGAAGAAATCAAATCTACAATAGATGAGTTAATAGAAGTTAACTTAGGTACTAGCGAAGAGCTCGTACCTACCTTTGTTAGCTCTTTACTCAATAAAGAAGACTCCAAAGAAATAATCAAGTTATTAATGGAATTCAAAGACTCGTTTTGCTTGGAGCTACGATGAGATGCTGTGTTTAGCTCCAGAGGTCGCAATCCATAAACTAGAGTGGACCCTACTTCGTTCCGACCGTACAAGGTCCCGTAAGAATGCGTCTAGAAATCGAACAACAAGTCATAGCTGAAGTTAAAAAGTTAATAGTACGCTAAATTTGTCCGTGAAGAACAATACCCGACTTGGTTAGCCAACGTGGTACCAGTCGAGAAGAAGAATGGTCGATCGAATTTGTGTGGATTTCGTAGATTTAAACAAGGCATGTCCAAAAGATGAATTTCCTCTACCGATCCCGAATTAATGATCGACATCGCTTCAACACATGAAATATTCTCGTTCATGGATGGATCTTCGGGATACAACCAAATAAAAATGGCTCCAGAAGATGAAAAGCTTACAAGCATTCGTAACGCCGATCGGAGTATTTTGCTACACAGATGATGCCATTCGGATTGAAGAACGCAGAGCAACCTACCAAAGAGCAATGACAAGAATTTTTGATGATCTCATCCACAATCAAGTCGAATGCTACGTGGACGATGTGGTCATCAACGAAGAAAGTAAAGGACAACCACTTGTATGATTCGAGAATTGTTTTCGAACGGTTAAGACAATTTAACCTTAAGATGAATCCCTAAAATGCGCCTTCGGCGTCACCTCCGGAAATTCTTAGGATTCGTTGTCCGACATCGTGGAATTGAAATCGACCCGAGAAGATTAAAGCCATCTTAGAAATGCCGCCTCCCAAAACCTTAAAACAACTACGATCTTTTCAAGGGAAGTCGGCATATCTTCGACGCTTTATCTCAAACCCGTCGAGTAGGTGTCAGCCTTTCTCGGCACTAGTTAAAAAGGACGCCAAATTTATTTGGGAAGAGAAATGCCGTAGGGCCTTCGAGGACATTAAACAATATTTAATGATACCTCCCGTCTTAGCAGCTCTGGCCTCGAGTAGACCGCTAATACTTTATACCGCGGCTTTAGACGACTCTCTCGAGCCCCGTTAGCCCGTGTCAATGATGAGGGTAAAGAAAATGCTCTTTATTACTTAAGCCGTCGTTCATCGCCGACGGAAATAAGGTATCCCGCAATCGAAAAGCATTGTTTGGCCCCGATCTTCGCCGCTCAAAAGCTCGAGCACTACATGCTTTCTCATAAGGTCAACCCGATCTCGAAGTTTAATCCATCGCAATACTTCGATGACTCGTCCAACGCTTCCGACAGACTTGCCGGATGGTCAATGATATTATTGCAATTCGATATAACTTTCGTGCCTCTTCGTGCCTTAAAGGGACAAGCCTTAGCAGACTTCCTTGCAAGACACCCTTTGCACGGCAGAATCTCCTCTCAATGACGATCCGCCGATGAACAAATAATGAACCTAGAAGACCTCGATGATCGACGTTGGGAATTGTATTTCGACTGAGCATCTTCAAGCACATAAAGACGAAGAATCGCAAGTGATAGTGCCCGTGAAGGCAGAATCGGGCTAATCTTTATAACACCGGAGCGGGGGATGTTAAGATACTCCTACCACTGACGTAACCATGTACAAACAACGAAGCGGAATACGAAGCCCTCATAACAGACTCGGAATTAACCATTCAAATTGGGATAACGGACATCAACATCTACGGAGATTCACAAGCTAATCATTCAACAGATCGCTGACAATACAGAATTTTAAAACCAAGACTCGAGCAATACTTCCAAGTATGCCATACAAACTGTTGGAACAGATTCGAATGTGACAATCTACAAAATTCCCAGAAAGAAAACGCTCTCAACGGATGCGCTAGCTCGTCTCGCAAAGGAATTTGCTCGTTTGCAAGATGAATCGATGGAAGTGTCGATTCACCTGACGCCGTGTCCTATCACAGACTCGACATAGACACGATACACAAATCGAAAAGGAAGAAGAATCAATCTGCAGCAAGTGATGAAAAACACTGAAGATCGGCGACGACCATTAATGGATTACCCGCAAACAGGGAAACTACCGTGACGATAGGTCATTAGCCCATCGCATCAAGAAAAGAACTCGTCCTACGCATTAATAAACAACACATTATACGAAGGTCTTTTGATCAAATGCGGCTAAGGTGCCTAAGCGGGTCCGAAGCCCGTGAAATTGTTAAGGAGGTGCATTCAGGACTCGTGGCGCTCACTCACGGTCCAAAGATGAAAATGAAAATTAAAAGACTAGGGTACTACCGGCCCTCGATGATGACCGACCGCATGAAAATCGCCAAGAGCCGTCACCGGTGCCAAGTGCACGGAGTGGTTCTACACCAACCTCCAAATGTGCTACATCCGACAATCGCATCGTGGCCATTCGAATGTTGGGGCACTGGATATAGTGGGTCCAATAGAACCGCCGTCGTCAAAAGGACATCGCTTCATTCTTGCAGCTACAGATTACTTTTCCAGTGGCGGAGGCGGCTCCACTTAGAGAAGTGAAAGCACATCACGTGCTACAATTTTTCAAGAACCAAGTTGTCTACCGTTTCGGGTGCCGCGCAGATCATCTCGTATAATGGGCCGCATTCAGAAGCACACAAATCAACAATTTTGTCAGGAGACACGGAATCGACTGGCGATATTCAACAATTTACTACCCAAGAGCAAACGGCCTAGCCGAGGCTTTTAATAAAACTCTCGTTCAAATTTTAAAGAAGACTTTAGACGACAATAAGAGAAATTGGCACGAGAAGTTGTTAGAAGCCTTATGGGCCTACCGGACAACCTTCGTAACTCCTACGCAAGCTACACCTTACGCTCCGGTGTATGGGTCCGAGGCAAGTGTTACCTTTGTGAGGTTCGGCTCCCTTCACTCGGAATCGCAATTGCAAATAAAATCACAACGAAGAGAACGCCAAATTACGACTCGAAGAATTAGAGAGCCCGGAAGGGAAAAGACTTGCAGTCGCAACGGAATTTAGAATTATACCAAGCTAAGATGATTCGGGCTCATGATAAACCGGTCCGCCCAAGAACCTTCAAAGTCGGTGATCTAGTTCTCGTTCTCAAAAGACCTATTCTTGCACACCGCAAGATAGGGGGAAAATTCGAACCCACTCGGGAAGGACCGTTTCGTGGTTGAAGCGGTATACTCGGGAGGTTCCTACCAGCCTAGTGAATTGCCAAGGAGAACGACATATGCTTCCGATCAATGGACGATACTTGAAAAAGTACTACGCTACCCGATGTTTCGAAGGAATGAACTTTCCATCCCTAGAAGCACGGGTGAAGTGATTACTTATGACCGGGTCCGAACCCAAAAATAACAAAAATGTGCTAAAATAAATAAAATCCCGATAATAAAATTTTCCTTGTTTTCTTTTCCAAATCAAAATCTCTTACCCGATCTTATCCCACTTCATTCCCGTTAAATTTGAAAATATAAAAATAATAATAAAACAAGATGTCTTTAATAAACATTTTCTTGATGTTCTTGTTCTTAGTACGATGCCCCCGATCCTTTTCCTTGTCTTTTCGCAGGAAATGTCGAGCGGCGGTCTGGTCTTGAACTTTAAGAATGGCGTAAGCCTCGCACTCGATGAAAAGAGGGTGAAAGATGGAGCGATAATCGAGATCGACTCGCATTTCGCACCGACGAGCCTACGAGACGAGGAAAGTGACCGGGTCCCGGTTGACCGAGAAGAACTCGCCCGACATACAAGGATGAAAGTGGGTGGCCCAAGCCACCAATCCAAAGAACAAGAAAAGAAAGACAAATATTGAAGAAGATAAGAAAATGAAGTCCGTAGTCACTACAGCAGAGGGCGAGCTTGTCGCCGCCGCGCCCACAGAGATTCAAGAAGTTCGGAGAGCTACTCTCACAAGCAACGCAACGAAGAAATAAGAATCGCCGTATCCGTAAGATGTTGACAAAACTAGCCGGCGGATCAACACGACGAGGCGATCATAATGTCGGTGCATACACTTCAAGGACACCGGCTCACCGAGAACTGTAAGAAAGGAGGCCACTCCTAGGATGACGAAAAGAACCGCAGAAATCTCACAAAAACCCGAAGAAAGAAGGCTACCACGCCACCGGATAGAACCACCAGGTGATGCATGACCTTGTTGCAGAAGCAACCCCGGGGATGTCCCGACGAGCATCATCCCCGAGGAGCCGAGGTATGCAGGAGAACGTGAAGGGATCGAACCATACATCCCACAATATGTCACAAGGCCTCGCCATCCGGATCATTCCGAATACGAGCCGGAGAGAATGCAAAATGTTGAAAGAAAACCTTCGAATACTTTGAAAGGATTAGAGGCGAAGAATCAATATACTCGGAGGGCCTCGAATTACATACGGACGTATTCTCGTAGTATGAGCAAGAAGAAATCGTGGATTGCATCCGGGATTTGAAAAGACCGGCCGAGCGAGCCGCCTAAGGGAAAACACATACTCGTAACCCCGGAGATGGATGCCGTGGAAAGGAAGAATCACAATACAATGTGGATGTCGTTACAACTTCGTCGAGGACAGAAGGGAAACCCGCCGGAATACTCCGTCATGGGCAAGTGGACCCGATGCCATCAGCTCATCAAGAGAATGGTAAAGAGATTGATAACATGGAGGGTATCGCCAGCAGACCGCATACCCAATAGCCGCATCATCAACATCTACAAGCGAGGTGATCGTATACCCCCACACATTGATCACCATGACTTTGTCAGCCTTTCGCACGCTCTCTTTCCCCGAGCGAGTGTAACATCATGTTCGGATCCGACCTCCGGATAGCGGGCCCGAGTGAGTTCCGAGGGCCGGTGAAGATACCACTACCGTAGGTTCCGTCATGATACCGAAGGGTAACGGAGCGGATATCGCCAAGCATCGCATACCAGGAGTACCAAGTAAAGAGGATTTCGATTACGTTCGTAAGGATGGACGACGGAAAGATACCTTACCATTTCCGACCGTACCCGGAGCTAGAAAGCCTCCCGCCTTACGAGCCGTGAGTTACATGGAAAATATCACACCTCCAATGTACATCCATACGGCATCCTTGCTAAGGATGGCTTGGAAGGTGATGTTATCGACCATGTATCTCACTATTCGTACATGGACTTTCGACGGATGCTTCTTTAGATGGATCGACAAAGATCATACACAATCCGTTTTGAGTCTACATGGATTGTATGAAATATATTCCGGATCAAGTTGTACGATGTATCTTCGAGATGATTGGAATAGAAGTGACCATGTCACATTTTTCGCCTTCACCTCTTTTGTGCAAATTGATCGGGAAACGCCATTAAAGTTAAATGAACTTCGAACAAAGAACGTAAAAGAAATAAAAAAAAAGATAAAAGAAAACTTTCTAAAAAAAAATCTAAAAATGACGAACACCAAATTCACATGAACATTAAATAAACAACAAAATAAAATTTGAATCGTTAAAGGATAAACAAAATCAACAAGAATGTTAAATCCAATCTCGATCAAACTTCAAATTTCATCTTCCAAATTTCAAATCAAATCTTAAATCAAATTTCAACCGAGTTCAAACTCTTCATGTCAAATTTCAAATCTCAAATTCAATCTTTCCAAATTTCAAATCTCAGTCAAATTTCAAATCTCAAATTCGATCTTTCCAGATCTCACATCAAACCTTACATCAATTCAAACTCTTGGGTCGAGGATTTTACATCCAAGACTGCACTGCTTTAGGATTTTCTTCCTACTGCACTGAAATACATAAATTCAAACTCTTGGGTCGAGGATTTTACATCCAAGACTGCACTGCTTTAGGATTCTCTTCCTATCGCACCGAAATACATCAAATTCAAACTCTTGGGTCGAGGATTTTACATCCAAGACCGCACCGCTTTAGGATTCTCTTCCTATTGCACCGAAATACATCAATTCAAACTCTTGGGTCGAGGATTTTACATCCAAGACCGCACCGCTTAGGATTCTCTTCCTATCGCACTCGAAATACATCAAATTCAAACTCTTGGGTCGAGGATTTTACATCCAAGACCGCACCGCTTTAGGATTCTCTTCCTATCGCACCGAAATACATCAATTCAAACTCTTGGGTCGAGGATTTTACATCCAAGATCGCACTCGCTTTAGGATTCTCTTCCTATTGCACCGAAATACATCAAATTCAAACTCCGGGGTCGAGGATTTTACATCCAAGACCGCACCGCTTTAGGATTCTCTTCCTATTGCACCGAAATACATCAAATTCAAACTTTTGGGTCGAGGATTTTACATCCAAGACCGCACCGCTTTAGGATTTTCTTCCTACCGCACCGAAATACATAAATTCAAACTCTTGGGTCGAGGATTTTACATCCAAGACCGCACCGCTTTAGGATTCTCTTCCTATCGCACCGAAATACATCAAATTCAAACCTTTGGGTCGAGGATTTTACATCCAAGACTGCACCGCTTTAGGATTCTTTTCCTACCGCACCGAAATACATCAAATTCAAACCTTTGGGTCGAGGATTTTACATCCAAGATCGCACCGCTTTAGGATTCTTTTCCTATCAGACCGAAATACATCAAATTCAAACTCGGGGTCGAGGATTTTACATCCAAGACCGCACCGCTTTAGGATTCTCTTCCTATCAGCACCGAAATACATCAAATTCAAACCTTTGGGTCGAGGATTTTACATCCAAGACCGCACCGCTTTAGGATTCTCTTCCTATCGCACCGAAATACATCAAATTCAAACTTTTGGGTCGAGGATTTTACATCCAAGACCGCACCGCTTTAGGATTCTCTTCCTATTGCACCGAAATACATCAATTCAAACTTTGGGTCGAGGATTTTACATCCAAGACCGCACCGCTTTAGGATTCTCTTCCTACCGCACCGAAATACATCAATTCAAACTTTTGGGTCGAGGATTTTACATCCGAGACCGCACCGCTTTAGGATTCTTTTCCTATCGCACCGAAATACATCAAATCAAACTCTCGAGGTTACGGATTTTACATCCAATACCGCATTATTCTGAGGTCTTTCCTCATTGCAATGACTCAATCTAATCGATTCGATCTTCTTTTGGGGTTGAAGATGTTGCATCTAAAACTTCAAAATTCCAATTTTCATTCCAAATCAAATCCCTTCAAATTAATCTCGACAAACTTCAATCTAAATTAAAATTCCAAATTGAAATTTAAACTCACACATCATAACTCGAACATGAAACAAAATAAAATCTAAATTGAAATTTCTCCCATATCATGTGATTTGGGATTCACCTCCTTTTCCTTTCCCCAGCGAGAGTTCGAGAATCTCCGATCTTAGAGATATACTCGACACTCCCCAACGGAAACTCTTCTACTTCGTCCTAAGTTTGTTACTTGGACATCCGTGTTGGTTTTGTTGATCGCTTCGGCCAACACCAATACGTGCGGTGTGCTCCGTCGACTCACCACACCTATCGGGGTCCATTTGTCGACCTCATTTTCGATGAGGTCTTCTTCTTCTCTTTAAGTATTTCAGATCTAGCCTCAGCTTTTCCTTCGACTATCTTAGAGGACTAGAATTGGGATCCACCTTTTAGAAATTCAAACCACTTCTTAACTCCCCGCAAACTCCACAAACTCGACTATAGACCCCTAATCACCTAGAGGGTCGAAATCAAATGTGGAAGTTTAAAGGATGAGTTCCTATGGGACTCTTTGGCCTAGATCGCCTCAGGTGGCTCGGTCCGGTGAAAGGGCCGACTTACACATACACTACACCTATGCACTACACTTTCACACACCTCCTAAAACACACCCTTACCTAACTTGACTTCCCGACTCATGTAGGTGATTCACATGGATGGTCCTTAACCCCTAAGCCTCCGGCTAAGAGGGTTAGGAACAACATGGTGAATGCCTCAAATGAGTCCCTTCATGGCTCATGTGGGCTTGATATGGCTTCATGGCTCAACAAAAATGATTTCATTCCACTTACATCCACCCAATCTTCAATTTTCCAAATTTTCAATTTTTGACCCCCGGAACCCTACACCCACCAACTCTACCAAATGCCCTTGAAACTACCCAAATTTCTCAAAAATTCCCAAATTACCCAAAATTCTCCAAAATCAATCCCAAACATTCCCACATCACTCAAACTGATCATCCATATCCAAAAATATCAAAAATCCCAAAATACCCCCCAATACCTTCCAAATACCCAAAATACCCCTTTTGACCCAAAAATCCAAAAATTCAGAAAATTCCCAGAAAATTCCAGAAAATCCCAAATATTCCCAATTTCATTTTGTCCAACTACACCATGGGCCAATTTTGTCAATTTACCCCACTTTTGTCAAAACCCCCAATTTGACCCATTTTAACCCAAAGTAAACCCAATGTCAAACCAAATCTACCCAATTGATCCCAATTCTGGTCCAATTCAATTCTAAACTTCAATTCAACATCCCCAACACCAATCTAGACCAAAGACAAGCTTAATTTGATTGAAATTTGGGTCCAATTTCACTTTTGGCCTTAAAGCCCAATTTGGACCTATGACCCAAACCTAACCCAAATTCACCCAATTCAACTCCAATTAACCCCAAATCTTTTCTAAACCTTTCTTAACATCCCCATAAACAAAACACTAACATGATTTGCCCAAAACTTTGATCCAAACCCTACTCAAGTTCAACCCAAAGCTAAAAGGCCCAATTTTGACCTAAACCCAAACCTAGCCCAAATGAGCCCAAATCCCAAAATCAAAACCCAACCAAAGCCAAAACCTCTTTGAAACACTCCCATAAACATTTCCCAACATTAATTTTACATCAATTTCAACCCTAGCCCAACATTGGCCCATGCTAGCCTATTTTGGCCCACCTTAGCCTCTTTACCAAAAAGCCCATATCCAATCCAATTCAAACCCAAATCACCTCAAATTTGTTTCAAACCACTCATGACACATCCCTAAACTAAACTCAACAATTATTTGGCCCAAGCCTTTACCAAAATTTCATCCCAAAATCCATTTTAAAATTCAAAAGCCCACTTTCCTAAACCATTTAAAAGCCCATCTAAAACCATTTCAATGAGCCCAAAATCTACCCTAAAGCCCACATGACATTTCCATTTGCCATCCACTTAATCAAAGCCATTACCTAAGTCCTAAATCCATCATCAAATCATTCCAAATCAAGTTCCATACAAATTTCCATCAAATTACCAAAAAATTCCTAAAATCCATTTTCATGAAATCGACCAAGCTTTCCCCAAGCCAAAAGTGAGCCATGAAGCCATGCATGAGCCACATGTGAGCCATGAGAGCCTTGGACACTCCACCATGCCATATTGGGTAGGAAGGAGGGCCCCTTTCCTTAATCCCTAAAGCTCATTAGCTCTTAATCATGATTCACCTAAACCTAAATTTAATCCAAATATATTTGGATGGAGACTTCTCCATGCCAAACCAACTGATCCATTTGATCCCCCACAAGACCCAAGGCCACCTTCAAGGGTGCACCAAGCCCAAATGGGTGAGTTGACCCATTTAGACCCAAAACTAGCCATGCCCCATTCTACTTTGGATCAAAGCCTTTACACTCGGCCATTGCCACCGCTTGCACAAACACCCAACCCCGACCCACCCGACCTCGAGGGTGACCCATGCTCGGCCGGCCGGCCACCCGCCGCCGGAAAACGCCATGCCCGAGACCTCGGGAGTGAGCCAACTTTGGAATTCCACCTCGTCGAGCTGCCCCATGCCCAATGGCCACCATGGTCGTTCTTCCCATGACCGTAGCAAGTCGATCCCAACCCTCGCCACCCCCGGGAGAGCCTCCACCATGCCTATTTAAACACCACCCCTCACGGCCATGAGGAGAGAGTTGCACAAACCTTGCCAAAACTCGCCAAAATTGTTCCGCACCCCTCCTCCTACACGCAGCACTCGATCCCCAAGTGAGATCCCCCCGCCATTTCCTCTCTGCGAGCTTAATTTCGTAGTCGAAATCCAAACCCAAAACCAGACACTTCCCCACGATGAACCAATCCCCAAATCGATTAGTCCTACACCTTCACCGTACCAAGGGAAGGTGTCCACCAGCAAAAGCCCCATCTCCGAGCCACCCGGTTGCTCCGTACTCCAAGCTTTGTGATCGACCGTGGTCGAAGTTCAACCTAGACAATTCACTGCACTCGGAGACTTCATCCGGAGCTCGCAGGATCCAATCGAAGGTGCAACAACTCTCGCATCGAAGCTTCACTTCTCCGAGCAAAGGTATGAGCTAGTTCTTCATCCCGAGCTTCCGGAGATTCTCCATTTCAAATGCCTTAATTTCAATGCATGTTTACCGTATGGATGTGTTCGTCTCTTCAAGACGAATCCATGCAGCATAAGAACACGAAAATCCATCGAGAATCGAGCGAGTTCTGTGGGTTAGAGTGTGGACGGTCACGGGATCGCACCGGCCATGGACGATGAACGGATGCCGTCCATTTAATACACGCGCGGACGGACGGCTCGGATGGCGTTGGACCGGGAGACGGTACGAGAACCGCGGGGCCCGGTTGGCCGACTCGGATGGCGGCGTCGAACGGGAGCGCGCCACGCGGCGTTTCGGAGCCGCCGAGGTCGACGCGGCGCCGCGTGGATAAGTAGATAAATAGGGTATTTTCCTATTTATTTAATTCCCTAAACTTGGAAAATTCATATCTCCGTGTAGAAAAATCACAAAAATAAAATAAAAATACCCCCTCGCTCAAGTGAACGTAGGAGAATAATGTGGAAAACAAATTAATTAATTTTGTCCAAGTATTTTATTTTTAATTAATTATTTACTTCCTGCATTGTTTTAATTCTCCATGCATGTATACAATTCACCATGGCATGAGACCATAGAGCTTGAAGCCTCCGAACTTAGGAACATTCCCTGAATTTTCCAAGGTCGAGGCCATCTCTCGTGAAAAGTTATTGATTTTTCAAATGCATGTTGTCGTTTTAAGTATTTTAATTTCAAAAATTAGCATGTTGTGAAATAAATTCTAGGAAAATTTGGTGATGTTCCTTATGACCAGAGAACCTTAGGAAAAATAGGATTTGAGTTAATTCACTTAAATTTTAACCCTAATCGGCTTAAACACCCAAAATAGGTCTCTAATTAATTAGAGTTAACCATAGATCAAATTGACTTGAAATCAATTCTCCACTGACCTTTAGGATCAGAGGAACCCACCATAAAAATTTGAGGTCAATTGGACTCGGTTAGCCCCACTAATTGGGTTAATTAAGCCACTTAGCCATTTTAAACTTTAAAAATTCATAACTTTCAAAATATCTTTCAAAAATTCACCAAATTGGTTTTGGAGTCTCTCTGATATCAGGGGAGTTTAAGAAAATTAAAATTTCAATTTTCTAAAAAGTTGATTTTTAATATTATTTTAATATTTTTAATAATTAAAAAATGATAAAAATCACAAAAATAATAAAATTCACCAAAATGTCATATTTTGAATTTTAATCACTTAGGAACAAGTCCCATATTTTTCCTAGGTCTATTTAGTGAGATATTAATTTTTAAAGCTCAAGGGTAATTTTAAAATTAAAAAATGTATTTTCTAGCATTTTCACCAAAATAATTATAATAAATCAAAGAAAAATCAGAAAATTGTAAAGTTTGGTCCTCTGGAATCCTTGATATCAGAGAGAATTTTAAAAATTATAAAATTTATTTTTCAACATTTATTTTATTTTTAAATTAATTAATACTCCAGTAATTTAAAATAATTCTAATAAATAAAATATAATTCAAAAAAATTACAAAATTTGGTCCAAGTGGTCCTCTGGTCATTAGGAATGTCCCCTAATTTTCTTAAGGACAGAAACTTTCCCTTGGTCATGTTATTGAATTTTCCTTGGAAATTTCTCTTTTCTACAAAAAATAATTATATAAATAAATTAAATACAGAAAAATCACATTTTCTCCTCTCATGTCTTCATTGACACATAAGTGAAGTCACATAAAAATTTCAAGTTCATTTGAGTTCAATTTAGTGAGTTATGAAATTATTAGGCTTAAAGGGCAAAATGGTAATTAAAATTTTAATCCTTTAATTAAAACTTTAGGTTTAATAAAAAATTAACAAGTAAAATATTTGATCCTAATCTGATTTGGATGATTGAAATTAAATAATCAAAGGGTAGAAACCCATTAAGCAATTTAAAATGATTAAACTTTAATTAAATAATTAATTGAATTTGGAAGAATAATAAATTTGGAATTATTAAAATAGGGATATTATTAGGAAGAGATTTATCCTTTAATTTAAAAAATCCCTAAATTAATCATCTCATTAATACTCAACTCTTAATTAAAATGATAACTCAAATTTAGAATATTAAAAGACTTAATCATTAAATTAAATTAAATCATTAAACTTTTTTTTTTTTTTTTTTTTTTTTCAAAAATTTTCAACTAAATTAAATTAAATTAAGATTAAAAGTTGAATTAAATAAAATTAAATTAAGTTAAATTAAATAAACAAATTAAATCAAATTAAATGAATTAAATACATTAAATTAAATAAATAAATAAAATTAAATTAAGTTAAATAAAATTAAATAAACAACTTAAATTAAATTAAAATTAAATTAAATTAAAATTAAATTAAATTAAATTAAATTAAATTAAATTAAATTAAATTAAATTAAAATTAAATTAAATTAAATTAAAATTAAATTAAATTAAATTAAGAAATTAAATCAAATAAATTAAACTGAATTAAATTAAATCAAATCAAATTAAATTAAATAAATTAAATTAAAATAAATTAAATTAAATTAAATTAAATTGAATTAAATAACCTCACTTAAGACATGAAGAAATAAATCTAAAATAACTTGAACACTATTCCAAACTTAAATCATTAATTTGAACTTAAATTTGGATCACAAATCATTAAATATCATTTGCCCTTAGGAGCCTTAGTTATCATAACTCCTAAGTAGTAACATTAAAATGAAATGTTACTTCACTTATAGGACATTCAAATGTCCTAGTTCACAGAGCAAGTTAACAAAACTTGAAAACCCCGGACGAGCGATTCATTTACATAATTAAGTTCATTTGGACTTCAAACAATCCTAGAAATATTGAAAAGATGTTTAAGATTCTTCTTAAACACTTCCTCAATATGATAGGATGTTTATAAGAACAATTGAACTTAGTTGTTCTTTGATGAAGAAAATCGTCTTCAAACTAAAAACACAGAGAACCTAGACGTCATAGGAAATGACTAGCTATAGGATTAGGAATTTGGTAGAAAACCAAAACCTTTCCCTTAGCTTTACCTAGGAACTTGCTTAAATATTCTAACTGTGTTTTAAGTGCAGCTTGGAATGACGGGAAGACCCTCCAGGTACGCTTTTATTTTATTGCAGTTTATTTTATTGCAAATGCACTTTATTTTTCTTGCATGATAAACAACAGTTGCATGAAAACCGACACCTTTAGGACGGAAACCAAAATTTAAACCCATAACTAAATTAAAAGACATTACAAGATAAAATTCACCTCCACAACATTCCAAAATATAATACAACTCAAAATTTAATCACAAACATAACAACAAAACTACAACTACAACTAAATTAAAACGTCTCATTGAATGATCGGGAATACCTCGGATGATGTAACCCACGTGTTGCTAACGGGATTTCCCACGGTCTAAATGAAAGTGCGGAACTCATTTAGTTGAGTTTAGCAAATTCATCCGGACTAAGTGAATTCGATGAAAATAACTGGTGCGGGATGACTGGAACCGTGGGATCTTAATCGGTTCGTTTAATCAACTTTAAGATCTGTTTTAATTAAAACACAAAAAACACGTGGAAATTAAGACTTCTCTAAACCAAGACACTTCTCTCATCTCTTGATTTATGATTTCTAAAACTAAACCTCTGCAACAACAAGGAGCTCGGAGCATGGTGGGCAGCACGCGCCATCGTCGTCAAGCAAAACTTGAACCTACTTCAACAAAACTTTCTTAGAATTAAATAACAAAGCCATAGGACTTCGAGGTAGTTCGCCTAGCGCAACATAAATCCTCGACTCTTCGTTAGGCATTTGCATTGCAAATTAAGCCCTAACCGGTCTTAGGATTCCGAGGTAGTCGTCCGATACGACATAAACCCTCATATCTTCTGTGCAATTTGTATGATTCTATCATATAAATATAAGCCCTAACTAATTAAAATTGGCAAGATTAAAACATTAAATGAACATTAGGACTTTCCTAAGTCTAAGCCAAACAATAGGATAGTCGGGAAATTACCGAAGTTCGCTTCGAATCCGTAATTTCTCCTACTTTGCTTCCTTTGAATTCCCAAAATAAAAATGTTCCAAATTTGATCCATTCCCTATTGAAATTCCAAAATTCAATCCTTTCGAAAACTTAAACTTTGAAATTCTTGAGAGCGGAATTATTGATTATTATCGAGAGTTTTCTTAGGTGATTCCCGTCACTTAAGATGTAATTAACTATAGGGGCTTGCCCTTATAGGGAACTTTAAGAACCCGAGTAATATAAACCCTGTTTAATAGTTTCATATTAAGCGGTGGAATTTGTCGGCTTATAAAATTGGTTCGCAGACCAAACGGATGTCACAAACCTTTCTAGTTTATTTAATCGAGCCCCATTATCAAACAAGTGTGTCTATTCTTCGGGATAGATACACGGTTTGTGGTGCGGCGCTCGTTTATATAAACTATTCGAGATGTGAGATCAGCTTGATTTCATATCTTAAAATTTTCAAATTTAAAATTATTTTCAAAATCAAATACTACTTTTCAAATTATTTATTTAAATTAAATTAAAAATTCGCCGACAATTTCCGTAGGCGACTCCCTTTTCAATATAAAACACACAACCTAAAAAAAAACGCCGACAATAAATAAATACTAAACACACCAAACACAATTAAGCAAAGTAAAGCAAACACACATCAAACATAAGCAGAATCCAGTAATCACTCCTCATCGGTCTTAGAACTTTCTTCCTCTCTGATATCTTCAGTAGATTTCTGATGAAGGAACAAATTATAGAAGAGATGAAATGGGAATTCATCAGATGATTCCTCAGCAATCACAACATTCTTCTTCATCAGATTAATCAGGCTCATTTCAATCCGACCAGTGTGATCAAATTGTTCCTTCATCCTCCAGTCTATATTATCAAATAAATCAGAAATATTATTGATGGCATTCATAACATTCTATACCTCTTTTTCCAACTGCTTTATTCTCTTCAGTATCACTCTAGAACTTTCAGGCAAATAAGGCTGAATAGGTTGTGAAGTCTGAGTTGGTTGATCAGCAAGCAGATCCATATCTCCTTCATCTTCTACTATGTGGTAGTCATAAAGATTAGTTGGACCAATAGGCCTCCAGAGAAGAAGAACCTCTTCCCGACTCTCATATGAAACTTGTGATTGACTACACAACAGAATATGGTGGACGAGTGTCCAAGCGCATATTTAGATCCATGAACTATCAAACCCAAAACTGATTTCACAATTATATTACCAATATCAATCGGCCTTCCAGTTTGAATACAAAAATTCAAAATAGCACTTTCCTTGGTTAGCTTACTAATTTTCAAGGTTGGAAATAACTTTGTCGAAATAAAGTAATGACACTACTTTGACACCGGATTTAAAGATTCAGAAGGGAAACAAATATATCCATTTTCTCTAACTTCTCAATCTTCATTTTCATCCGTCAAGTAACGATAGACATCGATCATACTATCACTTGTGGCATTAAAATTGGAATAGTGGAAAATAGGTACATTCTCAATCATAAAGAGACCATTAATTCTCGCAGGAGTGAATTGCACAAACCTACCTCGCAGAAAGACGAATCCTTAGCTGATCCCGTGAAGATTTGCATAGAATTCCTTCACAACTGGAACAACTACAGCAGTGGTAGTGTAGCATAGCACTTCCCAACGTCTTTTCTTTATTATCTCTTCAACTCTTGTTGTTGGATTATCCATACCTCGATTAATAAAGCCTCTTTCCTTGATAATCCTCTTCTTCATCATCACTATGTTGAATAATCGTTGCGCCTCGAAACTGATAAACATCCGTCGGTTGAAAATGCGAGATCCAGGGCTTTCAATGGAGTAGGAATCCATGGGATGTGAATTGGGAAAGGAAGTTTTCGTTTTTATGGATGGAGTTTAGGGAGTTATAAGGAAGAAGATCTCGCTCAAAACTGCTAAAAGTCGTATTTTGAAACTCCAAAAACCATCAATAAATTTTGGGCGTCGGCGGCGCTTAAACTCGAAATTCTGCAGACTTCTCTGTAATTGGGCGCCGGGGGCGCCAGTGGTCAAAATCTGCACCGAACTTCGTTTGGCCTGAAATATTACAATATCTCAATTCTATCCAATATTTATCAATTTTTAAAAGTTTTTAGGAGTGATTAGGATTCTAAAATAACTATCTAAAAGCACAACTATAACAAACAAGTAAACACACCACAAAGATACATATGGGTTGCCTCCCATAAAGCGCTTGGTTTAACGTCGTCAGCCCGACAAACCATTCAGTTAATCGAGATGACTCAACAATAAAACCCCTTTGAATTTGGGTTGAAATCCATCAAAGTAAGGCTTTAATCGAATCTCATTAACCTTGAAAACCTTTCCAGTATCAGGATCCTCAATATCAACAGCTCTAAAAGAATGAACTTTTACAACTGTAGAAGGTACCAACTATCTAGACTTGAGCTTTACAGAAAATAATTTTAATCTTGTGTTGTATAAAAGAACTTTTTGTCCATGTTCAAGTTTCTTTTTCAATAACTTCTGATCATGCCACAATTTCATTCTCTCTTTACAAATCCTGTCATTGTGATAAGATGTATTTCTAATTTTTTCCAATTTATTTAATTGCATAAATCTCTTCTCTCCAGCATTTTTCAAATTAAAATTCAACTCTTTTATCACCTAATATGCTTTATGCTCCAATTCAACTGGTAAATGGCAAGTCTTACCAAACACTAGTCTATACGGAGACATTCCAATAGGGGTCTTAAAAGCAGTCCTATAAGCCCATAATGCAGTATCAAATCGAGCAGACCAATCTAATTTATAATTATCCACGGTTTTCTCCAAAATTCTTTTAATTTCACGATTAGACACTTCTGCTAAACCACTAGTCTGAGGATGATAAGCAGTAGAGATTCTATGAATAATATTGTATTTCTCAATCAATCTCTTAATTTGATTATTCCTGAAATGGGATCCACCATTAGTTATAATCACTCTCGGCATTCCATATCTCATAAATATATTTTTCTTTAAAATTTTTGAAACACTTCGAGCATCACATCTAGGTAAAGCAATAACTTTAATCCATTTTGAGACATAATCAACTTCAACCAATATATATAAATTTCCAAATTAAGAAGTAAATGGTCCCATAAAATCTTATCCCCATACATCAAAAATTTCAACTTCCAAATTATAGTTTAGAGGCATTTCATTTCTTCTAAAGATATTACCTACTCTCTGACATCGATCACATGATTTAATATATTTGTATACATCCTTAAAAAGAGTAGGCCAATAAAATCTAGATTATAAAATCTTAAAAGGAGTATTATCAACACAGAAATGACCTCCAAATTCAGAATCATGACATCGTTGAATAATTAAATTAGTTTCTTCCTGTGGCACACATCTTCTAATAATTAGATACTTAAACTATTTTATAGATAGGGCTCACCCCAAAAATAAAATCTTGCATCATATTTAAACTTCTTTTATTGTTGCCTTGTTAATTCAGGTGGTACAATATTGATACACCTAAAATATATAGTATTCTTATGCACATTTTTATACTTATTTTTAATGATATTGCACTTTAATGGAAGGTATTTTGTGTTTTTCTTGCAGGTATGATGAAAATAAAAGGTCATGATGAAAGGAACAAAATTGGATCAAATTTGGAGCAAAAATAATGAAAAATCAAAATTTCTGGCACTAGTGGCTAAGCACCGCTGGGCCGGCGCTTAGCCGCCACAGTTAAAAATCAAAATTCAAATGAATTTGGCGCCAATTTCAAAGGGGATGGGATGCAACTCTTGGTGGTAACTACCATAACTTCCTTTGGGCGGCAAGTTTGAATGAAAGGGTGCGTTCCTTAGTAGATACATTGAATCTAGACACATTTTGAAGAGACACCAAGGAACCTTTTGGTTTACTATTTAAAGAGAGTCTTAGGAAAGATTACGGGAGGCTTTAGGAGGCTCTTCCATCGCATTTTGAAGGGGGGGCTTTAGGAGGCCCTTCCACTGCGTTTTGAAGGGTACTTCCATTGTTCTTCCATTGCATTTTAAGAGTTTTTTTTAAGAGTAGGAGTAGAGAGTAGAAAGGAGAAAAGGGTCGGAATGAAGTCTTCTTTTTCCCACTTCTTTTCTTTCTTTTAGTTTAGTTTTTATTGAAGTCTGAAGTCTATATTATGAGTCATCTGAGTTGGGAGACTTGCTCTAAGGAGTAGTTTAGCGAAGAGTCAAAGTTTCAGAGGAACTTCCTTATTCTTGTGGAGAGGATTTTCAGATAAGTGTTTACTTTTAATCTTTTTATTAAAACTTGCTTTCGTTTATTATTTTTCTTATTGTTTTTAATTTCAAATCAATGTGTTTTTGTATTTTCCCAATGCATTCTGAGTAATTTACTTTATCTTTTTCTTTCTTAAATGGAGAAGTAATTAATTTATAAAGAATTGTTGTGGAAAGTATAAGTGTTTAAAAGTTGGAAGAAGTTGTGAAGATTGATTCTTAAAACTTTGTTTACTTCTTAATTTGGCATGTTAAGTTGTAGAATTTCTTAAGATTATGTAAGATCCAATGCGGTATTGTCTCATAAAAGTTAGTAACAATCACATGCAATTATATGGATGAGAATTGTAGTCCATATAATTGAATGTAATATTAGAAGATATTTTTATGAAATGGAGTAAAATTAGAGGATTTTAGAGTGACAGGCTAAAACCCTCTAATTTGGTTTGAAATTTTGAGTTTTGTTATGAGAAGTTAGCCCCCAGGTGGTGGGAATCGAGGGAACTCTAGAGTGCGAGAGTGGTATCTTCCCTGCCTAACCATGTTCAAAATAATAAAAATTTCAAATTAACCTATGTTCTTTATAGAACCAAGTAAGGGTAAAGAACACATTTGCTTCTATATGTCACAATAAATTTAAATACTTCCACAACAATACTTTAAGAATTATTACTACTTCATAAAAGGAAAGAAAAAGATATTCTAGTTAATAGTATTTTACATCCAGTGTTATTAGTTATTATAATTTTAATTTCATTGCGTAACATTTTATTAAGAAAATTTTAAAAGAAAAATCAACTTTCAAAACTTTCAAAATCAAGACATACTTTTTCAAAAACAATTAAAGAAAGTAAAAAGATAATTTTCTGATTTCTTTAAAAATTTTCATATTCTCCATGTGGGTTCGATATCTTGGAACTTAATCAGAAAGTCCTATATTACTTGATAAACGATACGTATACTTGTGTAGTATCCCATATTATAAAATCATAAGTTTCATATCTAAATCATCAGCGCATTTACTGGACGGTACCAAGTTTTTGGTGTCGTTGCATTCCTCGTGGCCCAAGTTTTTGGTGCCGTTACCGGGGAAAATTGATTTAAATGGCATTTTAAAGAGAATTAAGAAATTTTAATTTTTTTACTTTTCTTTGTTTTTGTTAGTGTGTTGTGTTTTTTTTTTGTTTTATTGTTGTATGTGTAGTTCAGGTTCTGAAGGACTTGTGCCTTACGATTCTGAATTTGAAAAAACTATCAAAAAAATCAAAAAAATTAAAAATACAGAAAAAGATAAAAATATTCAAGAAATGGCAAATCATTAAGATCAAAATGTTGGCATCCATCAAGAATTAAGACCTTTAAGAGATTTATGTTAACCCTACAGTAGATGAACTTCGTGCTAGTATTCAAAACCCTGTTGTAGCTGCTAATTCTTTTGAGCTTAAACCTGCTATTATCCAAATGATGTCTAATAATCAGTTTGGGGAAGCAACAATTGAAGATCCTAATTTGCATCTTGCTAATTTTCTAGAGTTCTGTGCTACTTTTAATTATGATGGTGTTTCGGATGATGCTATTAAACTTAGACTTTTTCTTTTCTCACTAAGGGATAAAGCTAAAATGTGGTTACATTCGTTAGCACCTGGATCAATTAGAACTTGGGGTGAACTATCACAAAAGTTCCTTGCTAAATATTTTCCACCATCTAAGACTGCTAAGTTGAGAAATGATATAACATCTTTTTTGTCAATTTGAAGGGGAATCAATATATGAAGCATGGGAAAGATTTAAAGATCTCCTCAGGAAATGTCCACATCATGTGATACCAGATTGGTTAATAATTCAAACTTTTTATAATGGATTAGTTGGATCTCTTAGATCAATCATTGATGCTGCTGCTGGTAGATCATTAATGTCTAAACCATTTTTAGATGCTTATGCTTTAATTGAAGAAATGGCTACTAATAATTTTCAATGGCCTTCTGAAAGGTTAAATCCTAAAAAGGTAGCCAGTGTTTATGAAAATGATGCTTTTACAAAGTTAGCAAATCAAGTTCGTCGTCTGTATCAAGGAAGAAAGACCAATTTGGGATGAATTTTTCTCAGCCAAATCTCATGATTGAAGAAAATTCATTAGGCCAAATGGTTGATTCTTATTCTTCACCAGAAACTGTGAATGCTATAATCAAACCTAACAAACCATATTCCAATTATTATAACCCAGGTTGGAAGAATCATCCAAATTTTAACTGGAATAACAATAATCAGGGTGGTGTTAATCAACAATAGGGGAACACCCAAGTAAACCCATTGGGGAATTGGAACAACCAAGGTAATAATAATAATAATAGATTAACTTATCCTTCAGGTTATAACAATGCTTTACAAAATAAGGAGACGAAGTTGTCTATGGAAGAAGTAATATCACATATGCGAAATCAATTACAAATTCAAGGAGCAACCATCAGAAATATTGAAAATCTACTGGGAAAAATTGCAAATGCCTTAAGTAATAGATCCCAAGGAATGCTTCCAAGTAATACTGAAGTGAATCCAAGAGAAAAGAATAAAGAACAAGTGAAGTCAATTTAACTGAGAAGTTGAAAAGAATTAGAAGGTAGAGTTCAAAAAGAAACTGAAGTAGAGAAAGAAGAGATTGAAAAACTTAAAGAGGACGCTCCAAAAGGTTTTAAAAGACCTATTTATCCACCTAAGGTTGATTTAGAAAAACCACCACCTCCATTTCCTCAGAGACTTCGTCAACAAAAGTTGGATAAGCAATTTTCAAAATTCTTGGAGATATTAAAGAAGCTTACCATTAATATTCCATTTGTTGAAGCCCTAGAACAAATGCCAAGCTATGCAAAATTTATAAAGGATATTCTTAATAAAAAGAGGAAGTTTGATGAAAATGAGATTGTTACACTTAGTGAGGAGTGAAGTGCGATAATTCATAAAAAGCTTCCTGAAAAACTTAAAGATCCTGGTAGTTTCACAATTCCTTGTGCAATCAGAGAAAGATTCTGTGGAAAAGCTCTAAGTGATTGGGTGCAAGCATTAATCTTATGCCTCTATCAATATTCAAAAGGCTGGGACTAGGAGAAAAAACCCCAACTACTGTAACTCTGCAATTAGCAGATCGTTCGATCACATATCCTAAAGGAGTTATAGAAGATGTTTTGGTAAAAGTGGATCAATTTATTTTTTCTGTGGATTTCATTGTGTTAGATGTAGAGGAAGATAAAGAGATACCCATAATTTTAGGGAGACTTTTTCTAGCTACAAGCAGAGCCATGATAGATGTGCAAAAAGGGGAATTAACGATGAGGGTTAATGATCGGTACGTTACATTTAATATTTCAAAATCGATGAAATATCCTACTAGAGGTAAAGAAGATGAGTGTTATAGGATGGATGTTATTGAATATTTAAGTGAATGTCATTTCAAATCAACTTATAAAGAGAAAGCTGAAAGAGAAGAATTTAAATATAAGCAAGAAGAGGAGTTATTTGATTCTGAAGATTTTCAAGAGGAAGATTTAAAGTTTGTTCGTGAAAGTTTTGAATTGTTGGATATGACTGAAAAAGAAATCTTATGGTCCATCAATTGAAAAACCTCCTGAACTTGAGTTAAAAATGCTTCCTGATCATTTGAAGTATGTTTTTCTAGGAAATCCTCAACCTTGCCTGTTATAATTTCCTCTCAGTTAATTGAAAAAGTAGAAGAGAGTTTGCTTGAAATTTTGAAGAAGCACAAGAAAGCTTTTGGTTGGATAATTGTTGATATTAAGTGAATCAGTCCTTCAATTTGTATGCATAGAATTCTTATGGAACATAATTGCAAACTGCGGGCTGATCCCCAAAGGAGATTAAATCTTATTATGAAAGACGTTGTCAAAAAAGAAATTTTAAAATGGTTGGATGCTGGAATTATCTACCCAATTTCAGATAGTGCATGGGTTATTCCTATTCACTGTGTTCCTAAGAAAGGAGGAGTAACTGTAACTGTTAATGAAAAGAATTAAATGATACCAACAGGATAAGTTACAAGGTGGCGAATATGCATTGATTATAGAAAATTAAACCTTGTCACAAGGAAAGATCATTTTCCACTCTCTTTTCTAGATCAAATGTTGGATAGACTAGCTGGGCATAAATACTTTTGTTTTCTGAATGGATATACTGGTTACCACCAAATTCAAATTGCTCCTGAGGATCAAGAGAAAACTACATTTACCAGTCCTTATGGTATGTTTGCTTTTAGAAGAATGCTCTTTGGTTTATGTAATGCCCCTGCTACATTTCAGAGATGTATGATAGCTATTTTTGTGATTTAATTGAAAAAGGGATTGAAGTTTTATGAATGACTTTTCAGTGCTTGGGATTTCATTTGAATCATGTTTAGAACATCTATCTAAAGTTCTAAAACACTTTGAAGAAACTAATTTGGTCCTTAATTGGGAAAAATGCCAATTTATGGTAGCAGGAGGAATTGTTTTGGGACATTGGATATCAAAAAAAAGGTTTGGAGGTTAATCCTGCAAAAATTCAAGTTATATCTAATTTACCTTGCCCAACTAATGTAAGGGGAATTAGAAGTTTTTTAGGACATGTTGGATTATACAGGCGTTACATTAAAGACTTTTCAAAGATTACAAAACCTTTATGCCGTTTACTGGAAAAGGATGCAATTTTTAATTTTGATGATGACTGCCGTAAAGCCTTTAAAATATTAAAAGAAAAATTAATCACTGCACCTGTAATAATTTCACCAAACTGGGGAAAACCTTTTGAATTAATGTGTGGTGCTAGTGATTATGCTATTGGTGTTGTTTTGGGTCAGAAATATGATAAAATTTTCAAAGTAATTTATTAAGCTAGTAAAACTCTTCATGAAGCTCAAATTAATTTCATCACTACTGAGAAAGAGTTATTAACTATAGTATTTGCTTTTGATAAATTTCGATCATATTTAATTGGAACTAAATGTGTTGTGCATACTGATCATTCTGCTATTAAATACTTAATGAAGAAAAATAATGTAAAACCGAGACTAATAAGATGGATTCTTCTTTTGCAAGAATTTGATTATGAGATAGTAGATAAGAAGGGTTCTGATAATCAAATTGCTAATCATTTGTCCAGGCTTGAATTGAAAAATCTCTCTGTGACATTGAAGAAATTAATGAACATTTTCCTGATGAAAACTGTTCACTGTTAAAGAATGGCATGTTTCGTGGTATGCAGACATAGTAAACTTTATTATTAGTAATATTATACCCTATGGTTTGACATATCATGAAAAGAAGAAATTTCTGTCTGATGCTAAGACATATTTTTGGGATGGCCCATTTTTATATAAACAAGGAAAGGATCTTATAATTCGCAGATGTGTACCTTTGGAAGAGACTTATGAAATTATTCAAAAATGTCATGATTCTGATTATGGGGGAAATTTTGGAAGTGATAAAACTGCATATAAAATATTACAATCAGAATTTTATTGGCCTACAATTTTTAAGGAAGTGAATGTTTATATTAAAAATTGTGATAGATGTCAGCGTGTAGGGAATATTTCTAGAAGAAATAAGATGCCCCTCAATTATATGTTGGAAGTTGAAATATTTGATGTTTGGGGACTAGATTTTATGGGACCATTTATACCATCTTTCGGAAATGTTTATATTTTGATAGCGATGAGACTATGTTTCCAAATGGATTGAAGCTATTGCTTTACCTCGATGTGATGCTCAAAGTGTTGTAAATTTTTTAGAAAAGAATATATTTTGCAGATTTGGAATACCAAGAGTAATCATAACTGATGGGGGAAGTCATTTTATAAATGCGATTATTGGGTTATGGTCATATTAATCATCGCATTGCTACTGCTTATCATCAGCAGACAAGTGGTTTGGTTGAATTATCCAATCGTGAAATTAAAAGAATATTAGAAAAAACTGTTAATCCAAATAGAACGGATTGGTCAATTAAACTGGATTATGCTTTGTGGGCCTATAGGACTGCTTACAGAACATCTATAGGAATGTCCCCATATAGGCAGATTTTTGGAAAAGCTTGTCATTTACCTTTAAACTTGAGAATAAAGCTTATTGGGCTATTAAAGAGTTCAATTATAATTTGAAAGATGCTACTGAAAAGAGATTATTGAAATTAAATGAGCTTGAAGAAATAAGGAATGAATCTTATGAAAGTGCTAAGATTTATAAGGAAAAAATGAAGTTATGGCATGATCAGAAGATTGTTACCAAAAATATTGTACCAGGACAACAAGTTTTGCTGTATAATGCTAGATTGAGAATATTTTTTGGAAAATTTAAGTCTTGGTGGATGGGTCCATTTATTGTGATAAAAGTTTATTCTTATAGAGTTGTAGATATTCAAGATCCTAAGAATGGAAAAATATTTAAAGTTAAAGTACATAGACTAAAACCACATCTTTCAGTCAATAAATCTAAATCTGATGAGAATTGGATGTTGGGTCACTCACAATGAGTTCTGGGTATGTCAGGCTGAAGACGTTAAAACATGCGCTTTGTGGGAGACAACCCATATTTATCAGTGTGCTTTGTTTTATGTTTGTTTAGTGTGTTTTGTTTGCTTTGTTTGGTTTGTTTTTATGTTTTTAGTGATAGTAATTTGGAGTTTTCAAACTTAAGTAGAGTTTAATTGACCTTAATTGATGATTTAGAGAAGTCAGAATGAAAATTTGGACACTTAGCAGACCTGTGCTAAATTGTGCACTGGCGGCTAAGCACCGACTAGTTGGCGCTTAGGCACCGCAATTATAAAAAAATGTGAAAAATGTGGATCTAGAAGCCTAGATCGTGGAGGAGAAGTTTTTGGAGTTATTTTGGAGTTTCTAAACGTCTTGGGGCTGTTCTAACATTTCCCAAGTCTATAAAAAAGGACCTTAACTAAGAGAAACACTTGCCCCAAGTCCTATTTTCATTTTTGAAGTCTTAAGAAGAGAATTTTGAGTGCATCATGTCTTCCTGGGAGAATGAGATGAAGAAGAAGCAAGATTCTGACAAAAGTAAGTTCATTAGTGATAGTGCTAAAGAGTTATTTATGGATATCTCGCTGTTAGTATTCAGGGTATTGCAGAAATGATTGCAAACATTGAAGCCCGAGTGACTTAAATGGAAGCAAAGATCAATGATACTAACTTACATTTGAAATACATGGGATGGAAACTCAAGATACAATTCAATCATTCAAGGTACGTGGAAGAAATAGATAAGGCGATGTTTGTGAAGAACAAATGGATTGAAGAAGATGATGTAAGAATGAACAATTATCGCCCGTTCTATCAAATTTATATTCTAGAAGGGTCAAATGAGAATAATAGTGGTCCGGGATATATTCCGCCTAATGGAGAATGGAATTAAGAGTTTTTTGTTTGTTTAATGTTCTTATGTGTTATGTTTAGTGTTCTTGTGAGTTCATGTTTTGTGTGTTTAGTGTTTTTATTTAAATATTAACTAAGCCTGATGATGTGATGGTTACATCCTAGAGATGTATACTTATCAGTTTGAGATTAATGTCTCTTGTATTTAGAAAATTTCATCCTTTATGTTTGGATAGAAATTCTAGTATTGTATTAAGTGTTATGTTTGTTCTAATATAAGTTTGTGTTTTTGTGAAATTTGTGTGGAATCAATGGTTATTAAATTTTGATTTGGAGTATTGGAAGAATTGTAGGGAGAAATAATTATTTTGAAGTAATTATGGGTGATTAACTAAGTGATTTAGTGCGTATACCTTAATTAGGAAAATTTGGGTATTGGTGGCTAAGCGTCAGAATGCCGGTGTTTAAGCGCCAGATATTGCGACTAAGTGCCGAGAGTTCGCGCTTAGGCACCAGTTCGCGAAAATTGGTTCCTAAAAGTTAAAAACCCAAAAACTCTTCTTCAACCTTCGGTTTACCGTGAAAGAGGAGCATATGGCATCATATTGTGGACCATTTAAGAGCCGATCTCAACAAAAATTGTTAGATTTGGATTCCTTAAGGTAAGAGCACTACTCCTAAGTAAAAAATTTTTATTTTCACCATGTATTTTGAGTACATTTTGGAAAATCTTAAAATCACTATTCATGGTGAAAATTTGAGGAAAAACTTGAGAAATTGCTTGGATTTAGTGAAAATATATTTTGGAAGATAATTTAGCAAGTTTAGTTTGATTTTGGAATTTATGGTGAATCTTTCGTGAATTTTTAGAGATGGCTCCAAAGTCAAAGCGTGCACAAGAAAAGATGAATTTTGATTCTGAAAAATTTGTTAGTATGAGGGCTGAGGAACGATACTTCGATGCATTGCAGTCACGTAAGTTGATTCCTGAGCGCGTGTTTAGTAAGCCAGGAGAGGTGATTGAAGATATGATTGCTAGAAGAAACTGGTAGAATTATTGTTGCTTCTCTGTTATTGCCGTTGTTTCTGTGGTTAGAGAATTTTATGCAAATTTGTCTGCTGCAGAAGAGAATCAAGTGATGGTTAGGAGGCATGAGGTCAACTTTTCTTCTGGGGCAATCAATACTTTTTATGGACTACCTCCTGACATAATCTGTTTTTATTCTAACTATCATCCTTCGGAAAGGGGAATTAGATGAGATCATGGAATTTCTGACTGATGGAAGAGGATTATGGAAAATTACAAATGATAGAAGAGTGAACTTTCCTGCTTCCAAATTGAATGTCATTTCTAAGGCATGACATTATTTTATCTCATCTAAGTTGTTAACTTCGAGTCATACTAATGAAGTAACGAGAGAAAGAGCTATGTTGAACCATTGTATTCAGCAAGGGAAGCCTATTGACATTGGAGGTATTATTTTTTATTATGTTTTGAACTGTGCTAGATCAACCACGATTGCAGGTATGGGATTTTCTTCCTTGATTCATTCACTATGTGAACAATCTGGAGTGAAGTTTGATACCTAGGAAGAGATACTTCAGCCATTGAGACCAATTACCACTGTAAACATTAGTGCTCACACTGTACATTCAGAGTTTGATTGGAGAGGAGGATTTGGTAGGGCTTCTACTGCTTCTAATTCTGCTGCGTCTACTTCTCGTGCTACCACTTCACGCGCTTCGTCATCTACTGATTCACAGACTGGTTTATTAAGAAAGATTTTGAAAAAAGTGAAGTCTTACTCGAGAGCATATGAAAGATATGGATGGTAAGCTGGATAATGTGGAGAGATATATTATAAAACATGATGAATATGAGGAGAGTTATCAGCAATATTTGGATAGACTAATTAGAGGTGATCAGAGTGCTGAGATGTCACCTCATCCATTCTACATACCTTATGTGCCATCCAGGGATTGGAACGAGCAAGATGATGATGATGAGGATGAAGAGTAGATGTATGTTGTTTGTTTTAGTTATTGTGTTGTTATACTGTGTTACTGTGTACTTTATCTAGTGTTTTGTTTGTTGATTGTGTTGTGATGTGAACCTTGATAGTATGCATATTGTAGTTATACTATTTATCTGTTATGCTTATTCAGGTATCGTTGTTGTTTTATTATGGATTTATATGTTGCTTTGTGATAGTGTGTGATAGTAAATGTTTTTATGTGTATGTTATGTCAGAGTTTTTAATAGTGTGTACCTCAATTCAAAAGCTGTTAGGAGATTATAAACCACTTATTAGGAACTTCTACTTAGGAAACTATATGTTTAAAATTTTTTCAAATTCCACTTATCATTTGTTATCCGTATCAATGTGTTATTTTAGTTGGTGTGTATTTGCTTTGAAAACCTCCACAACTGTAGAAGTCTTCTGAAATTTTTATTTTTTTATTATAAAAAATAAATAAATAAATAAAAATATATTTTTTGTTTTGGAAAAAACTAAATTTGATTTCATTTTACTCCTGTTATTTAAATTGTTATACTTGCATATTATGATATTAAAAATTCCTGCAAGCATGATATGTTAGTTTTTATTCTCACCCATATATCATTTATTATGCTTAAATGTTTTATCTTAATTAAAAAATTAAAGTTTTGGGGGGGGGATTTTAAAAAAAAACAAAGATTTTCAAAAAACCTAAAATTTTATTTGATTCTCAAGAATACTTAAAAATAAATCTTATTTTTGATTGAGAACAATTATGTACATGAAGTTATATTAGGGGAACAGAATTTTGAATATAGAAATGAATAAAAGAATTTAGTTAAAATTTATAGTAATCATGAAAAACTTAAAAGTTAATATTTTCATAATAAAGAAGTGTTAAATAAATTTAAACTATCTTTAGTAAGAAGTTTTGTATTTTTGGATAAATAGAAGATTTGGCTTTTATTCTTCAAAGCTTAAATTTCTTTTATTGAAGAGTAATTTTCAAATATTATTATTATGATTTTTAAGTAAAAGATGTATATCTGACCTTTATTTTAAATGGAAGGATGGAATTCAAAATCATTAAAGGTCTATCCAGATATATTAATACTTGCCTTATAAAATAAATAAATAAATAAATAAATAAAGAGAAGAAAAAGTGAAAAATAGTATATGAAAAGGGAGGACAAGCTTGAGGATTTAAGGGCCTAATCAAAAATTGGTTTCATACGTAAAGTTTAAGATATAAGTTCAGAGAAAATCTAAAACTTAAGGATATAATATAGTAAGTAAAATTATTTTTCAAATAAAGATTTTTAAGTGAGGAAAATAAATGTTTGAATCATATATTTTGAAAAATCTACAAATATTTTTGAAATAGATAGAGACTTATATTTGTCATTTTTCTTTAGTTAAGAACTTTCTAAACTTTAAGTTGGTTATAATTACTGAAATTTTTTCTAAATTGGACTATTCCATTTCTAGAATAAAATTTTGTTATCTTCCTAAGAAACTCATTACATAATTTGCATGCTAAAATATTCTATGAGATTAACTGTCACTTGAGGACAAGTAACATGTTAAGTTTGGGGGATTTTGATACACCTAAAATATATAGTATTTTTATGCACATTTTATACCTATTTTTAATGATATTGCACTTTAATGGAAGGTATTTTGTGTTTTTCTTGCAGGTATGATGAAAATGGATGGTCATGATGAAAGGAGCAAAATTGGATCAAATTTGGAGCAAAAATAATGAAAAATCAAAATTTTGGCACTAGAGGCTAAGCGCCGCTAGGCCGGCGCTTAGCCGCCACAGTTAAAAATCGAAATTCAAATGAATTTGGCGCCAATTTCAAAGGGGATGGGATGCAACTCTTGGTGGTAACTACCATAACTTCCTTTGGGAGGAAAGTTTGAATGAAGGGGTGCATTCCTTGGTAGATACATTGAATCTGGACACATTTTGAAAAGACACCAAGGCACCTTTTGGTTTACTATTTAAAGAGAGTCTTAGGAAAGATTAGGGGAGGCCTTAGGAGGCTCTTCCACTGTGTTTTGAAGGGGAGGCTTTAGGAGGCCCTTCCACTGATGGGTACTTCCATTTTTCTTCCACTGTAGTTTAAGAGTTTTTATTAAGAGTAGGAGTAGAGAGTATAAAGGAGAAAAGGGTCGGAGTGAAGTCTTCTTCTTCCCACTTCTTTTCTTTCTTTTAGTTTAGTTTTTATTGATGTTTGAAGTCTGTATTCTGAGTCATCAATGTTGGGAGACTTGCTCTGAGGAGTAGTTTACCTAAGAGTCAAAGTTTCAGAGGAACTTCCTTAGTCTTGTGGAGAGGATTTTCAGATAAGTGTTTACTTTTAATCTTTTTATTAATACTTGCTTTTGTTTGTTATTTTTCTTATTGTTTTTAATTTCAAATCAATGTGTTTTTGTATTTTCCTAATGCAATCTGAGTAGTTTACTTTATCTTTTTCTTTCTTAAATGGAGAAGTAATTAATTTATAAAGAATTTTTGTGGAAAGTATAAGTGTTTAAAAGTTGGAAAAAGTTGTGAAGATTGATTCTAAAAACTTTGTTTACTTCTTAATTTGGCCTGTTAAGTTGTAGAATTTCTTGAGATTATGTAAGATCCAATGCGGTATTGTCTCATAAAAGTTAGTAAGAATCACATGCAATTATATGACTGAGAATTGTAGTCCATATAATTGAATGTAATATAAGAAGATATTTTTATGAGAGGGAGTAAAATTAGAGGATTTTAGAGTGATAGGCTAAAACCCTCTAATTTGGTTTGAAATTTTGAGTTTTGTTATGAGAAGTTAGCTCATAGGTGGTGGGAATCGAGGGAACTCTAGAGTGAGAGACTGGTATCTTCCCTGCCTAACCATGTTCAAAATAATAAAAATTTCAAATTAACCTATGTTCTTTATAGAACCAAATAAGGGTAAAGAACACATTTGCTTCTATCTGTCACAACAAATTTAAATACTTTCACAACAATACTTTACTAATTATTACTACTTCATAAAAGGAAAGAAAAGATATTCTAGTTAATAGTATTTTACATCCAGTGTTATTAGTTATTATAATTTTAATTTCATTGCTTACCATTTTATTAAGAAAATTTTAAAAGACAAATCAACTTTCAAAACTTTTCAAAAAGCAAGACATACTTTTTCAAAAACAATTAAAGAAAGTAAAAAAGATAATTTTTTGATTTCTTTAAAAATTTTCATATTTTCCCTGTGGGTTCGATATCTCGGGACTTAATCAGAAAGTCCTATATTATTTGATAAACGATACGTATACTTGCGTAGTATCCCATATTATAAAATCATAAGTTTCATATCTAAATCATCAGCGCATTTACCGGATGGTACCAAGTTTTTGGCGCCGTTGCATTTGTCGGGGATCAAATTAAGCTTTTATCTCTACCTTCCATAGTGTCTAATACTTCAAATCTCTCCTGAACATACTTCAAATCTTCATTCTTTTTACTATTTGAATTTTCTTCATTTTCAATTCCTTCTTCAAACATATTTTCGTACTCCACTTCTTTTTCAAATATGTTGCCCAAATGATCGTTTCTCAAATATTCACAGACCTCCATCCTAAAACATTCATTATGTTTTTCTATTGAGGGATACTTCATATATTTCAAAATATTAAAGGTAACCTCTTGATCATTAACTCTCATAGTTAATTCTCCTTTTTGAACATCAATCACTGCTCTCCCAGTAGCAAGGAATGGTCTTCCCAAAATGATTGAAATTTCTTTATCTTCCTCCATATCAAGTACAATAAATCCACCGGAAAGATAAATTTATCCACCTTCACTAACACATCTTTCACCACTCCTTTAGTGTAAGTAATGAAACGATCAGCCAACTGAAGAGTCACAGATGTAGGAGAAATTTTTCCTATTCCCAACCTTTTGAAAGTTAATAAAGGCATAAGACTATTACTAGCTCCCAAATCACATAAGGAAACTACCAGGATCTTTAAGTTTTTCTAAAAGCTTCTTCTGAATAATTGCACTACACTCTCCGCTAAGTGCAATAGTTTCATGATCTGTAAACTTTCATTTCTTTTTAAGAATATCCTTCATAAACTTAGCATTGTCAGGCATATGTTCTAATGCTTCAACAAAAGGAATATTTATCGTTAATTTCTTAAGGATCTCCAAAAATTTTCCAAATTTATTATCCCTGTTTTGTTTCTTCAATCTTTAAGAAAACGGAGGTAGTGGTTTTTCAACAGTAATCTTCATTGGTTCAAGAGGATATTCCAAGTCAAGATATATCTTGTTTGAACCTTTTTCAATATCCACCTTCTCTTTTTCTATTTCAACTTCTTTTTGTACTCTTTTCTCCAATTCCTTTCCACTCCTTTATTGATTAGCCTTAAGTTGTTCCTTGTTTTGATCTTTTGGATTAATCTCAACATTGCTTGGAAGTGTTCTAGAAGGTTTATTATTAAGTGCAGTGAAAATATGCCCCAATTGATTTTTAATATTTTTCATCGCAACACCTTGAGCTTGTAATTTATTTCCCATATTTAAAATCATTTCTTGAGTAGACAACTTCTTAACCTTAAATTGTGGGTTACTATTGTATCCAGGAGGATAAGAGGGTCTAAAATTGGTATTTCCATGATTGTTCGAATTTCCAATTGGATTTATAGAACTGTTCCCCCAATGTGGGTTAACATTGGCATTGTTATTATTCCAATTGAAATTTTGGTGATTCGTCCAACCAGGATTATAATAATTTGAATAAGGATTATTAGGTCTATTAATAGCATTCAAGGTCTCATATGGTGTTTGAGATTTTGTTATCTGTCCAAATGAATTTTCCTCTAACACTTGGGGTGGTTGAAAATAATTCATTCCATACTGACCTATTTTTTTAGAAAGGGCTGCAATGTGAGAAACTATCATAGTCATCATATCTGAATCATGAACACTAGCTACTCTCTTAGGATTTACCCGTTTATAGGGCCATTGAAAATTATTAGTAGTCATTTCTTCTATTAATACGTATGCTTCATCAAAAGTTTTTGATATTAACGATCCACCAGCAGCAGCATCTATAATCGATCTCAATGATCCTACTAATCCATTGTAAAATGTTTGAATTATTAACCAATCTGGTAACGCATTATGTGGGCACTTCCTAAAAAGATCTTTAATTCTTTCCCAAGCTTCGTATATTGATTTCCCTTCAAACTAACCAAAAGATGTGATATCATTTCTTAGCTTAGCAATCTTTGATGGAGAGAAATATTTTGATAGAAATTTTTGAGAAAGTTCTCCCCAAGTTCTAATAGATCCAGGTGCTAACAAATTTAACCACACCTTAGCTTTATCCCTTAACGAAAAAGGAAAAATTATAAGTCTGACAGCATCATTCGTTACTCTTCATATTTAAAAGTAGCACACATTTCTAGAAAACTAGCGAGAAGTAAATTTGGATCCTCATTAGGTGTTCCTCCAAATTAATTATTTTGTACCATTTGGATAATAGCAGGTTTAAGTTCAAATGAATTAGCAGCAACATCAGCATTTTGAATAGTCACATGAATTTCATCTGCTATTGGGTTAGCATAATCTTTTAAAGGTCTTGGCAAAATTTCAATATCATTTCTCTTATTATCTTGATTATTCACCTTTTTGCAAGGATTTTCAGTTTGTTTTTGTTATTTTCTAATTTTTCTAATAATACGCTCTAACTCCGAATCATAAGGTACTAAACCTATAGATCCAGTACTACGCATATAAAATCACACAAATACAATAAAAAGTAAACAAACACACAATTACACACTGCAAAGTAAAGGTTTTCAATTACTATATTATGAATAGATAACATTTATACTTCCCCGGCAACGGTGCCAAAAACTTGATGCACGAACTTTATATATTGCAAGAACTTATGAACTTAAATTTATGTATATTTATAATGATTTTGTAAAGTCCAAACATTCAACGCAAGTATACGTATTGTATCAAGTAATACATGGCTCTAATGGAGTCGTGGTTAACGATCCCACAGGGAAGCAACGATTATTACAATAGATAACGTAATACTAAAATCCAATACTAAAATTACAATTAAAGTTTAAATTTACTTCTACTAACAAGATGCAGAAAACAGTAACAATTGAGGAAACTACGATTACTTCTAATATTTTTAAAACAAAATTAACTAACAAACTCACACTAAGCTATGTATTTGAAAGGTTTTGATATATATAAGAAAAGTATATTTCCTCTTGCAATGAGTATATGATGTGTGAATAATATAGAATGATTATTTATTTTTATTGTGCCAAATAGGAGCATAAATGTTTCTTTACCCTCAAAAGAGTACCCCCTCTTCCAAGCATGAAAAGAACATTGACATATCCTAAGTTTAGTCACTAAATCTAAGGCTAGTGTGGGAGGATACCGGCTGTCACTACAGAGCTCCCACTCACCCTTTACCTGAAGGCTAACCTTCGAGTTTAGTTACTAATCTTAGGACCAAATTGGGGATCTCAGTCTGTCACCATGAAACCTCCAATTTGAAGTCCATCAAAACACATTTCCCTATTTATTTGCACTCGATTCCTATGAACTACACAATTCATCCATGGACATTGAATGAATTCTTCATTATTATTGTAGGACACTAAATCCTTTAAGAGTTAATGTTCAACAACATATTTTAACAATTCAATTGGCCAAATTGAAAAGTAAATTAAGTTCGAAATGAAAAACCATCACAATTTCTTCAATATTTTATAAGCACTTCAAATCCACATCATCACATCTCTATGCAAGAAGAAAAAAAAAGGAGACTACTCAGAATTCATGGAGAAGACACAATAAAACATGGATTTTATATATAAAAGAAAAGTCATACAAACCACAAAAGAAAATACAACTTATCTCTTTCACTTTCCCAATGCAAATCCCTTGAAGTTCCTTTGAATCTTTTTTCCTCTTCTTTTGCAACACTCAATTCCTTCTTTAGAAAGGAAAGGAAGAAACAATCTCTCACTTTACTCCTTCTCCTTCACTCCTGTAGAAGAATCCCTCTCAAATTCTCACTTCTACGCTCACTCTTCTAAACCCTAACACTCAACACTCACTCTCCCTCTCTAGAACCACACACAAAACCACTAGAACTACTGCCATTTTCATCCAAAAACAGTTACTTATAAGTTAGAAATGAATTCTCAAGATTTTCCTTAAGCATCCCTTCAAAAGTAGCTAAAACTCTTCAAATTTGAAATCTACCGACATTGGGCGCCGACGGCGCTCTATCATAAATTAAATATGAGGCTCTCGGGAAAATAGCATCGGCGGCGCCAGAAGCTATTTTCCTCCTTTTTTCTCCTTTTCGCTCCTAATTCGTTCCTTTTCGCTTCTTTTCGCTCCAATAAACTAAAATCACCATACTTGCAACAAATCATGAAAAATATCTTTCTCTCCAGTGCAATGTCACCAAAAATGGGTAAAATTATATAGCAAAAATAGTATATATTTTTGGTGCATCACTAAGCTCCGATTTTAACAAAACTTCTCTTAAAAAGGGCATCGTTGGTGCCTATTCTGGCACCATCGGCGCCAGAGTTCAATTTTTCTCTAATAATGTTTTGTCCAAATAAACTCCAAATCTTCGATCTCATTCAATACTTACCACCATTTAAAAAATTTAAGAGTGAGTAGGACTCAAATATAAGACTATCTAATAATAACATCAATCAAAATCAAAACAAAAACACTATAAACACAAAGATACTATGGGTTGCCTCCCATAAAGTGCTTGGTTTAACATCGTCACCCGACAAATTTGAGTTTCAATCAGGATGACTTGACATTAAAATCTCTTTAAATTTTGGTTGTGATCCTCTCAAAATATGGTTTTAATCGATTCTCATTAACCTTAAATGATCTCCCGATTTTAGGATCCTCAATATCAATAGCTCCAAACAGGTAAACTTAATCACAGTGAAAGGTCCTATCCACCTAGACTTTAGTTTTACAGGAAAAAATTTCAACCTGTCCAGGTTCAAATCTCTTTATAATAATCTTCTGATCATGCCATATCTTCATTTTCTCCTTATAAATTCTATCATTTTCATAAGAATCATTTCTAATTTCTTGTAATTCATTAAGTTGTAGTAATCGTTTCTCACCAGCATCCTTCAAATTCAAATGGAACTCCTTAATCGCCCAAAATGCTTTGTGTTCCAATTCAACAGGTAAATTGCAAATTTTTTTAAAAATCAGTCTATAAGGATAATATCTCATAAGAGTTTTATAAGCAGTCTTATATGCTCATAACACAGTATCTAATCTCACAGAACAATCTAATTTATAAGTATTTACAGATTTCTCTAAAATTATTCTAATTTCTCGATTAGATACTTCAACTAAACCACTAGTCTAAGGATGATAAGCAGTAGAGATTCTATACATAGTTCTTCTAAAGAAAGGCTAGACCTCAGCAAACGTGAGGTCAACAGCCGTCGAAACTAGGGCTGTTAATTTGGCTCGTTGTTCGCGAACAGCTCATGTTCGGCTCGTTAAGTAGCTCGTGTTTGACTCGTTCTTTAACCTTAACAAGCCGAACACAAACAAATTTTTAAGCTCGAAATGTAAACGAGCCGAATAAGAACAAAAGTTTGTTCACTCGTGTTCGGCTCGAATTGGCTTGAAAATAAATAAATAAATAAATAAATATATATATATATATATATATATATATATATATATATATATATATACATAATAAATATTCATAAAATTAAATATTATAAATTATAATTAATTAAATTTTTCTAAAAAAATAAATTATCACATTTTATAAATAAATCTTATAAATTATAATATATAATAATTTATTACTAATAATATATTAGTAATAATTATTGAAATATTATGTATTTATATAACATATTAATAAAAATTAAATAATTAAAAGATCTTAAAATATATATACCCTAACGAAAAAACCCTAACCCGCCTCCCCATTCCTTCTTGAAACTTCTCGCGTTCATTCGGCTGCCTCTCCCTCTCCCTCTTGCGACTCTACACCTCTGTCAGTCTGCCTTGGCCGCGACAGCTTAGGGCTTGCCAAGTTGTCGTCTTTATTCATCATATAATCTCTACTTCTCCTTCTCGGTAGTGTTGGCTCGATTGATTGGTATTCTTGCTTGGTTGCTTGATATTCTTGCACGGTTGCTTGTTTGGATACCTAGGTGTTATCTTTGAGTATCTTTTCTGTAATATTTCATATTTATCTTCAGGTATGCCTCTTATCTTAAACTTTCTTAAATTTCTTTTAGATTTATTTAGATTTTTTGAGTTATCATAGGGCTTGTAGAAGAATCCCTGGGATCCTGAGTAGATCTAGGTAGTTTAGGATATGTCCTGATCATGGATCTCGAGTTAGGATAGATCCTCACAAAAGTGAGGTCATCAACACTGAGCTTTTTTTGTTTCCCCCTTCTCTGTAGTTAGTGGTTTTTTTGTTATAATGTTTAGATTTAGTGTTTTTTTTGTTATTTAGATTTTCGTAAAGTGAGGCTTTTGGATTAAAGTCAACACATTTAGATTTATGTGTATGTAAATCTGATTAACTGATTTTTTCGTTATAATGTTTAGATTTATTTAGATTTTTGTTATAAAGTGAGGTGAACATAATATTTATTCTTCTATTCAGTTATTTCTATCCAAATTCTGCACATGTTCTGTTTCTGGCATTTTTTTATTTGGAAGATTTAAATACATGGGCATAAAGTCGAGATAAACTTCCATTGTGCTTGTAATGTAAGTCGGTTAAAGGTACTGAATAATGATTTAATGTGTGCTTTGTGACATCTTTTTCGAGCTGTCATATGTGTTAGCCTGTTAGGGGAAATAGATGTGTATGCCCATGTCAAAGAAAGATTAGTGGGTGTGCTCCTTTAAGTTGTGATGATTAGTGGGTGTGCAGCGTGTGCTCCTTCAAGTTATGCTTTAGATATTCTTGTTTGTTTTCTGTAAGCATCTAAGATGCAATTAAAGTGTTTGTCTCAATTTTTAAAAGAGAATGTACATTACTAAAAGAGAATGTACACTACTCTGAGCATCTCAATATTTAAGCGTTCGTCTCAATATAAGTGTTTGTCTCAAATGTAGTTCTCAATGGATGGTTGCCTTGGACATCTCTCTATTTGCATGATAGATATGATTCATATGTATATTAAAATGAAGGGGCATAATTGATGCAGACCCTCAAATGTTATGAGAATGGAGATAATTGATGCAGACTCTGAGCATCTCTATTTGCATTATAGATATGATGTGCATAATTTGGCAACATCCTATAAATAGAGAGTTTAGAGTAGATACTTCATTGTTGTTGATGATGATGTATGGATTGTGCTTATAATGATGAGCTTTTAGCATATCAGTCTCTCTCTTTCTACATATGTTGCAATACTATTTGCCTCTTCAATGGGTGTTAACCCTATTCAGCATAATTAATTTAAAGTGATACTAATTTCGTTGTTTTGATTTTATTTAGTGTGCAAATATGTCTGAAATAGATCTTCCACAATCTGAATCATCCAGTAATAAGATGCTAGCAGAAGCTCGTACTAGCAACGAAAATGTCAATCTTACTTTACAAAACACAGAGGTAGAAGAAATACCTCAAGTTGTCATTGATAATAGCAGCGAAGAAACCTTAACTAAGAAGGGTAGGAAGAGGAAGTCAGCAGTGTGGGAGTATTTTATGGAGACAACATTTCCAATTAAGGGGGTCCCAACTTCTTTTTGGCAATGCACATGTTGTCATTCTAAATTTCAGAAATCTAAAATAGGAACTACTTCTCAACTTCTACGTCATGTTAGGGAATGTGGACAAATCAAAGCGAAAAGTAAGAAAGCCATTGATTCCGAAAAAAGCAAAAAATGCTAAATTTTATGCCACTAGATGTTGCTACAGATGTTGAAATCCCCGTATTTCGTGATACAGAAAGCCACGATCATCATAAAGTTAGAGAGATAATTTCTAAAATTATTATAGTGCATGAGTATCCGTTTAGTATTGTTGAACATACATGGTTTAACATTCTATTAAAATCCTTAAACCCAAATTATGAAAAAGTTTCAATGAATACAATAAAAAATGATTGTCTTAAGGTTTATGAGTTTGAGAAAGAGAAATTGAAAAAATAATTTAGGGATATTCGCATATTTTCATTAACCTCTGATTGTTGGACTTCCAATCAAACTATCAGATATATGATCAATCTTGGAAGATTCAAACACGAATCATTAATTTCATTGAACTAGATCCACCTCATGTCGGTACATTCATTTGTGATGTCATTTGTCAATGCTTGTTTGATTGGAAGATACATGACAAAGTATCTACAATCACTTTAGACAATGCTAGTAATAATGATGTTGTTGCTAGCTTGCTCCATTCAAATTTTATGGCAAGAGGGAAACTACATTTTAAGGGGCATTTCTTTCATGTTCGTTGTTGTGCTCATATTTTAAATATCATGGTTAAAGTTGGCTTAAAAATAGATTCAAGACATCATTTATAATATTAGAGAGGCTATCAAGTATACAAAGAAGTCACCAGCAAGGTTACATAAGTTTTTTGAGATATCCAAGCAATTATGGATATCAAGAACAAAGGGTTTGTGCATTGATGTTCCAACAAGTGGAATTCAACATTCTTTATGATTGAATATGCTCTTTTTTTCGGAGTGTGTTCCCTCACTTTGCAAATCGAGATAACAATTTTAGTTGGTTGCCTTCAGATTTAGATTGACAGAAATATGATAAAATCAGAAATTTTCATTTTGTTTTAAATAATGTGACAAAAATGATTTCAGGTTCTTCCTACCCAACTTCAAATATTTTTCTACCTACTGTAATGCATATAAAGAAATTGTTGCTAGATGAATTGACCTCTTCTGATGAGTTTAACAGAAACATGGCTCTTGTCATGCGAGGTAAATTTGAAAAAGAATTGGGGCGAGTGCAATCTTTTAATGTCTGTCGCAGCTGTTTTGGACCCTCGCTTGAAAATAAAATTCATTAAGTTTACTTTCTCCAATATGTACACATCTGTTGAATCAGGCACTAAAATTCAACAAGTTGAAGATATTTTATAGGAAATTTACAATAGTTATGCGAGTGATGTTGCTAGTTTCAGTGGTACGAGTGACAATGGTTCATCAAAGTTGCCAAGTGATTATGCTACTTCAGAAAGTTTTGATTGCATGCTTGCATTTACTGATTTTATTGTTTCATCTAGTTCAATTCAACCAACAAAATTATATCTACAAGTCTATCTTGAGGAGGGTCTTTATTTGGCTAATAATGAAACATTTGATATTCTTAAGTGGTGGAAGTTGAACACTCTGAAGTATCATTGCTTATCTAAAATGGCTTGGGACATATTGTCAATTGCAATTACAACAGTTGCTTCAGAGTCAACATTTAGTACCGGTGGAAGAGTTCTTAATGATTACATAAGTTCACTATCGACAAAAACTATGAACGCCTTAATATGCTCCTCCAGTTGGACTAGATCTTCCACGACTAATTTTAAATCTTCATTGGTAATTTCTCTCAAGAATTAGTTGTTAGCTTATGTGCACCTTTTCATGTAATGTTCTTTTCACTTATTATTTACATATATTTTATGCCAGCAAGAATTAATGGAAGAGGAACACCTTCAGGTGACTTTACCCGAGGAAATTGATAGACGAGGAACACCTTCAGACATGCTTTGTTAATTAAGTGATCTTTTATTGCTAAACATTATGCCTAATTGTTAAAGGCTTATATATGTTTTTACATTCATACAGGCTGAACTTTATTTTTGCTGGACTTCATTATTGAACTTTATTTTTGCTGGAATTCATTGTTGAATTTTATTCATGGAGGTGTTTTATTGTTTTTTTAAGCTCTAAAATCAAGAATCTTATGTATGGCATGAGGAAGATGCATTGGAAGATGTTTTTTTCTGAATTGAATGCATTCATTTTCTTAATTTATTAAGCAGGTGCAACACAAGTTTAGTGCCTTAAGGTTATTATAAGTTACCTAAGATGATTATTCTTAATCTTAATTTTAGAAGGCAACATAAATTTGCAACCATTTTAAGATAAGAGTATATAAAGTTGTCTAAGGTGATTATTGTTAATCTTAAATTTGGAAGGCAACATCTGTTTGCAACCGTTTTGAGATAATAATATATATAGTTGCCTATCATGTTTACTGCCTCTTGCTATGTTGTATAGTCATGATTCACTATTAGTATCATGGATGCTATGTTTGGTATAATCCTGATTCACTATTGAATCCTGATTCCTGAAAGTATAATTGATATCATGGATGCAGAAGATGTATAATTGGTATCATGGATGCTATGTTTGGTAAAATCCTAATTCACTATTGAATCCTGATTCCTGAAAGTATATTGAATTCCTAAAGCATTCTATTCCTGAAGTATATTTAAAAGTATGCTTATACATGCATTTGTGGATTCATTTGAGTTTCAGAGAATGGAATTTAATGAAGCAATCAGATATTGGGTTCACTGACTCACTGTTTAAGCTGTGTGAACTGTGAACTGCAAGCATGCAGTAGATTATTGCATTTGTATTAGAGCTTTATTTTTAGTTATTCATCTCCTAAGCTTGTTGTGCATTGGAGACGAATAGATGCAGTTGGAATTTTAACTGCATTTGTAGTATTTTTCAGTACTCTTTAGAGAAGACAAGTGTAGGTTTTGATGTTATTTGGTGGTTTTTTTAACCCTGTTGCATTTGATGCTGCTACCTACTTTTTGTGATTTCTGCACATGTTTATTCTTTTGCTTAACTTTAGATTTGGTCATGGATGATATTTTGTTAGAAAGATTAAGGCTTTTTATGGCATGCATATGGATCTGGTTGATATAAAGCAAGCTTCTGGATGATGGACAATTCAGCTGTAGTTATACATCAGCTTTTTATGGCATGCATGTCGGCATATTTTTAGGTTATTGACCCGACCCGCAATAATGCAGTAATATACGCTTCCAAAAGATGGCCAAAAACTTGACCAGATTTATAAATAGCGGCTAGTGTATAAAATCAAAATGTTGTAAAATTTTAGAAAATATTTTACACACTAGGGGAACTACGCAAGTATACGTATCGTTTCAAGTAATATAGGGCTTTGAAACAAAGACCCCAGTATCGATCCCATGGAGAAAAATGGTAATTAATTTTTAAATATTGTATTTCGAAATCTTTTTATATTTTAATCTAACTATAAATTACTTTTAATTTACTATATGCAGGTAAAGAAAACAATAATAAGAAAATGATTTTGTGAAAACTATATAAATTAAACAATTTTTTTTCTTTCAATTAATCCAAGATTTTTAAGATAATTTAATATTCATTGGAGAATCTATTTTATGGTATTGTGCCAAATAGAAGCATTCCTATTCTTTACCCTTTGATCCGAGCGCAAAGAACATTAGGCTAATCTACGGATCGAGTCCGGATGTATTGTTAGTAGAATGGGTTAATCTAGGCTCACACTACTAGATGTCCAAGGGTGGCTATGGTCGGCCCTACTAGTGACCCTTTCCTTATCTATAAATCAAATTATAAGAATTTAGTCAGTCACTCTAAAAACTTATCAATTCTATGCCCTTTAAATCTTATCTTCCTATTTATTTCGCACTTCACCTCGAATAGCCCGCGCATGGCCTTCAACTACCCAAGGATTCATGTGATATCTACAAGTTAAGAGTTCTTCTCCTTCTAGGTCTCAAAACTCTTCAACAGGTTTTAACAATTTAAATGGCCAATTTAAAAAGTAAAGTAAGATCAGGTATTTAATATCATCACAATGTTTTGAAAATATTTTGATTTTCAATTCTCCATCTAATTTTATATTAACTTATTTATCTTTTCATAATTGAAGGAAGAAAGTAAACTAACTACTCAGAACACATTGAATATAAACAGCAAAACATAATAAATAAACTTTGAATCAACAATAAAATACTTATCTCAAATACTCCTTCTACAGATCTTCTGATTCCTACTGACTTAACAGTGTAATGAACTCCAGATGCAACTTGAAAATAAACTCACTAAACTAAATAAAAGTTGCCCTAAATTTCTCTCTCTATTTCTCTCTCTAAGGATGAGAGATCCTAAAGTGGATAAGAGATAGGGGTTATAATGGGGGGCACATTTTTCTGAAGAAGTGGACTCCTATTTATAGGCTTCAAGGGTTGCCTTAAGGCACCTCTTCAAAACAAGTCCACATTCAATGAATCTTCTAGAAGGTCTATCTAGCGTCTAGGCGCCGGACACCGCGTCCAGTTCTTCGCACCTCTTCACTTTGGCTCGCACCTCTTCGCAATTAAAACTGTTTTGGAGCGTCCAAATGCAATGTATCACATGTCCTATTAACAACTGCCAGTCTTCTAGAATGTCCAATAACCGCTTACTCCGTCAAAATAATTGTCCAAAAGTCATAAAAAACTTGACAGTTTTTGCATCAAGTCTGGCGCGTAGGCGCCAAGCCATAATTTTTTAAAATTCTTGTATTTTGCTCCATTTTTGCTCCTTTTTCACCCTTTTTCCTTTTTTGGACCTTTTTACATCACCTACATCCAAAAACACAAAAATACCTTTCATTAAAGCATAATATCCTTAGAAATTGATAAAAATCAAGGCATAAAAATAGGTATATTTTCTTTATGGATCAAAATTCCCCAAACTTAAATGTTACTTGTCCTCAAGTAACCCTTTTTACTATATAAAATGTATAACCTTTTGGAATAAAAGATAAATATTTAAGATTACTTATAATTTTTGATTTTATAAAGTCTTTAGTGAATTATTAACCCAATTTCACTAACTAGGTTTAATTTTAAGAATTTAAAGAATATTCAACTACCAAATCATAAGATTTCAAATTTTTCATTCATTTTGAAAATAATAAAAGTTTATTATATTAAGATCTCATAGATTTTTTACAAGAAAAAGATTTTCTTGAAAAACCTTTCTTAAATTAAGATTCATGCATAAAAATTAACTAAAATATGTAACTAGTTTTTCTTCTATAAGATAATTCAAGTGAAGCCAATTTTTGATTAGGCATTTCCTTAAGCTTCTCCCCTCTGCTCTTCTTCTTCTTTTTTTTCTCTTTTTTCCCTTTTTTCTTTTTTTTTTCTTATATATATATATATAGAGGATTACTATATCTGGATAGCCTGTTAATGATTTTGAACTTCACTATCCTTAACTTATATTTTCAAAACTTATACATTTCCACTTAATTATTATAACATGAATAAAAATTCAAAATGATTTTCAATCTTTCGTTTTTCAAGTGATAAGTTTTGATTACTTAATACTTCTAAAATTCCATTATTTCTACCATGAATAGAAAAATTCCTTAATCTTATTCTTCTTTAAGTTAAATAATTCTATTCTTAAAATCAATCAAAGTTATTAAAATTTTGGTTAAGTTCACTAAATTGTTTATAATTTCAAAAATAAAAGTAATCTTAAATAGATTCTTCATTTCTTAAGTTATGTTAAAAAGTTTTTATTTTAAGAAAATATTAGCTCTTTAAGGACAAATAAAATTTAAATTTGAATGTATTTTCCCTTCCCCCAAACTTAAGTTTTTGTATACCATGAAAATTTGAAAGTATGAGAGAAAGAAAATCAAAATTTTAAAAAGGAAATTTTTATAAGTATGTAAAAACGATCTTAAAAGAAAAATTTACTTATAATCATGCTTTTATGAATAATAAAGATAAAATTGAAGCATGTATAAAAAAAGTAAGCAGGCTAATTTTTATGATTATATTAAATTTAAAACAAAATAAAAGCAGAGCAAAAATACTAATTACTAAACAGTAAACTGAAACAAACATATCAGAAATTAACTCTAATCTCAGTCTCAAACACAATATACTAAGAATATTCTAACAACAGAATCTTAACATTAATCAATCCACACAGGTACATAACAAATCAACATACAGCAAACATCAAAAAAACCAATAAACCAAACAAAAAAAACTAACAATAAAGTAAAACAACATAGATATCTATCAACTACTAGTCACCGGTTGTAGCCTCATCATCATCATCGTCACCAAAGGAAAACTCAACATCCTTAGGATCAACAAATGGTGTGAAACTAGGAAAAGTATGGAAACTAACATCATGCTCACCCTCCAGAAATCTGACGAGGGCTTCATTATACTCAGCATCATAGCTACTCTTCCTCTGGGTATAATCAGATAAATGATCAAGTTTCCTGTCAATAGTATCAACTGTGCAGTGAGTTTAAAATAACTCATGTTGTTGCTCTATAAACTGGTCATGCATTGACTCCCAGAAACTCGATGGTGGCTCAGAGAAGTAGAAGGTTGGGAAGTAGAAGGTCTACCTGGAGTGGGTGCAGAAAAAGAAGGAGCAGTCGATCTCTTCCCTCGAAGACGATCATATATGCTAATACTCTCCTGACCAATCAGCTTAGTAGTATTCAACCTTTCCTCTGAAATATCTGCAGTGACTCCATTGCTAATAAATAAAAAATAAATCAGAGATGGGAATCCCAGTCCAATAGAAGTGCTGGATCTCGCAGTAGAATCCACAGAATCATAAATAATACTGTCGACATCAATAGGCTTCCTTTCCTGAATGTAGTAGTTTAAGATCGCTTGATCTCTAGTCACTTCACTCAAGTGGTTGGAAGGTAACAATCTTGCAGAAATAAAATAGTGCCATGCTTTAGAAATACCATTTAACTTGGAGGATTTGAAGTTTACCCTTTTTACGTTCCTGATCTTCCAAGATCCAGTATCGTCAGTCAAATAAGCAATGATCATATCTAAATCTCCCTCAGATGAAGATAATCCAGAATAGTGGCACTCTATAGTTGGTGGCAGGCCATAAAATACATTGATTCTTTCAGGAGTAAATCCTACTCCGACACCTCTGACAAAAACTTCATAATCTTCGGCATCTAGAAAATTTGCATAAAACTCTCGAACTATAGGGATAACAACAACAGCAGTGAAATAACAGAATCGTTGCCAGTTGTGTGCAACGATAGTGTTTTCAATCATCTCCCCCGGATGATAGAAACTTCGTTCTGAAATGAACTTCCTCGACGTCGCAAATTCGTGGAATCAGAAATGCACAACCGCAGATGAAAATTTGCTGCTATCGAAGTTATCTCGTGCTTTCCCGCGTTTAGATTTCGGAGCCATCTAAACGTGAAAGAAAACAAGAACAAATTTAGGAATCAAAAATTTAAACTCTTTTTAAGTTTAGAAAACTTAAAATAAGTTTAAAAATCCAAAGAAATCACTAAAACTCAAAATTTTTTCAAAATTTCGGTTCTTAGCAAAACCTAGGGAAATATATGGTGAAAATTGAAAATAAATGGTTTAAAGTGTAGATTTGACCTTGAGACGAAGAAATCGAGTGGTTTCGCGCCCAAATCCTTGATGTTTTGACCTCAAAATGGATTCTAAAGGCTGATTTTCGTGAAAAATGGAGGAAGAAGAAGGCTTAGGCGTCGATAATGGTTTTTGGGGGTATTTAAGGAATTTTTCGGGTACAGGCCGAACCGGCGCTTAGGCGTCGAATACTGGAGCCTAGGCGCCAGACTTGCCTTTCACAAAAAATTATTTTTAAATTTAATTTTCCACCAAAATTCATAAATTCAACTTCCAATTACTCACATTAGAGTAGGGCTTCAGCTTTCTAACTTCCAAAACATTTTCCAAAAATTTTAAAAATTAAACATTAAATCCACCAATCAAACATAAAGTTTAAATCAAACTTCACTAAATTTCATTTATAATCTTCAATATTGGCTTAATATATTTCAGATAAGTATCATACTTGATTCAAATTCCTAATTCACAATCAAACATAACAATTTCTAAGCAAAAACAACACACATTGATCATGGAAGCAAATACACAAACAAACACAATCGATTCACTCAATCGATACAACGACTCAACAAACCAGACAATAATGATTTCATTACCAGAATACTCTAATCTTCACAAGGGAAATTGTGTATTCCACTTGGAAAGAATACTAACGCTCTCGGGAAATCAGTAGCCGTCTTTTCATCAATCAACTTGTTCTTCGCATACATTTCAACTTAAGCATCTTGATAAGCCGCAAAATGATCAAATTGAAGTTTCATCTGCCATTCTAGGTGTTCAATCTGATGAAACATCTCATGAAGGCGATCTCCAATGCTTTTAAACTCCGCTTCAAACTTATCCAAAAGACTAGAAATTTTCTCTAAACTTACCGCGATGAAACCATTGAAGTAGGGTTGAGGATCCTTTGAGACCTTGTCCCTAGCCTCTTCTCCATGATTTCTTCCTTCCATTTCTTCAAAAATTTCTCAAATCTCTCAAGAATGAAGTGTAATGGACGTAACTTTGATTGCTTGATGGTTAAGGATGAATATGGGTTGATTTAAAGGTGGAATTCGTGTGAAAAAACTGAAAATTTTCAGTTTTTGCACGACCCAGTAACCGTGGCGCTTAGGCGCCAAATCTGGCTCCTAGGCATGTACGGCTTATTTTTGGGTTATGTGTTGTATTTTGAAAAGGGGTCGCCTAACAGAAATTATCGGCGAATTTTAATTTAATTTAAATAAATAATTTGAAAAGTAGTATTTGATTTTGAAAAATAATTTTAAATTTGAAAATTTTAAGATATGAAATCAAACTGATCTCACATCCCGAGTAGTTTATATAAACGAGCACCGCATCACAACCGTGTATCTATCTCGAAGAATAGACACTAATCGTTTGGTGATGGGGCTCGATTAAATAAACTAGAAGATTTATGACATCCGTTTGGTCCGCGAACCAATTTTATAAGCCGACAAATTCCCTCGCTTAATATGAAAACATTAAACAGGATTTATATTACTCGGGTTCTTAAAATTCCCTATAAGGGCAAGCCCCTATAGTTAATTACATCTTAAGTGATGAGAATCACCTAAGAAAACTCTCGATAATAATCGGTAGTTCACTCTCAAGAGTTTCAAAGTTTAAGTTTTCAAAGGATTGAATTTTGGAATTTCAATAGGGAATTGATCAAATTTGGGACATTTTATTTTGGGAATCCAAAGGAAGAAAGGTAGGAGAAATCACAGATTCGAAGCGAACTTCGGTAATTTCCCGACTATCCTATTGTTTGGCTTGAATTTAAGAAAGTCCTAATGTTTATTTAATGTTTTGATCTCGCCAATTTTAATTAGTTAGGACTTATATTTGTATGATAAAATCATACAAATAGCCTTCGAAGATGTGAGGGTTTATGTCGTATCGGACGACTACCTCGAGTCCTAAGACCGATTAGGGCTTAATTCACATGACATGATCATGCAAATGCCTAACGAAGAGTTGAGGATTTATGTTGCACTAGGCAAACTACCTCGAAGTCCTATAGCTTGGTTATTTAATTCTAAGAAAGTTTTCGTTGAAGTAGACTCGAGTTTTGTTGATGACGATGGCCGTCGTCGCCCACCATGCTCCGAAGCTTTTTGTTGTTGTAGTGGTTTAGTTTTAGAAGTCATAAATCGGGAGATGAGAAAAGTGTTCTGGTTTAGAGAAAATCTTAAAATCCAGGTGTTTTTAATATTTTAATTAAACAAATCTTAAAGTTGATTATAACAACACCGGTTAAGATCCCACGGTTCCATCCTTCCAGCATCGTTATTTTTATCGGATTCACTTAGTCCAGATGAATTTGCTAAACTCAACTGAATGAGTTCCACACTTTCATTTAGACCGTGGGAAATCCCGTTAGCAACACGTAGGTTACATCATCGAGGTATTCCCGATCATCCAACAAGACGTTTTAATTTAGTTGTAGTTGTAGTTTTGTTGTTCGTTTGTGATTAAATTTTGAGTTGTCTTATATTTTGAAATGTTGTGGCGGTGAATTTTATCTTGTAATGACTTTTAATTTAGTTTTGGTTTTAGTTTTAGGGACTATCCTAAAGGTGTGGGTTTTCATGCAACAGTTGTTTATCATGCAAGAAAAGTAAGTGCGATGCGATTAAATAAATTGCAATAAGGTAAATTGCAATAAAATAAAAGCATACCTGGAGGGTCTTCCCGTCATCCCGAGCTGCACTTAAAACACAGTTAGAATATTTAAGTATTTAAAGCAGATTCCTAGGTAAAGCTAAGGGAAGGGTTATGGTTCTCTACCAAGTTCCTAATCCTATAGCTAGTCATCTCCTATGACGTCTAGGTTCTTGTATTTTGGTTTGAGGACGATTTTCTTCATCAAAGAACAACTAAATTTAATTGTTCTTATAAATATCCTATCGTATCGAGGAAGTGCTTAAGACGAGTCTTAAACATCTTTTCAACATTTCTAGGATTATTTTAAGTCCAAATGAATTTAATTATACAAATGAATTAACCGTCCGGGAGTTTAAGTTTTGTTATCTCGCTCAGTGAACTAGGACATTTGAATATCCTATAAGTGAAGTAACACTTCACTTAACGCTCCGTTTAGGAGTTATGACAACAAAAACTTTCGAGGGCAAATGGATGTTCAAGTGGTTTATGATTTAATTTTAGTTAATGGATTTAAGTTTGGAATAGTGTTCAAGTTGTTTTAGATTTATTTTTGAATTCTTTATGTCTTAGGTGATGTTATACTTAATTTAATTTAATTTAATTTAACTTAATTTAATTCAATGTGGTTTAATTTAATTTAGTTTAATTTAAGTTAATTTAATATAATATGATTCAATTTAATTTAATTTAATTTGATTTAATTTAATTTAATTTAATTTAGTTTAATTTAATTTAATTTAATTTAATTTAATTTTAATTTAATTTAATTTAATTTAAATTTTAATTTGATTTAATTTAATTTAATTTAATGTGTTTTAATTTAATTTAATTTAATATGTTTCAATTTAATTTAATTTAATTTAATTTAATTTAATTTAATTTTTTTAATTTTAATTTAATATTTTATTTTAAAAGGGTTTGATTTAAATAATTTAACTTTAATTTAATTTAATGATTAAGTCTTTTAGCATTTTAAATCTTAAGTTTGAGTTATCATTTTAATTAGGAATTAAATATTATTGAGATGATTAATTTAGGGATTCTTAAATTAAAGAATAAATCTCTTCCTAATAATATCCCTATTTTAATAATTCCAATTTGATTATTCTTCCAAATTTAATTAATTATTTTAATTAAAGTTTATTTTAATTATTTTTAAATTGTTTAATAGGTTTCTACTCTTTAATTATTTAAATTTCAATCATCCAAATCAGATTAAGATCTAATATTTTACCATTTCATTTTATTAAGCCTAAAGTCTTAATTAAGGGTTAAAATTTTAATTACCATTTTGCCCTTCAAGCTTAATAATTTCATAACTCACTAAATTGAGCTCAAATGAATTTAAAATTTTTATGTGACTTCACTCATATGTCAATAAAGACATTAGAGGAGAAAATGTGATTTTTCTGTTTTTAATTTATTTATGTAATTATTTTTGGTGGAAAATAAGGATTTCCAAGGAAAATTTAATAATATGACCAAGGAAAAGTTTCTATTCTTAAGAAAATTATGGAACATTCCTAATGACTAGAGGACCACTTGGACCAAGTTTGGTGATTTTTTAAATTATATTATTTTTATTATAATTATTTTGAGTTTTGGAGTATTAATTAATTTAAAAATAAAATAAAGTTTGAAAAATGAATTTTATATTTTTCAAAAATCTCTCTGATATCACGGAAATCAGAGAATCAAATTTTACAATTTTCTGATTTTTCTTTGATTTATTAGAATTATTTTAGTGGAAATGCTGGAAAATACATTTTTTTAATTTTAAAATTACCTTAGGGCTTTAAAATTTAATAACTCATCATAGAGACCTAGGAAAAATATGGGGTTTGTTCCTAAGTGACTAAAATTCAAAATGTGACATTTTGGTGAATTTTATTATTTTTGTGATTTTTATTATTTTATTAATTATTAAAATATTAAAATAATACAAAAAATCAACTTTTTAGAAAATTGAAATTTTAATTTTCTTAAATTCCCCTAATATCAGAGAGGCTCCAAAACCAATTTGGTGAATTTTTGAAAAGTATTTTGAAAGTTATGAATTTTCAAAGTTTAAATTGGCTAAATGGCTTAATCAACCCATTTAGTAGGGCTAACCAAGTCCAATTGACTTCAAATTTTTATGGTGGGTTCCTCTGATCCTAAAGGTCAGTGGAGAATTGATTTCAAGTCAATTTAATGTATGGTTAGCTCTAATTAATTAAAGACCTATTTTGGGTGTTTAAGCCAATTAGGGTCATTCCAAGTGAATTAATTCAAAACCTATTTTTCCTAGGGTCCTCTGGTCATAAGAAACATCATCAAATTTTCCTAGAATTTATTTCACAACATACTAATTATTTGATTTAAAATACTCAAAATAGTAACATGAATTTGAAAAATCAATAACTTCTCATAGGGATGGCCTCTGACTTTGGAAAATTCAGAAATGTTCCCAAATTCAGAGGCTTCAAAAGCCCTATGGTCTCATGCCATGGTGAATTTCCTATATGCATGGAGAATTAAAATAATGCAGACAGTAAATAAATCATTAAAAATAAAATACTTGATGAAATTAAATGATTTCTTTTCCACATTATTCTCCTCTGTTCACTGAGCAAGAGGGTATTTTTATTTTATTTTTCTGATTTTTCTACACAAAGTTATGAATTTTTGAAGTTCTGGTAATTAAATAAATAGAAAAAAAGCCTATTTTCCTACTTATCCACGCGGCGCCACGCCAACCTCGGCAGCTCCGAAAGGCCACGCGTCGTCTCCTGATTCGGCGCCGCCATCCGACTCAGCGTTCCAGGGGCCCGCGGTTCATGCACCATTGCGCTGTCCGGCTCGATCCAGACCGTCCGCTCGATACACGCTCGATCCAACGGCTCATGGTCATCGTCTACGACTGGTGTGCACCCGTGACCGTCAACCTTCTAACCCTAATTTCTCACTCGATTCTCAACGGATTTTTGTGTTCTTATGCTCTATGGATTCGTCTTGAGGAGACGAACACATCCATACGGTAAACATGTATTTAAATCGACTCAAATTAAATGGAGAATCTCCGTAAGCTCGGGAAGAAGAGTGTGTCCATACCTTTGCTCGGAGAAGTGAAGCTTCGATCCGAGAGTTGTGTCACCTTCGATTGGGTCCAAGCAAGCTCCGGATGAAGTCCCTCGGCTCGGTGAATTGTCTAGCTATGAAAGTGACCACGACCAATCACAAAGCTTGGAGGCCGGAACAACCGGGTGGCCCGGGGATGGGGCTTTCGGTGGAAACTTCTCCTCTTGGTCCGGTGAAGGTGTAGGACCAGTCCATTCGAAGATTGATCCACCGCGAAGAAGTGTCCCGGTTTTGGGCTAAAGTTTCGAGCTCAAAATCGAGCTCACTGGAGGGAATCGAGGCTGGAATTCGGTGGGGATCAAGTGCTCTATGTGTGGAGAGTGATCTGGAATGATTTTGGCAGAGTTTCCTTAAGGTTTTGGTTCAGCACCTCTCATGGCCGACAAGGGGTGGTGTTTAAATAGGAGAGGGTGGAGGGCCTCCCAGGGGGAGTTAGGGCTTGGGATCGACTGCTCTTGGCAAGAGAAGAACAGCCTACAATGGCCATCGGGGATGGGGCGACTCAGCAAGGTGGAATTCCAAAGTTTGGCTTCTCCCCATGTCTCGGCCATGGAGTTTTCCGACGACCTAGGCGGCTGGCCAGCGAGCAAGTGGTCACCATCTTGACCGTGGAGGTCGGGGCTTGGCAATGGTGAAGTCAATTGTGCTTGGACATGTGTAAAGTGTTTGGATTAAAATGGAATGGAGATAAGGTCACTTTGAGTTCAAATGGGTCAACCCACCATTTTGGGCTTGGTGCACTCTTCCAAGTTCTGATTTTGGGCTGGGAGGATCATGTGAGTCAACCTACCAAAGGTAGTGAAGTCCACATCAAAGATTAGGTGGCAAAGTGTGGTTTAGAGTGTATCATGTTTAATGTAAAAGTGGCTTAAGAAAGGTTTAAGAAAGAGATCCCTCCTCTTGCCATTATTGGTTTGGTGAGGTGGAAAGTGGATTCCATGGCTCTCATGGCTCCTATGGGGCTCATGCATGGTTTCATGGCTCACCTTTGGCTTGGGGAAAAGCCAAGTCAATTTCATGGAAATGGGTTTAAAGAAATTTTGGCATTTTGATGGGAATTTGGCATATGGCTTGATTTGGAACCATTTGATGATTGATTTGAACTTAGGGATGATTTTAATTAAGGGTATGATGATAAGAATTTGTCATATGGGCCTTGGCATGAAGTTTGGGCTTTTAGGAAGGTTTAAGAAAGTGGGCTTTTGGTTTGGAAATAAATTTATGGATGGGAAATTTGTGAAGGATTGGGCCAAAAAAATGTTGGGTTTAGCTCATGGATGTGTCATGAGTGATTTGAAGCAAGTTGGGAGTGATTTGGGTTTGAATTGGGTTGAATTTGGGCTTCCTTGGTGAATGGGCCAATATAGGTCAAATTGGGCTAACTTGGGCCAATGTTGGGCTAGGGTTGAAATTGATGTAAAATTAATGTTGGGAAATGTTTATGGGAGTGTTTCAAAGAGGTTTTGGCTTTAGTTGGGTTTTGACTTTGGGGTTTGGGCATATTTGGGCTAGGTTTAGGTTTAGGTCAAAATTGGGCCTTTTAGCTTTGGGTTGAATTTGAGTGGGGTTTGGGTCTAAATTTTGGGCAAATCATGTTAGTGTTTTGTTTGTGGGAATGTTAAGGAAGGTTTAGAAAATATTTGGGGTTAATTGGAGTTGAATTGGGTGAGTTTGGGCTAAGTTTGGGTCATGGGTCCAAATTGGGCTTTAAGGTCCAAAGTGAAATTGGATTCAAATGTCAATCAAATTGGGCTTGGATTTGGTCTAGATTGGTGTTGGGGATGTTGAATTGAACTTTAGAATTGAATTGGACCAGAATTTGAGTCAATTGGGTAGGTTTGGTTTGACATTGGGTTCATTTTGGGTTAAAATGGGTCAAATTGGGGGTTTTGATAAAAGTGGGGTAAATTGATAAAATTGGCCTATGGTGTAGTTGAACAAAATGAAATTGGGAATAATTGGGATTTTCTGGAATTTTCTGGGAATTTTCTGAATTTTTGGATTTTTTTGGCTAAGAGGGGCATTTTGGGTATTTGGAGGGTATTGAGAGGTATTTTTGGAATTTTTGGTATTTTTGGGTATGAATGATCAATTTGAGTAATGTGGGAATGTTTGGGATTGATTTTGAGGAATTTTGGGTAATTTAGGTGATTTTGCAAATTTTGGGTGGTTTCGATGGTTTTTGGTAAGTAAGCTGGTGTAGGGTCCCGGGGTCAAAATTGAAAATTTGGAAAATTGAAGCTTGGGTGAATGTAAGTGGAATGAAATCATTTTGGTTGAGCCATGAAGCCATATCAAGCCAACATGAGCCATGAAGGGACTCATTTGAGGCATCCACTATGTTGTTCCTAACCCTCTTAGCCAAGGGCTTAGGAAGGACCGTCCATGTGAATCACCTTCATGAGTCAGGAGGTCCAGTTGGGTGTGGGTGTGGTTTTAAGAGGTGTGTGAAAGTGTAGTGCATAGGTGTAGTGTGTGTGTAAGCCAACCCTTCACTGCACCAGAGCCACCTGTAGGCGATCCTAAGGCCAAAGAGTCCTATAGGAACTCATTCTTTAAACTTCCACATTTGATTTCAACCCTCTAGGTGATTAGGGGTCCAAAATCAAGTTTGTGGAGTTTGCAGGGAGTTAAGAAGTGGTTTGAATTTCTAAGTGGTGGGTCCCAATTCTAATCCTCTAGGATAGTCAAAGGAAAAGCCTAAGGCTAGATCCTAAGTACTAAAGAGAAGAAGAGAAGACCTCATCAAAAATGAGGTCAACAAGGCACCGGACCTATTGATACATAGTTTAACTCTGGCGCTTAGGCGCCGAATCTTGGCGCCTAGGCGCCGGAACTATGTTCAACTCCGTTTCGCCTAATAGTCAAATTTCAAAGTTTCATTCTCCAAGTTAGGTAAATTATACTTGTAAGAGTAATCTAGACTCAATAACACAAATTGTAATCAATCATAATGAAGGTTAACTTGATCTCCTTTTTATTCATAGAGTAATCCAATTTATAAATCTTACATACTTCAAAATAAACTTCAGCTTAAGTCAACAACGACTTATAAGCATCAAATTTTTCTAAAGCAATATAAAATTTGTCAAGATCGAGGCATAACCTTACATTAAAAACAACACTCAAAACAAAAGATAATTATGGGTTGCCTCCCAAAAAGCGCTTGGTTTAACGTCGTCAGCCCGACTTAAGTAAATCTTTAATCAGGTTAACTCAATTCATAAGCCTCTTTATAAATCATTTTAATATATCCCAAATAAGGCTTCAATCTTAATCCATTTACTTTAAAAATTTTTCCTTTTTGGGGTCTTTAATATCCACAAACTCCATAATGGTATACTTTCTCAATTATATAGGGTCCAATCCATTTAGATCTTAATTTTCCAGAAAAAGTTTTAAACGAGAATTAAACAAGTAATACTTCTTGTCCAGGCTCAAAAATTTTCCTTGAAATTTTCTTATCATGTAACATCTTCATTTTATCTTTGTAAATTCTTGCATTTTCATATGATTCATTTCTTATCTCTTCCATCTCATTTAATTGCAATAATCGCTTTTCCCCTGCTTTATTCAAATTAAAATTAAACTCCTTTATTGCCCAATAAGCTTTATGTTCAAGTTCAACAGAAAGTGACAATGTTTACCATAAATTAACCTAGTAAGGTGACATTCCGATTGGTGTCTTATAAGTGTTCTATAAGCCCATAATGCAGAATCAAGTCTATCAACCTAATCAGTTCTTTTAGGATTAACAGTCTTTTCTAAAATTCTTTTAATTTCTCTGTTTGATACTTCAGCCATTCCACTTTTTTGTGGGTGATAAGCAGTTGCAATTCTATGTATGATTCATAATTTTTGTAGTAATGATTGAATTCTTATATTTTTGAAATGACTTCCACCATCAGTGATAATTACCTTATGCATTCCAAATCTTGAAAATATCATTTTCTTTAAGAATTTAGAAACTCTTTTGGAATCACAGTTTGGTAAAGCAACAGCTTCAATCCACTTTGAAACATAATCAACTCGCTAATAAAATATAAATTTTTCCGTATGATGGAACAAATGGTCCCATAAAGTATAAACCCCATATCAAAAATTTCAACTTCCAATATATAGTTCAAAGGCATTTCATCCTTCCTAGATACATTTCCCATCCTTTGACATCGATCACATGTTTTCACATAATGTCTCACATCTTTAAATAAGGTAGGCCAATAAAATCCAGAATTTAAAATTTTAAATGCAGTTTTACCTATGCCAAAGTGTCCTCCAAAATTGGAATCATGACATTTTTGAATAATAGCAAAAGTTTCCTCATAAGGTACGCATCTTTGAATTATAGAATTTTTTCCAATTTTAAATAAATAAGGATCTTCCCAAATATAAGATTTAGCATCATATTTAAATTTCTTAATAAATTTGTTATCTAATTCATAAGGTAAAATATTGCTAACTAAAAAGTTAACAATATCAGCATACCAAAGTGTTTTGCATCCTCGAATAACATATAAAGATTCATCGTGAAATTTCTCATTTATATTTTCTTCCGAAATAATATCATTTTTAATTCTAGCACAAATGATCGCAATTTGGTTTTCGGTTCCTTTTCTATCTACTATTTGAAAATCAAATTCTTGTAGAAGTAAAACCCATCTTATCGATGTAGGTTTAGAATCCTTCTTAGATATCGGATATTTAATAGCAGTAATGATCAGTATGAACTATGCATTTAGTACCAAGAAGATAAGGTCTAAATTTATCAAAGGCATATACTATAACTTAGAAGCTCCTTCTCAGTGGTAGTGTAATTTCTTTGTGTTTCAAGTGAGAGTTTTACTAAGCATAATATACAACTTTGAAAATCTTCTCATATTTTTGTCCTAATGCAGCTCCAATTGCAAAATCACTTGCATCACACATTAATTCAAAAGATTTATTCCAATTAGGTGCAACAATGATAGGTGCAGTTATTAGTTTTTCTTTTAGAATATTAAAAGCATTAATACATTCTTTGTTAAATTCAAATTTTGCATCTTTTTCCAATAAATGACAAAGAGGTTTAGGAATTTTAGAAAAATCCTTTATGTATCTTCTATAAAATCCAGCATGACCTATAAAACTTCTCACATTAGTAACAGTAGTAGGTGGTTGTAATTCAGCAATAATTTTCAATTTCGCTTGATCTACTTCCATCCCTTTTTGTGAAACTATGTGACCAAGTACAATGCCTTCTGTAACCATGAATTGACATTTTTCCCAGTTAAGAACTAAGTTTGTTTTTTCACATCTTTTCAGAACTTTGGAAATGTTTTCCAAGCAAGATTCAAAAGAAGTTACAAAAACTAAAAAATCGTCCATGAATATTTCAATTCCTTCGTCAATCAAATCACAAAATATTGACATCATACATCATTGAAAAGTTGCAGGTGCATTACATAAACCAAAAGGCATTCTTCTAAAAGCAAAGGTTCCATAAGGACTTGTAAAAGTTGTTTTCTCTTGGTCCTCGTGAGCAATAAGTAATCGATGATAAACTGAATATCCATCCGTAAAATAGAAATATGGGTGTCCAGCTAATTTATCGAGCATTTGATCCAAGAAAGGTAAAGGAAAATGATCATTTCTAGTGGCGTTATTTAATTTCCTATAATCAATACAAATTCGCCATCCAGTAACTTGTCTTTTAGGAATTAGTTCATTTTTATCATTGACCATGACAAGCATTATTCCTCTTTCTTCGAACACAATGAATAGGACTTACCCATTGACTATCCGAAATAGGATAAATAATACCAGCATCTAACCACTTAACAATTTCTTTTTTAACAATCTTTTTCATGATAAGATTTAATCTTCTTTGCGGTTCAATAGTATGTTTAAAATTTTCTTCCATTAAAATTCTATGCATACAAATGGAATGGCTTATTCCTCTTATATCAGCAATAATTTAACCAAAAGCTTTCTTATAATTCTTTAACACACCTAGTAATTTTTCTTCGATCTTTACTCGGCTCGTAAGAAATAATAGGAGGTAAAGTTAACGAATTTCCAAGAAATGCATATTTTAGATGTGAAGGTAATATTTTTAATTCCAGTTCAGGGGCTTTTATAATTGATGGTAAAAGTATATCATTTTGAGTTATGTCTAAAGTTTCCCAGTTATCTTTAATAAAATGAGTCTCTTCTTCTTTTACTTCTTCATTTTCATCGCTTAAAATTTCAAATTTTTCTTCGTAAATGACTTTACATTTTTCTTGATAATGTTTCTCAATTAAATAATCAATTATATACATTCAATAACATTTCTCTTTATCGTAGTACTTCATCGATTTAAGAACATTAAATTTAATTTCTTGATCATTAACTCTCATGGTTAATTCTCCCTTTCGCACATCAATCATAGCTCATCCGTAGCTAGTAAAAGGTCTCCTTAAAATAATAGGTATCTCTTTATCTTCTTCCATATCAAGTACGATGAAATCTACAGGGAAGATAAATTTATCCACTTTAACAAGGAAATCCTCTATAACTCCTTTATGATAAGTGATTAATCTATCAACTAACTGAAGGGTTATAGTGGTGGGAGTAATCTCTCCTAAATCAAATCTTCGAAAGATAGAAAATGGCATGAGATTAATACTTGCTCCTAAATCACATAAAGCTTTTCCACCAAATTTTTCTCCAATAGCACAGGGTATAGTGAAACTTCCAGGATCCTTAAGCTTTTCAGGTAATTTCTTTTGAATTATTGCACCGCATTCTTCACTTAATGGAACGAGCTTCAAAAGCTTCAAATTTTTGTTTCTTGCTTAAAATATCCTTCATAAATTTTTCATAAGTCGGCATTTGTTCCAAAGCTTCAAAGAAAAGGTATGTTAATAAGTAAGTTTCTTAGAAAATTCAAAGAATTTAGAAAATTGATGATCAAGTTTCGTCTGTTTAAGTCTTTGAGGAAAAGATGGTGGTGGTTTTTTAACTTCCACATTAATAGGTATAACAATCGATCTTGATTAGAGAGAGAGTTTCTTTAGGTTTTTCAATCTCTTCAACCTCAATCTCTTTTTCAATTTCATTCGCATTCTTTATTTTAATTCCTTTCCACTTCTAAGTTGCACAAACCTTTAACATGTTCATGTTCTTTTCCAATTTCCTTTCGATTAATTTCAACATTACTAGGAAGTGTTCCTACAGTTCCGTTATTAATTAAAGTAGCAATTTGCCTTATTTGATTTTCGATATTACGAATAGCAGATATTTTGATTTTGTAATCGATTATTCATTTGTAAAATTAATTCTTCTATCGATAACTTTTTCTCGTTGATTATTAAATCCAGGAGGTTTATAATTTGGATTAACTTGATTATTCTAATTTCCAGATGGGATGAGCTTCGATTATTACCCCATTGTTGTTGTGAATTATTCCAGTTAAAATTAGGATGATTTTTCCACCTGTGAATATAATAATTTGAATAAGGATTATTTTTACTTGCAATAGCTTGTAAAGTTTAAATAGTTTGAGAATCTTCAATATTAGCAGAGTTATTTTGTGAAATATTAATTGCAAGATTATCTAATTTTTTAGACATTGCTGCTACTTGTGAAGCTAGGATAGAAAATGCTTCATTATCGTGAATACTTGCCATCTTTTTAGGATTAAGCCTTTTAGAAGGCCATTGAAAATTATTATTAGTCATTTCAATTAAAGTGCAAGCTTCTTCAAATGATTTAGACATTAAAGAACCTCCAGCAGTAGCATCAATAATTGATTTTAAAGATCCAATTAATCCATTGTAAAATGTTTGAATAATTAACCAATCAGGTAAAGCATGATGAGGACATTTTCTTAATAGTTCTTTAAATCTTTCCCAAGTTTCATATATTGTCTCCCCATCAAATTGGCTAAACGAAGTAATATCATTTCTTAATTTAGTAGTTTTAGAAGGAGGAAAACATTTAGCAAGGAATTTTTGTGTCATTTCAGCCCATGTTTTAATAGAACCAGTTGCTAATGCGTTTAACCACATCTTTGCTTTATCTCTTAAGGAAAAAGGAAAGATTCTAAGTCTAATAGCATCATCAGAAACATTGTTATATTTAAAGGTAGCACAAAGTTCAAAAAAACTAACAAGGTATAAATTTGGATCCTCATTTGGTGTTCCACCAATTTGATTATTTTGTACCATTTGAAAAATAGACGGTTTAAGTTCAAAAGAATTAGCGTCTACAGTTAGTATTTGAATACTACTATGAAGTTCATCAATTGTAGGGTTAGCATAATCCCTTAATGGTTTATAAACATTTTGATCATTAAGTTCATTTAGATTTTGTAAAGTGGCCATTTCTTGAAATTTTTGAATTTGTTTTCCCTTTTAATTTTTCTAACTCGTTCTTTCTAGTTCGTAATCTAAAGGTATTAATCCTTCGTAACCAAAACTACGCATAAAAAAATTAAGCAAGGAATAAATATATATATATTTTTTATTTTATATTATATTTATATATTTTTATTATTATTATTATTATTTTTTGAAATATAATATTTAAAAAAATGTACCTTCTATTTCCCTGGCAACGGTGCCAAAAACTTGACCCTACCCTCAATAATGCAGTAATATACGCTTCTAAAAGATGGCCAAAAAGTTGACCCAATTTATAAATAGCGGCTAGTGTATAAAATCAAAATGCTGTAAAATTTTAGAAAATATTTTACACACTAGGGGTACTACGCAAGTATACGTATCGTTTCAAGTTCCCCTGCTTAAGGCACCTCTTCAAAACATGTCCACATTCAATGAATCTTCTAGAAGGTCTGTCTGGCATCTAGGCGCCAGAATCTGGCGCCTAGGTGCCGGACACCGCGTCCAGTTCTTCGCACCTCTTCACTTTGGCTCGCACCACTTCGGGATTAAAACCGTTTTGGAGAGTCCAAATGCAATGTATCACATGTCCTATTATCAAGGAACAACTGCCAGTCTTCTAGAATGTCCAATAACCGCTTACTCCGTCAAAATAACCGTCCAAAAGTCATCAAAAACTTGACAGTTTTTTCATCGAGTCTGGCGCGTAGGCGCCAACTTGTGGCGCCTAGGCGCCAGGCCATAATTTTTGAAAATTCTTGTATTTTGCTCCATTCTTGCTCCTTTTTCACCCTTTTTCCTTTTTTGGACCTTTTTACATCACCTACATCCAAAAACACAAAAATATCTTTCATTAAAGCATAATATCCTTAGAAATTGATAAAAATCAAGGCATAAAAATAGGTATATTTTCTTTATGGATCAATTATATGTTTTGAAAAGGGGTCACCTACGAAGTTATCGGCGAATTTTTTAGATTTTAAATTTAATTTAAATATATATATATAATTTAGAAAGTAGTATTTGATTTTGAAAATAATTTTGAGTTTGAAAAATTTTAAGATATGAAATCAAGCCGATCTCACATCCCAAATAGTTTATATAAACGAGCACCACACCACAAACCATGTATCTATCTCGAAGAATAGACACACTACGTGATGATGGGGCTCGATTAAATAAACTAGAAGATTTGTGACATCCGTTTGGTCTGCGAACCAACTTTATAAGCCCACAAGTTCCCCTGCTTAATATAAAGGAATTAAGCGAGGTTTATATTACTCGGGTTCTTAAAGTTCCCTATAAGGGCAAGCCCCTATAGTTAATTACATCTTAAATGACGGGAATCATTTAAGAAAACTCTTGATAACGATCAGTGTTTTTGCTCTCAAGAATTTCAAAGTTTAAGGTTTTCAAAGGATTCAATTTTGGAAATTTCAAAAGGGATTAGCTCAAATTTGGAACATATTATTTTAAGAGTCCAATGGAAGAGAGGTAGGAGAAGCTGAGGATCCAAGAAGAATCTTGGCAACTTCCCAAACTATCCTATTGTTTGGCTTCAATTTGGGAGTTTATTTAATGTTATAATCCTGCCAATTTCAATTAATTATGACTTATGCTTATATGATATGATCACACAAACAACCTCGAAGATGTGAGGGTTTATGTCGTACCAAACGACTACCTCAGAATTCTAAGACGAGTCAGGACTTAATTTTCATAATATGATTATGCAAGTGCCTAACAAAAAGTTAAGGATTTATGTTGCACTAGGCAAACTACCTCGAAATCCTATGGCTTGGTTATTTAATTCTAAGGAAATTTTTGCTGAAGTAGACCCGAATTTTGCTGATGACGATGGTCGTACTGCCCACCATGCTCCGAGCTCCTTGTTGTTGCAGAGGTTTAGTTTTAAAAGGTGAAAATCAGGAGATGAGAGAAGTGTTTTGGTTTAGAAATCTTATAGTCCAAATATTTTTAATATTTTAATTAAAACAAATATTAAAGTTGTTTAAACAGAACCGATTAAGATCCCACGGTTCCGTCATCCCGGCACCGTTATTTTCATCGAATTCACTTAGTCCGCATTAATTTGCTAAACTCAACTAAATGAGTTCCACACTTTCATTTAGACCGTGGGAAATCCCGTTAGCAACACGTGGGTTACATCATCCGAGGTATTCCCGATCATTCAACGAGACGTTTTAATTTAGTTGCAATTGTAGTTTTGTTGTTCTGTTTGTGATTAAATTTTGAGTTGTTTTATATTTTGGAATGTTGTGGCGGTGAATTTTATCATGTGGTGACTTTTAATTTAGTTTTGATTTCAATTTTGTGGCTATCCTAGAAGGTTTCAGTTTTCATGCAACAATCTTGTTTAATATGCAAGAAAAAGTAAAGTGCAGTGCATGTAAGTAAATTGCAATAAAGTAAATTGCAATAAAATAAAAGCGTACTTGGAGGGTCTTCTCGTCATCCCAAGCTGCACTTAAAACACATATTAAGGCATTTAAATATTTACGACAAGTACCCAAGTAAAGCTAAGGGAAAGGTTTTAGTTGTCTACCAAAGTCCTAGTCATATTGCTAGTCATCTCCTATGACGTCTAGGTTCTTGTGTTTTATTTAAGGATGATTTTCTTCATCAAAGAACAATTAAATTTAATTGTTCTTCTAAAACATCCCATCATATTGAGGAAGTTCTTAGGGCGAGTCCTAAACATCTTTTCAATACTTCCGAGATTATTTTGAATCCAAGTAAATTTAGTCGCACATGTGAATTAATCATCTAGGAGTTTAGTTAAGCTTTGTCTCTTGCTCAGTGAACTTGGGCATTTGATTACCTGATGAATGAAGTGACACCTCACTTAATACTCTATTTAAGAGTTATAATAATTAAAGCCTTTAGGGGCAAGTTGGTTTGTTGAGAATTTTAATCATTCTTAATTTAAAGTTTGAGTTAATGGTTTAAAGTGATTTAGTTTAATTATGAGGTTTTAATTAATAATTTTAAGTTTGGAATAGTGTTCAAATTATTTTTGGTTTAAATCTTTATACTTTAAGTGATTTTAGTATTTTAAATTTGTTTTACTTTTATTGTTGGATGATGTTAATTTAATATAATTTAAATTTAATTTAATTGAATTTAACTTAATTTAATTTAATTTAATTTCAATATTTTAAATTTAATTTAATTTAATTTAATTTAATTTAATTTAATTTTTACTTAATTTAATTTAATTTAATTTAATTTTAATTTAATTTAATTGTTAAACCATTTAATATTTTGAGCTTTTCTTTAATTTAAGGTTAATTTTTATTTTTTTTAATTTACTTAATTTGGATTATCATTTTAATCTTAATTAAGGTTTAAATATTATTGAAGTGATTTATTTAGGGATTTTTTTGTTAAAGAATTAATATTCTCTCATGTTATATCCTTATTTTTAATAATTCAAAATTTCATTAATCTTCCAAATTTTAAATTGTTTAAATAATTAAAGTTTCATTTTTGGTTTATTAAAAGTGATTAATGGGTTCCTACCCTTTTAATTTCCCAAAGTTTCAATCATCCAAGAAAGATAAAATCAAATATTTTACCCTCCATTTTAATTAAACCAAAAATTTTAATAAAGGGGTTTTAATTCTTTAATTACCTTTATACCCTTTTAGGCTTATTTACTCCATAACTCACTAAATTGTGTTCAAATGAACTTGAAATTTTTATGTCACCTTACTCACATGTCAATTAAGACATTAGAGGGGATAATGTGATTTTTCTGAATTTAATTTATTTATATAATAATTTTTAGTGAAAAATAAGGATTTTTAATGGAAATTCAACAACATGACTAAGGAAAGGTTTCTGTCCTTAAAAAAATTATGGGATATTTCTAATGACCAGAGAACCACTTGAACCAATTTTGGTGATTTTTTTAAATTATATTTTATTTATTATAATTATTTTTAGTTTTAGAGTGTTAATTAATTATAAAATAAAATTAAAGTTGAAAAATAGATTTTATATTTTTCTTAAATCTCTCTGACCTCAAGGAGTTCAGAGAAACAATTTTATAATTTTCTATTTTTTTTAATTTATTGGAATTAATTTAGTGAAAAGGTTGGAAAATACATTTTTTAATATTAAAAATTGTTTAAAGCATTTAAAATTCAATATCTTTACTTTGAGACTTGGGAAAAATATTTGATTTGTTCCTAAGTGATCATGAGTCAAAATTTGATATTTTTATGATTTTTAATATTTTAATCATTTTTATCATTTTTTAATTATTTAAAATATTAAAATATGATTAAAAATGAAAATTTTTAGAAAATTCCAATTTTAATTTTTATATACTCCTCTGATATCAGAGAGCCCACAAAACTAATTTGGTGATTTTTTGAAATGTATTTTTGGAGTTATGAATTTTTAAAGTTTAATTTTGATCATGTGGTTTAATTAATTAATTTAGTGGGGCTAATCATTTCCAATTGACTTCAAATTTTTATGCGAGTTCTCCGTATCCTAAAGATCAATGGAGAATTGATTTCAAGTTATTTTAATGTGTGGTTAACCATAATTAATTAAAATTCAATTTTAGGTATTTAGAGCTAATTAGGGTTATTCTTAATGAATTAAGCCTACCATAATTATGCTAGGGTCCTCTGGTCCTAAGAAACTTCCCCAAATTTTTCTAGAATTTATTGAGCAATATGCTAATTATTGTAATTAAAATACCAAAAACAGTGACGTAAACATAAAAAAAACATAACTTTCCATAGAGATGGCCTCTGACCTTGAAAAATTCAGAGAATGTTCCCAAGATTAGAGGCTTCAAAAGCCCTATGGTCTCATGCCATGGTGAATTGTCTATACAAATGGAGAATCAAAATACTGAAATGTGTAAATAATTAATTAAAAATAAAATACTCATCAAAATAACTTGATTTCTTTTCCACATTGTTCTTCTCTGTTCACTGAGCAAGAGGGTATTTTAGTTTATTTTTATGATTTTTCTACACGAAGATATGGATTTTATAAGTTATGGGTATTTAAATAAAGAGAAAAAATTCTATTTATCTACTTATCCGACTCAGCGCTGCGTCAACCTACAGCGGATCGAAAGACCACGCGGCGCGCTCCCATTCGATGCCGCCATCTGAGTCAGCTGCCATGCGTCCCGCTGTCTCGTTCCTTCCTCTGATCTGACGCAATCTGAGCCGTTCAACCGATACACGCGCGATCGGACGGTGCCTGGTCATCTTCTACGACTAGTGTGCACCCGTGACCGTCCACACTAAAACCCTAAGAACACTCTCATTTCTCAACGGATTTTCGTGTTCTTATGCTCTATGGATTCGTCTTGATGAGACGAACATCCATACGGTTTACATGCCATGAAATTAACTGAAATGAAATGAAGAATTGTTGGAAGCTCGGGAGGAAGGAATGATCCATACCTTTACTCTGAGAAGTGTAGCTTCAATCAGAGAGTTGTGTCACCTTCGATTGCACCCAAGGAAGCTCCAGATGAAGTCTCCGGCTCCTGGGAATTGTCTAGGTATGAAAGTGTCCACGACTCGATTTCAAAGCTTGGAGGCTGAGAGCAACTTGGTGGCCCGGAGAGGGGGCTTTCACCTGGGGAACTCCTTCTCTTGGTCCTGTGCAGGTGTGGGTGAGTTTAATTTGGATTTGGTGGAGGTTTAGGAGATGTCCTGGTTTTGGGCTTGAATTTGAACTCAGAAATTGAGCTCAGCTGGGGGAAATTGGGGCTTGAATCCAATGGAGATCAAGTGCTCTATGTGTGGAGAGTGGTCTGGAACTATTTTGACAGAGTTTCAGTAGGATTTGGTTCAGCAACTTCTTTGGCCGAGAGGTGGTGTGGTTTAAATAGAGGTGGCTGGAGGGCTTCCCGGGGGGTTTAGTGGCTTGGATCAATCGCTCCGGTGAGGAGAAGAACAACCATGGTGGCCATTAGGCATGGGACAAGTCAGCAAGGCGGAATTCAAAAATTGGCTCACATGGGTGCTCGTCGGCCTCGGTGGTTTCCTGTGGCCGTGGTGGGCTGGTCGGTCGGTGGTCAGTCACCCTCAAGGTCGTGGAGGTCGTGGCTGGGTTTAGTGCAACTAATCGGCCATGGACATGTGTAAAGGAGTTGAATTGAAATGGAATGGGGGAAGGCTATTTTAGGTTCAAATGAGTCAACCCATGGTTTTGGGCTAGGTTCACCACCCAAGGCCTGGTTTTGGGCTGAAAAGAATCACTTGGGTTAGCCAAGAGAAAATGGTGTGGTCTCCATCCATGGTGAGGTGGCTAAACTTGGTTTAGTATGTAGCATGAATGGGGTTAAAAGTGCTTAAGGAAGGCTTAAGAAAGGGGCCCCTCTTCTTTCCATTAATGGCTTGGTGAGGTGGAAAGGGGCTCCCAAGGCTTGCATTTGCTTATGCATGGCTCCATGGCTCCATATGGCTTAGGGATGGCTTGGCTTGGTTTCATGAAAGTGGGTTTTAAGGATTTAGGATATTTAGAGGTAATTTGGCACATGTCTTAGTTTAGAAAATTTTAATGATGAATTTGAAACTTAGGGAGTGATTTAAATCAAAGGGAATGATGAGGGGAAATTTGATGCGGGCTTTAGGATAGATTTTGGGCTTTTGGATTTATTTTGGATGCGCCTTTAGAAAGGTTTAAGGAGGTGGGCTTTTAGGTTTGAAAACAAATTGGTAAATGGAAGTTTTGTAAAATATTGAACCAAACAAATGTTGGGTTTAGTTTAGGGATGTATCATGAGTGATCTAGAATAGGTTTGAAATGATTTGGAGTTGAATGGGGTTTAATTTGGGATTTTTTGGTAAAGGGGTCAAAGTGGGTCAAATTGGGCTAACTTGGGCTAAGGTTGGGCTAAGGTTGGATTTGATGAAAAATTAATGTTGAGAAATGTTTATGGGGGTGCTACAAAGAGTTTTCTACTTTGGTTGAGCTTTGATTTTGGGATTTGGGCCCATTTGGGTTAGGTTTGGGTTTAGGCCAAAAATGGGGATTTTGACTTTGGGTTAGGTTTGGGTGGAGTTTAGGTTCAAATTTGGGGCAAATCTTGTTATTGTTTTGTTTGTGGGGATATTAGGAAGGTTTAGGAAAAGATTTGGGGTTAATTGGAGTTGAATTGGGTTGGTTTGGTTTAGGTTTAGGTTTAGGTCATGGGCCAAAATTGGGCCTTAGGCTTCAAATTGGAATTGGATCCAAATGTCAATCAAATTGGGATTGGATTTGGTCTAGATTGATATTGAGGATATTGAATTGAAGTTTAGAATTGAATTGGACTAAAATTGATGTCAATTGGGTTGACTTGGTTTGACATTGGGCTTACTTTGGTTAAAAATGGGTCAAATTGGGGGTTTTGATAAAAGTGGGTTAAATTGACCAAATTGGCCTATGGTGTAGTTGAACAAAATGAAATTGGGAATGTTTGGGATTTTCTGAAATTTTTTGGGAATTTTTGGAATTTATGGAATTTTTTGTTAAGAAGGGCACTTTGGGTATTTGGAGGGTATTGGGGGGGGTATTTTTGGAAATTTTGGTATATTTGGCTATGGATGATCAATTTGAGTGGGGGGAAATGTTTAGGATTTGTTTTGAGGAATTTTGGGTAATTTAGGTAATTTTGCAAATTTCGGGTAGTTTCAAGGACATTTGGTAGGTTTAGCGAGTGTAGGTCCCCAGGGGTCAAAAATTGAAATTTTGGAAAAATGAAGATTGATCAAGTTTGAGTAGAATGGAATCACTTTGGTTGAGCCATGAAGCCATATCAAGCCCATAAGAGCCATGAGAGGACTCATTTGAGGCATTCACTATGTTGTTCCTAACCCTCTTGGCCAAGGGCTTAGGGGTTGAGGACCATCCATATGGATTACCTATATGAGTCGGAAGTCAAGCTAGTATGAATGGTTTTAGGATTTGAAATGTGTGTGAAAGTGTAATGTGTGCAGGTCAACCCTCACTGCACTGTGCCACCTAGGGTAGTCCTAAGGCCAAAGAGTCCTATACGGAACTCATCCTTTAAACCTCCACATTTGATCTTAACCCTCCAAGTGACTTGGGGGGTTTACAATCAAACTTATGGGGTTTGCAGGGAGTTTAAGAGGTGTTTAAATTTCTAAGTGGTGGGTCCCATTTCTAGTCCTCTAAGATAGTCAAAGGGAAAGCGTAAGGCTAGATCCTAAGTACTAAGGAGAGAGAAGAGAAAAGGCCTCATCAAAAATGAGGTCAACAATGCAGTTATAAATTCAGCTTTTAACTTAAATGCATATGTGATGATTTTTAACTTTGCAATGCTTGATATTATGAGCATTGAGGTGGCATTACATTTAGAAGTTATCTTTGGTAATATTATGAGCATTGAGGTGGCATTGTGAGCAGGTGGAAAGTATATTGAGGTGGCATTGTGAATTTGTAATGGGTTATAATACTTGATATCTTTGGAAAGCAGGTCGAAAGTATATTGATTTGTAGCCTGCCTAAAAAAATACCTTTGTTCTTTTATTTGTTGTTCTTTTTTCTCTAATCTACTTTATTACCCACATTTATACTTCTGTTGTTCTTAATACAAAAATTCAGAACTGCTCTATCCCTCGAAACTTCACTATGATGATAAGTAGGTAATAAAGTAGAGTAAATAAAATAGTGTCAAGCCTTAGAGGTGCCATTCATCATAGAAAGAGGGACGTTTACCCGTTCACGCTGCTTCATTTTCCAAGTTCATTTCCCATCAGTGAGAAAGTCAATCACATTCTCCAGCGGACCCTCCATTGTTCCAAATGTCTCATAATCGCTGGTATAAGGATATTGCACTTCATAGAAAGAATTTATCTGAGCAGCATTAAAATCAACTAAAAATCCTCTGACCTTTATAGGCACGTCCTCTATCTGGGTCAGGTTGGCGTAAAACTCCTTTACAACTTCTACTGCAGCTCTGTTTGTCGAATAACAAAATTTTTCCCAATTTCGCTCCTTAATAGTCTGTTCCACTTCTCCTCCCGGGTTCTCGAAAACTCTGTCTTGAATGCATTTTTTCACTTTGATGATAGAGTTGTACCTTGACTGAGCCTTAGTGTTTAAAAATCGAGGTTCGTCAAAGTCGAGTCACCTCTTTTGTCGTGGAGCCATTTCTCTATCTATAAAAATCTTAACTAAATTCCAAAACAACACTAGAATGGTTTCCAAAGGTGACTTAAAGTAATCTAAAATGAATTCCATAAATTTCTTCCAACTATTTTCTCCACATTTTCGATTTTGCAAAATTCCTAAATGTGGAAGAAATACACGGTGAAAATCAAAAATTTTTTGCATGGGAGTGAAGCTCTTACCAAGGGAAGATGAAATCGAGCGTCAAAATGGTTGAAAACGCTCCAAATCCAAGATCTCTCAAGTCTTAAGTCGTTTTTTTCAGAGTTTAGAGGTAGGGGACGATGAATAGTGGTGGTTGACCAGTCAAATAAAGGTGTTTTTCGGGTCCTCGCTGTCAGCGGGAAAAATCTCACAGTCAGCGGGCTAATTAATTCAAGTAGGCACAAATTTCTGGAAAAAGCCGCCGTTGGCGGCATCGAGGGCGTCGTCGGTGGGTCTTTTCAAAAATTTTTTAAAAATTTTCAATTTTTGTATTTTTAATTCATTTTAAGCCTCATTAACGTCTGATCAATAGATTTAAGCATATTTTATTGTGATTAGATATTATTTTAACTCAAATAGATTTACACAACACAAACATCACAATTTATATATAAAATCCAAGTGTATACAATATTCGTACAAAATATACTATAACAAGGTATTTTCTCAACCTTAATACATCAAATTCAGCGTCGCAATCCAAACCACAACACTCAAAATGCTGAAAATAAATAATACATGCATAATCTCATCTAAACTGAGATCAAATATCGAAATCTAAAATAACACAAGTGCAAATCACACAAATTTAAATCCAAACTAATTCAACACATAAGCAGTTATGAACGTCCTCTACTCAACAGAATCAATGCTAAACTCATCTCTGAAATCACCCATTGAAAGTAAATGAATGAAAAGATTATAGAAGGGTCTGTAAGGAAACTCTTCGGTAGAATCTTCTTCTATCCATCATTTCTTTCTCATAAGCCGTATGAAACTAGCTTCAAGATGTCCAGAATGATCGAAATGTTCTTTCATCCTCCAGTCAATATGATCAAATAAGTCAGAGATGTTATTAATTGAATTCATCACATTTTGTACCTCTTTTTCCAGTCCTTTGATTCTTCATAAGATCATATCAGTTTTATCTGTTAAGGGCCAATATGAAAAAGAACTCTGAGATGTTTGATCCACAATAATAGGTGTATCGCTATCATCATCAAGTGGAGGAAACATATCATTTGAATCTAAAGTTTTTTAAGGCAGAAGTACCTTCTCCCAGGCTTCATATGAAACTTGGTACTGACTGCAGAGTGCAAAAATTGTAGAAGGATATCCAAGCCCATAAATTGATCCATGAACAATCAGGCCTAAAGCAGACTTCACAATTATCGAACCAACATCAATAGGTAGTCCCGCTTAAATACAATAGTTCAGAATCGTACACTCCTTAGAAAATTTACTTACTCTTATAGTAGGTAACAGTTTTCAAGAAATAAAGAAGTTCCAGTGTTTAGAAACGGGGTTTAGAAGTGATGCAGAAAAACTAACATACCCGTTTTCTCTCGTCAATCTTCCGCTTCATCAGTCAAGTAACAATAGATTTTATTCATATTATTCCTTGTAGGGACAAAGTTAGAGTAGTGGCAAACGGGTGTATTCTCGATCGAATATAACTCATTAATCCTAGAAGGAGTAAAAGTTATCCATCTGCCTGGCACATAGACGACTCTGTGGTTGATTCCGTGTAAATTGGCATAGAATTCTTTTACCATAGGGATGACTACTGCAGAGGTGGTATAGCACAACACTTCCTAATATCGTCGCATAATCATTTCTTCGATAGGCGTCGTTGAATTCTCCAATCCTCGATTCATGAATCATCATTCCTTGATCAATCTCTTTTTCGTCATTACCTTATTGAAGATTCGCTGAGCCTCGCAACTGATAAATTTTCTTCAATTGAACACTCGAGATCTAGGGATTTCAGGGTGATTGGATGCCATAGGGATGAGTTTTGGTGGAGTTACAATTCATTTTTAGGAGATAGAGAGTCTAGAAATCGAATTCTAGGAGTTTTAAAGGAGTTAAAACCATTTAAATCGCCAAAAACCGTCAAAATAACTCCATTAACCGTCCACTCGCCGAACTCACCGTCGGCGGCGTCGACCTCACTATCGGCGGGATTCTTTAATAACACAAACTGAACTTGGCAGGAAAAACTCACCGTCGGCGGGCTCGATCTCGTCGTCGGCGGCCAAGGAAAAAATTGCCCAGTTTCGCTCTGGTCCGAATGAGTTCCAAATTTTTCTATGGATCCAATTATCGTGATGATCATAAGGGTAAATACGAGTAGTAGAATTTATTCATACCACAAACTAACAATAAACTAAACAAATATACAATCATCGCATATAAATAAAGATACTAAGGGTTGCCTCCCATAAAGCGTTTGGTTTAACATCGTCAGCCCGACCTATTCAGGGTGTTAATCAGGCTGACTGAGCATTAAAACCTCTTTAAAATTTGGTCTTTTACCCTCAAAATACGGTTTTAATCTGTGTCCATTTACTTTGAGTTTGTTTCCAGTCTTCGGATCTTCAATTTCAACAGCTTCGTATGTAAACACTTTAGTTATAGTGAAAGGTCCTAACCATCGAGATTTCAATTTCCCAGGAAATAATTTCAGCCTTGTATTGTACAATAATACTTCTTGTCATGGTTCAGAATTCTTTTGGTTAATCTTCTGATCATGCCATATCTTCATTTTCTCTTTATAGATTATATCGTTATTATAATATTCATTCCTTAATTCTTCTAACTCATTCATCTGCAACAATCTCTTTTCCCCAGCATCTTTCAAATTATAATTAAATTCTTTAATCGCCCAGTATGCTTTATGCTCTAATTCAACTGGTAAGTGGCAAGTCTTTCCAAAAATAAGTCTGTAAGGAGTCATTCCAATCGGAGTTTTATAAGCAGTCTTGTATGCCCATAATGCAGTGTCTAGTCTCGTGGACCAATCTAATATACTAGGGTTTACAGTCTTTTCTAAACTTCGTTTAATTTCTCGATTAGAAACTTTAGCTAATCTACTGGTCTGTGGATGATAAGCAGTAGATATTTTATGAATAATTTTTCTGCCAATCTTTGAATATTTTGATTCCTAAAATAGTCTCCTCCGTCAGTGATAATCACTCTCGGCATTTCGTATCTTGTGAAAATGTTTTTCATTAAAAATTTTGAAACACTCTTAGCATCACAACGAGGTAAGGCCTGTGCTTCAACCCACTTAGAAACTTAATCAACAGCAACTAATATATATGAGTTTCCAAATGAAGGAATAAATGGTCTCATGAAATCTAATCCCCAAACATCAAAAATCTCAACTTCTAATATGAAATTCAGAGGCATTTCATTTCTTCTAGATATAGTACCTACTCGTTGGCATTTATCACAAGTTTTGATATATCTATAAACATCTCTAAAGAGAGTAGGCCAATAAAATCCAGCTTGTAAAATTTTATGTGCAGTTTTGTCAGTCTTGAAATGTCCTCTAAATTCAGAATCGTGACATTTTTGAATAATCAGTTCAGTTTTGATCATAAGGCACACATCTTCTAATAATAAGATCCTTACATATATAAATATGGTTCATCCCAAAAATACGCTTTAGCATCATGAATGAATTTTTTCTATTGTTGCAGAGTTAACATGGGTGGTAAAATATCACTTACAATATAATGAACTATATCAGCATACCAAGGCATTCTCCACTCATTTATATTATAAAGTTGTTCATCAGGAAAACTGTCTGTAATTTCATTATCAGTGTCAGATAATTCACAATATTCTAATCTTGACAAATGATCCGCAATTTGATTATCAGTTCCCTTACTATCTATTATTACAAAATCAAATTATTGCATCAGTAATATCCATCTAATTAATCTTGGTTTTGTATCTTTTTTTTGCATTAAATATTTAATAACAGAGTGATCGGTATGCACAATATATTTAGTTCCAATTAAATAAGAACTAAATTTATCAAAAGCATATACAATTGCTAATAATTCTTTTTCAGTAACTGTATAGTTAATTTCAACATTATTAATAGTTTTACTAGCATAGTATATAACTTTAAAAATTTTATCATATCTTTGTCCCAGAATAGCTCCAATAGCATAATCACTAGCATCGCACATAAGTTCAAATGGTTTCTCCCAGTCAGGTGAAACTATTATAGGTGTTGTGATTAATTTATCCTTTAATAATTCAAAAGCATTTGAGCATTCTTTCGTAAATTCAAATTTCTTATCCTTTTTTAAAAGTTGGCATAGAGATTTGGTAATTTTTGAAAAATCTTTTATATAACGTCTGTAAAAATTGGAATGTCCAAGAAAACTTCTTACCCCTCTCACTGTAGTAGGATGTGGTACTTTAGCTAACTTGAATTTTTTGTAGGGTCTACTTCCATGCCATTTTCTGAAATTTTATGCCCTAACACAATTCCTCCTGCAACCATAAATTAACATTTCTCTCAATTTAGAACTAAATTAGTTTATTCGCATAACTCCAAAACTTTTTCAAGATGATCCAAGCATGCGCCAAATGATGTTCCAAATACAGAAAAATCATCCATAAATACTTATATTCCATCATCAATTAATTTACCAAATATAGACATCATACATCTCTAAAATGTTGCAGGTGCATTACATAATCCAAAAGTCATCCTTCGAAAAGCAAACGTTCCATAAGGACTAGTAAATGTAGTTTTCTCTTGATCCTCAGGAGCAATAGAAATTTTATGGTATCCAGTATATCCATCTAAAAAATAAAAGTATTTGTGCCTAGCAAGTCTATCCAACATTTGGTCTAGGAATGGTAAAGGGAAGTGATCTTTCCTGGTGGCCACATTTAATTTTCTATAGTCAATACATATACGCCATCCAGTAACTTGTCTGATAGGCATCAAATCATTATTTTCATTAGCTTCAACAGTCACCCCTCATTTCTTAGGAATACAATGAATTGGGCTTACCCAAGCACTGTCCGAAATAGGATATATAATACCATTGTCTAACCATTTTAAAATTTCTTTCTTGACTACATCTTTCATCATCGGGTTTAATCTCCTTTGGGGTTCAACTCTTGGTTTATGTTTATTATCTAAAATAATTCTGTGCATACAGATTGAAGGACTAATTCCTTTAATATCTGCTAAGGTCCAACCAAAAGCTTTCTTATACTTCTTTAATGTGTCTAAAAGTTTTTGCTCTTGTAATTTGTTTAATTATGTCGATATAATAACCGGTAAAGTTAAAGAATTTCCCAAAAATACATACTTCAAATGAGTAGGTAAAATTTTTAACTCAAGTTCAGGAGGTTTTATAATCGACGGAACTATATTCTTTTCAGCATTTTCTATAACATCCAGCATCTCAAATCTTTCTTGTATATAATATAATTCTTCATTTTTCTGCTTTTTCAAATAATTTTGCATTTTCTATTTCTTGTTTATTTTCAAAATATTCTTTAAAATGTTTATTTCACAGATGTTCAAGAATTTCCATTCGAAAACATTCATCATCTTTTTCAATAGCAGGGTATTTCATTGATTTTGCAATGTTGAAAGTTACTTCTTGATCATTTACTCTCATAGTTAATTCTCCTTTTTGAACATCAATCATGGATCTTCCAGTAGCTAAGAAGGTTCTCCCTAAAATTATAGGTATTTCTTTACCTTCCTCCATATCTAAAACAATAAAATCTACAGGAAAGATAAATTCATGCACTTTACTAACACATCTTCGATAACTCCTTTCGGATAAGTCACTGAACGATCAGCTAACTGAAGACTTATAGAAGTATGTGAGATTTCTCCCAATCATAATCTTTTAAAAATTGATAGAGGCATAAGATTAATGCTGGCTCCCAAGTCACATAAAGCTTTTCCATAAAATTTTTCTCCAATAGCACAAGGTATAGTGAAACTACCAGGATCTTTTAATTTCTAAGAAAGCTTTTTTGAATAATTGCACTACACTCTTCACTAAGTGCAACAGTTTCATTGTCTGTGAACTTTCTCTTCTCGTTTAAAATATCTTTCATAAATTTCACATAATTGGGCATTTGTTCTAATGCTTCTATAAAGGGAATATTCACTGTTAATTTCTTTAGGATTTCAATGAATTTAGAAAATTGTTTATCCTTTTTATGTTGCTTTAATCGCTGAGGAAATGGTGGTGGTGGTTTTTCTACAGTAATTTTCATCGGTATTAATGGATATTCTAAATCTTGATCTTGCTGATCCTTTTCTTTTTCAATTTCCACTTTCTCTTTTTCAATTTCTGTTTCTTTTTGTACTCTTATTTTTAATTATTTTTCACTTCGTAACTGTATCGCTTTCATTTGTTCATTTCTTTGGTCTTTAGGATTAATTTCCACATTACTAGGAAAAGTTCCAGAAATTCTGTTATTAAGTGCTGTAGTGATATGCCCAAGTTGAGTTTCAATATTTTTAATAGCAGTTCCTTGATTTTGTAACTGATTTCCCAGATTCTGCAAATGTTGACCCATATTTAATATCGATTCTTCCATAGATAACTTATTTTTCTTAAATTGAGAGTTATTATTAAATCCAGGTGGATAAGAAGGTATATAATTAGGATTTCCTTGGTTAGATGAATTTCCTAATGGGTTTACTGGGTTGTTTGCCCATTGTTGATTAGTAGAATTATTATTCCAATTAAAATTAGGATGATTCTTCCAACTAGGGTTGTAATAATTTGAATAAGGATTATTGGGTCTATTATTAATAGCATTTAAAGTTTCATAAGAAGGTTGAACATCCACAAATTGCCCAGATGAATTTTCTTCCATTATAGTAGGAGAATAATTCAATCCATAATTATCTAATTTCTTAGATATAGCAGCATCTAAGAAGGTAACATAGATATTGCATCAGAATCATGGATACTAGCTATTTTTTTAGGATTTAGCCTTTTAGAAGGCCATTGAAAATTGTTGGTAGCCATTTCTTCAATTAACGAATAATCCTCATCAAATAGTTTTGACATTAATGAACCACCAGCGGCAGCATCAATAATAGATCTAAGAGATCCTACTAATTCATTATAAAAAGTTTGAATAATTAACCAATCTGGTAACGCATGATGTGGGCATTTCCTAAGAAAATCTTTAAATCTCTCACAAGCTTCGTATATCGATTCTCTGTCAAAATGACTAAAAGAGGTTATATCATTTCTAAGCTTAGCAGTTTTTGAAGGAGGAAAGTATTTGGATAGATATTTTTGTGATAATTCTCCCCAAGTTCTAATAGATCAGTTGCTAACGAATTTAACCACATCTTAGCCTTATCCTTTAAAGAAAAAGAAAAAAACCTAAGTCTAACATCATCATTAGATACTCCATCATATTTAAAAGTAGCACAAAGTTCTAAAAAACTAGCGAGATGTAAATTCAGATCTTCGTTTGGTGAACCACTAAATTGATTATTCTGTACCATTTGGATAATTGCAGGTTTAAGCTCAAATGAATTAGCCGCTACATTAGGGTTTTGGATAGTTAAGTGAATTTCATCTAATGTAGGGTTAGCGTAATCTCTTAAAGGTCTCAGTTAATTTTCATTTTCAATTACTAGATTATTTGTCATTTGATTTAAATCTATAATTTCTCTTTTCTGTTTTCTAATTTTTTTAATAGTGCGTTCTAATTCTGAATCATAAGGTATTAAATTTTTTGTTCCAAATTTGCACATACACAATCGAAATTAAAACTTATCTAATTTAAAATAGTCTGTTACTCTAGTAATTACCTTAATAATTATCTCACTAATTACTTTAATAATTACTCTACTTCCCCGGCAACGGTGCCAAAAACTTGACAGCGGGATGCGTAACTTTATAAGTGTTAACAAGTGTAAAAATAAATATTCAATAATAGCAAAGTTACCCCTTATCAACGCAAGTATACGTATCTTTCAAGTAATACAGGGCTATAATGGAGTCCTGGATATCGATCCCACAGGGAAGTTTAGAGATTACGAACTAATTACAACAGTAGAAATAACTATCTAATAAATGTAAATAAAGAACAATTATACTAAATTCTACTACTAATGTTGAATGGAAAGTTGCAATATAGAAAAGTATCCTCCCTCTTGTTAAGAGAATTAAGTGAATGAATAATTAAATTAGTTAGAATTATATTGTGCCAAATAGGAGCATTCCTATGCTTTACTATTTGGTCCAGGCATAAAGAATATTGACTAATCATATGCTTTGTTACTGAATCTGTGGCTAGGCTGGGAGGATATCGGCTCACTTCGAAGCTCCCACGTTCCCCTTGCCTGAGGGCTAACATCTACACTTCAACACCCAAACGATAGGACCGAAAAAGGATTTAGTCTGTCACTCTAGAATCTCTAATTCTACGCCCAATAAATAATATTTCCCTATTTATTTGCACCCTCCTTTCAAGGACTTTGACCTCCCCAAATCTCGGATGTAATATTTACTTTAGTTGTGAAATTAACATATTTTAACAGATCAATTCGCCAAATTGAAAGTAAATTAAGATTTAAGTAAAAAGATTATCACAATTTTTATTGAATTTTTAGGCACAACTAATTCAATTTTCTATTTCACAAAATCTCAAAACAAGGAGAAAGACAGAGAAGACTACTCAGAATGCATAGGAAGAATAACACAAAACTTGGATTTCATATATAAAATCAAAGTTACAAAATAGTAAACACAACTTATCTCAATTTTTTCCCCAAGCAGAGTCCTTGAAGTTCCTCTGACTCTTCCTTCCTGTACAACACACTCAACTAAACTCACTTACTCACTATTAGACTCTTCAAAGACACTGTACTAACTCTTTTTGAACTCTCTAGGACACACACAGACTCTCCTTGGACTCCCTTTTCAGCCTAAATTCGTCTCTTTTTAAAGAGGTAGAAAAATTTCCAAAGGTTTCTTAAGCACCTCTTCAAAAGGCGTCCACATTCGATGAATCTTTGCCCGAACCGACCTTCTCGCCGTCGGCGGGCTTCTAGAACATGGGCCAACTGCTAAGACTCGCTGTCGGCGAGCTCGATCTCGCCGTCGGTAAGCTCCCTTATAATATTGTCTGTATTCTCTGGAAAAATGCGCCGTCGATGGCCTATTCCTTGCCGTCAGCGGCCAAGATCAATTTATGTCTCTTTTAGTCCTTTTTTATCCAGATTCGCTCCTTTTCGCACCTATTTGCTCCATTGTCTATTAATCTTCATTCCTGCAATAAAACATAACTGCAATATCATCAAAATTAATGTAAAATCAGTATGAATTTCTCAATATATATATTTTTTTTGTCTGAAAGTCCATGTGCTATCAGATTCCGGACTGGCAACTTCAGGAATCGTGCTTGTAATTTCTCCTTTAATTGGTGAATATCGTTGAGACATTATGATTTAAGAATTGTTTTACGGTATTTTGAGCTAAAATCCTGTTATAACTTGTTGGACTAACAAGTTTTTGTTCCATTCTGAGTTTCTCTGTGCAGAATTAATGGGACTATGGTAGTTGTGAGGTTTGGAAGCAGATGAGCTAAATTTACGTGTTTCAAGAACTTTAATAGAGTCCGTTGTGAATTTGTGATGGGTTATAATACTTGATATCTTTGGAAAGCAGGTGGAAATTATATTGATTTGTAGTCTGCCTACAATATACCTTTGTTCTTTTTTCTCTAATCAACATACCTTTGTTCTTTTTTCTCTAAGTCAGATTTATTTGGTTCAACTGTCTACAATATCTTTTCTTTTGCTTTGTAGCCTGCAAATGGGCATTTTTTTTATGTGGAGCAAGGATTAGGTGTTAAGATATGTTGGGAAAGGCATATATTTGAGAGTAATGATGTTCAACTTATGCTTAGCTGTCATGTATTGAAGATATCTGCTAATATTTATCCCTCTTAGCCACATCTCCAACTTTATGTTTAGTTGGCCTGCTGTTGAATTCAGTCAATGAGGTATGCATGTAAATACCTATTTTTTCTTTATAAAGTTTTTTGAACTTTATCAGATTTACTTTGATGGTTATGTTAGCCTGATTGGCATGTTGCTGAATTGTTGGATGGAAAGCAAAAAATTGTGTATCCTTTGTCGACAAATAATTGAATTAGAATCATATATTAATTCATCTAAAGAACAAGACTTTGAGCTAGCTTCACTAATTCGGTATCAGGTGTTCCTAACTATTTCTGTTGTCACTAATTTTTATTGGAAGATTTACATGCATAGCTATCAATTCGTATGTATTTACATATCTAACATTTAAACTTCAATTTTTACATATATGCTACGTTGCATCTGCATGAAAATCTCGATTTCATATTCTAAAAGTCAAAGTTGTGGCATTTTTTGAGTGATCCATGAAAGATTTGGGTGGTACAAGTGTAAGAAGTAAAGTTTAGATGTTTATATCACTCATCTGTAAAGTTTAGGTATTTATTTGGTAGGCATTTCTGAATTTAGGGAGAAGCAGTTGGAGGCTATTGAAGCTTCTTTATCAGGTTTAGAATACTGCGGTTTAATTTATTAAATGATATAAACTAGAGCTAATATGTTAATCATTTAATTTATCTTGATATATGAAAATTTAATTCAGGAAGGGAATGTTTGTCTCGTGCCAACGGGAGGAAGAAAGTCCATGTGCTATCAGATTCCCGGACTGGCAATTTCAAGAATCGTGCTTGTAATTTCTCTTTTAATTGGTGAATATCGTTGAGACATTATGATTTAAGAATTGTTTTACTGTATTTTGAGCTAAAATCATGTTCTAGCTTGTTGGACTAACAAGTTTTTATTCCATTCTGAGTTTCTCTGTGCAACATTAATGGTACTATGGTAGTTGTGAGGTTTGGAAGCAGAGGAGCTAAATTTACCTGTTTCATGAACTTCAATAGAGTCCATTCCTATTGCTACTTGCTAAATATTGGAGTTTAAATTTAATGTATTTTTTTTAAATTTTTGTGTTGATGTAATTCATAAGCGTATGTACATCAAAAAATAAATGTAATTCTTTTCATGTAAAATGTTGTATAATTAATTTTCATATTTTAATTTTTATTTGAGATTTTATTTATATTTTTTGTATTCTTATTTAATTTATAATTTGTAAAATTTATAATATAGATGCTCTTATTGTGTAAAATTTTATAAAAAAATAGTAATATCTTTTTTTGTGAAAATTTGTATTTAACCTATATTTTATGAAATTTATTCTTGAAATTTGTTTGGAAATAAATTATCAATACAAACAATTTTTTTTTTAAAAATTTATACATTAATTTTATTTTAAAAAATTAATTATTATAATAATTTTATATTCTAACGAGCCAATTTCGAGCCGAACACGAACGCGAATAAGATTTTCGAGCCGAACACGAACACACTATTCATGAGCCATTTCAAACACATGCCGATTTCGAGCCGAGCCAATTTCGAACGAGCCGAACACGAGCCTAGCATGAGCTCGCTCAAGCTCGGCTCGTTTAAGGCCCTAAATGCAATGACATAATTACAACATATCATATTCAATTGATTAAATTAATATGCTTACACAAAAAATAATATTACAAAAACAAAACAATTTTTAGTCGGTTTATATTTAAAAATAAAAACCCAAATCATAAACTACAAAGAAAAATACACATACCAAGACATGAGCAAATAATTTATAAAAAATTACGGACATCATTTTGATACAGCACAAATAAATATATTTATTAAGAACAGCACCTCTTAAATAATTTAGAAAAATTAAGAGGCATCATTTCGGCATACCGCAAATTATTCTAAGAAAAACATAAGATAATATTTCAACGTATGGCAAATAAGTTATAATAAATAAATAATTAAAGAAAAAATCGAACATTATAACAAAATAGCATAAAAAATTATCATAAACAATAACATTATTACCATTGATATTAGAGAAACAAATTAAAAAAATTACAATTATAGTAATAAAAGAAAATTAACAGGAAAGAAGAGAAGGAACAGGAGGGAAGAAACAAGAAGAGTAACGAGAAAAATTTCAGGTTTAACCGAAAGGTGAGGATGCGTTGAGGTTTGCATGTTGGGGAATTTCTAGGAGGGGGGAAGGTATAAACACCCCCACTTGGGGAGTTCATGTTTTTTCCCCTTTTTTTTTTTAACTCTTCTCCCATTATTTGCTTATAAACATGCTCCTCTTAAGAATTTGGTTGTTCTAATAATAAGAAATCAATCAACACCACTAAATTGGACATCAACCCAATCAAACATCAACCTTAAACTTAGGAATTGGAAAATTAAACATAGGGTCAATTTGACGCAGCTTATTTCGTGCGGCGCAGCCCCAAACCGCGACAGTTCTCCGTTTGGAAGCCAGACTCGCGGCGGTCGACTACTGAAGTTGGCAAAAAGCGGGCCGAGTGATCCATCCCGCGGCCCTGCGTTTGCTTTGCTAATATTACCGATTAACCAGCCGGGTGATCCCAGTTGTCTCGCGAACACTCATCTCTTGCATTAGTGTTCCCGAACCTTCTCGCGAAGTCCCCTGCATCTTCTTCTTCCTCGATGAAGCAAGTAATCCTCGACCAAGGTGAGCACTCAACAATTTGCTTTTTACAGATGGGATCACACATGAAGAGATCCATTTTCAATGAGCAAACGAACCAAGCTCTGAAAAAATGGTATCAAGCTGTAAGAAGAGGCACAAGAAGGGATCACCGTTCCGTTCCCTACCCTTTGAAGAGCCCTAGTTCATCATCGATTCACCTTCATCTCTTCCTGGACTCAAGATACTAATCGGAAAATGAAATCGAAGGTATCGATGAGAGCCTCAACAAATCTCACAAATAAAGATGATTTGCATACATCGATTAATTGCTGATGATGCCAAACTTTAAGCATGGTGCCAAGCCTACTATTAGCCATTATCTAATAGGAAGATATTCCTCCTTTCTTTAATTTAATTGGGTTGATTTGGTGTCTCTATTGAAATATAGAAGGATTGCTGTTGAAATTATGGGAATCTATTGGACTTCCCACAGAAGGTAAAGCAGAAGTATAAAACTTACTATAAGAACATTGGAAGTTCTACATACAAACCACTCAATCCTTGTCTATTTACATATCTAACAGACCTATACTTAATTTTGTTCATATTTTTCACCTTCCATATGCATGAGAAGCTTTATTCTCTTTTGGAAAGTTAAAAAAATAGTATTTTCGATCAAATATGAGAATTTTGGTGTTATAAATGTTAAAGGCAAAGTGTATGTGTTTGATATATAAACACATAGGAACTGGGTGGTGCGCATGTAATGAACAGATTTCTTCAAGTAAAAATTAGAGATTGGATAGCTTAAAGTATAAATTTGGTACCAGTATATACAGCAATGCTCAAGAGAATGCTTGCAGTCGAGCTTGTTTGTTGTCCCTTGTACTATCTGAAGAGTATCTAAAATTAATTTTTAGTGCGTTTTCTCTGAAGAATATATTTTATAACTTATATACAATAAAATACAGGTCTACACAAATGTTCCTTACATGCTCTTTACGCTAATATGCTTACATGCTCTTTACGCTAATATGCCCGCATTTACTGTCATTTAGACCTGTAATACTTCCTGATTCTGCACAACTTGAGGTGAAGGCTAATCTCATCTTTGAATATTTTCATTAATTTATTCAATTATGTTTAAGCTTCTTCCCGTTTTGCTGGAATGATTGCGTATTGAAACAAATATTAGATAATTTATTTAGAACATTGTCATCTTAGGTAATTATAGATTTGTGCCAATTTTTACATTGCGGTCTGTTATTAGTTATGAGACATGATCAAACATACTTTGAGTTTCTGAATTTTTATTATAGTTTGAAATGAATTTCTACTTCTAAAATATTAAATATATTGGTGTCACAGTTTTATTACAAACAAATTTACTGAACAAAGGCAGAATGATCAATTTTTCAGAAACAGTTGCCTAGAACTGTTTTCATATAGCTGCACCAAATATGCAGCCAACTTCCCCGCAGTAGCTTCTTCGACAGCGCAGCTGCAGCTCAAGTCAAACATAATCATAATGAACATCAGCATCTCTGCAGCTCAAGCCAAACATAACCATAATGAACATCAGCTTCTCCCGGATTGTTGGGAGCAGGCAAAAGATTAAAAAAAAAACAATAAAAACAGATTACTTCGACAGAAAAAAAAAAAAAAAAAAAGAGGGAAAAAGAAAGCATAAAAAGAAGCAACAAATAAATAGAGAAGTTTCACAGGTGTAGCAATTTGTTCGAGGCCATTCTCAAAAGTGAAACGCTTGAGAGGCACCTTCGAAACAAAGATCACAACCTCATTAAGGTGTCTTTATTCTGCAAATTGGCCTTTTTAAACTGTACTAATAGATCTCTGTCTCTCAATCTTGTTTACTGATTTACAAAGCTTGTACTTAAAAAGAATGAAATATCGAGGATATGCCATCAAACTGCATTTTCATAGGCAAAGCATCCATCCATAAAAATATGCTTCAACTTTTGAACTATAATAATCAAATTAGACAAAAAAAATTACAAAACAAAATTTTAACTGAAATAATAATTCAACTATAATTTTACCTGAACTTTTTTGGAGCAAATTACTTTCTATCGTATGAAAATCAAAATATTCAAAGATAAAAGATATAATCACCATTGAGAAAGCATAGCTCTAAAAAGAAAATTCCACAAAACAAACATTTGCAAATCCCAATATTTGGTAAGACACTGACGATAATGCAAACAGCACGAACAATTACATTGTCAAAATCATTAGAAGGCAGAACTCTAAAAAGCTAGCAACGGGCGTGCGCAGAGATGTAGCAATTTGTTCGAGGCCAACCTCAAAAGTGAATTTTTTGAGAGGCACGGAGAACTGCAATAAGAAATTTCTATTGCCAACCTTCGAAATAAAGATCACAATCTAATTGAGGTGTCTTCATTCTGCAAATTGGCTTTTTCTAACTGTATTATTAGACTTCTCTCTATTAAGCTTTAATAAAAAGGATGCATATTTGTTCAAGTCTATGATCTGTGAATCTGATCTCTCTTCCATTTTGTGTTTAAATATTGAAATACAACAGAAAAAATGGAAAAAAAAAAATTTAAATCGGCAAATGAGGCACAGAAAGATAGAGAAACATGTAAAAGAGAAAAAAGAAACGGCAACAGAAAAAGGATCAAGAAAGTAGCAAAATACATAAGAAAATCAATTTTACATCTCTATTTGTTAGAAACCTATCTGGGTAAACCATGACCCTACTTTTAAAACGGAGAAAATAACGCAAAAACCCAATAAGCATCCCATGAGATTTCAAAGGTTCGCAACCATTAGACCGATTCAGCGAGCGGATCGCCAGGAAAAGATAAAAAATAGAAGAGATCTGGAAGAGAAAAAGAAGAAGAGAAACTATGCCGACAGTTAAAGATCAACCACCTCGTCGGTAAGGTTGCTCCAGTCCCTCATTGCAATCTCTGTGGCCGGCGAGCTTCCACTCAGGTTGCTTCCAGTCGGCCTACCACATCGTAGAGCTCCAGCCGCCACAGAGGTGACCTAGACGGGCAAGAAACCCTACCCGTTATGATCTGAGCTTTATAGCAAGACGGAAAATCAAATCGGATCGGTTTGATCGCAAACGCGTGATTCAAATCAAATAGAAAAATCGATTGAACCGGTGATTCAACCTATGAACGGTGAATCGGTTCAATTACGCAGCTTCTCAATTCTGATGGCTTTGTTTCTCGCGTTTGGAAATGAGAGAAGTTTAGAAGTTCACGTGTAAATAGAACTGTATTAATTGCAAATAGCCCAAATTTGAACAGTTAAGTGGCTCGTATTTGATTCATTTATTAAGTTCACGAGTAGAATATGAATAATTTTTTCACGCTAGATATATGAACAAGCCGAACATATTCAAATTTTTATTCGTTCGTCTTTCATTCGTTTTGACTCAAAATAAATAAGTAATTATATATATATATATATATATATATATATATATATATATATATAGTTAGTATTATTTTTAAATAACATAATTTACTACAATGCTACAAAGATTTATAATCAATTAAAATTACTAATAAATAATAGAATAAAAATATATTTAATCTATTTAGATGAATATTTAAACATAAATAACTCGTGTTCGGCTCTATAAGCAAATGAGTCAAACACTAAATTTATTGAGCTCGATATATAAACGAGTCGAACACGAACAATAATATTTTTAACAAATCGAGTCTGGACTCACTCACGCTTGGCTCTTTTTCATCTCTAACGGCTGCATGCATGATTAAGCTCGTCAAAATGATGTTTTGTTCGCGAACAACTCGTGTTCGGCTCACTAAGCAAATAAGTCAAACACGAACTTTTTTTTTTTTCGAATTATAAACGAGCCAAACATGAACAATGATATTTTTTAAATTGATGGACACGAGTTGAGCCCAGCCTCACTCGGGTTCGGCTCATTTACACCCATACATGTAAACATTGTAAGTTACAAAAAAAAAAAAAAAAAAAATTAGCAATAGGAAGTAACCTTAAAATACTTGAAGTGAATTGGGCAATAGGAAGTAACCTTAAAATATTAAAGAATTCTCCTCGGCATGCCTTTCCAAATTTCTGTTCTCAAAATTTTTTGTTTATATTTTATTTACATTATATTTTTATCTATTTTTTACTTTAATATGATTAATAAATCATTTTTCATTAGTGATATAATTATAATTTTGTACATTTTAAAAAATTTCAATTAAAAATTGAATGTGTGCTTTAAATTATAACAGTCCTTCAATTCTTATTGTTATTTTGTTCTTCTTTTGTATGTCATTATTTTATCATTTATATCATATTTAATTGATATTTATATTTATTATGTTAGCTAATTCAACCCTGGTTTAAACCATAAATTGATGAATCTTGAACTTTTTGTTGTCCGGTCTGATTTTCAAAATCTTATTCTATTAGGCAATTTTTTCAACTTGAAATTTTTTATTTTATTTTCAACTTTCTCTTAGGCAATTTTTTCTTGTGTTTCTCTTGCTGAATCAGTTAATGATAAATTTATAATTTTTTAAATAATTGGTATTCTTAAATATTTATTTTATTAGAATGTATGATAGATTATTTATTTAAATTGATTAACATACATTATTGACATAAAGATCTAACCCTCGCATGTGTTATTCTATATTATTTTTTATTTCTACTTGTGTCACCTTGTATACTTTGCCCGTCTTCTCCACATGATCATCTCCTTCGTACACTAGACTATAATTATTTGATCATTGCTCAAGTGTTCTCTCCCTCACCTTATTTCCTCTCCCACCTTTTCTCTTCCTCCTCTACAACTTGCTCAGCTATCACATTGATTCCTCCATCATTTAAATCTTCATCTTGGTACTAGAAAATTTTGCTCACCTCCCTTATCTCTCATTGCATAAGCTTACCATTTTCTTATATCTTATGTGCTTGTAAATCAAATACATATCTACATAAATATGGAGAACCACAAGAAGTACAAAAGACTATAACAAAGGAAGGCTCATGGACAAAGAACAAGGGCCCACAGATGAAAAGACTAAAGGCCCATGAATGAAAGATCGAAGGTCCATCAACAGAAGACTGAGCATCGATATCATAAGGCTAAGCATTCATTAGCGAAAAACCGAAAGACCAGCCTGACTAGGTGCAACCCCCTAAGTCGGGCTTAAAGGGTGATCGAGCGAAGTTCATCCAAACCAAAGTCGAATGATTTTTCGAGTTGAGTGAAGGCATTAGAATCATAATCCAGCACAAGAGAAGAATTAATCATCATCGACTATCTCACAGAAGCCCCTAAGATTTCTTATTTGTGGCCAAGAACTACCGATCACATAACTACACAACATCCCTGAAGGATTGTCTCCTTGAGGAGTAAGTTATATGTTGGATTACGGTGATTCACCTTTTGCTTGATAGCCTAACTTTGCTTTGTCAACACTAGCATATTCGACAGACAAAACCAAGCCGATTGAGTCAGCTCTTGCTAGATCAAAGACCATCAAGGTCTACTTGGCAATTACAATTCAGCATAGCTAGACAAAGAAGTCTTATCAAACCAGAACAGACTAATTTTAGTCGACCGAGTCATAGGTAGCCGAATCAGAATGCCTACATATTTAAAATACCTAAAATATCATTTAACACCCTATTAAAGAAGGTGGCGCATATGTAATTTCATATATTGTATCTCACTCCTCTATAAATAGAGGATCATTTCATCATAAAGGGCTAGTAAAAAATTCAAATTACTTACTGTGCACTTCTCTCTTTCTTTCTCTCTCTTTTCTTACAGTCTACACCTTACGTGTGATTCATGGACAAATCATGATCTAACATCCTAAAAAGTGCGGCGAGCGTGGATCATGCCAACAATAAGAAGAGAGTAGCACAAGTAGAAACCCACAACAGAGACACTTTCAATTTGGAAAACATTAGGAAGTTTATGTAGCAATAAATCTAAGAGTTGAAAGATGAGATTATGAATGCCCTCAAGGAGGTATTGGTTTGAGAAAGGGAGCAATACCCTAGACAGGAAGCGTAGGCATCCAACAGCCGAAGGGCACTCTTTCTTGAAGAAAGGGTCGAAGATTCCAAGTACCTCGGTAGTGCTAGTTAAACACCGATATATAACTAGATATTCAAGCAAACTGAGGCACCCTCCCAGCCAAAAAATGCATTGAAGAGATTTAAAGTTACCACATTGGAGTTCTACAAGGGTCAAACAGATCTTGACAACCACATAGCCTCCTTCAATTTGACTGTTTGTTTGTTGAATATTACAGACATTGAAGTGTTATTTGTTCTTCACTGCACTGAGGGAGCCGACCCTCATGTGATTCAGTGGATTGTCGCCCGGGATGATCACTTCGTTCACAGATTTTAGAAGGTTGTTTGTGTTGTAGTTTGTCAGTGCCTAGAAACCACTGTGAATTTTGGATATTTTTGTAGATTTTGGTTAATTTTGATGGTGGAGAACATTTTGAAATGATTTTTTTGGAGAAATTAGGTAATTTGGGCAAATTTTGGGAATTTCTCAAAAATTAGGGTTGTAGAGGCAATTTGGTAATTTGGGAGAAATTTGGGTTAAATCAGTGTCAAAGTTGAGATTTTTTATAAAATTGTGATGTATTAAGAATGTTGATCATGAGGTCAATCTATTTGAGCCGTAGACCAAGGAAAAGTCCCATTTTGGATCCTCCGTGTGTTGGTCCTAGCCCCTAGCCTAGGGCTAAGAGATTGGAAAACCACCCACATGAGTTTCTAAAGAGTAGGGGATCAAAGGTAGACAAATTTGGTTAAGGTTGTGAGGTGGTGAGTGAAGTGTAGAGTTTAGGTGTGTGTGTGTGTGAGCCTTACTCAGACCAGACCACCCAGGGTGAGTCCTAAGGCTTGACCATCCTATAGAGAACTCCTCTTGAGTTTCCTGCTTGGTTTCATCTTCCTAAGTTCTTAGAGGTTAGACTTAAGCATTTGAAACTCCAAGTGAAGCAAGGAAGTATTTTGAATTTCTATGGGATAAGGGTTCCATCACTAGTCTTCCAAGATAATCACCAGGAAAGTCCTATGGCTAGACCCTAAGCTCGTAAAGAAAGGCTAGACCTCAATAAAAGTGAGGTCAACATGTAAATGTGTTGCAGTGCATCATCCATAAACAACACTGCACATATATAGCTCAAAATATATTTTTCGACTTCTACCCCAACAATGGGGATCAAATACTATGTAGAGAGACTAGACTGCAAAAATTATGAAAAATAAGATGTTACGACTAAAGACACGACAACCAACCCAAAAGTATCAATCAATCACTCAAAACCTATGATAATGTTTGGGTTACCTCTTAAAGTAGCGCTTGATTTAACATTCTTAGTCAAATGAAGCCACCAAAAATATTTTTATGCCAAGTCTCTAGGATCAAAAATCCAATCCAAGAGTTCAAGATCACCCGTCCTAAATACCAACTGTCCTGGAGAATCAACTAAATCCTCAAATGGTTTCACTACCCTAGGTTCTTCCAAAATACCCCAATCCTCTCTCACCCCCAGAATGAGATTTGTTAGTAACCTCTCATCCCAACTTGAATAAACCTTGACACTCACAAAATGCGGGGTTCTGATAAACTCCTAATAAGTCATGGGTAGTCCTACAGGTTGGTCTTATGGGTAGTCCTACAGGCAAGTATGGCTCCTTAGTAACTATAGGAGCATCATCTAAATGAAGAGTAGAATAATCATCAACCAAATTCCTGAAAAAATTCATCCACAATCACTTGTTGTTTGCGGTTCAAATCATCATATTCAACTTATTAACTTTCCACTACCCTATTCACCGTTTATGTTTTATGGCTCTGACCCAACCTAAAGGCTTAGGGAAAGGAAGGTGATCATCAATTGTTACTTCTTGATTATTTTCTCTCAGAATCATTTTCCCTGCATAAACATCAATAATAGCCCTTATTAGAGCTAGAAATGACCTTCAAAAATTAAGTGCATCTCTTTACCCTACTTTCTGCCCAACACCACAAAATCAACAGGAAAGATAAATTTTTTCACAGTAATCTGCACATTCTCAACAACTATCTAAGGATGAGTAACATATTTGTCAGCTAATTACATGGTCAGGATGGTGGGCGATCCACCCCAGCGATTATCACAATAATGTAAGTCACCAGTAATGACACCAAAAACTTGATCTGCTTTCTAGCAACTTGATTGAATTCTTGAAATCAGATGTTCTTGCACAAAGGAGTTTTCACAAAATTATATGTATCGTTTCAGTAATATATGGCTCTATTGAGTCTAGATTGTCGATCCCACAGAGAATGAGGTGATGAATCCATTAACAAAAGTTATAGTCTATTACTTTTAGGTCTTAGTTTAGAATTGTGATTCAGTGAAAGTTCTACAACTTACTCCTACACTACTTCAATTAACTATAATGTGAAAACCTACATAACTTAATTTTATTGGTGATTATCAATATATAAAAGTTACCCCTCTCTTGCAATGAGATAAGTGGTGTGCAGGATTAGAATACCTAGAAATTGTAATTATTATAAGTGACAAATAGGAGCAATTATTTTTTTTACCCTCTTCTGAGTGCATAAAAAATTTTGGTTAGACTGGTTTTAATTCCTTAAACCATAATTTGAACCCGTCAAAATTTATTTCCCTATCTATTTGCATTGCCTATAGTTTATTTGCACCATGCCCTGTAGAATAATGAGAATACTCTAATCGTTTCTCCATCGCCCTTCCGAGTTATAACGGATCACAAAAAATTTTAACAGTTCATATGGCCAACATGAAAAGTAAATTAAGCATTGAAGAATACTCATCACATTGATGTTTAAAGATCAATTCTATAAACATCCTAACATCCTACACATCCAACTTATTCATCACAGGAGAAAGGTAAGAAAGATCAACTTACATTGTATGAACAAATCATCATCTTATATAAAAGAAAATCCACTAGAATTGCATTTACAAAAAGTAAAAGGCAATATAGAACACAATACTTAATTTTTCCCCTGGAAAAAAGATGAAAATTCCTCCCCAAATGGTCTCCAAGTGCTCCCTACAATGTTGTGTATATCGTCTTACAGATTTCCCTCCAATCCCTCTCAAATCTCTCTAAAAATGTGGAAAATACATGAACGCCAACTCAACACTATGACTCCTTTGCCTTCTTTGACTTTCCAAGTCTTCAAAATGTCTAGAAGCCTCCTCTCGAACAGCCTACGATCCCCCTTTAACTCCTAAATTATTGCTGAAATAATTACAAAAATTGCTCTTGGCAGTTCAAGCGCCTAGATGCCACAAGGCTGGCGTCTAGGTGCCAAGCTCTCTGTCTTGGTATACTAGGTTATGGCGCCTAAGCGCGCCAAGGCCCTTGGGTGGAGCGTCTTGGCCCCCAAAGGCTGACGCCTAGGCAATAGTCTGGGATACACCTAAAATATATAGTGTTTTTAAATACATTTTTATACCTCTTTTTAATGATATTGCACTTTGTATTTTTTTTGTATGTATAATTAAAATGATTGAGTATGATGAAAGGAGCAAAAGATGATCAAATTTGTAGCAAAAAATTGAAGAATGAAAAATTTGACCTGTGGCGGCTAAGCACTGGACCCTTGGCACATAGGCGCGTGACCTGAGGTCGGGAGGCAGCAGGGTTTATATGATTGCGGAGCTTATATTATATATTTTTATGAATGATTATCAGAATAAAATTAACAATTGTGTCCTCCCCCCTTTTATCAACGCAAGTATACGTATTGTTCAAGTAATAGAGGGCTCTAATGGAGTCTTATTATCGATCCCACAGGGAAGTTTAGAGATTAAGAACTAATTTCAGCAGATGCAATTACTATCTAGTGTACAGAAATAAAGAACGCTTATACTAAACTCTATTAGTTAAATTTTAAATAGAAGATTGCAATTTAGAAAAAGTATGTTTCTCCTTGTTAAGAGAATTAAGTGAATGAATAATTAAATTAGTTTAGAATTATATTGTGTCAAATAGGAGCATTCCTATTCTTTACCCTTTGGTCCAGGCATAAAGAACATTGACTAATCCTATGCTTGGTTACTGAATCTGCGGCTAGGTGCGGGAGGATACCTGCTGCCACTTTGGAGCTCCCACGTTCCTCTCGCCTGAGGGCTAACATCTACACTTCAGCTCCCAAACGATAGGACGAATTGAAGATTTTAGTCTGTCACTCTAAAATATCCAATTCTACGCCCGATAAATAATATTTCCCTATTTATTTGCACCCTCCTTCCAAGGCTTTTGACTTCCCTGAATCTTGGATGTAATCTTTACTATAGTTGATAATTCAACATATTTTAACAATTCAATTGGCCAAATTGAAAGTAAATTAAGATTTAAGTAAAAAAATTATCACAATTTTATTTAATATTTTTAGGCACAACTAATTCAATTCTTCATTTCACAAAATCTCAACAACAAGGAGAAAGATAGAGAAACTACTCAGAATGCATAGGAATAATAACACAAAACTTGGATTTCATTTAAAGTTATAAAACAATAAATAAAAACTTATCTTGAATCTTCTCCCCAAGCAGACTCCTTGAATTTCCTCTAACTCTTCCTTCTTGTACAACACACTTAATTATACTTACTAATATACTCTAAAACACACTAATGCACACACTATAGACTCACTACTGACTTCCACAAGACACACACACCAAAAGAACACACACTTTTCAGCCTAAATTCGTCTATATTTAAAGAAGAAGGAATATATCCAAAGGTTGCTTAAGCACCTCTTCAAAAAACATCCAAATTCAATGTATTTGGCTTGAACCGACCTTCTCGCCGTCGGCGGGCTTCTGGAATATTGGCTAACCGCTAAGGCTCGCTGCCGGCGAGCTCGATCTCGCCGTCGGCGGACTCCTTTATAATATATTCAAAATTTCAGGAAATTCACACCGTCAGCGACCTATTCCTCGTCGTCGGCGGGCTAGTTCAATTTCCATCTCTTTTTAGTCCTTTTCATTCCAGATTTGCTTCTTTTCGATTTTTTTGCTTCCAATACCTATAAACCTTCATACCTGCAGTAAAACATAGAAAATACATTTCTTTAAAGTACAATTTCATATAAAATTGGTATGAATTTCTTAATACATTTTCCTGTGGTCAAAATCCCCCAAACTTAACTATTACTTGTCCTCAAATAATTTTCATACTATATAAGAGTAATGATTATTTGTAATAAAATTTTAATTCAGAAATACTATGAGTTTGATTTAAATAAAATACTATAGTAAAGTTTATTAGAATGATTTTTAGATAATTAAATTAACTATATAGATGTAAGGCTATTTAGTCATCAAGTTTAAGATTTCTAATCTTCTATTTATTTCAAGAACAACTATATTTTGCAATATTAATTTACTTAAGATATTCAGATGATAGGAATTTCATGAAAGCACTACTTAGTAAAATACTAATTCATATATATAAGTTCAGAAATGTAAATGAGTTTACTCTTTAGGTTGATTCAAATGAAGCTAATTTTTGATAAGGCATCTCCTCAAGCTTCTCCTCACTTACTTTTTCTTTTCTTTTCATTTTGGATTGATTTTCAATTCTTCTTTCTTTCTTTTGTTTTTTTCTTTTTCAAGTGAGGATTACTATATCTGGATAGCCTGTTAATAATTTTGAACTTTACCTTCCTCTTCCTAAATTTGAAACTTGAAACATTTACTTACCTTATATGTATTTCAAAGTTTTTACTTCATTGAGTTTCAATCTTTTCTTTCTCACTAAATACTTAAGAATTTCATATTTTAAAATATTGTTTTCCTTACTTTAAATAGTTAATTATATTCTTATCCTCTTATACCAAATATCTTAATATACAAACTTAGTTTAATCACTAAAAATATTTCTTTTAACTTTTCTATAATAAATAAATAATTAATTCTAGTTTACTGAATTAAATTCATTATAGAAAATCATTTTATAATAATTTTTGAAAATATAAATTGAGAACAATTTAATAATTAAATTTTTATTTTTTCCTACCCCAAACTTAAATTTTTCTATCTATTTATATTGGGTGAAAAGAAAATAAACTGTGAATCTAAATCATACCTTCGTGCTTTAGGTATTTTTCCTTTTTGAAGTTTTGCAAGTTCTTTTCTTCACTTAATTAACCTGTACTGTTAATAACTTTCTACACATAATTATCACAGTGCTGGATAAAGAAGTTTTGAAATAAGTACAACTACTAACACAATTTATACCACAACATAACACAACATCCACATATATTTTACAATCCAGTTTCAGAGTTACAATCACAAATTGAAATATTAAAATTTAAAAGCCACACAAATTTAACTTATACAACAGTATTAAAATGCCTTGCACAACATAATAATCAAAGTTCATAAACTAAACATCAATACTGAATCTAAGAAAACAAACAAACAATCACATAACATAAATACCTAAGCAAAGAATCTAATCATCAACATTAAAATACCAAACTATATCTTCATCACCTTGTTCAGCAGGTGGAGTAGGCTGGTAGTGAGTATAATGAGAGCATTCAGCAAATATAACATCTGGCTCTCCTCTCCGATAATGATTCTCAGCATCATAGTAGGCTATCTCAAATTCAGAATGCCTCTGGAGATAATCACTGCCATATTTATGCCTTCGCTCTAATCCTCCAATCCTCTGATCAATATGCGCTAATTTTTCTTCAATCTTTTCAAAACTTTTTCGCTGCAGGGTCATTTCATTCATCAAATCATAAAGGGTAGGAAAATTATAGGTAGGATGGTCATAACTGGTAGAGGGAATATCCCTACTAGTTGAAGGTGCATAGCTCCTAGTCCCAGATCTCCACCCTACGTGGGATTCATAAGTCTCTATATTAGCCTGGGTAATGGGTTTCATAGGTTCAACCCATTCCTCATCATCTTTAGCCTCTACTCCAGACAATTGGCAGAGTGTATAAATTAGACCAGGATGTCCTAGTCCTCCTCCACTTTCACTTTTTGCAGTGGCTAATATATTTTTGTAAATAATACTTCCCACATTAATACTTCTATGGTTCTGAATACAAAAATTCAGAACCGCTCTATCTCTTGTTACTTCACTATGGTGATAGGTAGGTAACAAAGTAGAACAAATAAAATAATGCCAAGCTTTAGAGGTTGCATTTAACATAGACAGAGGGAAGTTTACCCGTTCACGCTGCTTAATTTTCCAAGTTCCTTTCCCATCAGTGAGAAAGTTAATCACCTCCTCCAACGTTCCTTCCATTGTTCCAAAAGTATCATATTCGCTGGTACGCAAATCTTGTACTTTGTAGAAAGTATTTATTCTTGCAGCATTAAAATCAACTAAAAATCCTCTAGCCTTTATTGGTACATCTTTCATCTCAGTCAGGTTGGCATAAAATTCTTTTGCAACTTCAACTACAGCCCTATTTGTTGTATAACAGAAATTTTTCCATCTTCTCTCTTTTATCGTTTGTTCCACTTCTCCTCCCGGATTCTTAAAGACTTTGTCCTGAATGCATTTTCTTGCTTTGATATTAAAGTTGTATCTTGATTGAGCTTTAGCATTCACGAACCGTGTTTCATCATAATCTAGTCGCCTCTTCTGTCGTGGAGTCATTTCTCGATCTATCAAATTTACAAAAATCTTGACTAAACTTCAAAATAATACTAGAATGGCTTCCAAAGTTGACTTAAAATAATCTAAAATAAATTTCACGGATTTCTTCCAACTATTTTTTTTATATTTCAATTTTTTCCAAAATTCCCAAATGTGGAAGAAATACTCGGTGAAAATAAAAAATTTTTGCATGGAAGTGAAGCTCTTACCAAGGGAAGATAAAATCCGGTGTCAAAATGTGTTGATATTGCTCCAAATCCAAGATCTCTCAAGCCCTAGGTCGGTTTTACGAAGTTTTGAGGAAGGGGACGATGAATAGTGACGGTTGACCGGTCAAAATAAAGTGTTTTCGGGATCTCGCCGTCAGCGGGAAAAATCTCGCTGTCGGCGGGCTAATTAATTCAAATAGGCTTAAAGTTTCAGGAAAATCTCCCCGTCGACGACATCGTTCTCGTTGTCGGCAGGATTTTTCGGGAATTAATATTTTTAATATTTATAATGTTTTCAATTTATTTTAAGCCTTGATAATGTCCGATCAATCAACTAAATACATTTTATTGTGATTAGATACTATTTTAACTCACATAAATTCACACAACACAAAATATAACAATTTTATATATGAAATTCAAGGTTTTACAATATGCATACACTACATTTACTTAACACATAAAATTCAACGTCGCAATCCAAACCACAGTACTCAAGACGCTGAGACTAAACAAACAACACATAATCTCATCTATATCGAGATCAAATCTTAAAATCTAAAATATCAAAAGTGCAAATTTCATAAAAATTAAATTCAAACTAACTTAACACATAAACAAATATGAATGTCTTCTAGTCGTCAGTGTCTATGCTAAATTCATCTCTGATATCTTTAATAGAACGTAGATGAACGAATAGATTGTAGAAAGGCCTGTAAGGGAATTCTTCTGTAGAATCTTCTTCAATCCATCCTTTCTTTCTCAAAAGCTGTATGAAACTAGCTTTAAGATGTCCAAAATAATTGAAGTGTTCCTTCATCCTCCAATTAATATGATCAAATAAATCAGAGATATTATTAATGGAAGTCATCACGTTTTGTACCTCTTTTTCCAATCCTTTGAGTTTTCGTAAGATCAGATTTGTTTTATCAGTAAAGGGCCTGATTGAAAGAGAGTTTTGAGATGCTTGATCCGCAATAATGGTTGTCTCATTATTGTTATCCAGAGTAGGAAATATATCTGTTGGATCTAATGGTTTCCAAGGCAAAAGTACTTTTTCCCGGGCTTCATAAGAAACTTGGTACTGACTGCATAATGCAAAAATTGTTGAAGGATGTCTAAGCCCATAAATCGATCCATGCACAATCAGGCCTAAGGCAGACTTCACAATAATTGAACCAACATCGATAGGTAATCTCGCTTGAATACAATAATTCAGAATTGCACACTCCTTAGAAACTTTGTTTACCCTCATAGTGGGTAATAATTTTGAAGAAATAAAGAAGTGTCAGGGTTTAAAGATGGGGTTTAGAAGTGATGCAGAAAAACTAACATACCTGTCTTCTCTTGTTTCCCAATCTTCTGATTCATGAGTCAAATATCGATATATCTCATTCATATTATTTCTTGTAGGAACAAAATTAGAATAGTGGCAAACAGGTGTATTTTCAATTGAATATATCTCGTTGATTTTAGAAGGAGTGAAAGTTACCCATCTACCTCGCACATAAAAGCTTCCATTTTTATTCCATGAAGATTGGAGTAGAACTCTTTTACTACGGGGATGACTACTGCAGAAGTTGTATAGCATAATACCTCCCAACGTCATCTCATAATCATCTCCTCGATAGACGTTATCGAATTCTCCACACCTCTATTCACGAATCCTCTTTCTTTGATTAATCTATTCTTCATCATAACTTTGTTGAAGATTCGTTGTGCCTCATAACTGAAAAACTTTCTTTGATTGAACACTTGGGATCTAGTGATTTCAAGTGGATTGGATGCCATAATGATGAGTTTTTGTGGAGTTTCAAATCGTTTTCAGAAAGTAAATGGGTTAGATTTCGAGTTTTAGGCGTTTTTAAAGAGTTAAAATACTTAGAATTGCCATAAACCGTCAAATTAACTCCCTAAACCACTCATTCACCGATCTCGTCGTCGGCGAGATTCTTAGAAATATGAACTGAATTTGACAGGCAAAACTTGCCGACGGCGGCGTCGATCTCGCCGTCGGCGGGCTAAGGCAAAATTGCCCAGTTTCGCTCTGGTCCGAATGCTTTCCAATTTTTTTTCTATGTATCCAATATCGTGATGATTATAAATATAAATTTGAGTAGTAGAATTCATTTTATACCAAAAATAGTAATAATTCAAATAAATATACAATTATTATACCTAAATAAAGATCACTATGGGTTGCCTCCCATAAAGCGCTTGGTTTAAGGTCGTCAGCCCGACCTACTCTGGTTATTAATCAGGTTGACTGAGTATTAAAACATCTTTAAAATTTGGTCTTTTCCCTTCAAAATATGGTTTCAATCTGTGTCCATTTACTTTAAATCTGTGTCCAGTCTTTTGATCTTCAATTTCTACAGCTCCGTATGTAAATATTTGAGTTATAGTGAAAGGTCCTAACCATCGAGATTTTAGTTTCCCAGGAAATAATTTCAATCTTGTATTATAAAGTAAAACTTCTTGTCCTGGTTCAAAATTTTTTGGTTAATCTTCCGATCATGCCATAATTTCATCTTCTCCTTATAAATTATATCTTTATTATAGGATTCATTTCTTAATTCTTCTAATTCATTCATCTGCAAAAATCTCTTCTCACCAGCATCTTTTAAATTATAATTGAATTCTTTAATTGCCCAATACACTTTGTGCTCTAATTCAACTGGTAAGTGACAAGTTTTTCCATAAATAAGACTGTAAGGAGTCATTCCAATTAGGGTTTTATAAGCAGTCATGTATGCCCATAAGGCAGTGTCTAGTTTTGTAGACCAATCTAATCTACTAGGGTTTACAGCTTTTTCTAGAATTCATTTAATTTTTCGATTAGAAACTTCAGCTAATCCACTGGTTTGTGGATGATAAGCAGTCGATATTTTATGAATAATGTTAAATTTTTCTGCCAATTTCTGAACATATTTATTCTTAAAATGAGATCCTCCGTCAGTGATAATCACTCTTGGCATTCATATCTTGTGAAAATATTTTTCATTAAAAATTTTGAAACACTCTTAGCATCACAACGAGGTAAGGCTTGTGCTTCAATCCATTTAGAAACATAATCAACAACAACTAATATATATGAGTTTTCAAATGAAGGAATAAATGATCCCATGAAATCTAATCCCAAAACATCAAAAATTTCAACTTCTAATATAAAATTCAGAGGCATTTCATTTCTAGATATATTACCTACTCATTGGCATTTATGCAAGTTTTTATATATCTATAAACATCTTTAAAAAGAGTAGGCTAATAAAATCCAGGCTGTAAAATTTTATAAGCAGTCTCGTCAGTCCCAAAATGTCCTCCAAATTCAGAATCGTGACATTTTTTAATAATCTGTTCATTTTCTTCATAAGGCACACATCTTCTAATAATGAGATCCTTACATTGTTTATATAAATATGGTTCATCCCAAAAATATGTTTTAGCATCGTAAATGAATTTTTTCTGTTGTTGCAGAGTTATCATAGGTGGTAAAATATCACTTATAATATAATTAACTATATCAGCATACCATGGTATTTTTTCACTCATTTATATTATAAAGTTGTTCGTCAGAAAAACTGTCTATAGTTTCATTGTCAGTGTTAGATAATTCACAATATTCTAATCTTGACAAATGATCTGCAATTTGATTATCAATTCCCTTTCTATTAATTATTTCAAAATCAAATTCTTGCATCGGTAATATCCATCTGATTAATCTTGGTTTGGTATCTTTCTTTTGCATTAAATATTTAATAGCTGAGTGGTCAGTATGCACAATACATTTAGTTCCAATTAAATAAGGTCTAAATTTATCAAAAGCATATACAATTGCTAATAATTCTTTTTCTGTAACTGTATAATTGATTTCAGCACTATTGAGAGTTTTACTAGCATAGTATATAACTTTAAAAATTTTATCATACCTTTGTCCAAGAACAGCTCCTATAGCATAATCACTAGCATCACACATAAGTTCAAATGGTTTCTCCCGATCGAGTGAAACTATTATAGGTGCTGTGATTAATTTATCTTTTAATAATTCAAAAGCATTTAAGCATTCTGTAGTGAATTCAAATTTGTTGTCTTTTTCTAAAAGTTGGCATAAAGGTTTAGTAATTTTTGAAAAATCTTTTATATTGCATCTGTAAAATCCGGCATGTCCAAGAAAACTTCTTACCCCTCTCACTGTACTAGGAGGTGGTAATTTAGCTATAACTTGAATTTTTGCAGGGTCTACTTCCATGCCATTTTCTGAAATTTTATGCCCTAATACAATTCCTCCTGCAACCATAAATTGACATTTCTCCCAATTTATAACTAAGTTAGTTTATTCTCATACCTCTAAGACTTGTTCAAGATGATCCAAGCAAGCGTCAAATGATGTTCCAAATACAAAGAAATCATCCACAAATACTTCTATTCCATCATCAATTAATTTACTAAATATAGACATCATACATCTCTGGAATGTTGCAGGTGCATTACATAATCCAAAAGGCATTCTTCGAAAGCAAATGTTCCATAAGGACTAGTAAATGTAGTTTTCTCTTGATCCTCAGGAGCAATAGGTATTTGATGATAGCCGGTATATCCATCTAAGCAACAAAAATATTTGTGTCCGGCTAGTCTATCTAACATTTGGTCTAGGAATGGTAAAGGGAAGTGATCTTTCCTGGTGGTTGCATTTAATTTTCTATAATCGATACATATACACCATCCGAGTAACTTGTCTTATAGGTATTAAATCATTATTTTCATTAGCTTCAACAGTCACTCCTCCTTTCTTAGGAACACAATGAATTGGGCTTACTCAAGCACTGTCCGAAATAGGATATATAATACCATTGTCTAACCTTTTCAATATTTCTTTCTTGACTACATCTTTCATTATTGGGTTTAATCTCCTTTGGGGATCAACTCTTTGTTTATGTTCATTATCCAAAATAATTTTGTGCATACAGATCAAAGGACTAGTTTCCTTAATATCTGCTAAGGTCCAACCAAAAGCTTTCTTATACTTTTTTAATATGTCCAGAAGTTTTTGCACTTGTGATTCATTTAATTCTGCCGATATAATAACCGGTAAAGTTAAATAATTTTCCAAAAATATGTACTTTAAATGAGTAGGTAAAACTTTTAACTTTATTTCAGGAGGTTTAATAATCGACAAAACTATATTCTTTTCAGTGTTTTCAGTAATATCCAACATCTCAAATCTTTCTTGTATATAATCTAATTTTTCATTGTCTGTTTCTTCAATTATTTTCTATTTCTAGTTTATCTTCAAAGTATTCTTTAAAATTTTCATTTCGTAGATGTTCAAGAGTTTCCATTCGAAAACATTCATCTTCTTTTTCTATAGTAGGATATTTCATTGATTTTGAGATGTTAAAAGTTACTTCTTGATCGTTTACTCTCATAGTTAGTTCTCCTTTTTGAATATCAATCATAGCTCTTCCAGTAGCTAAGAATGGTCTCCCTAAAATTATGGGTATTTCTTTATCTTCCTCCATATCTAAGACAATAAAATCCACTAGGAAGATAAATTTATCCACTTTTACTAACACATCTTCAATAACTCCTTTAGGATATGTCACTGAACAATCAGCTAACTGAAGAGTTACTGAAGTAGGTGAGACTTATCCCAATCCTAATCTTTTAAAAATTGATAGAGGCATAAGATTTATGATGGCTCCCAAGTCACATAGAGCTTTTCCATAAAATTTTTCTCCAATAGCACACGATATAGTGAAACTACCAGGATCTTTTAATTTCTCAGGAAGCTTTTTCTGAATAATTGCACTATACTCTTTGCTAAGTGCAACAGTTTCATTATCTATGAACTTTCTTTTCTTGTCAAAAATATCTTTCATAAACTTCACATAATTGGGCATTTGTTCTAATGCTTCTACAAAAGTAATGTTTACCTTTAATTTTTTCAGGATTTCAAGAAATTTAGAAAATTGCTTATCCTTTTTATGTTGCTTTAATCACTGAGGAAATGGTGGTGGTGGTCTTTCTACAGAGATTTTCATAGGAATTAGTGGATATTCTAAATTTTGATTTTGCTGATCCTTTTCAGTTTCCACTTTCTCTTTTTCACTTTCTGTTTCTTTTTGTATTCTTGTTTCTAATTCTTTTCCATTTCATAACTGTATCACTTTGATTTGTTCATTTCCTTGATCTTTAGGATTTATTTCCACATTACTAGGAAAAGTGCCAAGAATTCTATTATTAAGTGCAGTAGCGATTTATCCAAGTTGAGTTTCAATATTTTTAATTGCAGTTCCTTGATTTTGTAATTGGTTCCCTTGAATTTGTAGCTGATTTTCTTGATTTTGCAAATGCTGACCCATATTTAATATTAATTCTTCCATAGATAACTTGTTTTCCTTAAATTAAGAGTTATTATTAAATTCAGGTGGATAAGAAGGTTTATAATTTGAATTTCTTTGGTTAGATGAATTTCCTGATGGGTTTACTGAGTTGTTCATCCATTGTTGATTAGCAGAGTTGTTATTCCAATTAAAATTTGGATGGTTCTTCTAACCAGGGTTGTAATAATTTGCATAAGGATTGTTGGGTCTATTATTAATAGCATTTAAAATTTCATATGAAGATTGAGCTTCTATAAGTTGCCAGATGAATTTTCTTCTATTATATTAGGAGAATAATTCATTCCAAAATGATCTAATTTCTTGGATATAGCAGCAATCTGAGAAGTTAACATAGATATTGCATCAAATTCATGTATACTAGCTATTTTCTTATGATTCAAAATTTCAGAAGGCCATTGAAAATTGTTGGTAGCCATTTCATCAATTAATGAATAAGCCTCATCAAATGATTTTAACATTAATGAACCTCCAGAAGCAGCATCTATAATAGATCTAAGAGATCCTACTAATCCATTATAAAAAGTTTGTATAATTAACCAATCTGGTAACGCATGATGTGGGCATTTCTTATGAAGATCTTTAAATTTCTCCCAAGCTTCATATATCGATTCTCCATCAAACTGACTAAAAGATGTTATGTCATTTCTAAGCTTTGCAGTTTTTGAAGGAGGAAAATATTTGGATAGACATTTTTGTGATAGTTCTCCCCAAGTTCTAATAGATCCAGGTGCTAACGAATTTAACCACATATTAGCCTTATCCCTTAAAGAAAAAAGAAAAAACCTAAGTCTAACAGCATCATTGATACTCCGTCATATTTAAAAGTAGCACAAAGTTCTAAAAAACTAGCAATATGTAAATTAGGATCTTCGTTTGGTTAACCACTAAATTGATTATTCTGTACCATTTGGATAATTGTAAGTTTAAGCTTAAATGAATTAGCTGCTACATCAGGATTTTGAATAGTTAAATGAATTTCATCTAATGTAGGGTTAGCGTAATCTCTTAAAGTCTGGGTTGATTTATATTTTCAATTGCTGGATTATTTGTCATTTGGGTTAAATTTATAGTTTCTTTTCTCTATTTTCTAATTCTTTTAATAGTGCGCTCTAATTCTGAATCGTAAGGTATTAAACTTTCGGTTCCAAATTTACGCATACACTATTTAAGTAGAGATTTTTTTTTAAAATAGTCCATTACTCTAGTAATTATCTTTATTAATTATTTTATTAATTACCTTAATAATTACTTTACTTCCCCGGCAACGGTGCCAAAAACTTGATCTAGGGTCAGGAGGCATGATCACTAGAAAATGTATTAAGAATTTCATACCAATTTTATATGAAATTGCACTTTAAAGAAAGATATTTTCTTTGTTTTATTGCAGGAATGAAGAATTATAAGTACTGAAAGCAAAAAGCACAAAAGAAGCGGATTTGGAGCAAAAAGGACTCAATTTGATGAAAAATGAACTATCCCACCGACGGCGAGATCAAGGCCGCCGACGGCGAGATTTTCCAGAGAATTTTTTAATATATTATAAAGAGCCCGCCGACGGTGAGATCGAGCCCGCCGACAGCGAGATCGGCGCGGTTAGCCCACCTTCTAGAAGCCCGCCAACGGCGAGATCGAGCCCGCCTACGGCGAGACAGTTGAAAAGAGTCAGATACAATGAACCTGGATGCTTTTTGAAGAGGTGCTTAAGCAACCTTTGAAGATTTGACTCTTTCTATAAATAGAGACAATTTTTGTCCCTTTTGTGTGTCATTTTTTGGTGTCTTTGGTGTCATTTTTGGTGTCTTTTGGTGTCGTTTCAAAGTCAATTAGTGTTCATTTATGTTGGAGTGTAAATCAGAGAGTCTTAGTGAGTTTAATTAAGTGTGTCTGTCTTGGAAGGAAGAGTCAAAGGAACTTTAAGAGTGCGCTTGGGGAGAAGAATTGAGATAAATATATTTGTTATTGTTTGTTAACTTTAATGAAATCCATTCTTTGTGTTATTTTTCCCATGCTTTCTGAGTAGTTTCCTTAGTCTTTTTCCTTGTTGTTGAGATTATGTGAAGTGATGAATCAAAGTAACTGTGCCTAAAATTATTAAATAAAAATTGTGATAATCTTTTACTTAAAACTTAATTTACTTTCAATTTGGCCAATTGATTTGTTAACATATATTGAATTATCAACTATAGTAAATATTACATCTGAGATTCAAGGAAGTCGAAAGCCTTGGAAGGAGGGTGCAAATAAATAGGGAAATATTAACTATCGGGCGTAGAATTGGACATTTTAGTGTGACAGACTAAAATATTCAATTTGGTTATATTATTTGAGAGATGAAGTGTAGATGTTAGCCCTCAGGCGAGGGGAACGTGGGAGCTCTGAAGTGGCAGCCGATATCCTCCCAGCCTAGCCGCAGATTCAGTAATCAAACATATGATTAGTCAATGTTCTTTGCACCTCGACTAAAGGGTAAAGAATAGGAATGCTCCTATTTGGCACAATACAAACTCTAAACTACTTTAATTCATCATTCACTTAATTCTCTCAACAAGGAGAAAGATGCTTTTCTAAATTAGAATCTTACATTTAAACCTTTTTGAGCAATAGTTTTAGTATAAGTGTTCTTAATTACCGTATACTAGCTTAGTAAGTAAGTCTACTTTAATTTGTCTTTAAAATTCTCTAACTTCCCTGTGGGATCGATATCTTGGACTCCATTAGAGCCTTTTATTACTTGATAACGATACGTATACTTGCGTAGTATCCACATTATAAATCATAATTTTCATAAAAGAATCATCAGTATAAATACATATATTTGGTGCGGGATCAAGTTTTTGGTGTCGTTGCCAATATCAATAACATATTTTTGTAAGTATAAATATCAAAAGTGGGTCAAGGCAGCAGGGTTTATATGATTGCGGAGCTTATATTATATATTTTTATGAATGATTATCAGAATAAAATTAACAATTGTGTCCTCCCCCCTTTTATCAACACAAGTATATGTATCGTTCAAGTAATAAAGGGCTCTAATGGAGTCCTAGATATCGATCTCAAGGGAAGTTTAGAGATTAAGAACTAATTTCAGCAGATGCAATTACTATCTAGTGTACAGAAATAAAGAACTCTTATACTAAACTCTATTACTTAAATTTTAAATAGAAAATTACAATTTAGAATAAGTATCTTTCTCCTTGTTAAGATAATTAAGTGAATGAATAATTAAATTAGTTTAGAATTATATTGTGCTAAATAAGAGCATTCTTATTCTTTACGCTTTGGTCCATATATAAAGAACATTGACTAATCCTATGCTTGGTTATTGAATCTGCGGCTAGCCTGGGAGGATACCGGCTGCCATTTCGGAGCTCCCACGTTCCCCTCCCCTAAGGGCTAACATCTACACTTCAGCTCCCAAACGATAGGACCGAATTGAAGATTTTAGTCGGTCACACTAAAATATTCAATTCTACACCCAATAAATAATATTTCCCTATTTATTTGCACCCTACTTCTAAGGCTTTTGACTTCCCTGAATCTTGGATGTAATCTTTACTATAGTTGATAATTCAACATATTTTAACAATTCAATTGGCCAAATTGAAAGTAAATTAAGATTTAAATAAAAAGATTATCACAATTTTATTTAATATTTTTAGGCACAACTAATTCAATTCTTCATTTCACAAATTCTCAACAACAAGGAGAAAGACAGAGAAAACTACTCAGAATGCATAGGAATAATAACACAAAACTTAGATTTCATTTAAATTTATAAAACAATAAATAAAAACTTATCTCGAATCTTCTCCTGACGTACTCTCTGAATTTCCTCTAACTCTTCCTTCTTGTACAACATACTTAATTATACCTACTAATATACTCTAAAACAAACTAATTCACACACTATAGACTCACTACTGACTTCCACAAGACACACACACACACACCAAAAGAACACACACTTTTCAGCCTAAGTTCGTCTATATTTAAAGAAGAAGGAATATATCCAAAGGTTGCTTAAGCACCTCTTCAAAAAGCATCCAGATTCAATGTATTTGGCTTGATTCGACCTTCTCTTCGTCAGCGGGCTTGATCTCATTGTCGGCGGGCTTCTAGAATATTGGCTAACCGTTGTTGACCTCATATTTGATGAGGTCTTTTCTCTTCTCTCTCCTTAGTACTTAGGATCTAGCCTTAAGCTTTCCCTTTGACTATCCTAGAGGACTAGAGATGGAACTCACCACCTAGAAATTCAAAACACTTCTTGACTCCCTTCAAACCCCACAAGTTTGATTGTAAACCCCTAAGCCACTTGGAGGGTTAAAATCAAATGTGGAGGTTTAAAGGATGAGTTTCCTATAGGACTCTTTGGCCTTAGGATTACTTTGGGTGGCCTGGTCTGGTGAGGGTAAGCTTGCCCACACCACACTCTCACACACATTCCAAACCCTAAAACTATCTTTAGCCAATATGACTTCTCGAGTCATGTAGGCAATTCATATGGATGGAACTCAACCCCTAGGCCCCTGGGTAAGAGGGTTAGAAACAACATAGTGAATGTCTAAAATGAGTCCTCTCATGTCTTTTGTGAGCTTAATATGGCTTCATGGCTCAACCAAAATGATTTCATTTCACTCACACTTGATCAATCTTCACTTTTCCAAAATTTCGATTTTTGACCATGGGGACCCTAAACCCACCAAACCTATCAAATACCCTTGAATTTGCGCAAAATTTGCAAAATTGCCTAAATTACCCAAAATTTCACAAAACTAGTCTTAAACATTTCCTCCCACTCAAATTGATCATCCATGGCCAAATATACCAAAAATTCCAAAAATACCCCTAAATACCCTCCAAATACCCAAAATACCCTTTTAACCCAAAAATTCCAAAAATTCAGAAAATTCCCAGAAAATTTCAAAAAATCCCAAATATTCCTAATTTCATTTTGTTCAACTACATCATAAGCTAATTTTGTCAATTTGGCCCACTTTTACCACAACCCCCAATGTGGCCTATTTTTAACCTAAGTGGACCCAATGTCCCACCAAACTAACCCAATTGACCTCAGTTTTGATCCAATTCAATTATAAACTTCAATTAAATATCCCCAATACAAATTTAGACCAAATCCAAACCCAATTTCATCAACATGTGTATCCAATTTCAATTTAAAGCTTAAAGCCCAATTTTGGCCCATTACCTAAACTTAGCCTAAACTAACCCAACTTAACTCCAATTAGCCCCAAATCTTTTCCTAAGCCTTCCTAACATCCCCAAAAACAAAACACTAACTTTATTTGCCACAAATTTGAAATCAAACTCCAAACAAACTTAACCCAAAACCAAAATCCCCTAAATTGGCCTAAACCCAAACCTAACCCAAATAGGCCCAAATCACTAAATCAAAGCCCAACCAAAGTTGAAAACTCTTTGCCATAGCCCCATAAACATTTTTCAAAATTAATTTTACATCAAACCCAACATTAACCCAACCTTAGCCCAAGTTAGCCCAATTTGGCCCATTTTGACCCCATTACTAAAAAGGCCCAAGTTGAACCCATTTCAACTCCAAATGACACCAAACCTTTTCCAAATCACTCATGACACATCCCTAAAATAAACCCAAAATTTATTTGGCATGGTCCTTCACAAAACTTTCATCCAAAAGCCCATTTTAAAATCTAAAAGCCCACTTTCCTAAAGACTTTAAAAGCCCATTTTCATCAAATTTAAAAGGCCCAAAACTTATTCTAAAGCCCATGTGAAATTCCCATCACCATCCTTTTAATTGAAATCATCCCTAAGTCCTAAATCAATAATCAAATAATTCCAAATCAAGCCTCATGCCAATTTCCCCTAAATCCATCAAAAATCCCAAAATCCATTTTTATGAAATTGAGTCAAGCCTTGGGCAAGCCATAGGCTAGCCATGAAGCCATCCTTAAGCCCTATGCAAGCCATGTGAGTGGTGTTCATGTGACCATACCATATTGGGCAAAAGGAGGGAGTCTTTTAATGATTCCCTTAAGAGTGATTAAACCTTTTCATGCTTCCCCTAAACCATGCTTAAACTTAAATATGCTTAGATGGTGACTTCTCCCCACTAAGCTAGCTGACTTACCTGATTCCCTTCAGGCCAAATCAGACCTTGGTGGGTTCACCAAGCCCATTTCCATGGGTTGACCAAACCAAGTCCAAAAGAGCCCCTTCCCCATTCCATTTTGAATCAAGCTCTTTACACATGGCCAATCTCCATTTCTTGCACCAAACTCAAACCCTGACCTCACTGACCATGAAGGTGACCCATGCTTGGACGGCCAGCCACCACAGTCGCAGGAAAACGCCATGGCCGAGAGCTTTATTTGGATTCAAAAATTTAAATTCACCTGGTTGAGCTGTCCCAACTCAATTGGACTCCATGGTTGTTCTTCCCTTGCGTAGAGCAGCTGATCCCAAGCCCTAACTCCCCCTGGGAAGCCCTCCAGCCAGCTCTATTTAAACTCCACCACCTCTCGGCCAAATAAGGTGATGAACCAGAGCTTAACAAAACTCTACCAAAATTGCTCCAGGACCTTCTCCTAACCCAGAGCAATTGATTCCCAGTGTCCCTTTGCCCTAATACCCATTAACAGAGCTCAATTTCTCAGTCAAAAATCCACCCAAAAACCCGGACAACTCTGAAACCTCCACCAAAATCAAATTAAACTCACCCAAACCTGCACAAGACCTAAAGGAGTTCCCCAGTGAAAGCCCCCTCACTAGGCCAGCCACCCTCTCTATCAACCAAGCTTTGAATCGGCCTTGGTCACTTTTGTACCTAGGCAATTCCCTAGAGCCAGAGACTTCATCTGGAACTTCCTTAGGTGCAATCGAAGGTGCCACAACTCTCTGATTGAAGCTTCACTTCTCAGAGCCAAGGTATGGATCACTTCTCCCTCCCGAGCTTCTGTGAATTCTCCATTTCATTTGAATCGATTTCATAGCATGTAAACCATATGGATGTGTTGTCTCCTCAAGACGAATCCATAGAGCATAAGAACACTAAAATCCGTTAAGAAATGAGAGAGATCTTAGGGTTTAAGTGTGGACGGCTCTCGGGACACACCAAGCGGAGACGATGATCGGCCGCCGTTGGATCAAGCGTGTATCGAATGGATGGTGCAGATCGCGTCGGATGAGTGAACGGGACATGAACCGCGGGCCCCCAGAGCACTGAGTCAGATGGCGACGTCGAATAGGGAGGCGACGCGTGGGCTTTCGGAGCTGCCGAGGATGAGTCGGCGCCGTGTGGATAAGTAGATAAATAGGGTATTTTTGATTTATTTAATTACCTAGAGCTTCAAAAATCCATAACTTTTCATAGAAAAATCAGAAAAATAAACTAAAAATACCCACTTGCTCAGTGAATAAAGAAGAATAATGTGGAAAAAGAATTGAGTTAATTTGATGAATATTTTATTTTTAATTAATTATTTACTGATTTCAATGATTTAATTCTCCATTTGCATAGACAATTAACCATGGCACGAGACCATAGGGCATTTGTAGCCTCTGATCTTGGGAACATTCCCTGAATTTTCCAAGGTCAGAGGCCACCTCTATGGCAAGTTATTGATTTTCCAAATTTTTGTGGCTGTTTTGATATTTTAATTCTAGTAATTAGCATGTCACTTAGAAAATTCTAAGAAAATTTGGAGAAGTATCTTAGGACCAGAGGACCCTAGGAAAATTATGGTTTGTGTTAATTCATTAAGAATAAGTCTTACTGGCCTAAATACTGAAAACTGAATTTTAATTAATTTGGGTTAACCACACATCAAAATAACTTGAAAACAATTCTCCACTGATCTTTTGGGTCAGAGGAGTCCCACATATAAATTTGAAACTAATTGGAGGTGATTAGCCCCACCAAATGGACTAATTAAGTTATATGACCAAAATTAAACTTTAAAAATTCATAACTCTAAAAATACATTTCAAAAATTCACCAAAATGGTTTTGGGGCTTCTCTGATGTTAGGGGAGTCTAAGAAAATTAAAATTAAAATTTTCTAAAAATCTTCATTTTTAATCATATTTTAATATTTTAAAAAATAAAAAAATAATAAAAATCATAAAAATATCATATTTTACTTCCTAATCACTTAGCAACAAACCAAATATTTTTCCTAAGTCTATAGGTTAAGATATTGAATTTTAAAGGCTTAAAACAATTTTTAATATTAAAAAATGAATTTTCTTACATTTTCACTAAATTAATTCTAATAAATCAAAGAAAAATAAAAAAAAATATAAAATTTGTTTCTCTGAACTCCTTGAGGTCAGAGAGATTTATGAAAAATATAAAATCCATTGTTCAACTTTAATTTTATTTTATAATTAATTAACACTCCAAAACTCAAAATAATTATAATAAATAAAATATAATTTAAAAAATCACCAAAATTGGTCCAAATGGTCCTCTGGTCAGTAGGAACATCCCATAATTTTCCTAAGGACAGAAACCCTACCTTGGTCATGTTGTTGAATTCTTATTAAAAACCCATATTTTCCATAAAAAATAAATATATAAATTAAATTAAATTAAATTCAGAAAAATCACATTTTCTCCTCTAATGTCTTAATTGACATGTGAGTGAAGTGACATAAAAATTTTAAGTTCATTTGAGCTTAATTTGATGAGTTATGAAATGAACATGCTTAAAAAGACATAAAGGTAATTAAAGAATTTTAACCCTAATTAATATTTAGGTTTAATCAAGGGGAGGATAAAATATTTGATCTTAATTTTCTCTTAGATGATTGAAATTTTGGGAAATTAAAGGGTAGGAACCCATTAATCATTTCTAATAATCAAAGAGAAAAATGAAACCTTAATCAATTAAATAATTTAAATTTTGGAAGATTAATTGAAGTTTAAATTATTAAAATGGGATGTAATTTAGGGAGACTATAATCACATTAATTTAAAATCCCTAAATAAATCACTTTAATAATATTAAACTCTTACTCAACTCAAAAAAATGATAAATGAAATTAATAAATTAAATAATTAAAAGGAAAATAAACCTTAATTAAATTAAAAGCATAAAAAATTAAGTAATTTAACAATCAAATTGAAATGAATTTAAAACATTAAAAATTAATCTCAAAGATCACATGAAAACAAATTTAAAACAAATTTGAAATATTAAAGAAAATCAACCTTAAGACAATTCATAATTAAAAACATAAAAAAAAACAAACCAATTAAAAATTAACTTAAAATAATTTAATTAAATTAAAATTAAATCATTAAAATCTAAATTGAATAATCTAAACATCTCTTTCAACCCAAATTAATCTAATACATTGAGATCATTTAAAATGGGAAGATTTAACTAAATTTAAAATAACTTGAACACTATTCCAAACTTAAAAAATTTTTAAAATTTCATAATTAAATTAAATCATTTTAAATCATCAATTCCAATTTTAAAATTTTAAAATCTTTAATAAACTGATTTGCCCTTAAAGGCTTTCGTTATCATAACTCTTAAATAAACCATTAAGTGAAATATCACTTTACTCATAAGATAATCAAATATCTTAGTTCACTGAGCAAGAATCAAAACTTAACTAAATTCTTGGATGATTAATTCACTAGTACAATAAAATTCATTTGGACTCAAAATAATCTCAGAAGTATTGAAAAGATGTTTAGGACTCGTCCTAAACACTTTCTCAATATGATGAGATGTTTTAGAAGAACAATTGAACTTAACTGTTCTTTGATGAAGAAAATCATACTTAACAAAACAAAGAACCTAGACGTCATAGGAATTGACTGGCTATAGGATTAGGACTTTGGTAAATAACCAAAACCTCCCCTTAGCTTTACTTAGGTATTTTTCATGAAAATATATAGATGCCTTAACATGTGCTTTAAGTGTAGCTTGGGATGACGGGAAGACCCTCCAGGTACGCTTTTATTTTATTGCAAGTTACTTACATGTACTGCGCTTTACTTTTCTTGCATGTTAAACAAGATTGTTGCATGAAAACTGAAACCTTTAGGATAGCCACAAAACTGAAACCCAAAACTAAATTAAAAGTCACAACAAGATAAAATTCACTGCCACAACATTCAAAATATAAAACAACTCAAAATTTAATCACAAACAGAACACAAAACTACAACTATAACTAAATTAAAACGTCTTATTGGATGATCGGGAATACCTCGGATGATGTAACCTACGTGTTGCTAACAGGATTTCCCACGGTCTAAATGAAAGTGTGGAACTCATTCAATTGAGTTTAGCAAATTCATCTGAACTAAGTGAATCCGATAAAAATAACGGTGCCAGAACGACGGAACCGTAGGATCTTAACCGGTGTTGTTATAATCAACTTTAAGATTCCCCTAATAAAACATTAAAGACATTTGAACTTTAAACCTCTTCTAAACCAAAACACTTCTCTCATCTCCTGATTTTCGCTTTCTAAAACTAAACCTCGGCAACAACAAGGAGCTTGGAGCACAGTGGGCAGCATGGCCATCATCGTCAGCAAAACTGGAATCTACTTCAGCAAAACCATTCTTAGAATTAAATAACCAAGCCATAGGATTTTAAAGTAGTTTGCCTAGTGCAACATAAATTCTCAACCTTTTTCGTTAGGCACTTGTATAATCATTTTATGCAAATTAAGTCCTAACCGGTTTTAGGATTCCGAGGTAGTCATTTGGTACGACATAAGCCCTCATATCTTCGAGGCTATTTGTATGATTATGTCATATAAATATAAGTCCTAATTAAGTAAAATTGGCAGGATTACAACATTAAGTAAATTCTCGAATTGAAGCCAAACAATAGGATAGTTTAGGAAGTTGCCAAGATTCTTCTTGGGTCCTCAGCTTCTCCTACCTCTTTTCCATTGGACTCTTAAAATAAACGGTTTCAAATTTGAGCTAATCCCTATTTAAATTTCCAAAATCTAATCCTTTGAAAACCTTAAACTTTGAAATTCTTGAAAGAAGAACCACTGATCTTAATCGAGAGTTTTCTTAATTGAATCCCATCATTTAAGATGTAATTAACTATAGGGGCTTGCCCTTATAGGGAACTTTAAGAACCCAGGTAATATAAACCCTGCGTCATTCCCTTATATTAAGCAGGGAAACTTGTCGGCTTATAAAATTGGTTCGCAGACCAAACGGATGTCACAAATCTTCTAGTTTATTTAATCGAGTTCCATCATCAAGCAGTGTGTTTGTCCTTCGAGATATATACACAATTTATGATGTGGTGCTCGTTTATATAAACTATTTAGGATGTGAGATCGGTTTTATTTCATATCTTAAAATTTTCAAATTTAAAATTATTTTCAAAATCAAATGCTACTTTCTAAATTATATATATATTTAAATTAAACTTAAAATCTAAAATTCACCGACAATTTCTATAGGCAATCCACTTTTCAAAAATACAACTTAACCTAAAAATATGCCGACAACTTCTGGCGACTCCGCTGGGGACCAGTTCCTCTCTCCATTTTGATCAGATGGTTTTGCTTTCATAAATCAGTAGTGAGTCCATATCTCTTTTGGACCAAACTACCATTCTTTTCGTTGGCATACCACGTTCATTTTTGTCTTGAACGGGTATAGTCAACTCCTTTCGGATTTTGGAGCCACTTGTTTAGACACTCCTAAACAGAGAAGTTCTCGAAATCCTTTTGCCTCTTTCTGAGGTGGGGTGGTCCCCCAATAGGTGTTAGCCTAGGAGTGGTCTTTTAAGTTGAGAAGTCTTACGAGACTTTCTCTTCCTTTCCAATTCTAAATCGGGTCCTTTACCTTTCCTTTAACCTTCCTCCATTAGTCGTTTTGTTCCTAACAAACAAATCCTCTAATAAACAACCTTTTAATAAACTAACTCTTTTAAATCGCAAATATACTAAGATAAACTAAAATGTGTTCGGACTATTTCTTTTCCGTCTTAAGTTTTATGATAAAAGGAAGCATAATTCGGGACTGACATTCGAAATTTACCCTGCAGAAAATGACTGCACCAAAGTTAATTTTCTCCTTCACCAATGGAATGGACTTCGCCGTCTATAAGAATGAACTGCCTGATAATGGAATCATCCGTTTTGGATAAGGATTCGACAATACAAATATTAAGTTCACTGACGTCACCCTCTTCACACTAATGGATAAAGTGTCAGAAACTGAGGAGCCCGTAATTGAGTTTAACCTGAAGTCAACTCAAGAGTTCCCTCCTCTACGAAAAGTCCCAGCTGAAAGAAACACTGTTGTTCATAGGAGGACTGTTGTCTCTACCCCCACCGGTCTAGTCATCTATTCACCTACCCCGGCTCCTGCCAAATTGAAGGGAAAGGAAATCCAAGTCTGTGATGAGCCTGCCACTGTGGAGGGTACAGATTTTGCTGCAATACCTTCTGTCTTCGAGATTGGGTCTAGTTCAAGAGTTGCACCCCTGACTCGAACTCAGAGAAGAAATAGGAGCAGAAAGATCGCCAAGATCGAGAAGGCTAAAGCTGCTGAAGTTGCTTTTCTGGAAGAGATTCCTGAGGAAGAAGAAAAACTACCTGAAATTTCACCACTGTTGGGAGGAAGTAGGTTCCACCCTCTCTCTGCTGCATCAGATGAAGAAGATGTCCGAAGGATCGCCGCTGCATTACCTCGACCTGCATACTATAGTGACTGTAAAAGAAAGAGAGCCAAGATTACGCCGCTTACCCGACTACGAGCCGTAGTAGAGAAACTAGCTAAGAAGGAAAGGTGCCCCATATCAAAAATCTTAAGAAGGATGGGGAGAGTGCCAGTCAAATCCCGCCTCGGACCGCGAGTAAACCCCGTCACTGCCCCGGAAAGGCCAAGGAAGAAAGTGAGAGCTAGTTCGCCTGTTATCGTATCGGGACACCATATTAGGGAGGACACCACCTACTGACGCACAACCGACAGACCATCTGGTCCTAGGCCTTTTACTGCGAGAAGGATGGAGTGGCGACCTATTATTGCTGAACCGATATAAGCACAGTGTTCTGGAAAGAAGAGTCTCGTCAGGAAGCCAGAATCTGAAGAAAGTGCTACTGCATTAAAAGAAACTCCTGAGAAAGAAGTCCAACAGTCATCACATGACAACCGTGAAACCGTTTGGAAGAGGCCACTAGAGGATGCCATAGGCAAGCTAAGAACCGACATCCGATGGTTGGCAAAGGAAAGAGGAGAAAAATTGGAAACTGAAATAGATTCATCAGAGTTTATGGATGAAGATTACGCTGAGATCAACATGGTTGAGACATGAGCATCGTCAGCTTCGCAAGGTGCTTCGGCAGCAGCGGAAACAGATAAACCAGAAGTGATGAGAGCACAAATTCAAGAGAAGGATAACACAATTTCCCAAATGGCAAAAAGGATGGAAGAGATGGCTGCCGCTTTAGCCACTCTCCAGAGTCAGGTGCAACCTCAGAAAGAAATACCCCCGGAGATCATCCATGTTGTGGACGGAGGAAAGGAGATCACATCTGTTAACGGAGATGAACAACCGAAGAAGGATTCTGTGCAGAGCATGATTCCCGAAAAGGATATCAAAAAATGGTAGAACAGCAGGTGCGAGAAGCCTTGGCCCAGTCCAAGAGTGGGGCATCTATTTAAACGGGTAGACCTTACCCCGAAGAATTTGATGCCATCCGATACCCAAAAGGATTCGTACCACCTCTGTTCAAGACTTTTGATGGAACGGGAAACCCCCGACAGCATGTCGCACATTTTCGTGCTAGTTGTTGCAATGCCGGTGGGAGCGATGCTTTACTCTTTCAACGGTTTGTCAGCAGCCTGTCAGGGATTACCTTCGATTGGTATGCAGAACTTCCGAATGGTTCAGTTAAGACCTTTTCAGAATTGGAAAATCTCTTTGTTAAGTGGTTTGCCGGAGCTCGGCACCACATCACTATCGGTGATTTAGTGGTGGAGCAACAGAAACCGAACAAAATTTTGGTGGATTACATACTTCGATGGAGAAACTTAAGCATGAAGTGTGAACCACAACTTTATGAACAGCATACGATAGGTATTTTGCTGAAAAGTATCCATGGCCCGATAGCACTTTTTCTTAAAGGATTTACAATCAAGACTTTCGAGAAGTTGCTTAGCAAGGCCGGGAGCTTGAAAGAGGAGGCAAAGCAGCTGAGTTTTCTCAACAAGACTGACAAGCAGAAGCCTGTAAAAGAATTTGAAAAGAAATTCGGGATCGTCGCAACAGTAGATAAAGGCAAGCAGCCAGTGCAGATACAGCCAGAGCAACGACAGCTCAGTTATCAACCACCGCAACGGACTTACCAACAACCACAATAGATTTATCAGCAACCTCAGCAGGGCTATCAACAGCCTCGACCGAGCCACCAGCCATGGCAGCATAGTCAACCACTACCTCGTTCGTCACGTCCCCTGGAGGAACTTCTGAACAAGGAACATCCATTCAAGACGGAAGCAATAGCTAAAATGTTTCGCAGTTTGATGAAGACACCTGATTTTCAATTACCATAGCCCAAAAAGCCAGAAGAAGTCAACAAGAAAGATCATTCGAACTACTGCCCTTACCACCGGATGATCGGACATAAGATTGAAGACTGCTTCACTTTTAAGAATTGGCTCGAAGGTAATCTCCGAAGAGGGAACATAACGATCCTGAAGGAATACATGAAGGAACCCCAAAAAGAAGGTTCCATCAATGTCATTTCAACGGATCCTATTGTTCCGATAAACCCATACACGACCGATGATGGATGGAATACCGTCTGGACAAAGTATTCAAAGAAAATCTTAGATCATATCCAGAACGCTTTGGTGCGCGCTTCAACTCAGAGTTTGAAACCTTTCGAGCTGGTGCTATCGCTTGTAATTGAAGAACCACCCCAGAAGGAGGAGAAGATCGTGGAAGAAAAGAAGACTGAGGCTCCAAAGGGTAGACTAGGGGCTGGTTATCCTAGGATGGTTATTTCCGATTCGGGGGAAAAATCCCTCGGACCTCTGACTCTGTATGATTATTTGCTCGCCCCGGCAGAATTTTATAATGATAAGAGTTTTGATGTTGGCTACGTTTTGACTGTTTCTAACGATTATGTAACTAACGACAACCAACCTAATCTGGATTTCGATTCTGATACGATAAATGATTCTCAAATCATACTAAACCTCGATGACCACGACAAAGGAGAAGACGCTCACAAAGATGGCTACGAAAGCTCAACAAGCAACGAATCTATTTGTGAATTCCGAGGAGCTCCAATCACTATAGAATTGGAGTTATCAGATTCCGAAGTAATTCCAGAAAAGTCAGTCGTTCCGATTCAAGAGGAGACACCGGTAGAGTCACCACCAGATTTAGAACAAGTAACTGAAGTCAACCTAAGAAGCGAAAAAGTTCTACCCCTGAGAATGGGTCCAAAGGATAAAGGAAAGCAGGTGGTTGTTCAGGAAGAGCAAACCCCACAGAAGAATTACCCGTTCGGGAAGAAATTGAAGAACATGGTAATAAAGTGGATTACAACATGCTAGCCCATCTTAGGAAGCTACCAGCCAAACTGAGCATCTACGAAGCTCTGATCCTGTCAAAGGAGATGAGGGAAACTCTGATCAAGGCCTTACTTGATCCAGAGATTTGTTTAGCTCAAATGGCCAGTAATTCCTTAGACGAGGTTTGCTCGTTAAAAGAACAGTGAGGTGTTACCTTCACGGACAATGATCTATTACTTAGAACAGCTGATCACAACAGACCGTTATACATTTTAGTCACTATTGGAAAGTTTACGCTCTCTAGAGTGTTGGTTGATCCGGGAGCATCAATCAACATAATAAATCTTCGGATGTTAGCATATTTGGAAATTGATGCTCGCGAACTTGAAGCAGATAAGATGTTTTTAAGAGGGTTCAATTAGAAGGGAGAAAGAGCTCTTGGATTGATAACACTATTAATGAAGATCGGTGATTTAGCAAAGACAACCGCAAAATTCCACATAATTGATTCTGAGACATCGTTCAACGCTCTACTGGGTCGGCCATGGATCCATGAAAACCGGATGGTACCGTCGTCTCTGCACCAGTGCATAAAGTATTACGAAGGAGGAGAACAGTGTATCAAAGGTGACTTGCTACCATTCTCCGTACACGAGATTGGAATTCATGAAGATGCAGCCTATTACGCACCTCCGAAGAAAACTATCTTCTCTAGAAATACCGTACCAAATGAAGCAAAAGAAGTTCGAGACGATGAAGAACCTGAAATTCTAGTCCAACAGTTACTCACCACTCCCTTACGTCGAGATCGTGAGGGTTTCTCCAGAACTCACACCCGAGGTCGAGGCCGGGGACGAGGACGAGGAAGAGACGTTGGAACAGTTAGACAGAAGAAACCGGTCATCGATGTTGATTGTGAGAACAGTTCCGAAGAAGAAGAAATCAAGAAAGAAGCAGCAACAGTAAATCAAAAGAAACCCCAGTTCAAGATCTCTCTCGAAGATGAAGAGAATGAAGAATACAAATCAATGTACGAGAAGATAAACCACTATGTGCATACTATGACCCTGACCCCGATCCATTCTAATAAGATCGAGGGTATGGTGGTCAAGGAAGTACATGGCGGTGGTGCTAAGCCGATCAAATTCTACCGTGGTGCTTCTTCTTCCAAAACTGAAAATGATGTACAATTTGAAGATGTTGCTTCATCTGAATTAATAGAATTGCCTTTTGAGTGGTATTCTCCCTGTGTTCAGAATTTAATTCAACGTGGTGTCTTACCTAAACAATGGACAAAAGGTCGATCACAACACTTTAAAAAATTATGGAATAATACCAGTCGGCCTCCCAATTCAAAACACAGTCTCAGATTCGGCAAAGTAGGATCAGTTGACGACTCAGAGTTTTGCTTGGTTGTCACTTGCAAGCCTAATGAAGTCTGCTTTGAAATCTCAGATGATCTCGAAGACCTGCAAATCGAAGATGCTCCTCCAAAATTTAAAGAAGAAATTAAATATACAGTAGACGAGTTAATGGAAGTTAACTTAGGTACTAGCGAAGAGCCTAAGCCGACCTTTGTTAGCTTCTTACTCAGTAAAGAAGACTCCGAAGAAATGATCAAGCTACTGATAGAATTCAAGACTATTTTGCTTGGAATTATGATGAAATGTCAGGATTAGCTCCAGAAGTCACAGTCCACAAACTAGGAGTGGATCCCACTTCCGTGCCAGTCAGACAAGCTCCAAGAAGGATGCATCTAGAAATTGAACAACAAGTTATAGCTGAAGTTAAGAAGCTAATAGATGCTAAATTCATCCCTGAAGAACAATATCCAACTTGGCTAGCCAACGTGGTACCAGTCAGAAAGAAGAATGGACATATCAGAATCTGTGTAGATTTCAGAGATTTGAACAAAGCGTGTCCTAAGTATGAATTCCCACTACCAATCCCAGAATTAATGATCGACATCACCTCAATGCACGAAGTCTTCTCTTTCATGGATGGATCTTCAGGATACAACCAGATAAAGATGGCACTGGAAGACGAAAAGCTCACAGCCTTTAGAACGCCAATCGGAATATACTGCTACACAATGATGCCTTTCGGATTGAAGAACGCAGGAGCAACATACCAAAGAGCTATAACGAGAATTTTTGATTATCTCATTCACAACCAAGTAAAATGCTACGTGGATGATGTAGTCATCAAAAGCAAACTGAAGGAAGATCACCTGTATGATTTGAGAATTGTTTTTGAGCGATTGAGACAATATAACCTCAAGATGAATCTCTAAAAATGCGCCTTCGGCGTCGCCTCTAGGAAATTCTTAGGATTTTTTGTCCGACATCGTGGAATTGAAATCGATCCAGAGAAGATTAAAGCTATCTTAGAAATGCCACCTCTCAAAACATTGAAACAATTACGATCCTTTCAAGGGAAATTGGCATATCTTCGACGCTTTATTTCGAATTTGTCAGGAAGGTGTCAGCCTTTTTCTTCTTTGATTAAGAAGGATGCCAAGTTTACTTGGGATTCCAAATTTCAACATGCCTTTGATGACATCAAACAATATTTAATGACACCTCCTGTCTTAGCAGCCCCAGTCTCAGGTAGACCGTTAATACTTTATACCGCAACTTTAGACGACTCCCTCGAAGCCCTGCTAGCCCTGGTCAATGACGAGGGGAAAGAAAACGCCCTCTACTACTTAAGTCGTCGTCTAATTTAAACGGAAGTAAAGTATCCCCCGATTGAGAAGCATTGTTTGGCCCTGATCTTCGCCGCTCAAAAGCTTAGGTATTACATGCTTTCTCATTAGGTCAACCTTATCTCAAAAGTTAATCCATTGCAATATTTGATGACTCGACCGACGCTTTCCGACAGACTTGCTAGGTGGTCGATGATACTATTGCAATTCGATATAACTTTCGTTCTGCTTCGTGCCGTAAAGGGATAAGTCCTAGCAGACTTCCTCGCAGCACACCCTTTACCGGCAGAATCGCCTCTCAACGACGACTTGCCAGACGAGCAGATAATGAGCCTAGAAGACCCCAATCTCGACGATCGACGTTGGGAACTGTACTTTGACGGAGCATCTTCAGCATTGAGAAATAAAGAATTGCAAACGATAGTGCCCGGTAAGGCAGGAATTAGACTAATATTTATAACACCGGAGCGAGGGATGTTAAGGTACTCCTACCACTTAACAGTTTAAACGAAGCCCTTATAACAGGATTGGAATTAACCATTCAGATTGGGGATAACAGATATCAACATCTATGGAGATTCTCAGTTGATAATTCAACAGGTCGCAGGACAATACAGAATTCTAAAGCCAAGACTCGAGCAGTACTTTCAGTATGCCATGAAATTGTTGGAGCAGATTCCGAATGTAACGATCTACAAGATTCCCAGGAGAGAAAACGCTCTTGCAGATGCGTTAGCCCGCCTTGCAAAAGAATTTTCCTGCTTGCGGGATGAATCGGCTTGAAATGTCGGTTCAGTGGACGTCGGGTTCTCTCACGGCTCGACATGGACACGATACACAAGTCGAGAAAAGAAGAAGAAACAATTGCGGCGAGTAACGTAAAATGCGAAGACCGGCGTCGACCGCTAATAGACTACCCGCAAACAGGAAACCTACCGGACGATAAGTCATTAGCCCATCAAATCAGGAAAAGAACTCTGTCATACGCATTAATAAACAATACATTATATAGAAGGTCTTTCGATCAGATGTGGCTAGGGTGCCTGAGCGAGTCTGAAGCTCGTGAAATTGTTAAAGAAGTGCACTCAGGACTTTGTGGCGCTCATCAGTCAGGTCCAAAAATGAAAATGAAGATTAAGAGACTAGGGTACTACTGGCCCTCGATGATGACCGATTGCATGAAGGTCGCCAAGAGTTGTCACCAATGCCAAGTGCATGGAGTGGTTCTACATCAACCTCAAAATGTGCTACATCCGACAATTGCGTCGTGGCCATTTGAGTGTTGGGGCACATATATTGTAGGCCCGATAGAACCACCTTCTTCAAAAGGACATCGCTTCATTCTTGCAGCTACAGATTACTTTTCCAAATGGACACAAGCAGTACCGCTCAGAGAAGTGAAGGCACACCACGTGCTACATTTCTTCAAGAATCAAGTTGTCTACCGTTTCGGGGTACCGCGCAGAATCATTTCAAATAATGGGTCCACGTTTAAGAGTACGAAGATCAACAATTTTGTCAGGAGACACGGGATCGACTGGCGCTATTCAACGATCTACTACCCAAGAGCAAACGGCTTGGCTGAAGCTTTTAATAAAATGATCATCCAAATATTAAAGAATTTTTTGGATGACAACAAAAGAAATTGGCACAAGAAGTTGTTAGAAGCTTTATGGGCCTACAGAACAACTTTCAGAACTCCTACCCAGTCTACGCCTTACGCCTTAGTGTATGGGTCCGAGGCCGTTTTACCCTTAGAGGTTCAGCTTCCGTCACTCAAAATTGCAGTTGCGAACAAGATCACTACAGAAGAAAATGCCAAATTACGACTAGAAGAATTGGAGAGCTTAGAAGGGAAATGACTTTCGCACGCAACAAAATTTGGAACTGAATCAAGCCAAGATGATCCAAGCCCATGATAAACTGGTCCGCCTAAGGACATTCAAAGTCGGAGATTTGGTTTTAGTACTTAGAAGACCTATTCTTGTACACCGCAAGATAGGAGGAAAATTTGAATCAACTTGGGAAGGGCCGTTCGTGGTCGAGACAGTCTACTCAGGGGGTTCCTACCAGCTTGTTAACTGTCATGGAGAACGACCTATGCTTCCAATTAATGGACGATATTTGAAGAAATATTACGCAACCTGATGTTTCGAAGGATGAACTTTAAAAGTGGAGTCTCATTCCTAGAAATATGGGTAGAGTAATCCTTCGTAACTGGGTCCGAACCCAAAATATAAAAAGAAAATAGATGATAAAATAAAAAAATCATTAACAAAAAAATGTGTTAAAAAGAAAATATGTGAAATGATAAAATTTTGATCTTTTCCTTTAAATCAATTCATTCCTGATCTGTCCTCATCTCTTCCTACTTCCTTTAAAATTTAAAAGAAGTAAATAAAATTTTTCATTAATAAATGTTTTCTTACACAATCCGTTTTGGATTTATGAGGATTGTATGAGATACTGAATTTTCGAGGAAAATATCATCATGTTTTGGATCAAGTTGTATGATGTATTTTCAACAGACTGGAATGAGAATGATCATGTCATGTTCTGCCTTCACCTCTTTTTGTGCAAATTGACTGGGAAACGCCATTAAACTAAATGAACTTCGAACAAAGAACAAAAAGAAAAAGAAAATGGATAAGGCACTCCTTCTTTTTAAGAATTTGAATGTCAAAATAAACTGCAAATAAACACGAACTCTAAATAGACGAAAATGAAATCGAATCACTAAAACAGATAAAAAAATCTAAACCTCAGACTGATTTTCAAATTTCTCCTTCCTCTGTGTGTTAGAGGATCGACTAGTTCTATTGACACGGAGCCACGAGCTTTGTTCGATTTGGTTCTGATGGCATGGGACTGGGTCCCTCTTCATACAGATCTCTCTTCGAGTCTAGAGCCGAACTTCTAGCTCTTTTTCAAATTTTTGAGGCTGGAACCGAACTTCCAGTTCTCTTCGAGGCTAGAGCTGAACTTCTAGCTCTCTTTCAAAATTTCCAAGGTTGGAGCCGAACTTCCAGTTCTCTTCGAGGCTACAACCGAACTTCTAGCTCTCTTTCAAATTTCTGAGGCTAGAGATGAACTTCCAGTTCTTTTCGAGGCTAGAGCCGAACTTCTAGCTCTCTTTCAAATTTTCAAGGCTGGAGCCGAACTTCCAGTTCTCTTCAAGGCTAGAGCTGAACTTCTAGCTCTCTTTCAAATTTCGAGGCTGGAGTCAAACTTCCAGTTCTCTTCGAGGCTAGCGCCGAACTTCTAGCTCTCTTTCAAATTTTCGAGGCTGGAGCCGAACTTCCAGTTCTCTTTGAGGCTAGAGCCGAACTTCTAGCTCTCTTTCAATTTCCGAGGCTGGAGCCGAACTTCCAGTTCTCTTCGAGGCTAGAGCCGAGCTTCTAGCTCTCTTTCAAACTTTTGAGGCTAGAGCCGAACTTCCAGTTCTCTTCGAGGCTAGAGCCGAACTTCTAGCTCTCTTTCAAATTTCTGAGGTTGGATCCTAAATTCCAACTCTCTTCTTCGAGACTAAAGCCTAAATTCTAGCTCTCTTTCAATTTCCGAGGCTGGAGGCTAAATTCCAACTCTCTTCTTGAGGCTAGAGCCTAAATTCTAATTCTCTTCAAATCCTAAGGTTGGAACCTAGGTTCCGATGCTCACCTCAAATCCAGGATTTCCACGAAATCCCTCTTGAAATAAATCTTAAATCAAACTTCAATCGGAATTGAAACTCAAACCAAAATCTAAACTCACACATTGAAACTCGAAACAGAAAATGAAACGAATCTAAAATCGAATCTCTCTAGATCTTGTGATCTAAAATTCACTTCCTTTTCTCTTCCCCAACGAGAGTTCTGGAATCTTCAATCTTGGAGGTTTACCTGTTACTCCCCAGTAGAAAATTTTCTATACTTCATTCTAAGTGTGTCACTTAGACATTTATGTTGGTTTTGTTGATCTCTTCGGTCAACGGCAATACGTGCGGTGTGCTTGGTTAGCACACCACACCGATTGGGGGTCCATTTGTTGACCTCATTTTTGATGAGGTCTTTTCTCTCCTTAGTACATAGGATCTAGCCTTAGGCTTTCCCTTTGACTATCCTAGAGGACTAGAGATGGAACCCACCACCTAGAAATTCAAAACACTTCTTGACTCCCTTCAAGCTCCACAAGTTTAATTGTAAACCCCTAAGCCACTTGGAGGATTAAAATCAAATGTGGAGGTTTAAATGATGAGTTTCCTATAGAACTCTTTGGCCTTAGGATTACCCTGGGTGGCCTGGTCTGGTGAGGGTAAGCTTGCACACACAACACTCTCACACACATTCCAAACCCTAAAACTACCTTTAGCCAATTGAACTTCCCGACTCATGTAGGCAATTCATATGGATGGACCTCAACGCCTAGGCCCCTAGCTAAGAGGGTTAGGAACAACATAGTGAATGTCTAAAATGAGTCCTCTCATGGCTTTTGTGAGCTTAATATAGCTTCATGGTTCAACTAAAATGATTTCATTTCACTCACACTTGATCAATCTTCACTTTTCCAAAATTTCAATTTTTCCCCGGGGACCCTAAACCCACCAAACCTACCAAATACCCTTGAAATTGCTCAAAATTTGCAAAATTGCCTAAATTATCCAAAATTCCTCAAAACCAGTCTTAAAAATTTTCCCCCACTCAAATTGATCATCCATGGCCAAATATACCAAAAATTCTAAAAATACCCCTCAATACCCTCCAAATACCCAAAATACCCTTTTAACCTAAAAATTCCAAAAATTCAGAAAATTCCTAGAAAATTCCAGAAAATCTCAAATATTCCCAATTTCATTTTGTTCAACTACACCATAAGCCAATTTTGTCAATTTGGCCCACGTTTACCAAAACCCTCAATGTGACCTATTTTTAACCTAAGTGGACCCAATGTCCCACCAAACCCACCCAATTGAACTCAATTTTGATACAATTCAATTCTAAACTTCAATTCAATATCTCCAATACCAATTTAGGCCATATCCAAACCCAATTTCATCAACATGTGGATCCAATTTCAATTTGAAGCTTAAAGCCCAATTTTGGCCCATGACCTAAACTTAGCCTAAACCAACCCAACTTAACTCCAATTAGCCCCAAATCTTTTCTTAAGCCTTCCTAACATCCCCACAAACAAAACACTAACTTGATTTGCCCCAAATTTGAAACTAAAATCCACCCAAACTTAACCCAAAACCAAAATCCCCTAAATTGGCCTAAACCCAAACCTAACCCAAATAGGCCCAAATCCCTAAATCAAAGCCAAACCAAAGTTGAAAACTCTTTGTCACACCCCCATAAACATTTTTAAACATCAATTTTACATCAAACCCAACATTAACCCAAACTTAGCCCAAGTTAGCCCAATTTGGCCCATTTTGACCCCATTACTAAAAAGGCCTAAATTGAACCCATTTCAACTCCAAATGACACCAAACCTTTTCCAAATTACTCATGACACATCCTTAAACTAAACCCAACATTTATTTGGCATGGTCCTTCACAAAACTTTCATCCAAAAGCCCATTTTAAAATCTAAAAGCCCACTTTCCTAAAGACTTTAAAAGCCCATTTTCATCAAATTTAAAAGGCCCAAAACTTATTCTAAAGCCCATGTGAAATTCCCATCACCATCCTTTTAATTGAAATCATCCCTAAGTCCTAAATCAATAATCAAATAACTCCAAATCAAGCCTCATGCCAATTACCCCTAAATCCATCAAAAATCCCAAAATTCATTTTCATGAAATTGAGCCAAGCCATGGGCAAGCCATAGGCTAGCCATGAAGCCACCCTTAAGCCCTATGCAAGCCATGTGAGTGGTGTTCATGTGACCATACCATATTGGGCAAAAGGAGGGAGTCCTTTAATGATTCCTTTAAGAGTGATTAAACATTTTCATGCTTCCCCTAAACCATGCTTAAACTTAAATATGCTTAGATGGTGACTTCTCCCCACTAAGCTAGCTGACTTACCTGATTCCTTTCAGCCCAAATCAGACCTTTGTGGGTGCACCAAGCCCATTTCCATGGGTTGACTAAATAAAGTCCAAAAGAGCCCCTTCCCCATTCCATTTTGAATCAAGCTCTTTACACATGGCCAACTTCATTGCTTGCACCAAACTCAAACCCTGACCTCACTGACCATGAAGGTGACCCATGCCTGGCCGGCCAGCCACCACAGTCGCCGGAAAATGCCATTGTCGAGAGCTTTATTTGGATTCAAAATTTTAAATTTACCTGGCTGAGCTGTCCCAACTCAAATGGACTCCATGGCTGTTCTTCCCTTGCATAGAGCAGCTGATCCCAATCCCTAACTCCCCCTGGGAAGCCCTCCAGCCAGCTCTATTTAAAAACCACCACCTCTCGGCCAAATAAGGTGATGAACCAGAGCTTAATAAAACTCTGCCAAAATTGCTCCAGGACTTTCTCCTAACCCAGAGCAATTGATTCCCAGTGTCCCTTTGCCCTAATCCCCATTAACAGAGCTCAATTTCTCAGTCAAAAATCCATCCAAAAACCAGGACAACTCAGAAACCTCCACCAAAATCAAATTAAACTCACCCACACTTGCACAAGACCTAAAGAAGGAGTTCCCCAGTGATAGCCCCCTCACCAGGCCAGCCATCCTCTCTATCGGCTATGCTTTGAGATCGGCCTTGGTCACTTTTGTACCTAGGCAATTCCCCAGAGCCAGAGACTTCATCTGGAGCTTCCTTGGGTGCAATCGAAGGTGCCACAACTCTCTGATTGAAGCTTCACTTCTCAGAGCCAAGGTATGGGTCACTTCTCCCTCCCGAGCTTCTGTGAATTCTCTATTTCATTTGAATCGATTTCATAGCATGTAAACCATATGGATGTGTTTGTCTCCTCAAGACGAATCCATAGAGCATAAGAACACGAAAATCCGTTGAGAAATGAGAGAGATCTTAGGGTTTGAGTGTGGACGGCTCTCGGTACACACCAGGCGGAGACGATGATCGGCCACCGTTGGATCGAGCGTGTATCGAATGGACGGTGCAGATCTCGTAGGATGAGTGAACGGGACATGAACCGCGGGCCCCCAGAGTGCTGAGTCAGATGGCGGCGTCGAATAGGGAGGCGACGCGTGGGCTTTCGGAGCTGCCGAGGATGAGTTGGCACCGCATGGATAAGTAGATAAATAGAGTATTTTTGATTTATTTAATTACCCAGAACTTCGAAAATCCATAACTTTGCATAGAAAAATCAGAAAAATAAACTAAAAATACCCACTTGCTCAGTGAATAGAGGAGAATAATGTGGAAAAAGAATTGAGTTAATTTGATGAATATTTTATTTTTAATTAATTATTTACTGATTTCAAAGTTTTAATTCTTCATTTGCATAGACAATTCATCATGGCATAAGACCATAGGGCATTTGTAGCCTCTGATCTTGGGAACATTCCCTGAATTTTCCAAGGTTAGAGGCCACCTCTATGGAAAGTAATTGATTTTCCAAATTTTTGTGTCTGTTTTGATATTTTAATTCCAGTAATTAGCATGTTACTTAGAAAATTCTGAGAAACTTTGGGGAAGTATCTTAGAACCAGAGGACCCTATGGTTTGAGTTGATTCATTAAGAATAACTCTAATTTGCCTAATACTCAAAACTGAATTTTAATTAATTTAGGTTAACCACACATTAAAATAACTTGAAAACAATTCTCCACTGATCTTTAGGTTTAGAGGAGTCCCACATAAAAATTTGAAACCAATTGGAGGTGATTAGCCCCACCAAATGAACTAATTAAGTTATATGAATAACTCTAAAAATACATTTCAAAAATTCACCAAAATGGTTTTGAGGCTTCTCTGATGTTAGGGGAGACTAAAAAAATTAAAATTAAAATTTTCTAAAAATCTTCATTTTTAATCATATTTTAATATTTTAATAAATAAAAAAATAATAAAAATCATAAAAATATTAAAAATCATAAAAATGTCATATTTTGCTTCCTAATCACTTAGCAACAAACCAAATATTTTCCTAAGTCTATAGGTTAAGATATTGAATTCTAAAGGCTTAAAACAATTTATAATATTAAAAAAATGAATTTCCTTACATTTTCACTAAATTAATTCTAATAAATCAAAGAAAAATCAAAAAAATATAAAATTTGTTTCTTTGAGCTCCTTGAGGTCAGACAGATTTATGAAAAATATAAAATCCATTGTTCAACTTTAATTTTATTTTATAATTAATTAACACTCCAAAACTCAAAAGAATTATAATAAATAAAATATAATTTGAAAAATCACCAAAATTGGTCCAAATGGTCCTCTGGTCAGTAGGAACATCCCATAATTTTTCTAAGGATAGAAACCTTACCTTGGTCATGTTGTTGAATTCTTATTGAAAACCCATATTTTCCATAAAAAATAAATATATAAATTAAATTAAATTCAGAAAAATCACATTTTATCCTCTAATATTTTAATTGACATGTGAGTGAAGTGACATAAAAATTTTATGTTCATTTGAGCTTAATTTGATGAGTTATGAAATGAACATGCTTAAAAGGACATAAATGTAATTAAAGAATTTTAACCCTAATTAATATTTAGGTTTAATCAAGGGGAGGATAAAATATTTGATCTTAATATTCTCTTAGATGATTGAAATTTTGGGAAATTAAAGGGTAGGAACCCATTAAATCACTTTAATAATATTCAACTCTTAATCAACTCAAAAAAATGATAAATGAAATTAATAAATTAAATAATTAAAAGGAAAATAAATCTTAATTAAATTAACAGCTTAAAACATTAAGTAATTTAACAATCAAATTGAAATGAATTTAAAACATTAAAAATTAATCTCAAAGATCACATGAAAACAAATTTAAAACAAATTTGAAATATTAAAGAAAATTAACCTTAAGACAATTCAAATGTAAAAAAAATAAAAAAATCAAACCAATTAAAAATTAACTTAAAATATTTTAATAAATTAAAATTAAATCATTAAAATCTAAATTGAATAATCTAAACACCTCTTTCAACCCAAATTAATCTAATACATTGAGATCATTTAAAATGTAAAGATTTAACTAATTTAAAACAACTTGAACACTATTCCAAACTTAAAAAATTATTAAAATTTCATAATTAAATTAAATCATTTTAAATCATCAATTCCAATTTTAAATTATTAAAATCTTTAATAAACTAATTTGCCCTTAAAGGCTTTCGTTATCATAACTCTTAAATGGAGCATTAAGTGAAATATCACTTTACTCATAAGATAATCAAATATCTTAGTTCACTGAGCAAGAATCAAAACTTAACTAAATTCTTGGATGATTAATTCACCAGTATAATAAAATTCATTTGGACTCAAAATAATCTCAGAAGTATTGAAAAGATGTTTAGGACTCGTCCTAAACACTTTCTCAATATGATGAGATGTTTAAGAAGAACAAGTGAACTTAATTGTTCTTTGATGAAGAAAATCATCCTTAATAAAATAAAAGAACCTAGATGTCATAGGAATTGACTGCTATAGGATTAGAACTTTGGTAGATAACCAAAATCTCCCCTTAGCTTTACTTAGGTATTTTTCATGCAAATATATAGATGCCTTAACATGTGTTTTAAGTGTAGCTTGGGATGACGGGAAGACCCTCCAGGTACGCTTTTATTTTATTGCAAGTTACTTACATGTACTGTGCTTTACTTTTCTTGCATGTTAAACAAGATTATTGCATGAAAACTGAAACCTTTAAGATAGCCACAAAACTGAAACCCAAAACTAAATTAAAAGTCACAATAAGATAAAATTCACCGCCACAACATTCAAAATATAAAATAACTCAAAATTTAATCACAAACAGAACACAAAACTACAACTATAACTAAATTAAAACGTCTTATTGGATGATCGGGAATACCTCAGATGATGTAACCTACGTGTTGCTAACGAGATTTCCCACGGTCTAAATAAAAGTGTGGAACTCATTCGATTGAGTTTAGCAAATTCATCTGGACTAAGTGAATCCGATAAAAATAACGGTGCCGGAATGATGGAACCGTGGGATCTTAACCGGTGTTGTTATAATCAACTTTAAGATTCCCCTAATAAAACATTAAAGACATTTGGACTTTAAAACTCTTCTAAACCAAAACACTTATCCCATCTCCTGATTTTTGTTTTCTAAAACTAAACCTCGACAACAACAAGGAGCTTGGAGCACAGTGGGCAGCACGGCCATCGTCGTCAACAAAACTGGAATCTACTTCAGTAAAACCATTCTTATAATTAAATAACTAAGTCCTAGGATTTCGAGGTAGTTTGCCTAGTGTAACATAAACCTCAACCTTTTCGTTAGGCACTTGCATAATCATTTTATGCAAATTAAGTCCTAACCGGTCTTACGATTCCGAGGTAGCCATTTGGTACGACATAAACCTTAATATCTTTGAGGCTATCTGTATGATTATGTCATATAAATATAAGTCCTAATTAAGTAAAATTGGCAGGATTACAACATTAAGTAAATTCTCGAATTGAAGCCAAACAATAGGATAGTTTAGGAAGTTACTAAGATTCTTCTTGGATCCTCAGCTTCTTCTACCTCTTTTCCATTGGACTCTTAAAATAAACTGTTTCAAATTTGAGCTAATCCCTATTTAAATTTCCAAAATCAAATCCTTTGAAAACCTTAAACTTTGAAATTCTTGAAAGAAGAACCACTGATCTTAATCGAGAGTTTTCTTAAATGATTCCCGTCATTTAAGATGTAATTAACTATAGGGGCTTGCCTTATAGAGAACTTTAAGAATCCAGGTAATATAAACCCTGCTTAATTCCCTTATATTAAGCAGGGGAACTTGTCAGCTTATAAAATTTGTTTGCAGACCAAAAGGATGTCACAAATCTTCTAGTTTATTTAATCGTGCCCCATCGTCAAGCAGTGTGTTTGTCCTTCGAGATAGATACGCGGTTTGTGATGTGGTGCTCGTTTATATAAACTATTTGGGATGTAAGATCGGTTTGATTTCATATCTTAAAATTTTCAAATTTATATTATTTTCAAAATAAAATGCTACTTTCTAAATTCTATATATATATTTAAATTAAATTTAAAATCTAAAATTCGCCGACAATTTCTATAGGCGACCCCCTTTTCAAAAATACAACTTAACCTAAAAATATACCGACAACCGCTAAGGCTCGCTGTCGACGGGCTCGATCTCGCCGTCGGCGGGCTCCTTTATAATATATTCAAAACTTCCAGGAAAATCACGCCGTCGGTGACCTATTCCTTGCCATCGATGGGCTAGTTCAATTTCCATCTCTTTTTACTCCTTTTCGTTCTAGATTTGCTTCTTTTTGATCTTTTTGCTTCCAATACCTATAAATCTTCATACCTGCAGTAAAACATAGAAAATACCTTTCTTTAAAGTGAAATTTCATATAAAATTGGTATGAATTTCTTAATACATTTCCTATGGTCAGCGCGACAGTTAAAAGATACGAATTAAATCAAATTTGGCATTATTTTCAAGGGGTGTTTGAGGCTCTTTTGATGGTAACTTCCTTAAGTTCTTTTGGGCTGCAGATTTGAATGAAGAGATGCATTCTTTGGTGGATACATTGAATTTAGACATGATTTGAAGAGACACCAAGGCACCTTTTGGAAAATTTTAAAAAGAATACTTGAAGATCAGAAAAATGATTATTGTTGAAGGGTGTGATTAGTGTTAAGAGTAAAATTTATGTTAGAGAGTTATTGAGAGCACACATTTCCACTTCAATACTTTTGTTATCAATTATATCTAGTTTTTATTAAGAGTAGAATAGAGATTCGGAGTCAACGGTGTTGGGCGCGAACCTCTATTGTATCTTATAAAGGGAAAGCAAAGTTTCAAAGGAACTTTAAGAGACCTGTGGAGAGGGTTTTCAGATTAGTGTTTATCTTTGTTTTACATTTGGTTTTAAAGTACGACTTGTGTTTTCACTATGATTTTTAATTTCAAATCAAGTTGTGATTGTATTTTCTCCATGAATTCTGAGTAGTTTTCTTTATATTTTTCCTTTTAAATGATGAAGTAATTAAATTATGGAAGGAAGTTGTGTGAAGTATAGGATTTCAATGTTGGAAGAAGTTGTGATGATTCACTACCTTGCACTTCATTTACCTCTTGATTAGGCCAATTAAGATGTTAAAATTTGTTGTGATAACATGTAAGAACCAATGTGGTATTATCTCAATCAATAATTGGAAAGAATCACATGCAATTATATGGGTGAGAATTTTAGTCCATATGGTTGGGTGCAAATAAATAGGAAGATATGATTTTAATGAGGAGTAAAATTAGAGGACTTTAGAGTGACAGGCTAAAGCCCCAAATTTGGTTTGATGTTTTAAATTTTGTTATGTGATGTTAGCCCCCAGGTGGAGGGAATAGAAGAAACTCTAGAGTGAGAGCTAGTATCTTCCCTGCCTAACCCATCCACATGGTTTCAAAACTTCAAATTAACCAATGTTCTTTATAGAACCAAGTCAGGGTAAATAATATAATTGCTTCTATTTGGCACAACACACTTAGATACTTCCACAATGAAATTTCATAATTATTATTGATTCATTGAAAGAGAAAAAAGCTATTTTATTCTCATTTGCTTTCATATTATTTTATAGTTGTGGTAACTTTCGTTGTTTGTTTTACTTTTTATTCAGAAAATACCAAAAACAAATTTAAAAAACTTTATATCTTAAAACATACTTTACAAAATCATTTTAAAAAGTAAAAAAGTTAGTTTTCTTATTTCATTAAAATTTTAGACATTTCCTTATGAATTCGATATCTCGGGGCTTAATCAAAAAGTCTTTTATTACTTGATAAACGATACGTATACTTGCGTAGTATCCCATAGTATAAATAATTAAAGTATAATTTCATATATAAACCGTAAGCATAAATATTCGGGGATCAGTCTTCTGGTCCCCAACTTGCCCTGTTTCGACTCCGCTTCACTCCATGTGTCCTACATGTTATTACCTGCAAGAAAAACATAAAAATACATTTCTTTAAAGTGCAATTTCATCCATAAGCAAGTGCAAAAAGTAAAGGAATTTAAGCATGCTTTAGGACACATCACTGGGCTTGACGTTTCCTAATGCATGTTCTTTGAAAATGGCTAGGGCCATGAGATTAATACTTTCTCCAAAATCACATAAGGCTTTTCATAAAATTTTTCTCCTATGGCGCAGTGAGATGTTGAAGCTACTTGGTTTCTTCTTAGACTTTTGAAGTCTTTGGAGAAAAAGAGGTGGTATTCTCTCATTTGGGTCAATTCTAATTGTCATGACAGGACATTCTAAAGCAGGGTTGCTCACTCTCCTATAATGGTCTCCCCTTTCTTCCTCAGCTCTCACTCCAGTTGCCTTACATTGTTCCAGATTTTGGTCCTTAGGATTAACTTCAGTGTTGCTTGGGAGTGTTTCTTGGGAGTGTTCCCGGGTGTATGTTATTCATGGAATTCACTAGCTTTCTAGTTGAGTTTAAAGGTTCTTAATGGCTACAGTCTGACTCTGTAATTGGTTCCCCATTTGTATTAGTAAATCCGTAAAAGATGATTTTTTCTAGATGGATTGAGTATTGGCTTAAAATCTTGGTAAGTATGGTGGCTTCTAAGTGTTATTTTCTAGCTTGTTCCAATGATGCTCTTATCTTCTACTTTGTCAGTCGTGTGCCTAGATTAACATTCAGATGGTGGTAGAATACGTAGATTGGGATGCCAGACATGTCAACGACTAACCAGGAAAAATTGATCGTATGCTCCCTAAGAGTTTGGATCAGCAAGTCTTTGTATCATGCACCAAAATTTTCAATAATTAGGAAAACTTTATCCAACTCTTTGATGACAGCATGAAGATCTATGATGGACTCATTGGTACTGAATATTGAATGACCCTAGTTCCACATTGTAGATCACTTGGAAGTAGCAGGTCTGAGACTGCTCCTAGTTTCCTCAAACGATAATGATCTTTATCGCATGGAAATTTTACCGCAGCGTGGTACGTGGAAGCCACGGCTTCAACGATTTTGAATAGTGGGTGACTGAAGATGACATTATAGATGAGTGTCACGTTAACCACCAAGAAATCTTCACTGTTGGTAAACTGTATGTCACCTCTTCCTCATATGATTGATAGTTTGATTATTCCCAGAGCTTCCTTTTGCTCACTAAAGAAACAATAGAGGGGTCGTCAACTGATAGACGTATACTGCCAAAGTCGGTCAGAATACTACCCAACCTGATATTTGTTTATCATCATCGTGACCATGACGACATCGTTGTAGGAGTTCCCCTTCGGGGTCAAATCCGCTTCAGTAAAAATGATAGAATGATGAGGCTTCTGCTTCAGAGCGACAGCAGTGGCGGAAAGTTCCCTGGTTCGGAGCTTCTTATGATTGGTTCATCAATTCGAGTCTCCTCTCATAATGGTTGGCACTATCCCTGTGATGTGGATAGTATTAGTTCAAAGGAGCTCATCGGAATTTTCTTTTACTAGAGATTTACCATGCCTTTAGGTTAATGCCCGTTGTGGCACAAACTCTTCTAGTTTTTCGACTTAAATTAACTCTTCAACTAGACTCCAAATGTGTTTGCACTCTTCAGTGTCATGATCGTGGTTGTTGTGATACTTGCATAAATTTTTTTTTCAGAGAAAAGCTCTGATTCTTATTTGTGAAGACTTTTTAAATCACTCATTGCCTTATATGGCATTCACCTACTCTGTCATCGAAACCCTTAACTAATTAGCTTTTGGTATCTCTCGATTGTCTGATGATCGGTTATTTGAATGGCTTTCACCTCCACTCTGATGATTTATGTCGACCCTTCCATTATCATGAGGCAACTGGTTGCCTTCATGTATGGGCGCGGGTCGTCCTTCAGCCTTCACCCACCATCTCGTGAGGCTCTCTTCTGCGAGCTGCAGTCAGATTGTCTTACTTTTTTATAGTATGGGTGGACATACTCCTCCGCCACAATTTGGTAGTTGACTAAGTCCAAGACTTCAACCAGGTTCTTAGGCTGTTGCAAACCCAGAGCATATTTGAATCGCTCCTCCTTAGCTCTTAAGGCGGTTTGTACACCAAAGATTTCAAGTTCTATACTTTCAGAATTTCTTTCTGGAACTGAGTGACATACAAATGAAGTATCGAACTTGGCCCTTACCTGATATGCCACAGGTCCTCTGAGTTCCTGCAGAGTTTATAGGCAATGGAAAATTGCGTCGTGAACATCTTCTGGATTTTAGTTAAGGAAGTGATTACTCCTATTAAGAGGTTGTTAAACCACTTGAGGGCAAAGTCCCTCAAGGTGGTGTACAATAACTAACCCTTTCGCCCGATGAAAATTTTGAGAAGTTGCAGATAGCCGACTGACTGCAATTTACGGACTTTTATTTTGCAAGAATTTATGAACTCAAATTTATATATATTTATAATGATTTTGTAAAGTCCAAGCATTCAATGCAAGTATATGTATCGTATCAAGTAATACAGGGCTCTAATGGAGTCCTGGTTATCGATCTCACGGGGAAGTTACGAAGTAAAAGAAAGTGTTTCACAATAGGTAATGTTGCACTGAAATCTGATAATTAAATTACAATTAAAGTTTAATGTTTACTTTTACTACCACTATGCAAAAAATAGTAACAATTAATCAAACTACAATTACTTCTAATAACTTTGAAAGCAGAATTAACTAACAGACACACACACTAATTTATATATTTGAAAGTTTTTTGATATATAAGAAAAATATCTTTCCTCTTACAATGAGAATATGATGTGTGGATGATATGGAACGATTATCTATGGTATTATGCCAAATAGGAGCATAAATTTTTCTTTACCCTTAAAAGAGTACCCCCTCTTCCAAGAATGAAAAGAACATTGAAATATCCTAAGTTTAGTCACTAAATCTAAGGCTAGGCTGGGAGGATACCGGCTGTCACTACGGAGCCCCCACTCACCCTTCACGTGAAGGCTAACCTTCGAGTTTAGTTACTAATCTTAGGACTAAATTAGGGATCTCAGCCTGTCACCCTGAAACCTCTAATTTGAAATCATCAAAACACATTTCCCTATTTATTTGCACTCAATTCCCATGAATTACACAATTCATCCATGAAAATTGAATGGATTCTTCATTATTGTTGTAGGACACTAAATCCTTTCAGAATTAATGTTCAACAACAATTTTAAAAATTCAATTGGTTAGATCGAAAAGTAAATTAAGTTCAAAATGAAAAATCATCACAATTTCTTCAATACATTAAAAGCACTTCAAATCCACAACAATCCATCATCACATCTCTATGCAAGAAGAAAGACAAATGAGACAACTCAAAATTCATGAAGAAGATACAATAAAACATGGATTTTATATATAAAAGAAAAGTCATACAAATCTCAAAAGAAAATACAACTCATCTCTTTCTCTTCCCCAATGCAATTTCCTTGAAGTTCCTTTGAATCAGTTCCTCTCTTCTTTACAACACTTAATTCCCTCTTTAGAATGGAAAGGAAGAAGCAATCTCTCACTTTACTTCTTCTCCTTCACTCCTTAGAGAAGAATTCCTCTCAAATTCTAACTTCTACACACTTTTCTCCTAAGCCCTAACTCTCAACACACACTCTCCCTCTCTATAACCACATTAAAATTCCAAAAAACACACACACTTTTCGTCCAAAAACAGTTACTTATAAGTGAGAAACGAAGTCCCAAGAGTTTCCATAGGCATCCCTTCAAAAAATCGCCAAAACTCTTCAAATTTAAAGTCCACCGACATTGGGCGCTGGCGGTGCCGGATAGGGCGCCAGCGGTGCTCTATCGTCAAAATATTGTCGAGTTCTCTGGAAAATGGCGCCGGCAGCGCCAGAAGCTGTTTTTCTCCTTTTTGCTCCTTTTTGCTCCGAATTAGTTCATTTTCGCTTCTTTTCGCTCCATTCACCTAAAATCATCATACCTGCAACAAATCATAAAAAATACCTTTCTTTAAAGAGCAATATCACCAAAAATGGGTAAAATTATATAGCAAAAATAGTATACATTTTTGGTGCATCAAAATCCCCCAAACTTAACTATTACTTGTCCTCAAGTAATCCTTTTACTGCATAAAAATATAACTCTAGGCAATGCACTCTTCATTTGTAAGATACTAAAATTTTTCATTCAAAAGAATGTATTGGTTAGATCTTAAGAAATAAATTTAGTAACTTAGGTCAATATTACAGGTATAAGAATATTCAGTATACAAGTCTAAGAGTTCTAGTCTTCTATTTATTTCAAGATAAACCATAATTTGTCACATTAAGAGTGCCTTGAAAGATTATGTGAAAAAGGAGTTCATGCAAACTTTATTAGAATATAGGCCAATACTTTAACTATAAATTCAGAAATGAAATCAAGTTCTTCTTTTAGGGTGATTCAAGTGAAGTCAATTTTTATTAGGCATCTCCTCAAGCTTCTCCTCATAAATATTTTTTCTTTCTTTTTGTTTTTCTTTTCTTTTTGGGATTGTTTTTTAATCCTTCTTTTCTTTTCTTTCCCATTTTTTTTTAAATGAGGATTACTATATCTGGATAGCCTTTAATGATTTTGAACTTCACTCTCCTGTTTCTAAAGTTCAAACTTAAGATACCTCCTTACTTTATAATTAGGTACAAGCTTTATTATTCATCATAAAGTCACAATCTCTTCTTAACACACAATACTTTAAGTCTTTTAATATTTCAAAAATATAATTTTCTTTACTTTAAATAGTTAACTATAATCAAATACTTTCATACCAAATATCTTTTTTCTATAAAATTAACCTTTATTACTAAAAACTTTCATCCAATCCTTCCATAATATTCAACTGAAATAAAAAGTTTTAGTTACCTACAGTAAGGTTCAACTGCCAGAAGTTATGCTAATAAGTTTTAAAATATAATAATTGAGAACAAATAAGAGTTAATAATTCTCTACCCTCCCCCAAACTTAAATTTTTCAATAAATTTGACACAGTAGAGAGTAAATGAAAACTAACTTTTTTGTGCTAGGATCTTGAAATCTTCAACAGCTATCTGGTATTGGTTAAAATTTACAACTAGCAGGCATGAAACAATTAGTAACAGTGATATATAAATATTTAAAACTTTTGTAAGGTGAAGAGAAATTAACTTTAAACATTTAAACATCCAACAAAACATCACAATACTAAACAAACTATTACATCACTACACAGTTCATTTAACAATTTCAAAAATTTTTAAATACAACATAACAATACACCAATAAGGTTACACATCACATGAAAAGCAAATAACTACTACATCACAACAGCACAACACAACACAACAAGAAAAACATAAATAGAAACAAACAATCTACCAATCTTCATCATCAGGATCATCAGCAAGGTCATCAGCAGGGTCAGCAAGATCAGGTCTATACGGTGTATAGCTAGGGCAAGTAGGAAATATTACATCAGTCTCCCCCCTCATAAATCTGACATGAGCATCATAATAGGCTATATCGAACTCAACTCTCCTCTTCAAATAATCTTCATTCACATCAATTCTGGCCTCAAACACATCCATCCTACCATGAAGTCTATCCACACTAGCACTCTGTAATCTCAGCTGCTCGATTATATCAGATAATGTAGGCAGCTCAGATGTAGATGGAACATCATAACTCGTAGTAGGATTATCAGTACTCCTACTCTCATCTCGGGCTCCCACATGAGACTCATAAGTACGGATAATAATCTTTTATAATTGGTCTCAGCGGTATAGCTACTTCTTCAGAACTGCTGAACTCCACTCCAGACCGAACACAAAGGGCATGAACTAAGGCATGATGTCTTAATCCACCAGTGGTCTCGCCTCTAGCAATAGTCTAAATGTTCTTGAAGACAATAGTTCTAATATCAATCTTTTTCATCCTCTGAATACAATAGTTCAGAATTTCTCTATCCCTTGTAACTTCGCTGTGGTGATAAGAAGGTAATAGTTTTGTAGAGATGAAATAGTGTCAAACTTTTAATGCAACATTTAATTTGGAAGCGGGGAAGTTAATCATCTGTTTTTGACTTACTTTCCATTCCCCTCTTCCATCCATCAGAAAAGCAATCACTTATCTCTTATTTGCCTCTCGAGTATCAAAGTTTTTATATTCACAAACAAATGGTTCCTAAGTCTGATAGAAGGCATTAATACGCTGAGGAGTAAACTCAACCATTTTTCCTCTAACTAATACATACTCAGTCTCAGTCTAGGGCACATTTAAATAGAACTCTCTAACAACTCCCATAACAGCATTCACATTAAAATAACAAAATCATTCCCAATTCCGCTCTGCAATTAACTGTTCTACAGATCCACCAGGATAATCAAAAGCTCGATCCTGGATACACTTCTTATTGTAAAAGTAAGAGTTAAAGAGAAATTGTGCTTTAATATTAACGAATTTTTCTTCATCAAATCCAATTTTCTCTCCCCTTTACTCATCCTTGGAGCGATGTGAATTTCTAAAATTTGCAAGTAAATTCCAATAAATTCCAAATTCACAATGTAACAAACTCCAAATACTATTCTAAACAAATAAGAACAAATTTCATCATGTAAATCTCAAAATTTCTTTAAAAATCCAAAAATTCCAACCTAAGCAATGTGAGAGATTTCCATGATAAAAATAAAAAATTTTTAACTTTAAGTGAAGCTCTTACCAAGAGAAGGGTTTATCCGGTCTCGAAAAGCTTTGAAATCACTTCAAATCTGAGATCTAGCAAGCCCTAGGTCTTCAAAATCGTGAAAATGGAGGAAGATGACGAAAGCAATGGAAAAAACCGCAGGTCCCAGGGTCAAAATCGCGAAATAAAGGGTTTTCGACGTTTTTCTGTACTTGGGCGCCAGCAACGCTCGATAAGCCGCCGACGCTCTATTTATTAAAAATGCCAAACTCTCTGGATTTGGGCGCTGGCGCCGGCGCCAGTCCAAAATTTTTTCTGGGTCTGAAAATTTTTTCGTAATTTCGATCGTTTCGACCTCCACAATGATGTTTAACACTTCATTAAGCATCTACTTCATCTTACAAGCAATAATTAACACAATTCTTTACACAAACAGTACACAACATAGTTTTATATATAAAATCTACGTTACATTATAAACACAAAATATGTTCATTCAAACCAAACCAACAACTCTTAGATGTTTAGTGTTGCAAGTACGCTACGATAAGTAAACACTAAAATCTAAGCACACAATGAAAGTAAGCATACCAAATCCAAATTCAAATTACAAAGAAAAGCAAATTCAATACTACACACACCAAACAAAATGAAGCAAAGTAAACTAAACACACAACAAACATAAGTAGAATCCAATAATCACTCCACATCGGTTTCAGAACTATCTTCTCCTCTGATGTCTCCAATTGATTTTTGATGCACGAAAAAAATTGTAGAATGGAAGAAATGGGAATTCATCAGATGAATCCTCAGCAATCACCACGTTCTTCTTCATCAGATTAATCAGGCCCATCTCAATTCGACCAGTGTGATCAAATTGTTCATTCATTCTCCAATCTATATGATCGAATAAATCAGAAATATTATTGATTGCATTCATAACGTTATGTACTTCTTTCTCCAACTATTTGATCCTCTTCAATATCATCCTGGAACTTTCATGAAAATAGGGTTGAATCGGTTGTGAAGTCTATGTTGGTTGATCAGCAAGCAAATTCATATCATCTTCATCTCTCACTATTTGGTAGTCATAAAGATCAGTTAGATCAATAGGCCTCCATGGAAGAAGAACATTTTCCCAACTCTCATATGGAACTTGTTATTGACTACATAACAGAAATATGGTGGATGAGTGTCCAAGCCCATATTTAGATCCACGAACAATTAATCCCAAAACTGATTTCACAATTATATTACCAATGTCAATCGACCTCCCATTTTGAATACAAAAATTCAAAATGGCACTTTCCTTGGTTACCTTGCTAATCTTCAATGCTGGAAATAACCTTGCCGAAATAAAGTAATGGAACTGTTTTGAAACTGGATTTAGAGATGCAGAAGGTAAACTAATATATCAATTTTCTCTAATTTCTGAATCCTCATTCTCATCCGTCAAATAACGATACATATCAATCATATTATCACTTGTGGCATTGAAATTAGAATAATGGTACATTCTCAATCATAAAGAGATCGTTAATTATTGCAGGAGTGAATTGCACAAACCTACCTCGCACAAATACGAATCCTTGGTTGATCCCGTGAAGATTTGCATAAAATTCTTTCACGACCGAAACAACTATGGTAGCACTAGTGTAGCAAAGCACTTCCCAACGTCTCTGCTTAATTATCTCTTCAATTCTAGTAGTAGGATTATCCATACCTTGATTTATGAAGCTTCTTTCCCTGATAATCCTCCTCTTCATCATTACTTTATTGAACAATTGCTGCGCCTCGAAACTTATAAACTTCCTTCGGTTAAAAATGCGAGATCGAGGGGTTTCAGAGTATGAATCCATGGGATGCGAATTGGGAATGGTAGTATTCGTTTTTCTGGAGTTAGGAAGTATAAAATGGAGTTTAGGGAGTTATAAGGATGAAGATCCCGCTCAAAACTGCGAAAACTCGCATTTTGAAACTCCAAAAACCGTCAACAAGTTTTGGGCGTTGGCGGGGCTCAATAGGGTGTCGGCGGCACTCAAACTTGTAAGTTCAGCAACTTCTATGATTGGGCGCCGGCGGTGCCAGTGGTCAAAAATTCTCACCGAACTTCGTTTGGCCCAAAATATTTCAATATCTCAATTTGATCCAATATTTATCAATTTCAAAAGTATTTAGGAGTGATTATGATTCAAAAATAACTATCTACAAAGCACAATTAGAACAAACAAGCAATCACACCACAAAGATACATATGGGTTGCCTCCCATAAAGTGCTTGGTTTAACGTCGTCAGCCCGACAAACCATACAGTTAATTGAGATGACTCAACATTAAAACATCTTTGAAGTCAGGTTGAAACCCATCAAAGTAAGGCTTTAATCGATGCCCATTAACTTTAAAAATCTTTCCAATATCAGGATCTTTGGTATCAATAGCTCCAAAAGAATGAACTTTTATAACTGTAAAAGGTCCTAACCATCTAGACTTGAGCTTTCCAGGAAATAACTTAAATCTTGTGTAGTTTAACAAAAAATTTTGTCCAAATTCTAATTTCTTTTTCAATATCTTCCAATCATGCCACAATTTCATTTTCTTTTTATAGATCATGTCATTGTGATAAGATGCATTTATAATCATTTCCAATTCATTCAATTGCATAAATCTCTTTTCTCCAGCATTTTTCAAATTAAAATTCAACTCTTTTATCGCCCAATATGCTTTATGCTCCAATTCAACCGATAAATGGCAAGTCTTACCAAACACTAGTCTATAAGGAGACATTCCAATAGGGGTTTTAAAAGCAGTCCTATAAGCCCATAAAGTAGTATCTAATCGAGCAGACCAATCTAATTTATGATTATCTACAGTTTTCCCCAAAATTCTTTTAATTTCACGATTATACACTTCTACTAAACCACTAGTCTTGGGATGATAAGCAGTAGAGATTCTATGAATAATATTATATTTCTCAATAAATCTCTTAATTTGATTATTCCTTAAATGGGTTCCGCCATCAGTTACAATCACTCTCAGCATTCCATATCTTGTAAATATATTTTTCTTTAAAAATTTTGAAACACTTCGAGCATCACATCTAGGTAAAGCAATAGCTTCAATCTATTTTGAGACATAATCAACTGCAACCAGTATATATAAATCCACAAATGAAGGAGTAAATGGTCCCATAAAATCTAATCCACATACATCAAAAATTTCAACTTCCAAATTATAATTTAGAGGCATTTCATTTCTTCTAGAGATATTACCTACTCTCTGACATCAATCACATGATTTAATATATTTATAAACATCTCTAAAAAGAGTAGGCAAATAAAATCTAGATTGTAAAATCTTAAAAGCAGTTTTATCAACATAAAAATGAACTCCAAATTCAAAATCATGACATCATTGAATAATCAAATTCGTTTCTTCATGTGGCACACATATCCTAATAATCAGATTCTTACACTGTTTATATAGATAGGGCTCATCCCAAAAATAAAATCTTGCATCATATTTAAACTTCTTTTGTTTTGGTCTTGTTAGATCAGATGATACAATATCACTTACAATATAATTCACAATATCAACATACCAAGGAAAATTGCTTCCCATAATAGTATAAAGTTGTTCATCAGGGAAAGTTTTTGTAACTTCCTTCTCAAATTCAGATAATTTATCATACACAAATCTTGACAGATGATCAGCTATTTGGTTATCAGCTCCCTTCCTATCAACTATCATAAAATCAAATTCTTGCAGAAGAAGTATCCATCTAATTAATATAGGTTTCACATCCTTCTTTTGCATTAAATATTTGATAGTCGAATGGTCTGTATACACAATACTTTTAACTCCAATTAAATAATGTTTAATCTTTTCAAAAGCAAATACTATAGCTAATAACTCTCTTTCAGTAGTGGTATTATTAATTTGAGCCTCATTAAGAGTTTTACTAGCATAAAAAATGACTTTGAAAACTTTATAATGCATTTGCCCCAACTCTACTTCGATCACATAATCACTAGCATCACACATAAGTTCAAATGGTTTCTCCCAATCTGGTGAAACAATTATAGGTGCAGTGATTAATTTCTCTTTCCATAATTCAAAAGCACTCAAACATTCATCATTAAAATCAAATTTTCTATCATTTTCTAGAAGTCAGCACAAAGGTTTGGTAATTTTAGAAAAAAACTTTAATATATCGCCTGTAAAATCCAACGTGTCCTAAGAAACACCTCACCTCTCTCACGGTAGTGGGTGGCAACAATTTCTCAATCACTCTAATTTTAGGAGGATCAACCTCCATACCATATTTAAAAATTTTATGCCCAAGCACAATTCCTCCTGCGACCATAAATTGACATTTCTCCCAATTCAAAACTAAATTTGTTCTCTCGCAAAGCTCCAAAACTTTTGCTAAGTTTTCCAGGAAAATTTTAAATGAAGTCCCGAATACAGAGAAATCTCCATGAAAACTTCTATTCCATTATCTATCATACTGCTGAAGATAGGCATCATACATTTCTGAAATGTTGCACGTGCATTACACAGTCTAAAAGGCATTCTTCGAAAAGCAAAGGTTCCATAAGGGTTAGTAAATGTTGTCTTTTCTTGATCCTAAGGAGCAATAGGTATTTGATGGTAACCAGTATATCCATCTAGAAAGCAGTAGTACTTATGTCCAGCAAGTCTATCTAGCACTTGATCGAGAAAAGAAAGAGGAAAGTGATCTTTTCTGGTGGCGGCATTTAATTTTCTATAATCAATACAAAATCGTCAGCCATTAATTTATCTTGTGAGTATTATTTCATTTCATTCATTCACTTCAACAGTCACTCCTCCCTTTTCGGTACACAATGTATTGGACTCACCCAAGCACTATCCGAAATAGGATAAATAATTCCAGCATCCAGCCATTTTAAAATCTTCTTCTTAACTAATTCTTTCATAATTGGATTCAATCTCCTTTACGGATCAACTCTCGGTTTATATTCTTCATCTAATAAAATTTTGTGCATACAAATCGAAGGACTAACTCCTTTAATATCTGTCAAAGTCCATCCAAAAGCTTTCTTGTATCTTTTTAAAATTTCCAACAACTTCTGTTCTTGATAATCGTTTAACACCGAAGATACAATAACTGCGGTGGTAGATGATTCTCCTAAAAACATATACTTCAAATGATTAGGGAGAATTTTCATCTTAAGTTCAGGAGGTTTTATTATAGATGGAATTAAGCTTTTATTTCCACCTTCCATAGTGTCTAATACTTTGAATCTCTCCTGAACATACTCCAAATCTTCATTCTTCTTACTATTTGAATTTTCTTCATTTTCAATTTCTTCTTCAAATATATTTTCATACTCTACTTCTTTTTCAAATATATTTTCATAATGATCATTTCTCAAATATTCACAGACCTCCATCCTAAAACATTCTTTATCTTTTTCCATTAAGGGATACTTCATAATTTCAAAATATTAAAGGTCACCTCTTGATCATTAACTCTCATAGTTAATTCTCCTTTTTGAACATCAATCACTGCTCTTCCAGTAGCAAGGAATGGTCTTCCCAAAATGATTGGAATTTATTTATCTTCCTTCATATCAAGTACAATAAAATCCACAGGAATGATAAATTTATCCACTTTCACTAACACATCTTCCACCACTCTTTTAGGGTAAGTAATGGAATGATCAACCAACTAAAGAGTCACAGATGTAGGAGAAATTTCTCTTATTCCCAACTTTTTGAAAGTTGATAAAGGCATAACATTAATACTAGCTCCCATATCACATAAGTCTCTTCTAAAAAATTTTTCACCTATAGCACACGGAATAGTGAAACTACCATTATCATTAAGTTTTTCCGGAAGCTTCTTCTGAATAATTGCACTACACTCTCTGCAAAGTGCAACAGTTTCATGATCTATAAACATTCTTTTCTTTTCAGAATATCCTTCATAAACTTGACATATTCAGACATCTGTTCTAATGTGTCAGCAAAAGGAATATTTATCGTTAACTTCTTAATGATCTCCAAAAATTTTCCAAATCTGTTATCCCTGTTTTGTTTCTTCAATCTTTGAGGAAATGGAGGTGGTGGTTTTTCAACAGTTATCTTCATTGGCTCAAGAGGATAATCCAATTCTGGATAAATCTTGTTTAAACCTTTTTTCTATTTCCACCTTCTCATTTTCTATTTCAACTTCTTTTTGCACTCTTGTTTCCAATTCTTTTTCACTCCTTAATTGAATATCCTTAGGTTTTTCCTTGTTTTGATCTTTTGGATTGATCTCAACATTACTTGGAAGCATTCCAGAAGGTCTATTATTAAGTGCAGTGAAAATATGCCCCAATTGATTTTCAGTATTTTTCATAGCAACACCTTCATCTTGTAATTGATTTCACATATTCAGAATCATTTCTTCAGTAGACAACTTTTTATCCTTAAATTGCGGGTTATTATTGAATCCAGGAGGATAAGATGGTCTAAAAGTGGTATTTCCTTTATTGTTTAAATTTCCAATTGGATTTATAGAACTCTTCCCCCAATGTAGGTTAACATTGGCATTGCTATTATTCCAATTGAAATTTGGGTGATTCTTCTAACCAGGATTATAATAATTGAAATAAGGATTATTAGGTCTATTAATAGCATTCAAAGTTTCATAAGGTGTTTGAGATTCTATTATCTGTCCAAATGAATTTTCCTCTAACACTTGAGGTAGTTGAGAATAATTGATTACATATTGATCTATTTTCTTAGAAAGGGTTACAATTTGAGAAACTATCATAGTCATCATATTCGAATCATGAACACCAACTAATCTCTTAGGATTTACCCGTTCAAAGGGCCATTGAAAATTATTAGTAGTCATTTCTTCAATTAATGTGTATGCTTCATCAAAAGGTTTTGACATTAATGATCCACCAGCAGCAGCATCTATAATTGATCTCAATGATCCCACTAATCCATTATAAAATGTTTTAATTATTAACCAATCTGGTAAAGCATGAAGTGGCCACTTCCTAAGAAGATCTTTGAATCTCTCCCAAGTTTCATATATTGATTCTCCTTCAAATTGACTAAAAGATGTAATATCATTTCTTAACTTAGCAGTCTTTGACGGAGGGAAATATTTTGATAGAAACTTTTGAGATAATTCTCCTCAATTTCTAATAGATCCAGGTGCTAATAAATTTAACCACACCTTAGCTTTATCCCTTAATGAAAAAGGGAAAAGTCTAAGTTTGACAACGTCACTAGACACTCCGTCATATTTAAAAGTAGTACACAGTTCTAGAAAACTAGCGAGATGTAAATTTGGATCCTCATTAGGTGTTCCTCCAAATTGATTATTTTGTATCATTTGGATAATAGCAGGTTTAAGTTCAAATGAATTAGCAACAACATCAAGATTTTGAATAATTATGTGAATTTCATCTACTGTTGGGTTAGCATGATCTCTTAAAGGTCTTGGCAAATTTCCAATATCATTTCTCTGATTATCTTGATTATTCACCATTTCACAAGGATTTTCAGTTTATTTTTGTTGTTTTCTAATTTTTCTGGCAGTACGCTCTAACTTTGAATCGTAAGGCACTGAACCTATAGATCCACTATGATGCATATACAATCACGCAAATACTTTTAAAAAGTAAACAAACACACGCAATTACACGCTACAAAGTAAAGGTTTTTCAGTTACTATATTATCAATAAATACCATTTATACTTCCTTCCTTACTTACTTAGTTACTTCGTTACCTTCCCCGGCAACGGCGCCAAAAACTTGACTATGATTTACGGAATTTTATTTTGCAAGAATTTATGAACTCAAATTTATATATATTTATAATGATTTTGTAAAGTCCAAGCATTCAACGCAAGTATACGTATCGTATCAAGTAATACGTGACTCTAATGGAGTCCTGGTTATCAATCCCACATGGAAGTTACGAAGTAAAAAAAGTGTTTCACAATAGGTAATGCTGCACTGAAATTCGATACTTAAATTGCAATTAAAGTTTAATGTTTACTTCTACTACCACTATGCAGAAAACAGTAACAATTAAACAAACTACAATTACTTCTAATAACTTTGAAAATAGAATTAACTAACAGACACACACACTAAGCTATATATTTGAAAGGTTTTTGATATATAAGAAAAGTATCTTTCCTCTAACAATGAGAATATGATGTGTGGATGATATGGAACGATTATCTATGGTATTGTGCAAATAGGAGCATAATTGTTTCTTTACCATTAAAAGAGTACCCCCTCTTTCAAGCATGAAAAGAACATTGACATATCCTAAGTTTAGTCACTAAATCTAAGGCTAGGCTGCGAGGATACCGGCTCCCACTCACCCTTCACTTAAAGGCTAACCTTCAAGTTTAGTTACTAATCTTAGGACCAAATAGGGGATCTCAGCCTGTCACCCTGAAACCTCCAATTTGAAGTCCATCAAAACACATTTCCCTATTTATTTTCACTCAATTCCCATGAACTACACAATTCATCCATGGAAATTGAATGGATTCTTCATTATTGTTGTACACTAAATCCTTTAAGAATTAATGTTCAACAACATATTTTAACAATTCAATCGGCCAGATCGAAAAGAAAATTAAGTTTGAAATGAAAAACCATCACAATTTCTTCAATACATTAAAAGCACTTCAAATCCACATCAATCCATCATCAAATCTCTATGCAAGAAGAAAGACAAAGAAGAATGCTCAAAATTCATGGAGAAGATACAATAAAACATGGATTTTATATATAAAAGAAAATTCATAGAAATCTCAAAAGAAAATACAACTTATCTCTTTCTCTTCCCCAATGCAATTCCATTGAAGTTCCTTTGAATCTTTTTCTCTCTTCTTTGCAACACTTAATTCCCTCTTTAGAATGGAAAGGAAGAAGCAATCTCTCACTTTACTTATTCTTCTTCACTCCTTAGAGAAGAATTCCTCTCAAATTCTAACTTCTATACACTTTTCTTCTAAGCCCTGACACTCAACACACACTCTCCCTCTCTAGAACCACACTAAAACTCCAGAACACACACACTTTTCATCCAAAAATAGTTACTTATAAGATAAAAATGAAATCCCAAGGGTTTCCATAGGCATTCGTTCAAAAATTTGCCAAAACTCTTCAAATTTGAAGTCCATCGACATTGGGCGCCGGCGGCGCTCTATCATCAAAATATTGTCTAGTTCTCTGGAAAATGGCACTATCGGCATATTTTTTTAGGTTAAGTGTTTTGAAAAGAGGGTTTCCTACAGAAATTGTGGGCGAATTTTAAATTTTAAATTTAATTTAAATATATATATAATTTAGAAGGAAGTATTTGATTTTTGAAAATAATTTTATGTTTGAAATTTTTAAGATATGAAATCAAACCAATCTCACATCCCAAATAGTTTATATAAACGAGCACCGTACCACAAACCGTGTATCTATCCCAAGGAATAGACACACTACTTGATGATGGGGCTCGATTAAATTAACTAGAAGATTTGTTGCATCCGTTTGGTCTGCAAACCAATTTTATAAGCCAACAAGTTCCCCTACTTAATACAGAGGAATTAAGCAGGGTTTATATTACCTGGGTTCTTAAAGTTCCCTATAAGGGCAAGCCCCTATAGTTAATTACATCCTAAGTGATGGGAATCACTTAAAGAAAACTCTCGATTATGATCAGTGGTTTTGCTCTCAAGAATTTCAAAGTTTAAGGTTTCAAACAAATTGGATTGTGGATATTTCAATAGAGAATAGCTCAAATTTGGAACAGTTTATTTTAGGAGTCCAAAGGAAGAGAAGTAGGGGATGTCACAGACCCAAAATGAACTTCGGTGACTTCCCGACTATCCTATTATTTGGCTTCAATTTGAGAGAACTATTTAATGTTTCAATCCTGTCAATTTTAGTTAATTAGGACTTATATTTGTATAATGTTTCAATCCTAAAAAATGATCTTAATCTATTAGAATTAAACGAAAATTTGACACTAAATAGGACGCAATGGAGAAAAAGGATTCATGTAGCCGACCCCACTTAGTGGGATTAAGGCTTTGTTGTTGTTGTTGTTGTAGGACTTATATTTGTATGAAATAATCACACAAATAGCCTTGAAGATGTGAGGGTTTATGTCATACCAAAAGACTACCTTGGAGTCCTAAGACCGGTTAGGACTTAATTTGCATAATATGATTATGCAAATGCCTAACGAAAAGTTGAGGATTTATGTTGCACTAGGCAGACTACCTCGAAATCCTATGGCTTTGTTATTTAATTCTAAGAAAGGTTTTGCTGATGTAGATCCAAGTTTTGCTGATGAAGATGGTCATGCTGCCCACTGTGCTCCAAGCTCCTCGTTGTTGCAGAAGGTTTAGTTTTAGAAGGTGAAAATCAGGAGATGAGAGAAGTGTTTTGGTTTAGAAGAGTCTTAAGGTTCAAAATATCTTAATATTTTAATTAAAACAAATCTTAAAGTTGATTAAGCAGGACCAATTAAGATCCCATAGTTTCGTCATCCCAGCACCACTATTTTCATCGGATTCACTTAGTCTAAATGAATTTGCTAAACTCAACTGAATGAGTTCCACACTTTCATTTAGACCGTGGGAAATCTCGTTAGCGACACGTGGGTTACATCATCTGAGGGATTCCCGATCATCCAACAAGACGTTTTAATTTAGTTGCAGTTGTAGTTTTATTGTTCTGTTTGTAATTAAATTTTGAGTTGTTTTATATTTTGAATGTTGTAGTAATGAATTTTATCTTATATTGATTTTTAATTTAGTTTTGGGTTTCAGTTCTGTGGCTATTCTAAAGGTTTCAGTTTTCATGCAGGGTGACATTCTTGTTTAACATTCAAATTTTACAAGAAAGAAAGTACGGCACAGGTAAATAAATTGCAATAAAATAAGTGTACCTGGCGGGTCTTCTCGTCATTCCAAGCTGCACTTAAAACACATGTCAGGGCATTCAAATATTTGCAAGAAATACATAGGTAAAGCTAAGGGAAAGTTCTGGTTGTCTACCAAGATCTTAATCCTATTGCTAGTCAATTCCTATGACGTCTAGGTTCTTGTGCTTTGTTAAGGATGATTTTCTTCACCAAAGAACAATTAAGTTCAATTGTTCTTTTAAAATACCTCATCATATTGAGAAAGTGCTTCGGACGAGTCCCAAACATATTTTCAATGCTTCTGGGATTATTTCGAGTCCAAATGAGTTTTATTGTACAGGTGAGTTAATCATCCAAGAATTTAATTAAGTTTGTTTTTTGCTCAGTGAACTCGGACATTTGATCATCTGATGAGTAAAGTGACATTTCACTTGATACTTTACTTAAAGGTTATAAATGTGGGAGCCTTCAGGGGCAAATTAGTTTATTAAGAATTTAACCGTTAAAGTTGAGTTAATGATTTGAAACAATCCAATTTAATTATAAGGTTTCATATTGATTTTTAGATGTTTTAAAATCATTTCAGTTGAAAGATGTGTTTAAATCATTTAATTTCATTAAATTTTAATGATTTGATTTAAATTATTTATAGTACTTTAGGTTGGCTTTAATTGGTTTAATTTTCACATTTTTAATTATGAATTGTTTCAAGATTATTTAATGTTTTTTTTGTTTTAAGTTTGTTCTTAAGTGTTTTCAAATTAGTTTTAAATGTTTTAAATTTATTTTAATTTGATTATTAAATAATTTAATGTTTTAAGCTTTAATTTAATTAGAGATTATTTCCTTTTTAATTATTAATTTCAATCATCATCATTTGAATTAATTAAGGATTGAATACCATTGAAATAATTCAATTATGGACTTTAAATTAAAGAATTGGTATCTTCTTAGGTCATATCCCTAATCTTCATAATCCAAAATTTTAATTATTCTTCCAAAATTTAAATTATTTAATTAATAAAGTTTCATTTGATATTTTCAAAATGATTAATGGGTTTCTAACCCTTTATTCCCTAAATTTCAATCATCCAAGAGAAAATTAAGATCAGATATTTTACCCTCCCTTTGATTAGGCTTAAAGTATTAATTATGGTTAAAATCCTGAATTACTTTTATGCCCTTTTAAGCATATTCATTTCATAACTCACTAAGTTGGGCTCAAATGAACTTGAAATTTTTTATGTCACTTTACTCGCATGTCAATTAAGACATTAGAGGAGAAAATGTGATTTTTTTCGCTTTTAATTTAATTTATATAATTATCTTAATGAAAAATAAGGGTTTTCAATGAAAATCCAACAACATGACCAAGGTAAGGTTTTTGCCCTTAGAAAAATTATGAGATGTTCCTACTGACCAGAGGACCATTTGAACTAATTTTGATGATTTTTTGAATTTTATTTTGTTTATTATAATTATTTCAAACTTTAGGGTATTAATTAATTATAAAATTAAATTAAAGATGAAAATTGAGTTTTATATTTTTCTTAAATCTCTCTGACCTTAAGGAGTTCAGAGAAATAAATTTTATAATTTTTTGATTTTTCTTTGATTTATTAGAATTATTTTAGTGGGAGGTTAAGAAAATTCATTTTTTAAATATTAAAATTATCCCAGGCCTTTAAAAATTCATATTTTAACTTAGAGACTTTGGAAAAATATTTTGATGGTTCCCAAGTAATTAGGAGACCAAATATGGCATTTTGGTGAATTTTTATATTTTTGTGATTTTTTATAATTTTTTATTAAAATATGTAAAAATAGGTTAAAAATGAAATTTTTAGAAAAATTCCAATTTTAATTTTCTTAGACTTCTCTGATCCTAGAGAGGCCTCAAAACTAATTTGGTGAATTTTTGAAATGTATTTTGAGTTTTATGAATTTTTAAAGTTTAAAAATGGTCATGTAACTTAAATAATTCATTTAGTAGATTAAATCATTTTTAATTGACTTCAAATTTTTATGTGAGGTTCTCTGTATCCTAATGACAGAGGAGAATTAATTTCAAGTGATTTTAATGTGTAGTTACTCCTAATTAATTAAAATTTAGTTTTAAGTGTTTAGGCTAATTAGGGTTATTTTTAAGGAGTTAGGTCAAACCATAATTTTATTAGGGCCCTCTGGTCATAAGATATTTCCCCTAATTTTTCTAGATTTTTATAATCAACATGCTAATTTTCACAATTAATTTTCAAGAAAATGTTTGTGAACTTAGAAAATAGATAACTTCAAATAGACATAGCCTCTGGTCTTGAAATATTCAGGGAATGTTCCCAAGGTTAGAGGGTACAAAAGCCCTATTGTCTTATTCTATGGTGAATTATGTATGCAAGTGGAGAATTGAAACATTACAGAGAGTATTTAAATCATTAAAAAACATAGACTCAACAAATTAACATAATTCTTTTTCCACATTATTCTCCTCTGTTCACTGAGCAAGAGGGTACTTTTATTTTATTTTTATGATTTTTCTATCCAAAGTTATGCATTTTTAAAGTTTGTTGAATTAATTAAAGAGAAAAATTCCTTATTTTTCTACTTATCTAGCGCGGCGCCGAAACATACTAGGCAGCTCCGAAGCCACAAGCGTCGCTCCGCCATTTGACGCCACCATCTGACTGGGATGTCACGCGACCCACTGTTCCGCTCCGTCTCCTCATCCAGCTTGATCTCCACCGTCCGTCCAATACACTCTCGAATGGATGACATCCGTTCATCATCCTCAGTTGTTCTAACTTGAGAACCATCCATCTTCTAACCCTAAGATTTCACTCGATACTCAACCAAATTACATGATCTTGGGCTCTGCAAACTCGTCTCGACAAGACGAACACATCTATACAGCTATGATGCTTTGAAATTAACTCAAACAAAATAAAGATATGAAATAAGCTCTCGGGAAGGAGAAGTTCAATACCTTGGCTCTGAGAAGTGAGGCTTCAATCAGAGATGTTTGGCATGTTCGTTGGAGTCCAGGGAAGCTAGGGATAAAGCCTGGAGCTGTGGTGAAATGCCTAGGTATGATTTCCACCAAACCCGATTTCAAGCTTTGGTCTCCAGCACAAATGGGTGGCCTAGTGTGGGGGCTTCCACTGGGGAACTTCTTCTCTTGGTCTGATGATGGTGTAGGGTCGATCAATTTGGAGTTCTGCTCACAGTGTTGAAGTGTCCTGTTTTGGCCTGAGAATTGAGCTCTGAAATTGAGTTCAATCAATGGGGATTAGGGCAGGAGAATAGTGGAGAACTTCTTCTCTGTGTTAGGGGAGAAATCTAGGCCACTTGGATGGAAGTTTTGAGAGAGTTTGGTTCAGCTAACCCTTTGGCCGTGGAGGTTGGTTGTTTAAATAGTCATGGCTCAAGGGCTTACCAGGGCCAATTGGAGGTTGGGATCAACTGCTTAGAGGAGAAGAAGAACAGCCATAATGGCCATTGGGGTTGGGACAGCTCAGCAAGTAGATTTTGAATTTTTAAATCAAACCAAGCCTCTCAGCCTGGTGATTTCCAGTGAGAAAGGTGCTGGTCTAGCCAGGGTCAAGTCATCCTCATGGTCAGTGAGGTCAGGGCTTGAAGTTTGTGAGCTCAATTGGCTGCTGCCATGTGTAAAGAAGTTGATTTAAACGACATGGGGAAAGGGTTCATTTTGGGTCAAAAATGGCCCAAGTCATGGATTAGGCTTGGTGCACCTCCCCAAGGCCTGATTTTGGGCTGAGGGAAACCAGTTGGGTCAGCTTGATTAGTGGGGTCAAGTCACAATCCAAGCACAATTAGGCTTAAGCAATATTTAGGAGAGTCATGAAAAGGCTTAATCACCCTTAAGGGAATCATTAAAGGGCTCCCTCCTTTTGCCACTTTGGGTATGGTGAGGTGGAAAGATCTCCCATGGCTATCATGTGGCTTGTGCATGGCTCCTTGGCTCACCTTTGGCTTGGAAAAAGTTGGCTCATTTGCATGAGAAAGGATTTTGGGATTTTTTTGATATCTTGATGAAAATTTCGATGAAGCTTGATTTGAAATGGTTTAATGATGACTTTGAAAATTAGGGAAAATTTTAATTGAATGCATTATGAAGAGGAATGTCATGTGGGCCTTGGATTGAAAACTTGAGCTTTTGGAATGTTTTAGAGCTTAGGTTTGGATTTTGGGCTTTTAATTTGGGGTGAATTTAGGCTTAAGCTTGGGTTTGACCTTGACTAAAATTTGGGCTAGATGAATGTCAAGATTTGTTTAGGGAAATGTTATGAAGGTTTTAGAAAAGATTTGGGGTCAATTGGAGTTGAATTGGGTTGGTTTAGGGCAAGTTTGGGTCATATGCCAAAATTGGGCTTTAAGCTTCAAATTGAAATTGAATTCAAATGTTAATCAAATTGGGCTTGGATTTGGTTTTAATTAGTATTGGGGATTTTGAATTAAAGTTTAGAATTGAATTGGATCAAAATTGAGTTCAAATGGGTTGATTTGGTTTGACATTGGGTCCATTTAGGTTAAAAATGGGTCAAATTGGGGATTTTGGTAAAAGTGAGCTAAATTGGCAAAATTAGCCTATGGTGTAGTTGAATAAAATGAAAGTGGGAATATTTCGGATTTTCTGGAATTTTTTGGAATTTTTTTTGGAATTTTTGGAATTTTTGGCCAAAAGGGTATTTTAGGGTATTTGGAGGTTATTCGGAGGGTATTTGGAGGGTATTAGGGTATTTTGGTGGATTTAAGAGGTGGGAACTGTTTCAAAATATTTTTTAGGATTTTTAGGAATTTTGGGTAATTTTTAGGAAATTTTGGAGAGTTTTTGGGTTGTAGGGGCAATTTAGGTAATTTTGGGTAAGTTTAAGGACCCAATGTCAAAACCAGGAATTTTGGCAAAAGTGAAATTTTATCATGGTAGAGGGGAATTGGCAAGCTTAAAGTGGGCCATGGACCAAGAAGTGTCAATTTTGAACATCTCATAGGTTGTTCCTAACCCTCTTAGCCAAGGGCTAGGGGTTTGGGCTTAGCCACATAAGTGCTCCAATGAACCAGGAGTCAAGATTGGGTGAGGATGATTCAGGGTCGGATGGGTGTGAGAGTGTAGTGTGTGCAAACCAGACCTCACAAAGATCAGGCCACCCAGGGTTTTCCTAAGGCTTGAGCATCCTATAGGAATTCATTCTTGAACCTCCACATTTGACTTTTAACCTTCCAAGGAGGCTTGGAGGTTTATGATCATCTGTGGGGTTCAAGAAGAGTTAAGAGGTGTTTGTATTTCTAAGTGGTGGGTCCCACCTCTAGTCTTCTAGGATAGTCAAGGAGAAGTCCTATGGCTAGATCATAAGCACTAAGAGGAAAGAAAAGACCTCACCAAAAATGAGGTCAACAAATGGACCCCCAATAGGTGTGGTGTGCTAAAGGAGCACACCGCGCGTATTGGCGTTGACCGAAGAGATCAACTGAACCAAAAAAGATGTAAAAAACAACTCTCTCAGAATAAATGGAGAGAGCAAAGAAAGTTCTTGCTGGGGAGTATCTGGTAAATCTCCAAGACTGAAGATTCCATAACTCTCGCTGAGGAAAAGGAGGTGGATTCCAAATCACAAGATTTCAAGAGATCAGATTTTAAATTCATTTCATTTTTTTTATTTCAAGTTTCAATTTTGAGTTTGAATTTTCGATTTGAGTTTCAATTTTGGTTGAAATTTGACTTAAGATTGATTTCGAGGTGGATTTCACAGAAGTTCTGAATTTAAAATGAGAATTGGAACCTAGGTTCCAATCTCAGGATTGCAAAGAGAACTGGAATTTAGGTACCAGCCTCGAAGAGAGAATCAGAATTTAGGTCCCGATCGAGAAGGATGAGGATCAGAATTTAGGTACTGATCTCAAAATCAGAACTGGAAGTTAGGTACCAGCCTCGAAAGAGAGTCAAATGTTAGGTACCGACATCGAAAAGGGTGAGAACTGGAAGTTAGGTACTAGTCTCGAAAGAGAGTCAAAAGTTAGGTACCCACCTCGAAAAGGGTAAGAACCGGAAGTTAGGTACCGACCTCGGAAGGGAGTCAGAAGTTAGGTACCAGTCTCGAAAGAGAGTCGGAAGTTAGGTAGCTACCTCGGAAAGGGTGAGAACTGGAAGTAGGTACCAGTCTCGGAAGAGAGTCAGAAGTTTGGTACCTACCTCAGAATTTCAGGAGTGCGAAAAAGTTTCTCGGAAGAATGTGAATTTAGCGGACACCGAGATTAGGATGTCTTGTCGGTCTTATACCCAAGTAGGAGGATTAGAATGCGAAAAAGTTTCTCGGAAAGAGTGCGAGATTAGCGGACACCGAGATTAGGATGCCTTGTCAGTCTTATACCAAAGTCGGAGGATTAGGATGCCAGAAAGTTTCTCGGAGGGATGCGGGATTGGAGGAAATTCAGAAAAGAGAATCAAAATTTAAGTATTGATCTCGAAATGAGAACTGGAATTTTGGTACCAGCCTCAAAAAGTTGGTTTTTCGATTTTTTGAAGATTATGTGAAAATCTTAGTTTAGTGGAAGATTGGAATGAGACATGAAAGTGTTTCACATCCCGAGAGAGTTGATCAAAGTTTGGTTGTTTGGCAAAGGATGTGAATCCATGCCATCAAAACCAAATCGAAAATTTAGTGGTTCTATGTCAGTAGACTCAATTGACCTTCTCAAAGAGGAAAGAGATCGCGTAGAGTCAAAAAGGTTCCGAGAACAGCCTGAGGCTGGGGATTTTAGATTCGGGAATTCGTTTTCGTTTATCCGTTGTTTTTCTTAGAGATTTGACTTTATTTTTGTTTATTTAGAGTTCGTGTTAATTTGGAGTTCATTTTGACATTCAGATTCTTAAAAAGAGTTCTTTATTCTTTTTTTTTCGTTATTCGTTCGAAGTTCATTTAACTTAATAGAGTTTTCCAATCAATTTGCACAAAAGAGGTGAAGGCAAAACACGACATGGTTGTTTCCATTCCAACTTGTTGAAAAAAAATCATATAGCTTGATCCAAAACATGATGATATTTTCCTTCAAAAATTCAGTATCTCATACAATCCGCATAAATCCAAAAACGGATTGTGTAAGATTCTTGCAAGTTTCTTCCAAAAGCCTCTGTTGAAATCCATGTCTGAATAGTGAAACACATGGACAATAACATCACCTTCCAAGCCATCCTTGGCAGGACATGCCGTTCGGATGTGCATTGGAGGTGTGCTATCTCCCAAGTAGCTCACAGCTCGTAGGGTCGAAGGCTCTTTAATTATGGATATGGCTGAAAGTGGAAAGACATTTTGTTGTCGTCCATCCTCCTAAAATTGATGGAGATTCGCTGAACAGACACCCCTGGAATGCAATGTTTTGCTATGTCCGCTCTGTTTCCTTTTAGCACCAAGACGGAACCTACCAGTAGAGGTATCTCCACCGGCCCTCAGAATTCTCCAGGCCTACTATCCGGAGGTAAGATCCGAACATGATGTTACATTGGTTAACAAAAGAAACCGTGCAGAAAGGTCTGACGAAGTCGTGATGATCTATGTGTGGAGGTATGCAGTCACCCTCCTTGTATATGTTAATGATGCAGCTGTTGGGTATGTAATCTGCAGGCAATACCCTCCATGTCACCATCCTTCTTACCATCCTCTTGATAATTCTTGGCATCGGATCCACCTCACTATGACGAAGTATCCCCGGTGGATTTCCCTTTCTATCTTCGGTGAAGTTGTAGCAACACCTGCAGTGGATTGTAACTCTTCCTTTTCCTTTCATCCATCTTCGAGGTTCTGAGTAGGTCTTCTCTCTCAAACGACTAGCTCGACCCATTTTTCGAAGTTCGATGATGCAGTCCACAATTTCCTGCTGCTCGTAGTCTGAGAACACATCCGTATGCAGTTCAAGGCCCTCTAGGATATTGATCCTCTTACCTCGAATTCTTTCAAAATATTTAAAAGTTTTCTTTTCAACTTTCTGCAATCTCTCCAGCTCGTATTCCAAAATTATTTGCACTTGGCAAGGTTTGGTAACGTACTGTGGAATGTATGGTTCAACCCCAGCACGCTCTCCTGCATGTCTCGGCTCCTCGGGGATAGTCTCTCTTAGGACATCCTCCAGGGTTGTTTTCGCGACAAGACTCTTCAAAACTGGTATATCTATCTAGCGTCGTGGCACTGATTCTTTTTCTGCTTTCCTCAGGGTTTCTTTCATCTTTTCTATTGTTCTTGGAGTCGATCTCCTCTTTCTTGGTTCCTGATGAACCGATTTCTTTGAAGTATTTGTACTGAAGATAGCAACTGTCTCTTCATGTTGGTCCGCTGCTAGCTTGATTAACATCTTGTGAATGCGGTGGTTCTTGTTTCTTCGTTGGGTCGGAGTGAGAGTAGCTTTCCTTACCTCTTGAACTTCTGTGCGCATGGCACTGACAAGCCTGCCCTCTGCTGTAGTAACCACGGACTTGATTTTCTTGTATGCTCCAGTCATCTGAGTGGCGTTTACTTTCCTTTTCTTGTCGGTAGCTGGCTGATTCGGGCCACCCAATTCATTACTGTCTCGCTGTGGAACTCTTCCCGGTCGATCGGGTGTCGGCATATTTTTAGGTTGTGTTGTATTTTTTTTTAAAGGGGTCGCCTACAGAAGTTGTCGGCGAATTTTTTAATTTAATTTACATATATATATAATTTGAAAAGTAGTGTTTTGATTTTGAAAATAATTTTAAAGAATTTTAAGATATGAAGTCAAACTGATCTCACATCTCAAATAAGTTTATATAAACGAGCATCGCACCACAAACCGTGTATCTATCCCGAAGAATAGACACACTCGCTTGATGATGGGGCTCGATTAAATAAACTAGGAGATTTGTGACATCCGTTTCGGTCCGCGAACCAATTTTATAAGCCGACAAATTCCCTCGCCTAATATGAAAACATTAAACGAGGTTTATATTACACGGGTTTTTTAAAATTCCCTATAAGGGCAAGCCCCTATAGTTAATTACATCTTAAGTGACGGGAATCACCTAAGAAAACTCTCGATAATAATCAATAATTCTGCTCTCAAGAATTTCAAAGTTTAAGTTTTCAAAGGATTGAACTTTTTGAATCTCAATAGGGAATGGATCAAGTTTGGAACATTTTATTTTGGGAATTCAAAGGAAGAAAAGTAGGAGAAATTACGGATTCGAAGCGAACTTCGGTAATTTCCCGACTATCCTATTGTTTGGCTTGGATTTAGGAAAGTCCTAATTTTCATTTAATGTTTTAATCTTGCCAATTTTAGTTAATTAGGGCTTATATTTATATGATAGAATCATACAAATAGCCTGGAAGATGTGAGGGTTTATATCGTATCGGACGACTACCTCGGAGTCCTAAGACCGGTTAGGGCTTAATTTGCAATGCAAATGCCTAACGAAGAGTTGAGGATTTATGTTGCACTAGGCAAACTACCTCGAAGTCCTATGGCTTTGTTGTTCAAACTAAAGAATAGTTTTGCTGATGTCGACACAGGTTTTGCTGACGACGATGGCCGTGCTGCCCACCATGCTCCGAGCTCCTTGTTGTTGCAGAGGTTTTAGTTTTAGAAATCATAAATCAGGGGATGAGAAAAGTATTTTGGTTTAGAGAAGTCTTAATTTCCAAGTGTTTTTTTGTGTTTTAATTAAAACAAATCTTAAAGTTGATTATAACAACACCGGTTAAGATCCCACGGTTCCATCCTTCCGGCATCATTATTTTTATCGGATTCACTTAGTCCAGATGAATTTGCTAAACTCAACTCGAATGAGTTCCACACTTTCATTTAGACCGTGGGAAATCCCGTTAGCAACACGTAGGTTACATCATCCGAGGTATTCCCGATCATCCAACGAGACGTTTTAATTCAGTTGTAATTGTAGTTTTGTGTTCTGTTTGTGATTAAATTTTGAGTTGTCTTATATTTTGAAATGTTGTGGAAGTGAATTTTATCTTGTAGTGTCTTTTAATTTAGTTATGGGTTTCAGCTTTGGTTTCAGTCCTAAAGGTGTGGGTTTTCATGCAACTCGTTGTTTATCATGCAAGAAAAATAAGTGCGATGCGATTAAATAAATTGCCGTAAAGTAAATCGCAATAAAATAAAAGCGTACCTGGAGGGTCTTCCCGTCATCCCAAGCTGCACTTAAAATACAATTTAGAGCATTTAAAGTAAGTTCCTAGGTAAAGCTAAGGGAAAGGTTATGGTTTTCTACCAAGTTCCTAATCCTATAGCTAGTCATCTCCTATGACGTCTAGGTTCCTTGTGTTTAGTTTGAAGACGATTTTCTTCATCAAAGAACAATTAAGTTCAATTGTTCTTATAAATATCCTATCATATTGAGGAAGTGCTTAGGAAGAATCCTAAACATCTTTTCAATATTTCTAGGATTGTTTTAAGTCCAAATGAATTTAAATTGTGTAAATGAATCGATCGTCCGAGGTTTTCAAGTTTTGTTAACTTGCTCAGTGAACTAGGATATTTGAATGTCCTATAAGTGAGTAACATTTCATTTAATATTCTGTTTAGGAGTTATGATAGTAAAAGCTCCTAAGGGCAAAATGATATTTAATGATTTGTGATTCAAATTTAAATTCAAATTAATGATTTAAGTTTGGAATAGTGTTCAAGTTATCTTAGATTTATTTTTGAATTCTTCATGTCTTTATATTTAATTTAATTTAATTTAATTTAACTTAATTTAATGTAATGTGGTTTAATTTAATTTAATTTAACTTAAGTTAATTTAATGTAATATGATTTAGTTTAATTTAATTTAATTTAATTTAATTTAATTTAATTTGGTTTGATGTTACATTAAATTAATTTGATTTAATTTAATTTTTAATTTAATTTGATTTAATTTAATTTAATTCTTAATTTAATTTAATTTTTTAATTTAATTTTAATTTGATTTAATTTAATTTAATTTAAATTTTTTTTTAATTTAATTTAATTTTATTTTATTCATTTTAATTTTAATTAAAGAGTTCAATTATTTAATTTTAGTTTAATGATTAAGTCTTTCAATGTTTTAAATTTGAATTATCATTTTAATTAAGAATTAAACATTAATGAAATGATTAATTTAGGGATTTTTAAATTAAAGAATAAATCTCTCCCTAATAATATCCCTATTTTAATAATTCCAATTTTATTATTCTTCCAAATTTAATCAATTATTTAATTAAAGTTTAATCATTTTAAATTGCTTAATGGGTTTCTACCCTTCAATTATTAAATTTCAATCATCCAAATCAGAGTTAGGATCAAATATTTTACTTGTTAATTTTTTATTAAACCTAAAGTTTTAATTAAGGGTTAAAATTTTAATTACCATTTTGCCCTTTAAGCTTAATAATTTCAAAACTCACTAAATTGAACTCAAATGAACTTGAAATTTTTATGTGACTTCACTCATATGTCACTAAAGACATGAGAGGAGAAAATGTGATTTTTCTGTATTTAATTTATTTATATAATTATTTTTGGTAGAAAATAGAGATTTCTAAGGAAAATTTAATAACATGAACAAGGGAAAGTTTCTGTCCTTAAGAAAATTAGGGGACATTCCTGATGACCAGAGGACCACTTGGACCAAATTTTGTGATTTTTTGAATTATATTTTATTTATTAGAATTATTTTAAGTTCTGGAGTATTAATTAATTTAAAAATAAAATAAATGTTAAAAAATGAATTTTATGTTTTTCAAAAATCTCTCTGATATCAAGGAAATCAGAGAAGCAAATTTTGCAATTTTCTGATTTTTCTATGATTTATTATAGTTATTTTAGTGAAAATGCTAGAAAATACATTTTTTAATTTTAAAATTACCCTTAGAGCTTTAAAAATTAATATCTCACCAAATAGACCTAAGAAAAACATGGGGTTTGTTCCTAAGTGATTAAAATTCAAAATGTGACATTTTGGTGAATTTTATTATTTTTGTAATTTTTATTATTTTTTAATTATTAAAAATATTAAAATAATATTAAAAATCAACTTTTTTAGAAAATTGAAATTTTAATTTTCTTAAATTCCCCTGATATCAGAGAGGCTCCAAAACCAATTTGGTGAATTTTTGAAAGGTATTTTGAAAGTTATGAATTTTTAAAGTTTAAAATGACTAAATGGCTTAATCAACCCAATTAATAGGGCTAACCAAGTCCAATTGACTTCAAACTTTTATGGTGGGTTCCTCCGATCCTAAAGGTCAGTGGAGAATTGATTTCAAGTCAATTTGATCTATGGTTAACTCTAATTAATTAGAGACCTATTTTAAGTGTTTAAGCCAATTAGGGTTGTTTTGAGTGGACTAACTCAAGTCCTATTTTTCCTAGGGTTCTCCGGTCATAAGGAACATCACCAAATTTTCCTAGAATTTATTTCACAACATGCTATTTATTAGAATTAAAATACTCAAAACAGTGACATGAATTTGAAAAATCAATAACTCTTCATAGGGATGGCCTACGACTTTGGAAAATTCGGGGAATGTTCCCAAATTCAGAGGCTTCAAAAGCCCTATGGTCTCATGCCATGGTGAATTGTATACATGCATGGAGAATTAAATGTATGCAGAGAGTAAATAAATTATAAAAAATAAGATACTTGATGAAATTAAATGATTTCTTTTCCACATTATTCTCCTCCGTTCACCGAGCAAGAGGGTATTTTTATTTTATTTTTATGATTTTCCTACACAAAGTTATGAATTTTTGAAGTTTAGGGAATTAAATAAATAGAAAATACCCCTAATTTTCTACTTATCCACGCGGCGCCGCGTCATCCTTAACATCTCCGAAGGCACACGCGTCGCGCTCCCATTCGACTCCGCCATCCGCGTCAGCGCTCCCGGAACCCGCTGTATCGCTCCGTCTTCTGATCCGACGCGATCCTGGCCATCCGTCCGCGCGTGTATCAAATGGACGGCATCCGTTCATCGTCCCCAAGTGTCCTCACCCGAGAGCCGTCCACACTAAATCCTTAATATCTCACTCGATACTCAATGGATTTTCATGTTCTTATGCTCTATGGATTCGTCTTGAAAAGACGAACACATCCATATGGTTTATGTGGGATGAAATTTACGCAATAAAAATGGAGAATGTTCAGAAGCTCGGGAGGAAGAGTGAGGCCATACCTTAGCTCTGAGAGGTGAAGCCTCAATCAGAGATGCTCGGCACGTTCGTTGGAGCTGCAGGAGGCTAGGGATGAAGCCCTGGGGATGTGGTGAATTGCCTAGGTGTGATTTCCACCAAGGTCGATCACAACCTTTGAGTCCGGAACAACCGGGTGGCCCGGAGATGGGGCTGTTGTCGGTGGACACCTTCTCTTGGTCCGGTGAAGGTGTAGGACCAACCAATTTGAGGATTGATCCACCGTGGAGAAGTGTCCTGGTTTTGGGCTTGGATTTCAACTCTGAAATCGAGCTCACAGAGCGCGAAATGGCAGGGGGATTTCAGTGGGGATCAAGTGCTCGTGTATGGGGAGTAGTCCGGAACAATTTTGGCGGTGGTTTCCTTAAGGTTTGTTTCGGCACCTTCTCATGGCCGAGAGGTGAGGAGTTTAAATAGAGTGAGTTGGAGGGCCTCCGTGGGGAGTCGAGGGTCGGGATCACTGCTCATGGCAAGTGAAGAACGATCGCAATGGCCATCGGGCATGGGGCGCTCAGCGAGTGAGAATTCCAAGCTTGGATTGACTTGGACTTCTCGGCCATGGAGTTTTCCGACGATCGGGTGGTCGGCCGCGAGCAAGGGTCACCCTCGTGGTCAGGTGGGTCGTAGTCGGGTGTTTGTGCAAGCAATCGGCAATGGCCAAGTGTAAAGGCCTCGATCCAAAATAGAATGGGGCATGGCTAGTTTTGGGTCTAAATGGGTCAACTCACCCATTTGGGCTTGGTGCACCCTTCAAGGTGGCTTTGGGTGCTGTGGGGGATCAAAGGGATCAGTTGGTTTGGCATGGAGAAGTCTCCATCCAAATATATTTGGATTAAATTTAGGTTTAGGTGAATCATGATTAAGGCTAATGAGCTTTAGAGATTAAGGAAAGGGGCCCTCCTTCCTACCCAATATGGTATGGTGACATGTAAAGAGGCTCTCATGGCTTCCATGTGGCTCATGCATGGCTTCATGGCTCACCTTTGGCTTGGGAAAAGTCAAGTCGATTTCATGTAAATGGATTTAAGAAAAATTTTGATATTTTGATGTGAATTTGTATGGGGCTTGATTTGGAATTGTTTGATGATGGAATTATAACTTAGGGAATGGCTTTGATTAAATGGATGGCAAATGGAAATGTCATGTGGGCTTTAGGGCCAAATTTGGGCTTTTGTATTTGGTGGAAATGGGTTTTTAGGAAGGTTTAGGGAAGTGGGCTTTTAAGTTTGAAAATGAATTTATGGATAGAAATTTTGTAAAGAGGTTGAGCCAAATAATTGTTGAGTTTGGTTTAGGGATGTGTCATGAGTGGTTTGGAGTCAATTTGGTGTGATTTGGACTTGAATTGGTTTGAATTTGGGTTTAATTGGTAAGTGGGCCTCATGTAGGTCAAATTGGGCTAACTTGGGCCAATGTTGGGCTAGAGTTGAAATTGATGTAAAATTAATGTTGGGAAATGTTTATGGGAGTGTTTCAAAGAGGTTTTGGCTTTGATGGGTTTTGATTTTGGGGTTTGGGCTCATTTGGGTTAGGTTTGGGTTTAGGTCGAAAATGGGCCTTTTAGCTTTGGGTTGAATTTGAGTGGGGTTTGGATCAAAATCTTGGGCAAATCATGTTAGTGTTTTGTTTATGGGGATGTCAAGGAGGGTTTAGAAAAGATTTGGGGTTAATTGGAGTTGAATTGGGTGAGTTTGGGCTAAGTTTGGGTCATGGGTCCAAATTGAGCTTTAAGGCCAAAAGTGAAATTGGATCAAAATTTCAATCAAATTGGGCTTGGATTTGGTCTAGATTGGTGTTGGGGATGTTGAATTGAAGTTTAGAATTGAATTGGACCAGAATTTGGGTCAATTGGGTAGGTTAGATTTGACATTGGGTTTACTTTGGGTTAAAATGGGTCAAATTGGGGATTTTGATAAAAGTGGGGTAAATTGACAAAATTGGCCCATGATGTAGTTGAACAAAATGGAATTGGGAATATTTGGGATTTTCTGGAATTTTCTGGGAATTTTCTGAATTTTTGGATTTTTTGGCTAAGAGGGGTATTTTGGGTATTTAGAGGGTATTGGGAGGTATTTTTGGAATTTTTGATATTTTTGGGTATGGATGATCAATTTGAGTGATGTGGAAATGTTTGGGAATGATTTTGGAGAATTTTGGGTGATTTGGAAATTTTTGAGAAATTTGGGCTATTCGGGGCTTCGGGTAGGTTGGCAGGTGTAGGGTCCGGGGGTCAAAAATTGAAAATTTGGAAAATTGAAGATTGGGTGGATGTAAGTGGAATGAAATCATTTTTGCTGAGCCATGAAGCCATATCGAAGCCCACATGAGCCATGAAGGGACTCATTTGAGGCATTCATTATGTTGTTCCTAACCCTCTTAGCCGAGGGCTTAGGGGTTAAGGACCATCCATGTGAATCACCTACATGAGTCGGGAGGTCAAGTCGGGTATGGGTGTGTTTTTAGGAAGTGTGTGAAAGTGTAGTGTGTAGGTGTAGTGTGTGTGCAAGTCAACCCTTCACCGGACCGGGCCACCTGTGGGCGGTCCTAAGGCCAAAGAGTCCTATGGAACTCATCCTTTAAACTTCCACATTTGATTTCAACCCTCTAGGTGATTAGGGGCCTACAGATCAAGTTTGTGGGGTTTGCGGGGAGTTTAGAAGTGGTTTGAATTTCTAAAAGGTGGGTCCCAATTCTAATCCTCTAAGATAGTCAAAGGAAAAGCCTAAGGCTAGATCCTAAGCACTAAAAGAAGAAGAGAAGACCTCATAAAAAAATGAGGTCAACATCGGGGTCCAATCAGTTTCCTTGTACTGTAGCCCGGCTGGTGTGAAATCTTCGTCGATCTCAATCACGGCCCCATCCTTCATCTTCTTTTCGTCAATGGCTAGACTCACACCATTTTTAAAGTTCAGAACCAACCGCCCATTAGAAATTTCCCTGGGAAAAATAAGAAAAGGATCAAGGGCTATATTAAGAACGAGAACAATAAGAAAGATGACTTATCGATGGAAAATTCTTATTCATTTCTTTCAAATTTTAATAAGAGTAGGAAAAGATGAGTAAAGATTAGGAGTGAGCTTGATTTGAAATGAAGGATCAAAACTTTATTATTATGATTCCACATATTTTCTTTTTAACCCATTTTCTTTTTGTTATTCTTATCATCCATTTTTATATTTTGGATTCGGACCCAGTTACAAATGATTACTCCACCCGTGCTTTTAGGAATGAGACTTCATTTTTTTTAAAGTTCATCCTTCGAAACATCAGGTTGCTTAATACTTCTTCAAATATTGTCCGTTGATTGGAAGCATAGGTCGTTCTCCACGACAATTCACCAGTTGGTAGGAACCTCCATAGTAGACTGTCTCGACCACGAACGGCCCCTCCCAGGTTGGTTCAAATTTACCTCCTATCTTGCGGTGTGCAAGAATAGGTCTGAGAACTAGAACCAAGTCACCAACTTTGAATGCCCTTGGGCGGACCAGTTTATCATGGGCCTGGATCATCTTGGCTTGATACAGTTCTAGATTCTGCTGTGCTGAAAATTGTTTCCCTTCCAAGCTTTCTAATACTTCTAATCGTAATTTGGTGTTCTCTTCTGTAGTGATCTTGTTTGCAACTGCAATTCTGAGAGATGGAAGCTGAACTTCCAAGGGCAAGACGGCCTCAGACCCGTACACTAGAGCGTAAGGCATAGACTGAGTAGGAGTTCTGAAAGTCGTTCTATAGGCCCATAAGGCTTCTAACAACTTCTCGTGCCAATTTCTCTTGTTGTCGTCCAAAGTTTTCTTTAAGATTTGGACGAGAGTTTTATTAAAAGCCTCGACCAAGCCGTTCGCTCTTGGGTAGTAGATCGTCGAATAGCGCCAGTCGATCTCGTGCCTTCTGACAAAATTGTTGATCTTCATGCTTTTAAAAGCAGTCCCGTTATCTGAGATGGTTCTACGCGGTACCCTGAAACAATAGACGACTTGATTCTTGATGAACTGTAGCACGTGATGTGCTTTCACTTCTCTAAGCGGTATAGCTTCTGCCCATTTGGAAAAGTAATCTGTAGCTACAAGGATAAAGCGATGTCCTCTTGAAGAAGGCGGTTCTATCAGACCCACGATATCTGTGTCCCAACACTCAAATGGCCACAACGCGATTGTCGGATGTAGCACATTTGGAGGTTGGTGTAGAACCACTCCATGTACTTAGCACTGGTGACAACTCTTTGCAACTTTCATGCAGTCGGTCATCATTGAGGGCCAGTAATACCCTAGTCTCTTAATCTTTAATTTCATCCTCGGACCCGACTGATGAGCGCTACAAAGTCCTGAGTGCACTTCTTTAATAATTTCACGAGCCTCGAACTCGCTCAGTCACCTTATGCACATCTGATCAAAAGACCTTCTGTATAACATATTGTTTATTAATGCGTAAAACAAAGTTTTTTTCTTGATTTGATGGGCTAATGACTTATCGTCCGGTAGGTTTTCTGTTTGCAGGTAGTCTATTAATGGATGCCGCAATCTTCTATAGTTTCCGTCACTGTGGCAACTGTTTCTTCTTCTTTTTCTGATCGGTGTATTGCATCCATGTCGAGCTGTGAGAGGACCTGTCGTCGCTGAACTGACATTTCAACTGACTCATCCTGTAAGCAGGTAAATTCTTTTGCAAGGCGGGCTAGTGCGTCTGTAAGGGTATTTTCTCTTCTGGGGATCTTGTAGATCATTACATTCGAAATTTGCTTCAACAATTTCATTGCATACTGAAAGTATTGCTCAAGTCTTGGTTTTAGAATCTTTTACTGTCCTGCGACCTGTTGTATGATCAACTGTGAATCTCCATAGATGTTGATATCTGTTATACCCATCTGAATGGCTAGCTCCAGTCCAGTTATGAGAGCTTCATATTCTGCTTCGTTGTTAGTACACGGTTCAGTCAAATGGTAGGAGTACCTTAACATCCCCTGCTCCGGTGTTATAAAGATTAGTCTGATTCCTGCTTTACTGGGCACTATCGTTTGCAATTCTTTATCCTTCTGTGCCGAAGATGCTCCATCGAAGTACAGTTCCCAACGCTGATCATCAGGGTCTTGTAAGCTCATTATCTGCTTGTCTGGTAAGTCGTCGTTGAGAGGCGATTCTGCCAGTAAAGGGTGCACTGTGAGGAAGTCTGCTAGGACTTGTCTCTTTACAACACGAAGCGGAACAAAAGTTATATTGAATTGCAATAGTATCATCGACCACCTGGCAAGTCTGTCGGAAAGTGTCGTTCTTCCCAAATGAGTTAGGTGTCCTTTTTAACTAATGCCAAGAAGGTCTGACACCAACGTGACAAATTTGAGATAAAGCGTCGAAGATATGCCAACTTCCCTTGAAAGGATCGTAGTTGTTTTAAGGTTTTTGGAGGTGGCATTTCTAAGATAGCTTTAATCTTCTCCAGATTGATTTCAATTCCACGATGTCAGACAACAAATCCTAAGAATTTCCCGGAGGTAACGCCGAAGGCGCATTTCAATGGATTCATCTTAAGGTTATATTATCTTAATCGCTCGAAAATAATTCTCAAATCATACAGGTGATCTTCTTTCAGTTTGCTTTTGATGACCACAACATCCACGTAGCACTCGACTTGGTTGTGAATGAGATCATCAAAAATCCTTGTCATTGCTCTTTGGTATGTCGCTCCTGCGTTCTTCAATCCGAAAGGCATTACTGTGTAGCAGTATACTCCGATCGATGTTCTGAAGGGTGTGAGCTTTTCATCTTCTAGTGTCATCTTTATCTGGTTGTATCCTGATGATCCATCCATGAAAGAGAAAATCTCGTGCGTCAAAGCGATGTTGATCATCAATTCTAGAATCAGCAGCGGGAATTCGTCCTTTGGGCACGCTTTGATCAAATCTCTGAAATCCACGTAGATTCTGATCTGACCATTCTTCTTTCTGACTGGTACCATATTGGCTAGCCAACTTGGGTATTGTTCTTCACGGATAAATTTAGCGTCGATTAGCTTCTTAACTTCAGCTATTACCTATTGTCCAATCTCTAGACGTATCCTTCATGGAGCTTGTCTGACTGGAACGACGGTGGGATCCACTCCTAGCCCGTGAACTGCGACTTCTAGAGCTAATCCAGGCATTTCATCATAACTCTAAGCAAAATAGTCCTTGAATTATATTAATAGCTTAATCAGGTTTTCAGAGTCTTCTTTGTTGAGTAAGGAGCTAACAAAGGTCGGCCTAGGCTCTTCGCTAGTACCTAAGTTAACTTCCATTAACTTATCTATTGTAGATTTAATTTCTTCTTTGAATTCTAGCGGAGCGTCTCCGATTAGCAGATTCTCGAGATCATCTGAAGCTTCCAAGCAGTCTTCATTAGGCTCGCAAGTGACAACCAAGCAGAATTCCGAATCATCGACTGGTGCTACTGTGCCGAATCCAAGACCATGTTTTGAGTTGGGCGGTCGACTGGTATCATTCCATAATTTTTCAAAGCGCTGTGATTGACCTTTTGATCACTGTTTAGGCAAGATACCACACTGAATCAAATTTTGAACACAGGGAGAGTACCACTCAAAAGACAATTCCATTAATTCAGATGAAGTGACATCTTCAAATTGTACATCATTTTCAATTTTGGAAGAAGAAGCACCACGATAGAACATAATCGGCTTAGCACCTCCATTATGCACTTCCTTGACCACCATACCCTCGACCTTATTAGGGTGGATCGGGGTTAGGGTCATAGTATGTACATAGTGGTTAATCTTCTCATACATTGCTTTGTATTCTTCCTTCTTTTCTTCTTCGAGAGAGATCTTGAACTGTGGTTTCTTTTGATTTATCTTCATTGTTTTTTTTCTTGACTTCTTCTTCTTCGGAACTATTCTCCCAATCAACATTGATGACCAGTTTCTTTTGTTCAAGTGTTCCACCGTTTTTTCCTCGACCTCGTCCCCGGCCTTGACCTCGAGTGCGAGTTCTGGAGAAACCTTCACCATCTCGTCGTGAGGGAGTGGTGAGTAACTGTTGAACTAGAATTTCAAGTTCTTCGTCGTCTCGGACTTCTTTTGCTTCATTTGGTATGGTATTTCTGGAGAAGATTGTTTTCTTCGGAGGTGCGTAGTAGGCTGCATCTTCGTGAATTCCAATTTCGTGTATGGAGAATGGTTGCAAATCACCTTTGATACACTGTTCTTGTCCTCTTTCATAATACTTTATGCACTGGTGCAGAGACAACGGTACCATCCGGTTCTCATGGATCCACGGCCGACCCAGTAGAGCGTTGAACGATGTCTCAGAATCAATTATGTGGAATTTTGCAGTTGTCTTTGCCAAATCACCGATCTTCATTAATAGTGTTATCGATCCAAGAGCTCTTTCTCCTTTTTGATTGAAAACTCTTAGTAACATTTTGTCTGCTTCGAGATCGCGGGCAGCAATTTCTGAATATGCTAACGTCTGAAGGTTCATTATGTTGATCGATGCTCCCAGATCAACCAACACCCTAGAGAGTGTGAACTTTCCAATGGAGACTGAAATGTACAACGGTCGGTTGTTATCAGCTGTTCTGAGTAGTAGATCATTATCTGTGAAGGTAACACCACGCTGTTCTCTTAACGAGCAAACCTCGTCTAAGGAATTACCGACCATTTGAGCTAAGCAAATTTCTGGATCAAGTAAGGCCTTGATCAGAGTTTCCCTCATCTCCTTTGACAGGATCAGAGCGTCGTAGATGCTCAGTTTGGCTGGTAGCTTCCTAAGATGGGCTAGCACGTTATAATCCACTTCATTACCATGTTCTTCAATTTCTTCCTGAATGGGCAATTCTTCCGCTGGGGTTGGCTCTTTTTGAGCAACCACCTACTTTCCCTTATCCTTTGGACCCATTCTCGGGGGTAAAACTTTTTCGCTCCTTAGATTGACTTCTATTATCTCTTCTGAATTTGGTGCTGAATCTGTCGGTGTCGCTTCTTGGATCGGAATGACTGGCTCTTCTGAAGTTGCTTCGAAATTTGATAACTTCAATTCTATCGCAATTGGAGCTCTTCGAAATTCACAAACGGACTCGTCATTTCTTGAGCTTTCGTAGCCACTCTTGTGAACGTCTTTTCCTTTGTCACAGTCGTTGAGGTTTTGTATGATTTGAGAATCATTAATTGTTTCGAAATCGATATTCAGATTAGGTTGGTTGTCGTTAGTTACGTAATAGTTAGAAACAGTCAAAACGTAGCCAACACCAAAAATCTTATCATTATAAGATCCCACTGGGGCGAGCAGATAATCATACAGAGTCAGAGGTCTGAGGATTTCTCCTCTGAATCAGAAACAAGCATCCTAGGAAAAGCAGCCTCTACTCTACCCTTCGGAGCCTTGGTCTTCTCTTCTTCCACGATCTTCTCCTCCTTTTAAGGCGGTTCTTCAATCGCAAGCGATAGTGCCGGCTCGGTAGGTTTCAAACTCTGAGTTGAAGCACGCGCCTAAGCGGCCTGTATGTGATCCAAAATTCTCTTCGAAGACTTCATCCAGACAGTACTCCATCCATCATCGGTCGTGTACGGGTCTATCGAAACAGTAGGATCCGTTGAAATAACATTGACGGAACCTCCCTTTTGGGGTTCCTTCATGTATTCCTTCGGGATCGTTATGTTCCCTTTCCGGAGGTTATCCTCGAGCCAATTCTTGAAGGTGAAGCAGTCTTCTATCTTATGCCCGAGCATCCTATGGTAGGGACAGTAATTCGGATGATCTTTCTTGTCAACTTCCTCTGGCTTTCTGGGCTCGCAGTAGTTGAAAGCCAGGCGTCTTCATCAAACTGCGAAACATCGTAGCCACTGCTTTAGTCTTGAAGGGGTATTCCTTATTCAGAAGTTCCTTCAGGGCACGTGGTGGATGAGGTGGCGGTTGGTAATGCTGGCATGATTGATAGCTCGGTCGAGGCTGTTGATAGCTCCGTTTAGGTTGTTGATAACTCTTCCGAGGTTGTTGATAAGTCCGTTGCGGTGGTTGATAACTTGGTTGTGGCCACTCTGGCTGTATTTGCACTGGCTACTTACCTTTATCCACTGCCACGACGATCCCAGATTTTTTTTCAAATGTTTTCACGAGCTTCTGCTTATCAGTCTTATCAATGAAACTCAACTGTTTTGCCTCCTCCTGCACGCTCCCGGCCTTGCTAAGCAACTTCTTGAAAGTCTTAATTGTGAATCCTTTGAGGAGAAGTGCTATCGGGCCATGGATACTCTTCAGTAGGATACCAACCCCATGTTGTTCCTGAAGCTGTGGTTCACACATCATAATTAAGTTCCTCCATCGACGTATGTAATCTACTAAAGTTTCGTTCGGTTTATGTTGCTCCACCACTAGATCACCGATAGTGATGTGGTGGTGAGCACGGCAAACAGCTTAACGAAGAGGTTCTCCAATTCTGCAAAGGTCTTGACTGAACCATTCGGTAATTCTGCATACCAATCGAAGGCGATCCCTGACAAACTGCTGACGAATTGACGAAAGAGCAAAGCGTCGCTCCCACCGGCATTACAGCAACAAGCACCAAAATGTGCGACATGCTGTCGAGGGTTTCCCGTACCGTCCAAAGTCTTAAACAGAGATGGTACGAAGCCCTTCGAGTATTAGACTGTATCAAATTCCTCATAGTAGGGTCTACCAGTCTGAATAGATGCTCCGCTCTTAGACTGGGCTAAGGCTTCTCGCACCTGCTGTTCCACCACGTTCTTAATATCTTTTTCGGGAATCATACTTTGCGCATAATCTTTCTTTGGCTGTTCATCTCCATTGACAGACGTGACTTCTTTTCCTCCATCCGCAATGTGAATGATCTCTGGGGGTGTTTCCTTCTGAAGTTGAAGCTGACTCTGGAGAGTGGCTAAGGTGGTTGCCATCTCTTCCATCTTCTTTGTCATATGAGAGATCGTGTTATCTTTTTCTTGAAGACATGCTCTCATCGCTTCTGGTTCATCTCTTTCTAAAGTTGATGGAGCTCCCTGCAGAGCCGACGATGCTCGGGTCTTGACCATGTTGATCTCAACACATTCTTCATCCATGAATTCTGACGAATCCACTTCATTTCCCAGTTCTCTTCTTTCTTTTGTCAGCAGTTGGATGTCAATTCTTAGATTCCCTATGGCATCCTCAAGTGATCTTTTCCAAACGGTCTCGCGGTTGTCAGGAGACGACTGTTGAACTTCTTTTTTAGGAGTTTACTTTAATGCAGTAGCACTTTCTTTAGATTTGGGCTCTCTAACTAGACTTCTCTTTCCAGAGTGCTCTGTTGGTATCGGTTCGGCAATAATAGGTTGCCACATCATCCTTCTTGTAGTAGGAGGCCTAGGACCAGATGGTCTGTCGGCTGTATGTTGGTAGGTGGTGTCTTTCCTAATATAGTGACCTGATACAACAATAGGCAAACTTCTCTCACTAGCTCGCACTTTCTTCCTTGGCCTCTCTAGGGCAGTGATAGGGTTTACTCGTGGTCCAAGGCGGGATCTATCTGGTACTCATCCCAGAATCTCTGACACGGGGCAACCTTCCTTCTTAGCTAATTTCTCTACTACTGCTCGCAGACGGGTAAGCGACGTAGTCTTAATCTCTTTCTTCTTATAATCGATGTAGTACGCAGGTCGGGGTAACGCAGTAGCGATCCTTCGGGCATCTTCCTCATCAGATGCAGCAGAAAGAGGGTGGAACCTACTCCCTCCCAACAGTGGTGAGATCTCAGACAGTTCTTCTTCTTCATCAGGAATCTCTTCCAGAAAAGCAACTTCAGCAGCCTTGGTCTTCTTGATCATAGCAATCTTTCTGTTCTTATTTCTTCTTTGAGTCCGGGTTAAGGGTATAACTCTCGAGTTGGACCCTATCTCAAAGACAGACAGTATTGCAGCAAAATCTGAACCCTCCACGGTAACAGGCTCATCACCGACTTGGACTTCTTTTCCTTTTAGTTTGGCGGGAGCCTGGGTAGGTGCAGTAATGACCAGACCGGTGGGGGTAGAGATGACAGTTCTGGGGGTAGCACCTAACCTCCTATGAACAACAGTGTTCCTTTCAACTGGGACCCTTTGCAGGGGAGGGAACTCTTGAGTCAACTTCAGGTTGAACTCAATTATGGGTTTCTCAGTTTCCAGTACTTTGTTCATCAGCGCGAAAAGAGTAACATCGGCGAACTTAATGTCTGTATTTTCGAATCCTTGTCCAAAGCGAATGACCGCATCATTAGGCAGCTCATCCTTGTAGACAGCTAAGTCTATCTCGTTGGTGAAGGAGAAAATCAGTTTCAGTGCAAACATCTTCTACAGGGTAGATTCTAAGCGTCAGTTCCAAATTATTTTTCCTTTCGTTGGGATGAAAAGGAGAGGAATTTCTCTAAAAGAGTCCGAACACATTTCCATTTATCCTTTTCTCAATTTTCCTATAAAGTATTTCAGATTCTCATTTTTTTATTCATGTATTTGTGGTTTAACAGAAAGTTCATTTATTAAAGGGTTTATTTATTAGAAGGTTTGTTCGTTAAGAACGAAGCAAATTAAAAGGGGAAAGGTTAGAGGAAAGGTAAGGGACCCAATCCAGAAACTGGAAAGGAAGAGAGAGTCTCACAAGACTTATCAACCCGAGGAACCGCTCCTAAGCTAACACCTATTGGGGGTTGTTGACCTCATTTTTGATGAGGTCTTTTCTTCTCTCTTTAGTACTTAGGATCTAGCCTTAGGCTTTTCCTTTGACTATCCTAGAGGACTAGAATTGGGGCCCACCACTTAGAAATTCAAACCACTTCTTAACTCCCTGCAAACTCCACAAAATTGATTGTAGACCCCTAATCACCTAGAGGGTTGAAATTAAATGTGGAAGTTTAAAAGATGAGTTCCTATAGGACTCTTTGGCCTTAGGACTGCCCTGGGTGGCCTGGTCTGGTGAAGGGTTGGCTTACACACACTACACCTATACACTGCACTTTCACACACCTCTTAAAACCACAGCCATATCCAATTTGACCTCCTAACTCATGCAGGTGATTCACATGGATGGTCCTTAACCCCTAAGCCCTCGCGCAAGAGGGTTAGGAACAACATAGTGGATGCCTCAAATGAGTCCCTTCATGGCTCATGTGGGCTTGATGTGGCTTCATAGCTCAACCAAAATGATTTCATTCCACTTACACTCACCCAAGCTTCAATTTTCCAAATTTTCAATTTTTGACCCCCGGAACCCTACACCCGCCTAGCCTACCCAATACCCTTGAAACCACCCAAAATTTGCAAAATCACCTAAATCACCCAAAAATCCTCAAAATCAATCCTAAACATTCCCACATTACTCAAATTGATCATCCACACCCAAAAATACCAAAAATTCCAAAAATACCTCCCAATACCCTCCAAATACCCAAAATGCCCCTCTTAACCCAAAAATCCAAAAATTCAGAAAATTCCCAGAAAATTCCAGAAAATCCCAAATATTCGCAATTTCATTTTTTTCAACTACACTATGGGCCAATTTTGTCAATTTACCCCACTTTTATCAAAATCCCCAATTTGACCAATTTTAACCCAAAGTGAACCCAATGTCAAACCAAACCTACCCAATTGACCCAAATTCTGTTCCAATTCAATTCTAAACTTCAATTCAACATCCCCAACACAAATCTAGACCAAATCCAAGTTCAATTTGATTGAAATTTGGATCCAATTTCACTTTTGACCTTAAAGCCCAATTTGGACCCATGACCCAAACTTAGCCCAAACTCACCCAATTCAACTCCAATTAACCCCAAATCTTTTCTAAACCTTCCTTAACATTCTCATAAACAAAACACTAACATGATTTGCCCAAAATTTAGACCCAAACCCCACTCAAATTCAACCCAAAATCAAAAAGCCCAATTTTGACCTAAACCCAAACCTAACCCAAATAGGCCCAAACCTCAAAATCAAAACCTAGCCAAAGCCAAAACATCTTTGAAACACTCCCATAAACATTTCCCAATATTTATTTTACATCAATTTCAACCCTAGCCCAACATTGGCCCAAGTTAGCCCAATTTGACCTATATTGGCCCATTCCCCAAAGAAACCCAAATTCAACCCAATTCAAACCCAAATCACTCCCAACTTGCTTCAAATCACTCATAACACATCCATGAACTGAACCCAACATTTGTTTGGCCCAATCCGTCACAAGATTCCCATCCATAAATTTATTTTCAAACCAAAAGCCCACTTTCTTAAACCTTCCTAAAAGCCCAAACTTCATGCTAAAGCCCATATGACAAATTCTTCTCATCATACCCTTAATTAAAATCATCCCTAAGTTCAAATCAATCATCAAATGGTTCCAAATCAAGCCATGTGCCAAATCCCATCAAATCACTCCTAAATTACCAAAATTCCTAAAAACCTCTTTCATGAAAGTTGACTTAGCTTTTTCCAAGCCAAAGATGAGCCATGAAGCCATGCATGAGCCACATGGGAGCCATGAGAGCCATGGAATCTACTTTCCACCTCACCATACCCAAGATGGCAAGAGGAGGAGGCCCTTTCCATACTCTCTTAAGAGTTATTAACCACTTCCATGACTCCACTAAACCATGCTTAAACTTAATTGTACTTGGATTGTGACTTGACCCCACTAATCAAGCTGATCCAAATCACTTTCTCTTCAGCCTAAACCAAGCCTTGGGTGGTGCACCTAGCCCAAATGGATAGGTTGACCAATTTGAGCCAAAATGAGCCCTCTCCCATTCCATTCTAATCCAAGCCCTTTACACATGGCATTTGCCAATTGCCTACACTAAGCCCCGCCACGACCCACTCGAACAAGATGGTGACCGGTGCACGGCCGGCCAGCCACTGTGTCGCCGGAAAACACCATGGCCGAGACCTCGGGAGGAGCCAAACTTTGGAATTCCACCTTGCTAAGCCGCCCCATGCCCAATGGCCACCATAGTCGTTCTTCCCATGCCCGGAGCAGCTCGATCCCAACCCTCGGCCATCCCCGCGAGGCTCTCCAGCCACCTCTATTTAAACTCGACCCCCTCACGGCCATGGAGGAGAGTTGCACAAACCTTGCCGAAACTTCGCCAAAATTGTTCCAAACCCTACTCCATACTTAGAGCAAGTTGATCCCCAGGTGTCAATTTGCCCTAATCCCCACCGACGAATCCAATTTCTCAACCGAAATTTCACCCAAAACCAGGACACTTTGCCACGGTGAGCCAATCCTCAAATTAACCGGTCCTACACCTTCACCGGACCAAGAGGAGAAGTTTCCCACTAAAAGCCCCATCTCCAGAGCCACCCGGTTGCTCCAGCCTCCAAGCTTTGTGATCGGGCTTGGTCGAAATCATACCTAGCAATTCACTGCACCGGGAGACTTCATCTCGGAGCTTGCTGGGATCCAATCGAAGGTGACACAACCCTCAGATTGAAGCCACACTTCTCTGAGCAAAGGTATGAGCTAACTCCTTATCCTGAGCTTCTGGAGATTCTCCATTTCGAATGCTTTAATTTCAATGCATGATCACCGTATAGATGCATTCTTTTCTTCAAGACGAATCCATAGAGCATAAGAACATGAAAATCCGTTGAGAAATGAGTGAGTTCTTAGGGTTTTAGTGTGGACGGTTCTCGGGCCAACGGAGCTCGGGGACGATGAACGGATGCCGTTCATTTAATACACGCGCGGATGGACGGCTCAGATGGTGTCAGACGAGGAGATGATACATAAACAGCGGGCCATGTGGCGCTGAGTCGGAAGGCGGCGCCGAATCAGGAGGCGACGCGTGTGCGTTCGGGGCTGCCTAGGATGAGTCAGCGCCGCCGTTTTAAATAGAAAATTAGGGATTTTTCTGATTTATTTAATTCCCCGAACTTTGAAAATTCATAACTTTGTGTAGAAAAATCCTAAAAATAAAATAAAAATACCCTCTTGCTCAGTGAACAGAGGAGAATAATGTGGAAAAGAAATCATTTAATTTCATCAAGTATTTTATTTTTAATAATTTATTTACCCTCTGCATTGTTTTAATTCTCCATGCATATAGGAAATTCACCATGGCATGAGACCATAGGGCTTTTGAAGCCTCTGAATTTGGGAACATTCCCCGAATTTTCCAAAGTCGAGGCCATCCCTACGAGAAGTTATCGATTTTTCAAATTCATGTTGCTGTTTCGAGTATTTTAAATCCAATAATTAGCATATTGTGAAATAAATTCTAGGAAAATTTGGTGATGTTTCTTATGACCAGAGAACCCTAGGAAAAATAGGACTCGAGTTAATTCACTCGGATTAACCCTAATCGGCTTAAACACTCAAACTAGACCCCTAATTAATTAGAGCTAACCATACATCAAATTGACTTGAAATCAATTCTCCACTGACCTTTAGGATCGAGGAACCCACCATAAAAATTTGAAGTCAATTGGACTTGGTTAGCCCTATTAAATGGGTTGATTAAGCCATTTAGTCATTTTAAACTTTAAAAATTCATAACTTTCAAAATACCTTTCAAAAATTCACCAAATTAGTTTTGGAGCTCTCTCGATATCAGGGGAATTTAAGAAAATTAAAATTTCAATTTTCTAAAAAAGTTGATTTTTTATCATTATTTTAATATTTTAATAATTAAAAAATAATGAAAATTACAAAAATAATAAAATTCACCAAAATGTCACATTTTGAATTTTAATCACTTAGGAATAAACCCCATATTTTTCTTATGTCTCTAGGTTGAGATATTAAATTTTAAAAGCCTTGGGGTAATTTTTTAAAATTAAAAAAATACATTTTCTAGCATTTCCACTAAAATAATTCCAATAAATTAAGGAAAAATCAGAAAATTGTAAAATTTGGTTCTCTGATTTCCTTGATATTAGAGAGAATTTTAAAAATTTTAAAATTCATTTTTTAACTTATATTCTATTTTTTAAATTAATTAATACTCCAGAACTTAAAATAATTTTAATAAATAAAATATAATTCAAAAAATCACAAAAATTGGTCCAAGTGGTCCTCCAGTCATTAAGAATGTCCCATAATTTTCTTAAGGACAGAAACTTTTCCTTGGTCATATTATTAAATTTTCTTTGGAAATCCTTATTTTCCACCAAAAATAATTACATAAATAAATTAAATACAGAAAAATCACATTTTCTCCTCTAATGTCTTTATTGACATATAAGTGAAGTCATATAAAAATTTCAAATTCATTTGAGCTCAATTTAGTGAGTTATGAAATTATTAAGCTTGAAGGGAAAAATGGTAATTAAAATTTTAACCCTTAATTAAAACTTTAGGCTTAATAAAATGAAAGGGTAAAATATTTGATCTTATTCTGATTTGGATGATTGAAATTTAAATAATTAAAGGGTAGGAACCTATTAAACAACTTAAAAATAATTAAAATAAATTTTAATTAAAATAAATAATTAAATTTGGAAGAATAATAAATTGGAATTATTAAAATAGGGATGTTATTAGGAAGAAATTTGTTCTTTAATTTAAGGATCCCTAAATTAATCATCTCAATAATATTTAATTCCTAATTAAAATGATAATCCAAGTTTAAGGTTTAAAATGCTAAAAGACTTAATCATTAAATTAAGTTAAGGTTAAATTATTTAAAGCAAATCCCTTTAAAATAAAATATTAAATTAAATTAAATTAAATTAAATTAAATTAAATTAAATTAAAACAAATTAAAATAAAATAAAATAAAATAAAATAAAATAAAATTAAATTAAATTAAATTAAATTAAATTAAATTAAATTAAATTAAATTAAATTAAATTAAATTAAATTAAATTAAATTAAATTAAATTAAATTAAATCATATTAAATTAAATTAAACTAAATTAAATTAAATTAAATTAAGTTAAATTAAATTAAATTAAATTAAATTAAAATTAAAACAAATTAAATTAAATCAAATTAAATCAAATTAAGCTAAAGCTTATCATATTAAATTAACCTAAATTAAATTAAGATTAAACTAAACCACATTGAATTAAAATAAGTTAAATTAAATTAAATTGAATTAAATATAATATCACCTAAGACATGAAGAATTCAAAATAAATCTAAAATAACTTGAACACTATTCCAAACTTAAATCATTAATTTGAACTTAAATTTGAATCACAAATCATTAAACATCATTTCGCCCTTAGGAGCTTTTACTATTATAACTCCTAAATGGAATATCAAGTGAAATGACACTTCACCCATAAGGATATTCAAACATCCTAATTCACTGAGCAAGAAATAAAACTTAACTTAAAAACCCTGGATGATTAATTCACCTGCACAATGTAATTCATTTGGACTTAGGACAATTCCCGAAATATTGAAAAGATGTTTAAGATTCGTCTTAAACACTTCCTCAATATGATGGAATGTCCTTAAGAACAAATTGAGCTTAGTTGTTCTTTGGTGAAGAAAATCATCCTTAAAACCAAAATCGAAGACCTAGACGTCATAGGAATGACTAGCTATAGGATTAGGACTTTGGTGAAAACCATAACCCTTCCTTAGCTTTACCTAGGAAATTGCTATAAATGCTTAAATGCTCTAAATTGTATTTTAAGTGCAGCTTGGAATGACGGGAAGACCCTCCAGGTACGCTTTTATTTTATTGCAATTTATCTTACCGCAATTCATTTACTCGTGTTGCACTTTACCTTTCTTGCATGGTAAATAACAGTTGCATGAAAACCTACACCTTTAGGACAGAAACCAAAACTAAAACCCATAACTAAATTAAAAGACACCACAAGATAAAATTCACCGCCACAACATTCAAAATATAAAACAACTCAAAATTTAATCACAAACAGAACAACAAAACTACAACTACAACTAAATTAAAACGTCTCATTGAATGATCGGGAATACCTCGGATGATGTAACCCATGTGTTGCTAACGGGATTTCCCACGGTCTAAATGAAAGTGCGGAACTCATTTAGTTGAGTTTAGCAAATTCATCTGGACTAAGTGAATTCGATGAAAATAACGGTGCCGGGATGACGGAACCGTGGGATCTTAATCGGTTCTGTTTAATCAACTCTAAGACCTGTTTTAATTAAAATATTAAAGACACGTGAAAATTAAAACTTTCTCTAGAACCAAACACTTCTCTCATCTCCCGATTTATGACTTCTAAAACTAAACCTCCGCAACAACAAGGAGCTCGGAGTATGGTGGGCGAAGCACGGCCATCGTCATCGCAAAGCTCGAGTCTACTTGACAGAAACTTTCCTTAGAACTAAATAACCAAGCCATAGGACCTCGAGGTAGTTTGCCTAGTGCAACATAAATCCTCAACTCTTCGTTAGGCATTTGCATGATCATATCGTGTAAATTAAGCCCTAATCGGTCTTAGGATTTCGAGGTAGTCGTCCGATACGACATAAACCCTCACATCTTCGAGGCTATTTGTATGATTTTATCATACAAATATAAGTCCTAATTAATTAAAATTGGCAAGATCAAAACATTAAATAAACATTAGGACCTTCCTAAATTTAAGCCAAACAATAAGATAGTTGGGAAATTACCGAAGTTCGCTTCGAATCTGTGATTTCTCCTACCTTTCTTCCTTTGGATTCCCAAAATAAAAATGTTCAAAATTTGATCCATTCCCTATTGAAATTCCAAAATTTAATCCATTGAAAACTTAAACTTTGAAATTCTTGAGAGCGAGAACTACCGATTATTATCGAGAGTTTTCTTAGGTGATTCCCGTCACTTAAGATGTAATTAACTATAGGGGCTTGCCTTTATAGGGAACTTTAAGAACCCGAGTAATATAAACCCCGTTTAATGTTTTCATATTAAACAGGGGAACTTGTCGGATTATAAAATTGGTTCGCGAGCCAAACGGATGTCACAAATCTTCTAGTTTATTTAATCGAGCCCCATCATCAAGCAGTGTGTCTATTCTTCGGGATAGATACATGGTTTGTGATGCGGTGCTCGTTTACATAAACTATTTGGGATGTGAGATCGGTTTGATTTCATATCTTAAAATTTTCAAATTTAAAATTATTTTCAAAATCAAAACACTACTTTCCAAATTATATATATATGTAAATTAAATTAAAAATTCGCCGACAATTTCTGTAGGCGACCCCTTTTCAAAATACAACACTTAACCCTAAAATATGCCGACAATTTCTGGCGTCTCCGCTGGGGACTAGTTCCTCTCTCCATTTTGATCAAATAGTTCTGCTTTCAAAAATCGGTAGTGTATCCATGTCCCTAATGGATCAAACTACCCTTCTTTCCGTTGGAATACTACGTTCATTTCTACCTTGAATGAGTATAGCCAACATTCTCTCGGATCTAGGAGCCACTGTTTAGACACCCCTAAACAGAGAGGTTCTGAGATCCTTTTACCTCATTTCTGAGGTGGGGTGGACCCCCAATAGGTGTTAGTTTAGGAGTGATCCTTCGAGTTGAGAAGTCTTGCGTAAGACTTTCTTTTTCCTTTCCAACTCTGAATCAGATTCATTACCTTCTCTACACCTTTGAACATTCCGTTCTAAATAAACAAACCCTCTAATGAATGACTCTTTTAATAAATATACATGAACAAGAATGTGTTCGGACTCTTTTAGATTCCTTTCTTTTCGTCCTGATGAGAAGAAGCATAACTTGGGACTAACAATCGAATCTACCTTGCAGAAATGGAAGCCCCAAAACCGATTTTCTCCTTCACCAATGGATCGGACTTCGTCGTTTACAAGGATGAGCTGCCCGACAATGGGATCATCCGGTTTGGACAAGGATTCGAAAACACAAATGTCAAAATCGCTGACGTTACTCTCTTCGCACTGATGGACAAAGTGCCAGAAACTGAGAAACCCATGATTGAGTTCAACCTTAAATCAATTCAAGAATTTCCTCCTCTGCAAAGGGTTCCAGCTGAGAGGAATACCGCTGTCCATAGAAGGACCGTTATCTCTACCCCCACTGGTCTAGTCGTCTCTGCACCTACCCCGACTCCCGCCAAACTGAAGGGGAAAGAAGTTCAAATTTGCAACGAGCATGTTACCGTGGAGGGTACAGATTTCCGTGCAAGACCTTCTGTTTTTGAAATTGGGTCCAGCTAAAGGGTTCCACCCCTAACACGGACTCAGAGGAGAAACAGAGGCAGGAAGATTGCCAGGAAGGCCAGAGCTGCTGAAGTCGCTTTCTTAGAAGAAATCCCCGAGTACACACCACTACCTGAATACATACCATTGTCTGAGTATACACCCCTTTTGGAAGGAAGTAGATTCCATCCCCTTTCCGCCGCGGTCGACGAGGAAAATGTCGCGGGATTGCCTCTACATTACCTCGGCCCGCATACTATAACGACAACAGAAGAAAGAGGGCCAGGGTTACACCACTTGCCCGACTACAGACTGTGATTGAAAGGTTAGCGAAGAAGGAAAGATGCCCAGTGTCAGAAATTTTAAGAAGGATAGGACGAGTGCCGGCCAAATCCCGTCTTGGGCCACGAGTAGAATCTCGCTATCGCCGCAGAAGAACCAAATAAGAAAATGAAGGCTAGCCCACCCGTTGTTGTTTCGGGTTTACGGATCGGGAGGATACCACCTTCCAAAGATTCGATCGACGTGCACCATCCGGTCCTAGGCCTCTCGCCGCTAGAAGGATGGTATGGCGTCCCACTACCGGCCAATTAAGACCGAAACAACGACTCGGAAAAGGAAAGTCTCGTCAGGAGACTTGAGTCCGAAGAAAGTGCTACCGCAGTAAAGGGGACTCATGAGAAGGAAACCCGACAATTATCACATGACAACTGCAAGGATGTACAGAAAAGACCTCTAGAAGATGTTATGGAAAAGTTAAGAACTGATATTCGACGACTAGCAAGGGAAAGAGAGGAGAAATTCGGAGATGAAGTTGACTCGTCAGAATTCATGGATGATGAGTATGCAGAAATTAACATGGTAGAAACACGAGCTTCGTCAGCTTCACAGGGTGCTCCTGCAGCCGCAGAAAGAGAGGAGCCGGAAGTAATGAGGAGGCAGCTTCAAGAGAAAGATGATACGATCGCCCAGATGGCGAAAAGGATGGAAGAGATGGCTGTAGCCCTAGCCACTCTCCAGAGTCAAGTTCAACCCCAAAGGGAAACACCCCCGGAAGTCATTCACATTGTAGACGGAGGAAAGGAGATTACATCCGTCAATGGGGATGATCAATTAAAGAAGGATGCAACACAAAGTATGATTCCGGAAAAGGATATCAAGAGCTTGGTGGAACAGCAGGTGCGAGAAACCTTGGCACAATCAAAGAGCGGGACATCCATTCGGACGGGTAGACCTTACCCCGAAAAATTCGACGCTGTCCAATAACCGAAAGGCTTTGTACCACCTCTGTTCAAGACCTTTGATGGAACCGGAAACCCTCGGCGAGCATGTTGCACATTTTCGTGCCGCTTGTTGCAATGCCGGCGGAAGTGATGCTTTACTCTTCCGACAATTTGTCGGCAGCTCGTCGGGGATCGCCTTTGATTGGTATGCGGAATTACCAAACGGTTCGGTGAAGACATTTTCGAGTTAGAGAACTTCTTCATCAAGCGATTTGCCGGAGCTCGACACCACATCACTATAGGTGATTTAGTGGTAGAGAAGCGTAAGCCGAATGAAACCTTGGTGGACTACATACTTCGATGGAGGAATCTAAGTATGAAGTGTGAGCCACAGTTACAAGAACAGCATGCGGTCGGCATTTTACTTAAAAGCATCCATGGCCCGATAGCACTTCTCCTCAAAGGATTTACTATTAAGACTTTCGAGAAGTTGTTAAGCAAGGCCGGAAGCTTGCAAGAGGAGGCAAAGCAACTAAGTTTCACCGATAAAACAGACAAACAGAAGCCCGTGAAAACTTTTGAAAAGAAGTCCGGGATCGTCGCAGCAGTCGATAAAGGCAAGCAACCGATACAAATATCGTCAGAACGGCCGCAGCAACCTCAACAGAATTACCAGCAACCCCGACCCAGCTATCAGTCATCTCAACAGTATGAACAACCGCCTCGTCCGCAACGGACGTTTAGGGAGTTCCTGAGCAGGGAGTATCCGTTCAAGAATGAGGCAGTGCCGAAAATGTTCCGCAGCCTAATGAAGACTCCAGATTTTCAACTGCCAGAGCCTAAAAGACCAGAAGAAGTCGACAAGAAAGGTGATCCCAACTTTTGCCCTTACCACCGGATGCTTGGACACAAGATAGAAGATTGTATTACCTTCAAAAGTTGGCTCAACGACAACCTTCGGAAAGGGAATATAACGATCCCGAAAGAATACATGAAGGAACCCCAGAAAGGAGGTTCCGTCAATGTTATCTCAACGGATTTCATTTTTCCGATAGATCCCTATGCGACTGATGATGGATGGACTACCGCTTGGACAAAGTCTTCGAAGAAGGTTTTAGATCACATCCAAACCGCTTCGGTGCGAGCTTCAATTCAAAGTTCGAAAACTGTCAAGTCGGCGCTATCACTTGCGATAGAAGAACCACCTCGACAAGAAACAATCGAAGAAAAGAAGAAAATTGACGAAGAAGAGAAGACCGAGGCTCCTAAGGCTAGACTAGGGGCTGCTTATCCTAGGATAGTTGTTTTCGATTCGGGGGAAAAATCCCTCGAACCTCTGACTCTGTATGATTATCTGCCCACTCCGGTGGGATCTTATAATAATAAGGGTTATGGCGTTGGCTACGTTTTGACTGTTTCTAACGATTACGTAACTAGCGACAATCAACCTAATCCGGACGTCGATTCCGATACAAATAACAATTCTCAAATCATACACAATCTCGACGATCACAATGACGAGGAAGACATCCACCAGGAAGGCTACGAGAGTTCAACAAGCAACGAATCTATTTGCGAATTTCGAGGAGCTCCAATCACAATAGAGTTAGAGCCTTCAGACTCCGAAGCTAATCCTGAAGAACTTGACGTTCCGAGTTCGAGAGGAGACACCAACAAACTCAATGCTAAATTCAGAAAAAAATCACAGAAGTCAACTTAAGAAGTGGAAGAGTTCTACCTCCGAGAATGGGTCCAAAGGACAAAGGAAAGCAGGTGGTTGTTCAGGAAGAACCAACCCCGACAGAAGAGATACCCATTCGAGAAGAAAACGAGGCATATGGAAACAAAGTGGATTACAACGTGCTAGCCCATCTTAGGAAACTACCAGCCAAACTGAGCATCTACGATGCTCTCATCTTATCATCTGATCAAGGCCTTACTTGATCCAGAAATTTGCTTAGCTCAAATGACTGGAGATTCCTTAGATGAGGTTTGCTCGTTAAAGGAACAGCGAGGTGTTTCCTTCACGGACAACGACCTACTACTTGGGACGACGAGACCACAATCGACCATTGTACATTTCGATTACAATTGGGAAGTTTACGCTCTCCAGAGTATTGGTGGATCCAGGAGCATCAATCAATATAATGAATCTTCGAACGCTAGCATACTTGGAGATTGATGCTCGCGAGCTCGAAGCGGACAAAATGTTATTAAGAGGATTCAACCAGAAAGGAGAAAGAGCCCTCGGCTCAATAACACTGCTAATGAAGACCGGTGACTTAGCAAAGACAACCGCGAAATTTCACATAATTGATTCAGAAACGTCGTTCAACGCTCTACTGGGCCGACCGTGGATACATGAAAACAGGATGGTACCATCATCTCTACATCAATGCATCAAGTACTACGATGGAGGGGAACAGTGCATTAAAGGTGACTTACAACCGTTCTCCGTACATGAAATCGGAATCCATGAAGATGCAGCTTATTATGCACCTCCGAAGAAAACAATCTTCTCCAGAGATACCATAACAAATGAAGCAAAAGAAATTTGGGACAACAAAAAACCTGAAGTTCTAGTCCAACAGTCACTCACCACTCCCTTACGGCGAGATGGTGAAGGTTTCTCCACAACTCGCATCCGAGGTCGAGGCCGGGGACGAGGTCGTGGCAGAGACGTTAGGACGATTGGACGAGGAAACCAGCCATCAATGTTGATTGGGAAGATAGTTCGAAGAAGAAAAAGAAATCAAACAAGAAGCAAGCGACAATAAGTCGGAAGAAGCCGCAATTCAAGATCCCTCTCGAAGATCAAAGAAACGAAGAATATAAATCGATGTACGAGAAGATTAACCACTATGTACATACTATGACCCTGACCCCGATCCATTCTAATAAGATCGAGGGTATGGAGGTCAAAGAGGTACGTAGCGGTGGTGCAAAGCCCATCAAATTTTATCGTGGTGCTCTTTCCTCCAAAACTGAAAATAATGTACAATTTGAAGATGCTACTTCATCAGAATTAATGGAATTACCTTTTGAGTGGTACTCTCCCTGTGTTCAAAATTTAATTCAGCGTGGTTTTTTTACCTCGACAATGGACAAAAGGTCAATCACAATGTTTTGAAAATTTATGGAATAACTCCTGTCGTCCACCCAACTCAAAACATGGTCTCGTATTCGGCACGGTAGGATCGGTCGACGATACCGAATTTTGCTTGATTGTCACCTGCGAGTCTAATGAAAACTGCATGGAAACTACAGAAGAGCTCGAAGATTTACAAATTGGAGATGCTCCACCAGAGTTTGAAGAAGAGATCAAATCTACAATAGATGAGTTAACGGAAGTTAACTTAGGTACTAGCGAAGAACCTAGACCTACCTTTGTTAGCTCCTTACTCAATAAAGAAGACTCCGAAGAAATAATCAAGTTATTAATGGAATTTAAAGACTCGTTTTGCTTGGAGCTACGATGAGATGCTGTGTTTAGCTCCGGAGGTCGCGATCCATAAGCTAGGGGTGGATCCCGCTTCGTTCCGATCGGACAAGGTCCCGGAAGAATGCGTCCAGAAATCGAACAACAAGTCATACTCGAAGTTAAAAAGCTAATAGACGCTAAATTTGTCCGTGAAATACAATACCCGAATTGGTTAGCCAATGTGGTACCGATCGAGAAGAAGAATGGTCGGATCGGAATTTGTGTGGATTTCGGAGATTTAAACAAGGCATGTCCAAAAGATGAATTCCCTATCGATCCTGCAATTAATGATCGACATCGCTTCGACACATGAAATATTCTCGTTCATGGATGGATCTTCAGGATACAACCAGATAAAAATGGCTCCAGAAGACGAAAAACTTACAGCATTCAGAACGCCGATCGGAGTATATTGCTACACAGTGATGCCATTCGGATTGAAGAACGCAGGAGCAACCTACCAGAGAGCGATGACAAGAATTTTTGATGATCTCATCCACAATCAAGTCGAATGCTACGTGGACGATGTGGTCATCAAAAGCAAAGTAAAGGAAAACAACCTGTATGATTTGAGAATTGTTTTCGAACGATGAAGACAATTTAACCTTAAGATGAATCCCTTAAAATGCGCCTTCGGCGTCACCTCCGGGAAATTCTTAGGATTCGTTGTCCGACATCGTGGAATTGAAATCGACCCGGAAAAGATTAAAGCTATCTTAGAAATGCCACCTCCCGTAACCTTAAAACAACTACGATCTTTTCAAGGGAAGTTGGCATATCTTCGACGCTTTATCTCAAACCCGTCGAGTAGGTGTCAGCCTTTCTCGGCACTAGTTAAAAAGGACGCCAAATTTATTTGGGAAGAGAAATGCCGGAGGGCCTTCGAGGACATTAAACAATATTTAATGACACCTCCTGTCTTAGCAGCCCCAGTCTCAGGTAGACCGTTAATACTTTATACCGCGGCTTTAGACGACTCTCTCGGAGCCCTGTTAGCCCAGGTCAATGATGAGGGTAAAGAAAGTGCTCTTTAATACCTAAGCCGTCGTTTACTACCGACGGAAATAAGGTATCCCGCGATTGAAAAGCATTGTTTGGCCCTGATCTTCGCCGCTCAAAAGCTCAGGCATTACATGCTTTCTCATAAGGTCAACCTAATCTCGAAATTTAATCCATTGCAATACTTGATGACCCGTCCAACGCTTTCCGACAGACTTGCCAGATGGTCAATGATATTATTGCAATTCGATATAACTTTCGTGCCTCTTCGTGTCGTAAAAGGACAAGTCCTAGCGGACTTCCTCGCAAAGACACCCTTTGCCTGCAGAATCTCCTCTCAATGACGATTTGCCGGATGAACAAATAATGAGCTTAGAAGACCCCGATGATCGACGTTGGGAATTATATTTCGACGGAGCATCTTCGGCACACAAAGACGAAGAATCGCAAGTGATAGTGCCCGTAAGGCAGGGATCGACTAATCTTTATAACACCGAGCGGGGGATGTTAAGATACTCCTACCACTCGACGAGCCGTGCACAAATAACGAAGCGAATATGAAGCCCTCATAACGGGACTGGAATTAACTATTCAAATGGGTATAACGGACATCAACATCTACGAGGATTCGCAGCTAATCATTCAACGATATCGCCGGACAATACGGAATTTTAAAACCAAGACTCGAGCAATACTTCCGGTATGTCATACAACTGTTGGAACGATTCCGAATGTGACAATTTACAAGATTCCCGAGAAAGAAAATGCTTTAGCGGATGCGCTAGCCCGTCTCGCAAAAAAATTTGCTCGTTTGCAAGATGAATCGGTGGAAGTGTCGGTTCACGGACGTCGAGTCCTATCACGGCTCGACATAGACACAATACACAAATCGGAAAAATAAAAAGGATCAATTGCAGCGAGTGATAGAAAACACGGAAGATTGGCGACGACCATTAATAGATTACCCGCAAACAAGAAAACTACCGGACGATAGGTCGTTAGCCCATCGGATCAAGAAAAGAACTGCGTCCTACGCATTAGTAAACAATACGTTATACGGAAGGTCTTTTGATCAAATGTGGCTAAGGTGCCTAAGCGGGTCCGAGGCCCGTGAAATTGTTAAAGAGGTGCATTCAGGACTCGTGGCGCTCACCAGTCGGGTCCGAAGATGAAAATGAAAATTAAAAGACTAGGGAACTACTGGCCCTCGATGATGACCGACTGCATGAAAATCGCCAAGAGCTGTCACCAGTGCCAAGTGCATGGAGTGGTTCTACACCAACCTCCAAACGTGCTACATCCGACAATTGCATCGTGGCCATTTGAATGTTGGGGCACGGATATAGTAGGTCCAATAGAACCACCATCTTCGAAAGGACATCGCTTCATTCTTGCGGCTACAGATTACTTTTCCAAGTGGGCAGAAGCAGTTCCACTTAGAGAAGTAAAAGCACACCATGTGCTACAATTTTTTAAGAACCAAGTTGTTTACCGTTTCGGATTGCCGCGCGAGATCATCTCGTATAATGGGTCAGCATTCGAAGCACGCAAATCAACAATTTTGTCGTGAGACACGGAATCGACCGGCGATATTCAACAATTTACTACCCAAGAGCAAACGGCCTCGTCGAGGCTTTTAATAAAACTCTCGTTCAAATTTTAAAGAAGACTTTAGACGACAATAAGAGAAATTGGCACGAGAAGTTATTAGAAGCCTTATGGGCCTACCGGACAACCTTCGAACTCCTACTCAAGCTACACCTTACGCTCCGGTGTATGGGTCCGAGGCGGTGTTACCCTTAGAGGTCCAAGCTTCCTTCACTCGGAATTGCGAGTTGCAAACAAGATCACGACGGAAGAGAATGCCAAATTACAACTAGAAGAATTGGAAAGCTCGGAAGGGAAAAGACTTGCATCACGAGCAGAATTTAGAACTATACCAAGCTAAGATGGTTCAAGCCCATGACAGATCGGGTCCGCCCAAGGACCTTCAAAGTTGGTGACTTAGTTCTCGTTCTCAAAAGACCTATCCTTGCACACCGCAAGATAGGAGGAAAATTTGAACCCACTTGGGAAGGACCGTTTGTGGTTGAGGCAGTCTACTCAGGAGGCTCCTACCAGCTAGTGAACTGCCAAGGAGAACGACATATGCTTCCGATCAATGGACGATACTTGAAAAAGTATTACGCTACCTGATGTTTTGAAAGAATGAATTTTTCATCCCTAGAAGCACGGGTGAAGTAATTACTTATGACTGGGTCCGAACCCAAAATAATAAAAATGTGCTAAAATAAATAAAATCATGATAATAAAGTTTTCCTTGTTTCCTCTCTTCCAAATCAAAATCTCTTTCCTGATCTTTTCCTACTTCATTCCTGTCGAATTTAAAAAATATAAAAATAAAAAAAAATTGTCTTTAATAAACATTTTCTTAATGTTCTTGTTCTTAAGTACTGCCCCTGATCCTTTTCCTTGTCTTTTCGCAGGGAAATGTCGAACGGGCGGTTGGTCCTGAACTTTAGAAATGGCGTAAGCCTTGCACTCGACGAAAAGAGGGTGAAAGATGGAGTGATAATAGAGATTGACTCAGACTTCGCACCAGCAGGCCTGCAATACGAGGAAAGTGATTGGGTTCCAATTGTCCGAGAAGAACCGTCCGACGTACGAGAATGAAAGTGGGTGGCCCAAGCCACCAATCCGAAGAAGAAGAAAAGAAAAACAAACACCGAAGAAGACAAGAGAATCAAATCCGTAATCGCTACAGCAGAGGGCGAGCTTGTCGCCGCCGCGCCCACGAAATTCGGGAAATACGAAGAGCTACTCTCACAACGAACTCAACGAAGAAACAAAAATCGCCGTATCCGCAAGATGTTAACTAAATTAGCAACGGACCAGCTCGACGAGGCAGCTTGCTACCGCCGACATATACTTCAAGGATACCGGTTCGCCAGAACTCGAAGGAAGGAAGCCAGCTCCGAGATGACGAAGAAACCGGAGAAATCTCAAGAAGAACGGAAGAAAGAAGGCTACTACGCCACCAGATGAAACCACCGGTAATGCATGACCTTGTTGCGAGCAACCCCGAGGATGTCCCGATGGACATCATCCCCGAGGAGCCGAGGTATGCGGGAGAACGTGAAGGGATTGAGCCATATATCCCACAATACGTCACCGGGCCTCGCCATTTGCAAATTATTCCGTGAATACGAGCTAGAAAGAATACGGAATGTCGAGAAGAAAACTTTTGAATACTTCGAGAGAATCAGAGGCAGGAGGATCAATATACTAGAAGGCCTCGAGTTACATACAGATGTGTTCTCAGAATACGAGCAACAACAAATCGTGGAATGCATCCGGGATTTGAAGAAGATGGGCCGAGCAGGTCGCTTAAGAGAAAACACTTACTCAGAACCCCGGAGATGGATGCCAGGAAAGGGGAGGATTACAATACAATGTGGATGCTGCTACAACTTTGCAGAAGACAGGAAGGGAAACCCACCGGGGATACTCCGTCATGGCCGGGTGGATCCAATGCCATTAGTCATTAAAAGGATGGTAAAAAGAATGATAACATGGAGGGTATCGCCGACAGATTGCATACCCAACAGGTTGCATCATTAACATTTACAAGAAGGGTGACCGCATTCCCCGCACATAGATCACCACGACTTTGTCGACCTTTACGCACAGCTTTCTTTTACGAACAAGTGTAATATCATGTTCGGATCCGACCTCCGGATAGCAGGCCCGGGTGAGTTCCGAGGGCCGCGAAAGATACCATTACCGGTAGGTTCCGTCATGATACCGAAGGGAAACGGAGCGGATGTCGCTAAACATTGCATACCGGAGTACCAGTGAAGCGGATCTCGGCTACTTTCGAAGGATGGATGACGGAAAGCACCTTACCACTTCCGACCGGACCCGGAGCTAGAGAGCCTCCGACCTTACGAGTCGTGAGTTACATGGAAAATATCACACCTCCAATGTACATCCATACGGCATCCTTGCCAAGGATGGCTTGGAAGGTGATGTTATTGATCATGTACCTCACTATTCGTACATGGATTTTTAACGGATACCCGTTGGATGGATCGACAAAGATCATACACAGTCCGTTTTGAGTCTATATGGATTGTATGATATGTATTCCAGATCAAATTGTATGGTGTATTTTCAACATGATTGGAATGAAAGTGACCATGTCACATTTTTGGCCTTCACCTCTTTTGTGCAAATTGATTGGGAAACGCCATTAAAGTTAAACGAACTTCGAACAAAGAACAGAAAAGGAAAAAATAATAATAATAAAAATAAAATAAGAAAAAAAAGGAAATAAAAATATAAATAATAAATGAGAATTATTTTTCCTTAAAAATCCAAACATAAAAATAACTTCAAAATCCACGTGAACGTTAAATAAAATTCACATGAACATTAAGTACACAGCTAAAAAAAAAAATTGGAAAGTTAAAGGACAAGCAAAATGAAAATGAATCTCAAATCGGATCCCACTCTAAATTCATCTTTTCAAACATTTTCAAATCAACTCCAGATCGAAATTTATCTCAAGAAGCTTTGAATTTCTCTGTCGGGACAACTCTTCCTCACAAGAGACCCACACTTCAATTTCAGAACCCTAAACCTTTTCTCGTCACATCGAAATCATTTCGACTTTTGTGGCCTACCTTTCTTCCTGTATGGAGATCGACTAGGTCTATTGACACGGAGCCACGAGCTTTGTCTGATTTGGTTCTGATGGCATGAGACTAGGTCCCTCTTCACGCAAATAGACTTCCGAGATTGGAATCCATTTACAATTCTCATTAAACTTCCGAGATTGGAATCCATTTCCAATTCTCATTAAACTTTCAAGATTGGAACCTCGTTCCAATTCTCTTTAAACTTTCGAGATTGGAACCTCGTTCCAATTCTCATTAAACTTCCGAGATTGGAATCCATTTCCAATTCTCATTAAACTTTCGAGATTGGAACCTCGTTCCAATTCTCTTTAAACTTTTGAGATTGGAATCCACTTCCAATTCTCATTAAACTTCTGAGATTGGAATCCACTTCCAATTCTCATTAAACTTCCGAGATTGGAATCCATTTCCAATTCTCATTAAACCTTTGAGATTGGAACCAGTTTCCATTTCTCTTTAGACCTTCGAGATTGGAACCGGTTTCCATTTCTCTTTAAACCTTCGAGGTTGGAACCAGTTTCCATTTCTCTTTAGACCTTCGAGATTGGAACCAGTTTCCATTTCTCTTTAGACCTTCGAGATTGGAACCAATTTCCATTTCTCATTAAACCTTTGAGATTGGAACTAGTTTCCATTTCTCATTAGACCTTCGAGATTGGAACCAGTTTCCATTTCTCTTTAGACCTTCGAGATTGGAACCGGCTTCCATTTCTCTTTAGACCTTCGAGATTGGAACCAGTTTCCATTTCTCTTTAAACCTTCGAGATTGGAACCAGTTTCATTTCTCTTTAGACCTTCGAGACTGGAACCAGATTCCAGTCCTCTTTAAACCTTCGAGACTAGAACCCGATTCCAGTTCTCTTTAAACTTTCGAAATCAGTACCTAAATTTTGATTCTTATCCTCTTCAATCAACACTTAAACTCCGATTCTCATTCGCAGACTGGTACCCCGAGTCCAGTTTTCTTCACAATCCCGGGATTGAAACCTCGTTTCGAATCCAAACTTCAGATCCAAATTTCCTCAAATTGATTTTAAACCAAACTTCAATCTAAATTGAAACTCAAAATCTAAACTTACACATCAAAACTTAAACTAAAACAAAACGAAAATCTAAATCGAAATTCCCCCAGACCATTCGATTTGGGACTCACCTCTTTTTCCTTTCCCCAGTGAGAGTTCAGGGATCTCCAGTCTCAGAGATATACTTGACACTCCCCAGCAGAAACTCTTCTACTTCGTCCTAAGTTTGTCACTTGGACATCTTTGTTGGTTTTGTTGATCTTTTCGGTCCACGCCAATACGCGCGGTGTGCTTGGTTAACACACCACACCTATTGGGGGTCCATTTGTTGACCTCATTTTTTATGAGGTCTTTTCTTCTCTCTTTAGTACTTAGGATCTAGCCTTAGGCTTTTCCTTTGACTATCCTAGAGGACTAGAATTGGGGCCCACCACTTAGAAATTCAAACCACTTCTTAACTCCCTGCAAACTCCACAAAATTGATTGTAGACCCCTAATCACCTAGAGGGTTGAAATTAAATGTGGAAGTTTAAAGGATGAGTTCCTATAGGACTCTTTGGCCTTAGGACTGCCCTGGGTGGCCTGGTCTGGTGAAGGGTTGGCTTACACACACACTACACCTATACACTGCACTTTCACACACCTCTTAAAACCACAGCCATATCCAATTTGACCTCCTAACTCATGCAGGTGATTCACATGGATGGTCCTTAACCCCTAAGCCCTTGGCTAAGAGGGTTAGGAACAACATAGTGGATGCCTCAAATGAGTCCCTTCATGGCTCATGTGGGCTTGATGTGGCTTCATAGCTCAACCAAAATGATTTCATTCCACTTACACTCACCCAAGCTTCAATTTTCCAAATTTTCAATTTTGACCCCGGAACCCTACACCCGCCTAATCTACCCAATACCCTCGAAACCACCCAAAATTTGCAAAATCACCTAAATCACCCAAAAATCCTCAAAATCAATCCTAAACATTCCCACATTACTCAAATTGATCATTCACACCAAAAAATACCAAAAATTCCAAAAATACCTCCCAATACCCTCCAAATACCCAAAATGCCCCTCTTGACCCAAAAATCCAAAAATTCAGAAAATTTCCAAAAAATTCCAGAAAATCCCAAATATTCCCAATTTCATTTTGTTCAACTACACCATGGGCCAATTTTGTCAATTTACCCCACTTTTATCAAAATCCCCAATTTGACCCATTTTAACCCAAAGTGAACCCAATGTCAAACCAAACCTACCCAATTGACCCAAATTCTGGTCCAATTCAATTCTAAACTTCAATTCAACATCCCCAACACCAATCTAGACCAAATCCAAGTTCAATTTGATTGACATTTGGATCCAATTTCACTTTTGACCTTAAAGCCCAATTTGGACCCATGACCCAAACTTAGCCCAAACTCACCCAATTCAACTCCAATTAACCCCAAATCTTTTCTAAACCTTCCTTAACATTCTCATAAACAAAACACTAGCATGATTTTCCCAAAATTTAGACCCAAACCCCACTCAAATTCAACCCAAAATCAAAAATCCCAATTTTGACCTAAACCCAAACCTAACCCAAATAGGCCCAAACCTCAAAATCAAAACCCAGCCAAAGCCAAAACCTCTTTGAAACACTCCCATAAACATTTCCCAATATTTATTTTACATCAATTTCAACCCTAGCCCAACATTGGCCCAAGTTAGCCCAATTTGACCTATATTGGCCCATTCCCCAAAGAAGCCCAAATTCAACCCAATTCAAACCCAAATCACTCCCAACTTGCTTCAAATCACTCATAACACATCCATGAACTGAACCCAACATTTGTTTGGCCCAATCCTTCACAAAATTCCCATCCATAAATTTATTTTCAAACCAAAAGCCCACTTTCTTAAACCTTCCTAAAAGCCCAAACTTCATGCTAAAGCCCATATGACAAATTCTTCTCATCATACCCTTAATTAAAATCATCCCTAAGTTCAAATCAATCATCAAATGGTTCCAAATCAAGCCATGTGCCAAATCCCATCAAATCACTCCTAAATTACCAAAATTCCTAAAAACCTCTTTCATGAAAGTTGACTTAGCTTTTTCCAAGCCAAAGATGAGCCATGAAGCCATGCATGAGCCACATGGGAGCCATGAGAGCCATGAAATCTACTTTCCACCTCACCATACCCAAGATGGCAAGAGGAGGAGGCCCTTTCCATACTCTCTTAAGAGTGATTAACCACTTCCATGACTCCACTAAACCATGCTTAAACTTAATCGTACTTGGATTGTGACTTGACCCCACTAATCAAGCCGATCCAAATCACTTTCTCTTCAGACCTAAACCAAGCCTTGGGTGGTGCACCTAGCCCAAATGGATAGGTTGACCAATTTGAGCCAAAATGAGCCCTCTCCCATTCCATTCTAATCGAAGCCCTTTACACATGGCATTTGCCGATCGCCTACACTAAACCCCAGCCACGACCCACCGAACAAGATGGTGACCGGTGCACGGCCGGCCGCCACCGAGTCGTCGGAAAACACCATGGCCGAGACCTTGGGAGGAGCCAAACTTTGGAATTCCACCTTCGCCGAGCCGCCCCATGCCTAATGGCCACCATAGCTGTTCTTCCCATGCCCGAAGCAGCTGATCCCAACCCTCGGCCATCCCCGTGAGGCTCTCCGGCCACCTCTATTTAAACTCGACCCCCTCGCGGCCATGGAGGAGAGTTGCACAAACCTTGCCGAAACTCGCCAAAATTGTTCCAAACCTTACTCCATACTTAGAGCAGTTGATCCCACAGTGTCAATTTGCCCTAATCCCCACCGACGAATCCAATTTCTCAGCCGAAATTTCACCCAAAACCAGGACACTTTGCCACGGTGAGCCAATCCTCAAATTAACCGGTCCTACACCTTCACTCGGACCAAGAGGAGAAGTTTTCCACCGAAAGTCCCATCTCCGAGCCACCCGGTTGCTCCAGCCTCCAAGCTTTGTGATCGGGCTTGGTCGAAATCATACCTAGGCAATTCACCAGACCAGGAGACTTCATCTGGAGCTTGCTGGGATCCAATCGAAGGTGACACAACCCTCAGATTGAAGCCACACTTCTCTGAGCAAAGGTATGAGCTAAATCCTTATCCTGAGCTTCTGGAGATTCTCCATTTCGAATGCTTTAATTTCAATGCATGATCACCGTATAGATGCATTCGTCTCTTCAAGATGAATCCATAGAGCATAAGAACATGAAAATCCGTTGAGAAATGAGTGAGTTCTTAGGGTTTTAGTGTGGACGGTTCTCGGGCTAGCAGGCTTGGGGACGATGAACGGATGCCGTTCATTTAATACACGCGCGGACGGACGGCTCAGATGGTGTCAGACAAGGATATGATACATAAACAGCGGGCCGCGTGGCGCTGAGTCGGAAGGCGGCGCCGAATCAGGAGGCGACGCGTGTGCGTTCGGGGCTGCCTAGGATGAGTAGCGCCGCCGTTTTAAATAGAGAATTAGGGATTTTTCTGATTTATTTAATTCCCTGAACTTTGAAAATTCATAACTTTGTGTAGAAAAATCCTAAAAATAAAATAAAAATACCCTCTTGCTCAGTGAACAGAGGAGAATAATGTGGAAAAGAAATCATTTAATTTCATCAAGTATTTTATTTTTAATAATTTATTTACCCTCTGCATTGTTTTAATTCTCCATGCATATAGGAAATTCACCATGGCATGAGACCATAGGGCTTTTGAAGCCTCTTAATTTGGGAACATTCCCTGAATTTTCCAAAGTCAGAGGTCATCCCTATGAGAAGTTATTGATTTTTCAAATTCATGTTACTGTTTTGAGTATTTTAAATCCAATAATTAGCATGTTGTGAAATAAATTCTAGGAAAATTTGGTGATGTTTCTTATGACCAAAGAACCCTAGGAAAAATAGGACTCGAGTTAATTCACTCAGATTAACCCTAATTGGCTTAAACACTCAAAATAGACCCCTAATTAATTAGGGATAACCATACATCAAATTGACTTGAAATCAATTCTCCACTGACCTTTAGGATTAGAGGAACCCACCATAAAAATTTTAAGTCAATTGGACTTGGTTAGCCCTATTAAATGGGTTGATTAAGCCATTTAGTCATTTTAAACTTTAAAAATTCATGACTTTCAAAATACCTTTCAAAAATTCACCAAATTAGTTTTGGAGCCTCTCTGATATCAGAGGAATTTAAGAAAATTAAAATTTCAATTTTCTAAAAAAGTTGATTTTTTATCATTATTTTAATATTTTAATAATTAAAAAATAATGAAAATTACAAAAATAATAAAATTCACCAAAATGTCACATTTTGAATTTTAATCACTTAGGAATAAACCCCATATTCTTCTTATGTCTCTAGGTTGAGATATTTAATTTTAAAAGCCTTGGGGTAATTTTTTAAAATTAAAAAAATACATTTTCTAGCATTTCCACTAAAATAATTCCAATAAAATAAGGAAAAATCAGAAAATTGTAAAATTTGGTTCTCTGATTTCCTTGATATCAGAGAGAATTTTAAAAATTATAAAATTCATTTTTCAACTTATATTCTATTTTTAAATTAATTAATACTCCAAAACTTAAAATAATTTTAATAAATAAAATATAATTCAAAAAATCACAAAAATTGGTCCAAGTGGTCCTCTGGTCATTAAGAATGTCCCATAATTTTCTTAAGGACAGAAACTTTTCCTTGGTCATATTATTAAATTTTCTTTGGAAATCCTTATTTTCCACCAAAAATAATTACATAAATAAATTAAATATAGAAAAATCACATTTTCTCCTCTAATGTCTTTATTGACATATGAGTGAAGTCATATAAAAATTTCAAATTCATTTGAGCTCAATTTAGTGAGTTATGAAATTATTAAGCTTGAAGGGCAAAATGGTAATTAAAATTTTAACCCTTAATTAAAACTTTAGGCTTAATAAAATGAAAGGGTAAAATATTTGATCTTATTCTGATTTGGATGATTGAAATTTAAATAATTAAAGGGTAGGATCCTATTAAACAACTTAAAAATAATTAAAATAAATTTTAATTAAAATAAATAATTAAATTTGGAAGAATAATAAATTGGAATTATTAAAATAGGGATGTTATTAGGAAGAAATTTGTTCTTTAATTTAAGGATCCCTAAATTAATCATCTCAATAATATTTAATTCCTAATTAAAATGATAATCCAAGTTTAAGGTTTAAAATGCTAAAAGACTTAATCATTAAATTAAGTTAAGGTTAAATTATTTAAAGCAAATCCCTTTAAAATAAAATATTAAATTAAATTAAATTAAATTAAATTAAATTAAATTAAATTAAATTAAATTAAATTAAATTAAATTAAAACAAATTAAATTAAAATAAAATTAAATTAAATTAAATTAAATTAAATTAAATTAAATTAAATTAAATTAAATTAAATTAAATTAAATTAAATTAAATCATATTAAATTAAATTAAACTAAATTAAATTAAATTAAATTAAATTAAATTAAATTAAATTAAATTAAATTAAAATTAAAACAAATTAAATTAAATCAAATTAAATTAAATTAAGCTAAAGCATATCATATTAAATTAACCTAAATAAAATTAAGATTAAACTAAACCACATTGAATTAAAATAAGTTAAATTAAATTAAATTGAATTAAATATAATATCACCTAAGACATGAAGAATTCAAAATAAATCTAAAATAACTTGAACACTATTCCAAACTTAAATCATTAATTTGAACTTAAATTTGAATCACAAATCATTAAACATCATTTCGCCCTTAGGAGCTTTTACTATTATAAGTCCTAAATGGAATATCAAGTGAAATGACACTTCACCCATAAGGATATTCAAACATCCTAATTCACTGAGCAAGAAATAAAACTTAACTTAAAAACCCTGGATGATTAATTCACCTACACAATAGAATTCATTTGGACTTAGGACAATTCCCGAAAAATTGAAAAGATGTTTAAGATTCGTCTTAAACACTTCCTCAATATGATGGAATGTCCTTAAGAACAAATTGAGCTTAGTTATTCTTTGGTGAAGAAAATCATCCTTAAAACCAAAATTGAAGACCTAGACGTCATAGGAATGACTAGCTATAGGATTAGGACTTTGGTAGAAAACCATAACCCTTCCCTTAGCTTTACCTAGGAAATTGCTATAAATGCTTAAATGCTCTAAATTGTATTTTAAGTGCAGCTTGGAATGACGGGAAGACCCTCCAGGTACGCTTTTATTTTATTGCAATTTATCTTACCGCAATTCATTTACTCGTGTTGCACTTTACCTTTCTTGCATGGTAAATAACAGTTGCATGAAAACCTACACCTTTAGGACGAAACCAAAACTAAAACCCATAACTAAATTAAAAGACACCACAAGATAAAATTCACCGCCACAACATTCAAAATATAAAACAACTCAAAATTTAATCACAAACAGAACAACAAAACTACAACTACAACTAAATTAAAACGTCTCATTGAATGATCGGGAATACCTCGGATGATGTAACCCACGTGTTGCTAACGGGATTTCCCACGGTCTAAATGAAAGTGCGGAACTCATTTAGTTGAGTTTAGCAAATTCATCTGGACTAAGTGAATTCAATGAAAATAACGGTGCCGGGATGACGGAACCGTGGGATCTTAATCGGTTCTGTTTAATCAACTCTAAGACCTGTTTTAATTAAAATATTAAAGACAGATGAAAATTAAAACTTTCTCTAGAACCAAACACTTCTCTCATCTCCTGATTTATGACTTCTAAAACTAAACCTCTGCAACAACAAGGAGCTCGGAGTATGGTGGGCAGCACGGCCATCGTCATCATCAATAGCCTGAGTGCTACTTCGACAAAACTTTCCTTAGAACTAAATAACCAAGCCATAGGACCTCGAGGTAGTTTGCCTAGTGCAACATAAATCCTCAACTCTTCGTTAGGCATTTGCATGATCATATCGTGTAAATTAAGCCCTAACCGAGTCTTAGGATTTCCGAGGTAGTCGTCCGATACGACATAAACCCTCACATCTTCGAGGCTATTTGTATGATTTTATCATACAAATATAAGTCCTAATTAATTAAAATTGGCAAGATCAAAACATTAAATAAACATTAGGACCTTCCTAAATTTAAGCCAAACAATAAGATAGTTGGGAAATTACCGAAGTTCGCTTCGAATCTGTGATTTCTCCTACCTTTCTTCCTTTGGATTCCCAAAATAAAAATGTTCAAAATTTGATCCATTCCCTATTGAAATTCCAAAATTTAATCCATTGAAAACTTAAACTTTGAAATTCTTGAGAGCAGAACTATTGATTATTATCGAGAGTTTTCTTAGGTGATTCCCGTCACTTAAGATGTAATTAACTATAGGGGCTTGCCCTTATAGGGAACTTTAAGAACCCGAGTAATATAAACCTCGTTTAATGTTTTCATATTAAACGGGGAACTTGTCGGCTTATAAAATTGGTTCGCGAGCCAAACGGATGTCACAAATCTTCTAGTTTATTTAATCGAGCCCCATCATCAAGCAATGTGTCTATTCTTCAGGATAGATACATGGTTTGTGATGCGGTGCTCGTTTACATAAACTATTTGGGATGTGAGATCGGTTTGATTTCATATCTTAAAATTTTCAAATTTAAAATTATTTTCAAAATCAAAACACTACTTTCCAAATTATATATATATGTAAATTAAATTAAAAATTCGCCGACAATTTCTGTAGGCGACCCCTTTTCAAAATACAACACTTAACCCTAAAATATGCCGACAGGGGTCCACCCCACCTCAAAGAGGTAAAAGGATTCCAGAACCTTTCTGTTTATGGGTGTCTAAATAGTGGCTCCAAAATCCATAAGAGTTGACTATACCCGTTCAAGACAGAAATGAACGTGGTATTTCAACGGAAAGAATGATTGTTTGATCCACTAGGGATATGGACTCACTACCGATTTATGAAAGCAAAACCATCTGATCAAAAATGGAGAGAGGAACTAATCCCCAGCGAAGTTGCCAGAATTTGTCGGTATATTCATAGGTTGAGTGTTGTATTTTTTAAAAAAAAGGGGGTCGCCTACAAAAGTTGTTGGCGAATTTTCAGATGTTAAATTTAATTTAAATATATATAATTTGGAAAGTAGCATTTGATTTTGAAAATAATTTTAAGTTTGAAAATGTTAAGATATGAAATCAATCCAATCTCACATCCCAAGTAGTTTATATAAAAGAACACCGCACCATAAACCGTGTATCTATCCTAAGGAATAGACACACTGCTTTATGATGGGGCTCGATTAAATAAACTAGAAGATTTGTGACATCCATTTCATCTGCGAACCAATTTTATAAGCCGACAAGTTCCCCTGCTTAATATAAAGGAATTAAACAGGGTTTATATTACCTAGGCTCTTAAAGTTCCCTCTAAGGGCAAGCCCCTATAGTTAATTTCATCCTAAGTGACGGGAATCACTTAAAAAAACTCTTGGTAATGATCAGTGGTTTTGCTCTCAAGAATTTCAAAGTTTAAGTTTTTCAAACAAATTTGATTTTGGAAATTTCAATAGGGAATAGCTCAAATTTGGAACAGTTTATTCTAGGAGTCCAAAGTAAGAGAAGTAGGGGATGTCACAGACCCGAGATGAACTTCGGTGACTTCCCGACTATCCTATTGTTTGGCTTCAATTTGAGAGAATTATTTAATGTTTCAATCCTGTAAATTTTAGTTAATTAGGACTTATATTTGTATGACATAATCACAAAAATAACCTTGAAGATGTGAGGGTTTATGTCATACCAAACGACTACCTCTGAGTCTTAAGACCGGTTAGGACTTAATTTGCATAATATGATTATGCAAATGCCTAACGAAAAGTTGAGGATTTATGTTGCACTAGGCAGACTACCTCGAAATCCTATGGCTTGGTTATTTAATTCTAAGAAAGGTTTTGCTGATGTAGATCCAAGTTTTGTTGTTGAAGATGGCCGAGTTGTCCACTGTGCTCCAAACCCCTCGTTGTTGCAGAAGGTTTAGTTTTAGAAGGTGAAAATCAGGAGATGAGAGAAATGTTTTGGCTTAGAAGAGTCTTAAGGTTAAAAATGTCTTAACATTTTAATTAAAACAAATCTTAAAGTTGATTAAGCAGGACAGATTAAGATCCCACGGTTCCGTCATCCCGGCACCGCTATTTTCATCGGATTCACTTAGTCTAAATGAATTTGCTAAACTCAACTGAATGAGTTCCACACTTTCATTTAGACCGTGGGAAATCTCGTTAGCAACACATGGGTTACATTATCTGAGGTATTCCCGATCATCCAACGAGACGTTTTAATTTAATTGCAATTGTAGTTTTGTTGTTCTGTTTGTGATTAAATTTTGAGTTGTTTTATATTTTGTATGTTGTAGGAGTGAATTTTATCTTGTATTGATTTTTAATTTAGTTTTGGGTTTCAGTTTTCTGGCTATCCTAAAGGTTTCAGTTTTCATGCAGGGTGACATTCTTGTTTAACATGCAAATTTTACAAGAAAGAAAGTACAGCGCAGGTAAATAAATTGCAATGAAATAAAAGTGCCTGGCGGGTTTTCTCGTCATTCCAAGCTGCACTTAAAACACACATCAGGGCATTCAAATATTTGCAAGAAATACCTAGGTAAAGCTAAGGGAAGGTTCTGGTTGTCTACCAAGATCCTAATCCTATTGATAGTCAATTCCTATGACATCTAGGTTCTTGTGCTTTGTTAAGGATGATTTTCTTCACCAAAGAAAAATTAAGTTCAATTGTTCTTCTAAAACACGCCATCATATTGAGAAAGTGTTTAGGACGAGTCCTAAACATCTTTTCAATGCTTCTGGGATTATTTCAAGTCCAAATGAGTTTTATTGTCCATGTGAGTTAATCATCCAAGAATTTAATCATTTGATCATCCGATGAGTAAAGTGACATTTCACTTGATACTTTACTTAAAGGTTATAAATGTGGGAGCCTTCAGGGGCAAATTAGTTTATTACGGAATTTAACTGTTAAAGTTGAGTTAATGATTTGAAACAATCCAATTTAATTATAAGGTTTCATATTGATTTTTAGATGTTTTAAAATCATTTTGGTTGAAAAAGGTGATTAAATCATTTAACATCATTAATTTTTAATTGTTTGATTTGAATTAATTATAGTACTTTAGGTTGGCTTTAATTGATTTAATTTTCACATTTTTAATTATGAATTGTTTCAAGATTATTTTTTTTTTTTTTGTTTTACGTTTGTTCTGAAGTGTTTTCAAATTAGTTTTAAATGTTTTAAATTTATTTTAATTTGATTATTAAATCATTTAATGTTTTAAGCTTTAACTTAATTAGAGATTAATTCCTTTTTAATTATTAATTTCAATCATCATCATTTGAATTAATTAAGGATTGAATACCATTGAATTAATTCAATTAGGGATTTTAAATTAAAGAATTGGTATCTTCTTAGGTCATATCCCTAATCTTCATAATCCAAAATTTTAATTATTCTTCCAAAATTTAAATGAATTAATTAATTAAAGTTTCATTTTGATATTTTCAAAATGATTAATGGGTTTCTACCCATTTATTCCCTAAATTTCAATCATCCAAGAGAAAATAAAGATCAAATATTTTACCCTCCCTTTGATTAGGCTTAAAGTATTAATTAAGGTTAAAATCCTTAATTACTTTTATGCCCTTTTAAGCATATTCATTTCATAACTCACTAAATTGAGCTTAAATGAACTTAAAATTTTTATGTCACTTTACTCACATGTCAATTAAGACATTAGAGGAGAAAATGTGATTTTTTCCATTTTTAATTTAATTTATATAATTATCTTAATGAAAAATAAGGGTTTTCAATGCAAATCCAACTACATGACCAAGGTAAGGTTTCTCTCCTTAGAAAAATTATGGGATGTTTCTACTGACCAGAGGATCATTTGGACCAATTTTGGTGATTTTTAAATTTTATTTTATTTATTATAATTATTTCAAGTTTTAGGGTATTAATTAATTATAAAATAAAATTAAAGTTAAAAATTGAGTTTTATATTTTTCTTAAATCTCTCTGACCTCAAGGAGTTCAGAGAAACAAATTTTATAATTTTCTGATTTTTTTTATTTATTAGATATATTTTAGTGGGACGTTAAGAAAATTCATTTTTTTAATATTAAAATTATCCTAGGCCTTTAAAAATTCATATTTTAACTTAGAGACTTTGGAAAAATATTTTGATGGTTCCCAAGTGATTAGGAGACCAAATGTGGCATTTTGGTGAATTTTTATATTTTTGTGATTTTTTATAATTTTTAATTATTAAAATATGTAAAAATAGGTTAAAAATGAAATTTTAAAAAAAATTCCAATTTTAATTTTCTTAGACTTCTATGATCCCAGAGAGGCCTCAAACTAATTTGGTGAATTTTTGAAATGTATTTTGAGTTTTATGAATTTTTAAAGTTTAAAAATAGTCATGTAACTTAAATAATTCATTTAGTGGATTAAATTATTTTTAATTGACTTCAAATTTTTATGTAAGATTCTCTGTATCCTAAATTACAGTGGAGAATTAATTTCAAGTGATTTTAATGTGTAGTTACTCCTAATTAATTAAAATTTATTTTTAAGTGTTTAGGCTAATTAGGGTTTTTTTTAAGGAGTTACGTCAAACTATAATTTTCCTAGGGTCCTCTAGTCATAAGATACTTCCCCTAATTTTTCTAGATTTTTATAATCAACATGCTAATTTTCACAATTAATTTTCAAGAACATGTTTGTGAACTTAGAAAATAGATAACTTCAAATAGACATAGCCTCTGGTCTTGAAAAATTCAGGGAATGTTCCCAAGGTCAGAGGCTACAAAAGCCCTATGGTCTCATGCTATGTTGATATATGTATGCAACTGGAGAATTGAAATATTACAGAGAGTATTTAAATCATTAAAAATCATAGACTCAACAAATTATATTAATTAATTTTTCACATTATTTTTCTCTGTTCACTGAGCAAGAGGGTATTTTTCTTTTATTTTTATGAATTTTCTATACAAAGTTATGCATTTTTAAATTTTGCTCAATTAATTAAATAGAAAAATCCCATATTTTTCTACTTGTCCAGCGCGGCACCGAGCCATCCTAGGCAGCTCCGAAGCCACACGCGTCACTCCGTCATTTAACGTCGTCATCTGACTGGGATGCCATGCGACCCGCTGTTCCGCTCTGTCTCCTCGTCCGGCTTAATCTCCACCTTCCATCCAATACACGCTCGAATGGACAACATCCATTCATTGTCCCCAGTCGTTCTAACCCGAGAACCTTCCATCTTCTAACCCTAAGATCTCACTCGATACTCAACCAAATTACATGATCTCGGGCTCTATGAACTCATCTCAAAAAGACAAACACATCTATATGGCTATGATGCTTTGAAATTAACTCAAAAAAAATAGAGAATCGAAACAAGCTCTCGGGAAGGAGGAGTTCAATACCTTGGCTCTGAGAAGTGAGGCTTCAATCAGAGATGTTTGGCACGTTTGTTGGAGTCCAAGGAAGTTAGGGATGAATCATGGAGCTGTGGTGAAATGCCTAGGTATCATTTCCACCAAACCCGATTTCAAGCTTTGGTCTCCAACACAAATGGGTGGCCTGGTGAGGGGGCTTCCACTGGGGAACTTCTTCTCGTGGTCTGGTGATGGTGTAGGGTAGATCAATTTGGGGTTTTGCTCACTGTGGTGAAGTGTCCTGTTTTGGCCTGAGAATTGAGCTCTGAAATTGAGTTCAATCAATGGGGATTAGGGCAGGAGAACAGTGGAGAACTTCTTCTCTTTGTTAGGAGAGAAATTTAGGCCACTTGGATGGAGGTTTTTAGAGAGTTCGGTTTAGCCAACCCTTTGGCCGTGGAGGTTGGTTGTTTAAATAGCCATGGCTCAAGGGCTTACCAGGGCCAATTGGAGGTTGGGATCAATTGCTTAGAGGAGGAGAAGAACAGCGATAATGGCCATTGGGTTGGGACAGCTCAGCAGGTAGATTTTGAATTTTTGAATCAAACCAAGCCTCTCGGCCTGGTGATTTCCGGCGAGCCAGGTGGTGGTCCGGCCAGGGTCAAGTCATCCTCATGGTCAGTGAGGTCAGGGCTTGAAGTTTGTGAGCTCAATTGGCTGCTGCCATGTGTAAAAAAGTTAATTTAAATGGCATGGGGGAAGGGTTCATTTTGGGTCAAAAATGGCCCAAGTCATGGAATAGGCTTGGTGCATCTCCCCAAGGCCTGATTTTGGGCTGAGGGAAACCAGTTGGGTCAGCTTGATTAGTGGGGTCAAGTCACAATCCAAGCACAATTAGGCTTAAGCAATATTTTAGGAGAGTTATGAAAAGGCTTAATCACCCTTAAGGGAATCATTAAAGGGCTCCCTCCTTTTTCCACTTTGGGTATGGTGAGGTGGAAAGATCTCCCATGGCTATCATGTGGCTTGTGCATGGCTCCTTGGCTCACCTTTGGCTTGGAAAAAGTTGGCTCATTTGCATGAGAAAGGATTTTGGGATTTTTTGATATCTTGATGAAAATTTGGATGAAGCTTGATTTGGAATGGTTTAATGATGACTTTGAAACTTAGGGAAGATTTTAATTGAATGTATTATGAAGAGAAATGTCATGTGGGCCTTGGATTGAAAACTTGGGCTTTTGGAATGTTTTAGAGCTCAGGTTTGGATTTTGGGCTTTTAATTTGGGGTGAATTTGGGCTTAAGCTTGGGTTTGACTTTGGCTAAAATTTGGTCTAGATGAATGTCAAGTTTTGTTTAGGGAAATGTTATGAAGGTTTTAGAAAAGATTTGGGGTCAATTGGAGTTGAATTGGGTTGGTTTGGGGCAAGTTCGGGTCATAGGCCAAAATTGGGCTTTAAGATTCAAATTGAAATTGAATTCAAATGTCAATCAAATTGGGCTTGAATTTGGTTTAGATTGGTATTGGGGATATTTAATTAAAGTTTAGAATTGAATTGGATCAAAATTGAGGTCAAATGGGTTAATTTGGTTTGATATTGGGTCCATTTAGGTTAAAAATGGGTCAAATTGGGGATTTTAGTAAAAGTGAGCTAAATTGGAAAAATTGGCCTATGGTGTAGTTGAATAAAATGAAATTGGGAATATTTGGGATTTTCTGGAATTTTTTAGAAATTTTTGGGAATTTTTGGGAATTTTTGTAATTTTTTTCCAAAAGGGTATTTTAGGGTATTTGGAGGTTATTTGGAGGGTATTGGGGTATTTTAGTGGATTTAAGAGGTGGGAACTGTTTCAAAATATTTTTTAGGATTTATAAGAATTTTGGGTAATTTTTAGGAAATTTTGGAGAGTTTTGGGGTTGTAGGGGCAATTTAGGTAATTTTGGGTAAGTTTAAGGACCCAATGTCAAAACTATGAATTTTGGCAAAAGTGACATTTGAACATGGTAAAGGGGATTGGGTGAGCTTAAAGTGGGCCATGGACCAATAAGTGTCCATTTTGAACATCTCATAGGTTGTTCCTAACCCTCTTAGCTAAGGGCTAGGGGTTTGAGCTTAACCACATAAGTGCTCCAATGAACCAGGAGTTAAGATTGGGTGAGGATGATTCAGGGTTTAGGATGGGTGTGAGAGTGTAGTTTGTGCAAACCAAACCTCTCCAAGACCAGGCCACCCAGGGTTTTCCTAAGGCTTGAGCATCCTATAGGAATTCATCCTTGAACCTCCACATTTGACTTTAACCTTCCAAGGAGGCTTGGAGGTTTATGATCATCTGTGGGGTTCAAGAAGAGTTAAGAGGTGTTTGAATTTCTAAGTGGTGGGTCCCATCTCTAGTCTTCTAGGATAGTCAAGGAGAAGTCCTATAGCTAGATCCTAAGCACTAAAAGGAAAGAAAAGACCTCACCAAAAATGAGATCAACAGTGGCAAGCAAGAGATGAGAGAAGTGTTTTGGTTTAGAAAGGTTAAAAATTGAAATGGTTTAATGTTTTAATTAAAACAAATCTTAAAGTTGATTAAGCAGAACCAATTAAGATCCTACAGTTCCGTCATCCCAGAACCACTATTTTCATCGGATTCACTTAGTCCAAATGAATTTGCTAAACTCAACTGAATGAGTTTCACACTTTCATTTAGACAGTGGAAATCTCATTAGTAACATGTGGGTTACATCATCCGAGGGATTCTCGATCATCCAACGAGTCGTTTTAATTTTAGTTATTATTGCAGATTTATTTTTATTTGTGATTAAATTTTGAGTTGTTTAAACATGCTAGGTTTGATCATTTTCATGCATTTATAAGTACAAGAAAGTAAAACATTTAATAAATTGCTGAATGTAAATCGCAATAAACTGAAATGCGTACCTGGTGGGCATTCCCATCATTTCACCTGCACTTAAAACACATGTCAAGGAATTTATATTATCACAAGAAAACACCTAGGTAAAGTTAAGGGAAGGTTCTGGTTGTCTACCAAAATCATAATCCTACTGCTAGTCAATTCCTCTGATGTCTAGGTTTTGGTATTTTGTTGAGGATGATTTTCTTCACCAAAGAATAATGAAGTCTCACTGTTCTTTTAAAACATCCCTTCAAATTAGAGAAGTGCTCGGAATTAATTTTTGAACATCTTATTAAATATTTTAGTGATTATTTCAAGTTCGGTTAGTTTCATTGTTGTGATGAATTAATCATCCAGATTACCTTTGCTCAGTGAACTAGGATGTTTGATTAACCTGTGAGTAAAGTGATATTTCAAATTTAATACTACATTAAAGAATTATAATAATGAAATCCTTTAGGGGCAAATTGGTTCATTAAAGATTTTAACCATTCTTAATTGAAATTGAGTTGATGATTTAAAGGTGATTCAATTATAAAGTTTCCAAATTGATTTTTTTTAAATGTTTTAGATCATTTAAATTGATAAGGTGTTTTTAGGTTTCTTTAATTTAGTTGAGTTTAATAATTTAAGTTTGTTGTAACTTAATCATGATATATATATATATATATATATATATATATATATATATATATAATTCGTTTAAAACTTTAATGTTTCGATTGTGAATTGTTTTGAGTTAGTCTTAATATTTTCAGTTTTGTTTGGATCTTAGTTTTGGGTGATTTCAAATTGATTGATTTTAATACCTTAAGTCACCTTAATTTGAATTTAAATCATCTTTCATTAACTTAAGTATTTTTAAGCTTTTATTTTAATTATAAAATTTTCAAGATCATTCTTTTTAGTTTCAAAACGTTATTTATTATGACTTCATTGGTAGTGATTAAATGATGCTTGATCAATTCATTGATTTAGCGTTTCAACTTCAAAGTATTAGAACCTTCCTGGGTCAAAATCCCTTAACCTTAATAGTTCACTTATTTAATTAACTTCTAAAGTTTAATGATTTAATTAATCAAAGTTTCTTTTTTTTTAAATGTTCAAGGTGATTAATGGGTTTCTACCCTTTAGCTCCCTTAGTTTCAATCATCCAAAAGGGAATTAAGATCAAATATTTTACCCTCCCTTTGTTTAAGCCTAAAGATTAATTAAGGTTAAAGCCTTTTAATTACCTTAATGCCCTCTTAAGCTTTTTCATCCCATAATTCATTAAATCAAGCTCAAATGAAATTGAAAATTTGATGTCACCTCACTCACATGTCAATTAAGACATTAGAGGAGAAAGTGTGATTTTTCAAATTTTAATTTAATTTATATAATTATTTTAGTGGAAAATAAGGATTTTCAATGAAAATTCAATAACATGACCAAGACAAAGTTTCTGTCCTTAAGAAAATTATGGGAGGTTCCTACTGACCAGAGAACCACTTGGACCAATTTTGGTGATTTTTTTAATTATATTTTATTTATTATAATTATTTTAAATTTTAGATTATTAATCAAATATGAAATAAAATTAAAGTTAAAATTAAGTTTTATATTTTTCTTAAATCTCTCCGACCTCAAGGAACTTAGAGAAACAATTTATATATTTTTCTGATTTTTCTTTATATTTTTAGAATTAATTTAGTGGGAAAGGATAAAAAATCTATTTTTAATATTAAAAAAATGCATTAAGCCTTTAAAATTCAACATCTTTGTTTTGGGACTTAGGAAAAATATTTGGTTGGTTCTTAAGTGATTAGGGAGCAAAATGTAACATTTTTGTGAATTTTATTATTTTTGTGATTTTTATTATTTTTTAATTATTAAAATATTCAAAAATAGGTTAAAATGAAAATTTTAGAAAAATTCCAATTTTAAATTTCTTAGACTTCTCTGATGCCAGAGAGGCCTCAAAATGAATTTGGTGAATTTTTTAAATACATTTTGGGTTTTATGAATTTTTAAAGTTTAAAAGGGTCATGTTACTTAGAAAATTCATTTAGTGGGTTAAAATATTTCCAATTGATTTCAACATTTTTATGAGGCTTCCTCTGACCCTAAAGATCAGTGGAGAAAAGGTTCAAGTCATTTTTATTTTTAATTTGCCCTAAGTAATTTAAGGTTGATTTTAGGTTAAGTGAACCATTAGGATTATTTATAATGTTTTAAGCTATGAATAATTATCCCAAGTCCCTCTGGTCATAGGGAATCTATCCTATTTTTTCTAGAATTTTCCAAGCAATATGCTAATTACTGGAATTAAAATACCAGAACATGCATAAAAATTTAGAAAATAAATAACTTGTCATAGGGGTGGTCTCTGGCCTTGGAAAATTTAGGGAATGTTCCCAAGAACAGAGGCTACAAAAGCCCTATGGTCTCATGCCATGGTGAATTGTATGTGTGAATGGAGAATTAAAATACTCAAATCAGTGTTAAATTAATTAAAAATAAAATACTCAACAAAATAGATCAATTATTATTCTCCTCTGTTCACTGAGCAAGTGGGTATTTTTAGTTTATTTTTGTGATTTTTCTACACAAAGATATGCATTTTTGAAGTTCTGGGCATTTAAATAAATAAGAAATACCCTATTTATCTACTTAACCATGTCGGCGTCGCGTCATCCTCATCCGGGTCGAAGCTCCATGTGGCGCGCTCCTATTTTACGCCACCATCTGACTCGGCAGCCAAACGACCCGCGGTTCATGTTTCATCCTTCTGTCCGGCTTGATCCTGGCCATCCATCTGATACACGCGCGATCTGACGACATTCGTTCATCGTCCCAACTGGTGTGAGTCAAGAACCGTCCACCTTCTAACCCTAAGATCTCACTCATTTCTCAACCAAATCGCACGGGGTTTCTTCCTACATGCTCGTCTAAACAAGGGCTACAAATCCATGAGGCTAATGCGCATTGAAATCAAGTGAAACAGAATGAAGAATCGCTGGAAGCTCGGGAGCAAGAGGAGTTTCCATACCTTGTTTCAAGAGGTGTAGCCTTGATTGAATGTGTTCGGTACATTCGTTGGAGCTAGAAGAGCCTACGGATGAAGCCTCTGGTCCTGGTGAATCGCCTAGGTATGACTTCGTCCAAGTCCGATTTCAAACCTTGGCTGATAGAACAAATGGCTGGTCTGCTGAGGGGGCTTTCACTGGGGAACTTCTTCTCTACCTCTAGTGAAGGTGTGGGAAGAGTTAATTGGGTTTCTATGGAGCTTCAAGGGTTGTCCTGTTTCTGGCCTGAGTTTGAGCTTTGAAATTGAGCTCAACCAGTGGGGATGAAGGCTGGAAAGCAGTGGGATTCTTCTTCTCTGGACTAGGAGTAGCTCTAGGGATGATTTGGGGGGTTTCTGTTGAGTAAATTTTCAACACCCTTCTCATGGCCGAGGAGAGGTATTTAAATGGACAGGGCCATTGGGCTGAGCTAGGGCTCAATTGAGGGGTGGATTCAGTTATTAGGTGGAGGGCAGAGAGGCTCCAAGGTTTAATTTGGCAGAGGTGGCCAATTGGGTAAGTTTGGGTGTGTATAGGCTAATGGTGGCTCTTGGTTTTGACCCCCTCCGGCGACTAGGCCGGCCAGCAAGGATAGAGGAGCTGTCCCCTGAGGTGAGGTGAGTCAGGGAGAGGTTTAATGATGGTTAATCAGTTAGGGGATGGTTTTGGGGTGAGGCAAAAGGAGATTTATCCACTTAAGGGATGAAATCCCTTAAAATGAGGGACCCTTGGTCCATGGCTCACTTAGCTTGGGCTAGGTGGATCTAGGGTGGTTCCTAGGGTTCAAATGGTGGCTGTAAAGATTTGGTTTAGCCACATTTGGTTCAATTTGGTTTGGTTAGGCCATAGGTTCAATTTGGCTCACTTGGGTTTAGGTTGCGCTAACTTGAGTTTGGGTTTGATTTAGGTCAAAGTATCTTGAGTAACATTGTAGAAATGATTGCCATGAAGAACTTTCATGAAGACATGGAAAGGTTTTGAGTTCAATTGAAAGGTCAATTATGTGGATTTTAGGATTTTGGTTGATTTGGGCAAGGTTGGATCAAGTTGGGCCCAAGTTGGTTTAATGTGGGGTTTAGACCCAATTGAAAGTTTCAAATGGTCTAGGGGAATGTATTGAAGAGTTCCCAACATCAATTGGGAAAATCTTTTGGGATTAGGCCATTCAATTTGGTAGGTTTAGGGTATGAATTCACTTTAGGTTAAAATGGGGTATTTTTTTATTTTCAAATTGATTTAGGTTAAGCTTAGGCTCAAATTTGGGCAATTGAAGGTTGTATGGGTTTCATGGGAATCTCATGGAAGTTTTAGGATTGAAATTTGGAAGGGAAAAAGTTGACATTAGGTTAATTGAGGAATTTTGGATTAAATTGGCAAAACTTGGGGGTTTTGGATTTCAAATGGAATTGAAGTTAAATGTGAATCAATTTAGACTTGGATTTGGTTTAGATTGATAGTGGGGATGTTGAATTAGAGTTTAGAATTGAAATTGGGCAAGATTGAGGTCAAACGGGTTGGTTTGGTTTGGTTTGACAATGGGTTCATTTAGGTTAGAAATGGGTCAAATTGGGGATTTTGATAAAAGTAGATTATTTTGACAAAATTGGCTTATGGTGTTGTTGGACAAAATTAAATTGGGAATATTTGTGATTTTTTGGAATTTTCTGGGAATTTTTGGATTTTTTGGGCCAAAAGGGTATTTAGGGTTATGAGAGGTTATTTGGAGGGTATTGGGGTATTTTGGTGGATTTAAAATGTGAGAACTGTTTCAAAATGATTTTTAGGAATTTTGGGAATTTTGGGTAATTTTTGGGAAATTTTGGAGAGTTTGGTGGTTGTGGGGGTGATTTATGTAATTTTGGGCAGGCTTGAGGACCCAATGTCAAAACCAGAAATTTTGGCAAAAGTGAAATTTGGGTATGGTTGAGGGAATGGAATAGCTTGGAGTGAGCCATGGACCAATAAATGTTCATTTTGAACATCTCATTGGTTATTCCTAACCCTCTTAGCCAAGGAGCTAGGGGTTTGGACTTAGCCACATGAGTGCTCCCATGAACCAGGGGTCAAGATTAGGTAGGGACGGTTTAGGGTTTAGGATGGGTGTGAGAGTGCAGTGTGTGCAAGCTAGACATCACCAAGACCAGGCCACCCAGGGCAGTCCTAAGGCTTGAACATCTTATAGGAGTTCATCTTTGTCATCACACACATTGGTCCCAACCTTCCAAGTGATTTGGAGGTTGATGACCATCTATGTAGGATTCCAAAGAGAGCCAAGCTTTGGTTTGAATCTCTAAAAGGTGGGTTCCATCTCTAGTCTTCTAGGATAGTCAAGGAGAAGTCCTATGGCTAGATCCTAAGCACTAAGAGGAAAGAAAAGACCTCACCAAAAATGAGTTCAACAATTGGACCCCCAATAGTTGTGGTGTGCTACCAAGCACACCGCACGTATTAGCGTTGACCGAAGAGATCAACAAAACCAACACAGACATCTAAGTGTCACACTTAGAACAAAGCGTAGAAAATTTTCTGTTGTGGAGTATCGGGTAAATCTCCAAGACTGAAGATTCCAGAACTCTCGCTGGGGAAAAGGAGGTGAATTCCAAATCACAACATCTGGAGAGACCGGGCCTTAGATTCGTTTCATTTTTTATTTCAAGTTTTAAATTTTGAGTTTTAATTTTGATTTAAGTTTCAATTTTGTTTGAAATTAAAATTTGATTTAAGATCGATTTCAAGGTGGATTTCGCAGAAATTCTGAATTTAAAATGAGAATTGGAACCTAGGTTCCAACCTTGGGATTGCAAAAAGAACTGGAATTTAGGTACCAGCCTTGAAAAGAGAATCGAAATTTAGGCATCGATCGAGAAGGATGAGAATCATAATTTAGGTACTGATCTCGAAATGAGAATTGGAAGTTAAGTACCGGCCTCGAAAAGGGTGAGAACTGGAAGTTAGGTACCAGTCTCGGAAGAGAGTCGGAAGTTAGGTACCGACCTCGAAAAAGGGTGAGAACTGGAAGTTAGGTGCCAGTCTCGGAAGAGAGTCAAAAGTTAGGTATCGACCTGGAAAAGGGTGAGAACTGGAAGTTAGGTACCAGTCTCGGAAGAGAGTCAGAAGTTAGGTACCAACCTCGAAAAGGGTGAGAACTGGAAGTCAGAAAAGTTTCTCGGAAAGGGTGAGAGATTAGCAGACACCGAGATTAGGATGCCTTATCGGTCTCATACCCAAGTATGAGGATTAGAATGCAGAAAAGTTTCTCGGAAAGGGTGCGAGATTAGCGGACACCGAGATTAGGATGCCTTGTCGGTCTTATACCCAAGTCAAAGGATTAAAATGCAGAAAAGTTTCTAGGAAAGGGTGTGAGATTAGCGGACACCGAGATTAGGATGCCTTGTCAGTCTTATACCCAAGTCGGAGGATTAGGATGCAAAAAATTTTCTTGGAAAGGGTGCGGGATTGGCGGAAATTCTGAGAAGAGAATCGAACCTTGAGTATCAATATCAAAATGAGAATTGGAAGTTAGGTACCGGTCTCAGAAGGATGGGAACTGGAAGTTAGGTATCAATCCCAAAATTTGGTATTTGATTTGGGTTTGGAAGATTTTGCGGAAAATTTAGTGCAGTAGAAGATTGGAATGAGACATGAAAGTGTTTCACATCCCGAGAGAGTTGATCAAAGTTTGATTGTTTGGCGAATGATATGAATCCATGCCATCAGAACCAAATCGAAAATTTTGTGGTTCTATTTCAATAGACTCAGTCGACCTTCTCAAAAGAGGGAAGGAATCTCGGAGAGTCGAAAAGATTTGAGAACAGCTGGAGGCTGGGGATTTCAAATTCAGAGATTCGTTTTCATTGTATTTGTTTTTAGTGATTTGATTTCATTTTGATTGAAATTTCATTTTGATTCAGGTTTTCATTCATTTATTTTGGTTTATAATTTGAGATTTTGAATTTCGTTTTGTGTTTTGTTCGGATTTTAAATTTGAATTTTTATTTTTGTTTGTTATTATTTCATTCAAATCGTTCTTCGTTTAACTTTCTTTAAATCGAGTCAAACTCAGATTTAGTGGCGTTTGTAGTTAATTGCACAAAACGGAAGGCAAAACACGACATAGTCGCTTCCATTAAAAATGTCGAGAGTACATCAGGTGATTCTATCAAAACATTTCTGATGACATCTTTCCGAAAACAGACTTTTACAAAATCCATGTATGTCTGAACACAGACTGTACTGATATCTTCGTGTCGTCTGACAAAACTGTTTGTTTGATTCATCCATGTCTGAAAAGTAAACTACATAGGTAATAACATCACCTTCTAAGCCACTTTCCAAAGGAGAATCTCACGTAAGTGTGCTTTAGAGGTGTGCTACTACCATGTAGCTTACATCTCTTAGGGCTGCAAATTCTCTAATTCTGGAATCTGGATTGAAGTCGACCGGGATCTTGCTCTCTTCCATCCTCCTGAAGGTGATGGAGATCCGCTCGTAGGGAACTCCTGAGATGTAGTGCTTTGCCACATCTGCACCATTTCCTTGTAGTACGAGGACAGAGCCTACCGGTAGGGGTATCTCTACTGGCCCTCGGAATTCTCCGGGGCCGAGTATCCGGAGTTCTGTCCCGAACATGATGTTGCATTGGTTGATGAAGGAAACGGTGCAAAAAGGTCTCACGAAATCGTGATGGTCCACATGAGGTGGAATGCAGTCTCCTTCCGCATAAATGTTGATTATGCAGTTGTTTGATATGCAGTCAGCGGGTAAGACTCGCCAAGCCACCATCCTCTTTATCATTTTCTTAATTAGGACTGGCAGTGGATCCACTTCGTCGTAGCGGAGTATCCCTGGCAGATTTTCTTTCTTGTCATCAGCAAAGTTGTAGCAGCATCTGAATTGGATTATAATCCTCCCCTTGCCTTGTTTCCATTTCTTCGGCTCGGAGTAGGTCATGTTTCGTAGTCGTCCTGCATGACCCTGCTTCTTCAGCTCATCGACGTAGTCCACGATCTCACTCTGCTCATAGTGAGAGAAGACATCTGTATGCAACTCCAGTCCTTCCAGGATGTTGACATATCTGCCTCGGATTCTCTAAAAATATTCAAAATTCTATTTTCGCACCCTCTGGATCATCTTCAACTCGTGCTATGAATGTATCTAGAATTTTTGGGGTCTAGTGAAGTATTGTGGGATGTACGGCTCCACGCGAGCACATTCTCCTGGAATTATCACTGTCTCAGGTGCAGGCTCTGTAGTAACCTCTTCTGGAACAGCCTCTGCTATGGTGCTCCTGAAGGCTGGCCTCCTTGGGACGACTGTCGCGGTTGTCGAAATTTCTTCTTTATTCTGTTCTTCTGTCAATTTCTTTAACATTTTGTGGATACGGCGATTCTTGTTTCTTCTTTGAGTTGGGGTCAAAGTAGCTCTTCTCTCCCCCTGGATTTCGGTAGGGACGGCACTGACAAGCTTCCTTCCTGCGGCAGTTATCACTAATTTCATCGTGGGACGTCGATCGCACTAATCTTCCTTTTCTGGTTTGCAGTATGTTGAACCTTCTCGCTGAGTTTCATCACTGTCTTTCCATGGGATTGCCCGAAGTCTATAGTAGTCCAAGCAGTCTCTTCATATTCTAGCTTCAGCTGTGCAAAGTTTGAGTCGACCTCGATCACGGCACCAACTTTCAGTTCTTCTTCGTTAAGTGCAAGACTTACGCCATCCTTAAAGTTCAGAACCAACTGCCCGTTTGACATTTCCCTGCAAAAAAAAAGTAAGGAAAGGATCAGGGGCTGTACTTAGAACGAGAACAATAAGAAAATTAACTTATTAATGGAAATTTCTTATTCATTCCTTTTCAAATTTTAAGGGCAAGGGAAAATATGAGGAAAGATCAGGAGTGAGATTGATTTGAAAAGAATGATCAAAATTTAATAATATAATGATTTCTTTCATCACATTTTTTTTAATTCATTTTTCGTTAATCATTTTTTTCCTTCAATTTTGGGTTCGGACCTAGTTACAAGTGATTACTCTGCCCGTGCTTCTAGGGATGGGACTCCATCCTTCGGAACATTAGGTTGTGTAATGCTTCTTTAGATATCGTCCATTGATTAGAAGCATTGGTCGCTCTCCACGGCAATCCACGAGCTGGTATGAACCTCCTGAGTAGACTGTCTCAACCATGAATGGCCCCTCCCAAGTCGGTTCAAATTTTCCTTCTATCTTGCGGTGTGCAAGAATAAGTCTTCTGAGAACTAGAACCAAGTCACCAACTTTAAACGTCCTCGGGTGGATAAATTTTTCGTAGGCCTGGATCATCTTGGCTTGATACAGTTTGAGATTTTGCTGTGCTAAAAGTCATTTCCCTTCCAAGCTTTCCAATTCTTCTAGTCGTAGTCTGGTGTTTTCTTCTGTAGTAGTATTATTCGCGACTGCAATTCTGAGTGACGGAAGCTGCACCTCCAAGGGCAAGACGGCCTCGAACCCGTACACTAGAGCGTAGGGCGTAGACTGAGTAGGAGTTCTGAACGTCGTTCTGTAGGCCCATAAAGCTTCTAACAACTTCTCGTGCTAATTTTTTTGTTATCGTTCAAAGTTTTCTTAAGGATTTGGACGAGAGTTTTATTAAAAGCCTCGGCCAAGCCTTTCACTCTCGGGTAGTAGATTGTCGAATAGTGCCAATCAATCCCGTGCCTTCTGACAAAATTGTTGATCTTCGTACTTCTGAATGCGGACCCGTTATCTAAGATAATTCTGCGCGGTATCCCGAAACCGTAGATGACTTGATTCTTGAAGAACTGTAGCACGTGATGTACTTTCACTTCTCTGAGCAGTACTGCTTCTGCCCACTTGGAAAAGTAATTTGTCGCTGCAAGGATGAAACGATGTCCTTTTGAAGAAGGCAGTTCTATCGGACCCACAATATCTGTGCTCCAACATTCAAATGGCCACGACGTGATTGTCAGATGTAGCACATTTGGAGGTTGATGTAGAATCACTCCATGCACTTGGCTCTGGTGACAGCTCTTGGCAACTTTCATGCAGTCAGTCATCATCGAGGGCCAGTAGTACCCTAGTCTCTTAATTTTCATTTTCATCTTCAAACCCGACTGATGAGCGCCACAAAGTCCTGAGTGCACTTTCTTAACAATTTCACGAGCCTCAGACCCGTTCAGGCACCTTAGCCACCTCTGATCGAAAGACCTTCTGTATAACGTATTGTTTATTAGTGCGTATGACAGAGTTCTTAATCTGATGGGCTAATGACTTATCGTCCGGTAGGTTTCCTGTTTACAGGTAGTCCATTAATGGCTACCGCCAATCCTCTGTAGTCTCTGCCACTGCTGCAACTGTTTCTTCTTCCTTTTTCTTCTGATTGGTGTATTGCATCCATGTCGAGCTGTGAGACGACCTGTCGTCCCTGGACTGACATTTCAACTGACTCATCCTGTAAGCAGGCAAATTCTTTTGTAAGGCGGGCTAGCGCGTCTGCAAGGGAATTTTCTCTTCGCAGGGATCTTGTAGATCGTTACATTCGGAATCTGCTCCAACAACTTCATGTCATATTGAAAGTATTGTTCTAGCCTTGGTTTCAAAATTCTGTACTATCCTGCAACCTGTTGTATGATCAGCTACGAATCACCGTAGATGTTGATGTCTGTTATCCCCATCTGAAAGGTTAACTCCAGTCCAGTTACAAGGGCTTCATATTCTGCTTCGTTATTCGTACATGGCTCTGTTAGATGGTAGGAGTACCTTAACATTCCTTGTTCCAGCGTTATAAATATTAGTCTGATTCCTGCCTTACCGGGCACTATCTTTTGCAATTCTTTATCTTTCTGTGTTGAAGATGCTCCGTAGAAGTACAGTTCCCAATGCCAATCATCGGGGTCTTCTGGACTCATTATCTGCTAGTCTGGCAAATCATCTTTGAGAGGCGATTCTGCCGGTAAATGGTGTGCTACAAGAAAGTCTGCCAGGACTTGTCCCTTTACGGCACGAAGAGGAACAAAAGCTATAACGAATTGCAGTAGTATCATCGACCACCTGGCAAGTCTGCCGGAAAGCGTCGGTCAGATCATCAAATATTGCAACGGATTAAACTTCGAGATAAGGTTGACCTTATGAGAAAGTAAGTAGTGCCTGAGCTTTTGAGCGGTGAAGATCTGGGCCAAACAATGCTTCTCAATCGAATGATACTTTACTTCTGTCAGAATTAGACGACGACTTAAGTAGTAGAGAGCGTTTTCTTTACCCTCATCATTGACCTGGGCTAGCAGGGCTCCGAGGGAGTCATTTAAAGCCGCGGTATAAAGTATCAACGGTCGACCCGAGACTGGGGCTGCCAAGACAGGAGGTGTCATTAAATACTACTTAATGTCCTCGAAGGCCCACTGACATTTTTCTTCCTAAACGAATTTGGCGTCCTTTTTAACCAATGCCGAGAAGGGCTGACACCTACCTGACAAATTCGAGATAAAGCGTCGAAGATATGCTAACTTCCCTTGAAAGGATCGTAGTTGTTTTAACATTTTGGGAGGCGGCATTTCTAAGATAGCTTTAATCTTCTCCGGATCGATTTCAATTCCGCGATGTCGGATAACAAATCCTAAGAAATTTCCATAGGTGACGCTGAAGGTGCATTTCAGGGGATTCATCTTAAGATTAAATTGCCTTAATCACTCGAAAATAATTCTCAAATCATACAGGTGATCTTCCTTCAGTTTGCTCTTAATGATCACATCATCCACGTAGCAATCGACTTGGTTGTGAATAAGATCATCAAAAATCTTTGTCATTGCTCTTTGGTAGGTTGCTCCTGCTTTCTTCAATCCGAAAGGCATTACTGTGTAGCAGTATACTCCGATTGGCGTTGTGAAGGCTGTAAGCTTTTCATCTCCCGGTACCATCTTTATCTGGTTGTATCTTGAAGATCCATCCATGAATGAGAAGATTTCGTGTGTTGAAGCGATGTCAATCATTAATTCTAGAATTGGTAGCGGAAATTCATCTTTTGGGCATGCTTTGTTCAAATCTCTGAAATCCACCCAGATTCTGATCTAACCATTCTTCTTTCTGACTGTTTGACTAATCAAGTTGGATATTGTTCTTCACGGACAAATTTAGCATCTATTAGCTTCTTCACTTCAGCTATTACTTGTTGTTCCATTTATAGACGCATTCTTCTCGAAGCTTGTCTAACTGGAACGACAGTGTGATTCACTCCTAATCTGTAAACTGCAACTTCAAGAGCTAATCCTGACATTTCATTGTAAGTCCAAGCAAAACAGTCCTTAAATTCCATTAATAGTATGATCATGTTTTCAGAGTCTTCTTTATTGAGTAAGGAGCTAACAAAGGTCGGCCTAGGCTCTTCACTAGTACTTAAGTTAACTTCCATTAACTCATATATTGTAGATTTAATTTCTTCTCTAAATTCTTGCAGAGCGTCTCCGATTGGTAGATCTTCGAGATAATCTGAAACTTACAGGCATTCTTCATTAGACTCGCAAGTGACAACCAAGCAAAATTCTGAATCATCAGCTGGTGCTACTGTGCCGAATCCAAGACCATGCTTTGAACCGGGCAGTCGACTAGCGTTATTCCATAATTTTTCAAAGCATTGTGATTAACCTTTCGTCCATTGTTTAGGCAAGATACCACGCAATATTAAATTATGAACACAGGGAGAATACCACTCAAAAGGCAATTCCATTAATTTAGATGAAGCAACATTTTCAAATTTTACATCATTTTCAATTTTGGAAGAAGAAGCACCACGGTGGAATTTGATTGGCTTAGCACCGCCACCATGTACTTCCTTGACCACCATACCCTCGATCTTGTAGGATAGATCGGAGTCAGGGTCATAGTATGTACACAACGGTTAATCTTCTCATACATTGATTTGTATTCTTGATTCTTTTCATCTTCGAGAGAGATCTTAAACTGGGGTTTCCTTTGATTTATTTTCATTGCTTCTTTCTTGACTTCTTTTTCTTCGAAACTATTCTCCCAATCAATATCGATGACTGGTTTCTTCTGTTCAACTGTTCTACCGTTTCTTCCTCGACCTCGTCCCCGGCCTCGACCTCGAGTGCGAGTTCTGGAGAAACCTTCACCATCTCGCCGTAAGGGGGTGGTGAGTAACTATTGAACAAGAATTTCAGGCTCTTCGTCGTCTCAAACTCTTTTTTCTTCATTCAGTATCACATTTCTAGAAAAGATAGTTTTCTTTGGAGGCGCGTAGTAGGCTGCATCTTCATGGATTCTGATTTCAAGCACGGAGAACGGTTGCAAGTCACCATTGATACGCTGTTCTCCCCCTCCTTCATAATACTTTATGCACTGGTGCAGAGACGATGACACCATCCGGCTTTCATGGATCCACAGCCGACCCAGTAGAGCGTTGAATGATGTCTCATAATCAATTATGTGGAATTTTGCAGTTGTCTTTATCAAATCACCGATCTTCATTAATAGTGTTATCGATCAAAGAGCTCTTTCTCCTTTCTGGTTGAAGCCTCTCAGTAACATCCTGTCCGCTTCGAGATCACGGACATCAATTTCCAAATATGGTAACGTCCGAAGGTTCATTATGTTGATTGATGCTCCCGGATCAACTAACACCCTAGAGAGCGTGAATTTTCCGATGGATACTGAAATGTACAATGGTCAATTGTGATAAGCCGTTCCAAGTAGTAAATCATTGTCCGTGAAGGTAACACCGCGCTGTTCCCTTAACGAGCAAACATCATCTAAGGAATTACCGGCCATTTGAGCTAAGCAGATTTTTGGATCAAGTAAGGCCTTGATCAGAGTTTCCCTCATCTCTTTTAACAGGATCAGAGCATCGTAGATGCTCAGTTTGGCTGTAGTTTCCTAAGATGGGCTAGCACGTTATAGTCCACTTTTTTACCAGGCTCTTCAATTTCTTCTCGAATGGGCAATTCCTCTGCTGGGGTTAGCTCTTCCTGAACAATTATCTGCTTTCCCTTATCCTTCGGTCCCACTCTCGGGGGTAGAACTTTTCCACTTCTTAGATTAACTTGTGTTATTTCTTCTGAATTTGGTGCTAAATCTGCAAGTGTCTCCTCTTGAATCGGAAAGACTGGCTCTTCTGAAGTTGCTTCGAAATCTGACATCTCTAATTCTATCACGATCGGAACTCCTCAGAATTCACAAACGAACCCGTCGCTTCTTGAGCTTTCGTAGCTGACACGCCTAAAATATATACGCTTTTTGCTATATCATTTTATTCATTTTTTATGATATTACACTTTAAATGAAGGAATTTTGTATGTTTTTTTATTTTAGGTACAAGAAATGGTGATTGGAGCAAAAAGAAGCAAAAACGGTGTAATTTGGAGCAAAAACAAATAAGAAATGAAATTCTGCCCTGACATCTTTCAATAAGTCTTTTGATGCTTAATCTCTTTTACACTTCTTGAATAATTTTAAATGAGAGTACACTTTAAAGAAAGGTTATTTTTATGATTATTTTGTAGGGCTATCTGTTACGAACGCAATGCAACTGAAATGTGGCAAATCGGAGCTGAAACGGAGCCAAACGGAGCAAAATGGCGGAGCTGCACAGGATGAGCGCCGGGGGCACCCAAATCGGCGCCAGCGGCGCCAGCGGCGCCAGAAGCCCGAGACCACGAAAATAGGGCGTCGTCGGCACCCTATTCAGCGCCGGCAGTGCCCTATTCAGTGTCGGCGGCTCTCCGGATGGTTGGGATGCGAAATTGGGCGGTTTTTAGCCAAATACATTGAACCTGGACGCTTTTTGGAAGGTTTCTTTATGCACCTCTTGGGAAATTCATCCCTACATTATTTTAAACCGAATTTGAAGCCAAGAAAAGAGAGGAGAAGTTAGAAAAACGTAGAGAATGATTAGAGATCTTGGAATAGGAGTAGAAATGTAGATTTCTACCCATTTGGAGAGATTGGAGAGGAGATTTTGAGAGAATTTGTAAGGGATTTTGATAGCATTGCATGGATCGCCGGGAGACTTTGTAGGAGAAATCTTCGTCTTTCTTTCAAAGGAAAAAAGCTAAGTATTGTTCTTTATTTTCTTATAATTTTGTAAACACTTACCTAGTGGATTTACTTTGGTTACATGAAATTTCCGTTGTGTTTTCTTCGCACTTTGTGACGTATCTCTATTACTTTTTCTTCTTCTTTGGAAATAGCGGCATGAGAAGATTATGCCATTATTTTCATTTTACTTTTCCTTTGTAATGAGTAGAAATCATGTTTAGGATTTTGTGATGCATGATAGAAGTAAGTTTAATTATAAATGTGATGTTTTTACTTGCACTTCATTTACATTACAAAAAGAACTCGTTGTAGTGGTAAAATTCATTGTAATTGCATTAACTCGAAAGGGCAGTGTAATTCACAACAAAGTGGAGCCACATTCAAATTCCATGGATGGTGAAGTTCATGGGAATTGAATGCAAATAAATAGGAAAATAATATTAATCGGGCGTAGAATTGGAGATTTTAGAGTGACAGGCTAAAATGCTCAATTCGGTCATATCGTTTGGGTGCTGATGTGTAGATTGTTAGCCCTCAGGTGAGGGGAACGTGGGAGCTACGAAGTGAGAGTCGGTATACTCCCGGCTTAGCCGCGGATTCGGTAACCGAAGCATAGGATTAGTCGATGTTCTTTATGCCGGACCAAAGGGTAAAGAATAGGATTGCTCCTATTTGGCACATACAATATTAAATTCATCTCATTCCTTTACATTATTCAATTCATTACATGAGAATAGTAGTTTTTATTATCTCAAAAATTCACCAAACCAATTTATCCAAAAAGGGTTATCTTTAGAAGTAATATTTGCATTTAGGAATAGTTAATATCCTTACATATAATCATCTGCATTTAGGAGTAGTTGTTATAAAAACCACTTATATCGACCTTCCAATCTAAGGTTATTAGTAGTAGACTAGAATTTGACTAAGGATCTTTTACCTCGCTTCCCTGTGGGATCGATAACCAGGACTCCATTATAGCCCTGTATTACTTGATACGATGCGTATATTTGTGTTTGAAATTGTAACTTCACAAAATCATTATAAATATATAAATCTGGGGTCATAAATTCTTACTTATAAAAAAAGTCGCATCAAGTCTAAGCCTAATTACTTCAACTAAAATTCTCCTAAAGTTCTTACCGAAGCTTCCCCGGCAACGGCGCCAATAACTTGATGTGACTTTTTTTATATGCAAGAATTTATGACCCCAGATTTATATATTTATAATGATTTTGTAAATTCACAATTTCAAATGCAAGTATACGTATCATATCAAGTAATACAAAGCTCTAATGGAGTCCTGGTTATCGATCCCACAAGGAAGCGAGGTAAAAGGTCATTAGTCAAATTCTAGTCTACTACTAACAGCCTTAGATTGGAATGTCGGTATAAGTGATTTTTATAACAACTACTCCTAAATGCAGATGATTATATGTAAGGATATTAACTATTCCTAAATGCAAATATTACTTCTAAAGATAACCCTTTTTGGATAAATTGGTTTGCTGAATTTTTTTAGATAATAAAAACTACTATTCTCATGTAATGAATTAGATAATGTAAAAGAATGAGATGCATTTAATATTGTATGTGTCAAATAGGAGCAATCCTATTCTTTACCCTTTGGTCCAGGCATAAAGAACATTGACTAATCCTATGCTTGGTTACTGAATCTGCGACTAGGCTGGGAGGATACCGACTCTCACTTCGGAGCTCCCACGTTCCCCTCACCTGAGAGCTAACAATCTACACATCAGCACCCAAACAATAGGACCGAATTGAGGATTTTAGTCTGTCACTCTAAAATCTCCAATTCTACGCCCGATTAATATTATTTCCCTATTTATTTGCATTCAATTCTCATAAACTTCACCATCAATGGAATTTGAATGTGGTTCCACTTTGTTGAGAATTACACCGCCCTTTCGGGTCAATGCAATTACAACGAATTTTAACACTATAACGAGCTCTTAAAACCATCACATTTATAATTAAATTTACTTCTATCATGCATCACAAAATCCTAAACATGATTTCTACTCATTACAAAGAAAAATTAAAATGAAAATAATGGCATAATCTTCTCATACCGCTATTTCTAAAGAAGAAGAAAAAGTAAGAGAGATACGTCACAAAGTGCGAAGAAAACACAACGGAAACTTCATGTAACCAAAGTAAATCCACTAGGTAAGTGTTTACAAAATCATAAGATAATGAAGAACAATCCTTAGCTTTTTCCCTTTGAAAGAAAGACGAAAATCTCTCCCACAAAGTCTCCTAGCGATTCATGCAATGCTATCAAAATCCCTTACAAATTCTCTCAAAATCTCCTCTCCAATCTCTCTGAAAGGGTAGAAATCTATATTTTCTACTCCTATTCTAAGATCTCTAATCATTCTCTACGTTTTTCTAACTTCTCCTCTCTTTTCTTGGCTTCAAATTTGGTTTAAAATAGTGTAGGGACGAATTTCCCAAAAGGTGCATGAAGAAACATTCCAAAAAGCGTCCAGGTTCAATGTATTTGGCCGAAAACAGCCCAATTTTGCATCCTAACCGTCCGAAGTGCCGCCAGCGCTGAATAGGGCTCTGCCGGTGCCTTATTTTCGTGGTCTTGGGCTTCTGGCGCCGCCGGCGCCGATTTGTGTGCCCCCTGCGCCCATCCTGCGCAGCTCCGCCATTTTGCTCCGTTTGGCTCCGTTTCAACTTCGATTTACCCCGTTGCAGTTGCGTTGCGTTCGTAAGATATAGCCCTACAAAATAAGCATAAAAATAACATTTCTTTAATGTGTAATCTCATTCAAAAATATGCAAGAAGTGTAAAAGAGATTAAGCATCAAAAGACTTATCGAAAGGTGTCGGCAAAAATTCATTTCTTGCTCGTTTTTTGCTCCAAATTGCACCGTTTTTACTTCTTTTTGCTCCAATCAGCATTTCTTGTACCTAAAACCAAAAAACATACAAAATACCTTCCTTTAAAGTGTAATATCATCAAAAATGAGTAAAATGATATAGCAAAAAGCGTATATATTTTAGGCGTGTCAGTAGCCACCCTTATGAATGTCTTCTCCTCTGTGTTGGCCGTCAAGGTTTTGTATGATTTGAGAATCGTTAATTTTTTTGAAATCAAAATCTGGATTAGGTTGGCTGTTGTTAGTTACGTAATAGTTTGAGACAGTCAAAACGTAGCCAACACCAAAACTCTTATCATTATGAGATCCCACCGAGGCGAGCAAATAATCATACAGAGTTAGAGGTCTGACAAATTTCTCCCCTGAATCAGAAACAACCATCCTAGGAAAAGCAGCATCTAGTCTGCCCTTCGGAGCCCGGTCTTCTTTTCTTCCACGATCTTCTCCTCCTTCTGGGGTAGTTCTTCAATCGCAAGAGATAGTGTCGGTTTAGCAGGTTTCAAACTCTGAATTGAAGCGCGCACCGAAGCGGTCTGGATGCGATCCAAAATTTTCTTCAAAGAATTTGCCCAGACAGTACTCCATCCATCGTCAGTCGTGTATGGGTCTATCAGAACAATAGGATCCATTGAAATAACATTGACGGAACCTCCTTTTTAGGGCTCCTTCATGTATTCCTTCGGGATCGTTATGTTCCCTTTCCGGAGGTTATCCTTGAGCCAATTCTTGAAGGTAAAGCAATCCTCTATCTTGTGTCCGAGCATCCTATGGTAGGGATAGTAATTCAGATGATCTTTCTTTTCGACCTCTTCTGACCTCCTGGGCTCTGGCAGCTGAAAGTCAGGTGTCTTAATCAAACTGCAAAACATCTTGGCCACTGCTTCAGTCTTGCAGGGGTATTTCTTATTTAAAAGGTCTTTCAGGGCATGCGGTGGACGAGGCGGTGGTTGATCATGTTGCCATGATTGATAGCTCGGTCGAGGCTGTTGATAGCTCTGCTGAGGTTGCTGGTAAGTCCGTTGCGGTGGTTGACAACTTGGTTGTGGCCGCTCTGGCTGTATCTGCACTGGCTGCTTATCTTTATCCACTGTCGTGACAATTCCTGATTTCTTCTCGAATGCTTTCACGGGCTTCTGCTTATCAGTTTTGTCAACGAAACTCAGTTGTTTTGCCTCTTCCTGCAAGCTCCCGGCTTTGCTAAACAACTTCTCGAAGTTCTTAATCATGAATCCTTTAAGGAGTAGTGCTATCAGGCCATGAATGCTCTTGAGCAGGATACCGACTGCATGTTGTTTCTGAAGCACACTTCATGCTTAGGTTCCTCCATCGAATTATGTAATCCACCAGGGTTTTGTTCGGTTTCTGTTGCTCCACCACTAGATCACCGATAGTGATGTGGTGTCGGGCTCCAGCAAACCGCTTAACGAAAAGGTTCTCTAATTCTGAAAATGTCTTAACTGAACACTTCGGCAATTCTGTACCAATCGAAGGCAATCCCTGACAAACTGCTGATGAACTGAAGAAAGAACAAAGCATCGCTCCCACCGGCATTACAACAACTAGCACGGAAGTGTGCAACATGCTGTCGGGGGTTTCTCGTACCGTCAAAAGTCTTAAACAGATGTGGTACGAAGCTTTTCGGGTATTGGACTGCATCAAACTCTTCAGGGTAAGGTCTACCAGTCTAAATAGATGCTCCATTCTTAGACTAAGCTAAGGCTTCTCGCACCTGCTGTTCCACCATATTCTTAATGTCATTTTCGGGGATCACACTCTGCACTGAATCCTTCTTCGGCTTTTCATCTTCGTTGACGGATGTAACTTCTTTCCCTCCATCTGTAATGTGAATGATCTCTAGAGGTGTTTCCTTTTGAGGTTGAGGCTGACTCTGGAGTGTGGCTAAGGCGGCCGCCATCTCCTCCATCTTCTTTTCCATCCCAGAGATCGTGTCATCCTTTTCCCGCAGACGTGCTCTCATTGCTTCTGGTTCATCTCCTTCTGAAGTTGACGGAGCTCCTTTCAAAGCTGATGATGCTCGGGTCTCAACCACATTGATCTCAGCAAATTATTCATCCATGAAAAATGACGAATCCACTTCATCTCCCAATTCTTTTCTTCTTTCTCTTGCCAACCGTTGGATGTCAGTTCTTAGCATTCCTATAGCATCCTTAAGTGGTCTTTTCCAAACGGTCTCGCGGTTGTCCGGCGACGATTGTTGAACTTCATCTTCAGGACTTTCCTTCAGAGCCGCAGCACTTTCTTCAGATTCGGGCTCTCTGGCAAGACTTCTCTTCCCAGAGCGTTCTGTCGGTATCGGTTCAGCAATAATAGGTTGTCACACCATCCTTCTTGTAGTAGAAGGCCTAGGACTAGATGGTCTGTCGGATATATGTCGGCAGGTGGTGTGTTCCCTAATATGGTGACCTGATACAACAACAGGCGAACTCCATTTACTAGCTCGTACTTTCTTCCAGGGTCTTCCAATAGCAGTGACGGGGTCTACTCATGGTCCAAGGCAGGATCTAGCCGGAACCCGTCCTATCCTTCTCAGGAATTCTGACACGGGGCAACCCTCCTTCCTGGCTAACTTCTCCACTACTGCTTGCAAGCGAGTAAGCAGCGTAGTCTTAGTCTTCTTCTTCTTACAATTATTGTAGTATGCAGGTAGGGGTAATGCAGCGGTGATACTTCGAGCATCCTCCTCATCAGATGCAGCAGAGAGGGGATAGAACCTACTCCCTTCCAACAGTGGTGAGATCTCAGGTAGCTCTTCCACTTCGGGAATCTCTTCAAGAAATGCAGCTTCAGCAGCTCTGGTCTTTCTGATCCTAGCGATCTTTCTGTTCGTATTCCTTCTTTGCGTCCGGGTTAAGGGTGCTAACCTCGAACGAGATCCTATTTCGAAAACAGACGGTATTGCAGCAAAGTCTGAACCCTCCATGGTAGCAGGCTCATAATTGACTTGGATTTCTTTCCCTTTCAGTTTGGCGGGAGCCGGGGTTGGTGCAGAGATGACCAGACCGGTGGGGGCAGAGATGACAGTCCTAGGGGTAGCAGCTAACCTCCTGTGAACAACAGTGCTTCTTTCAACTGGAACCCTTTGTAGGGGAATTATGGGTTCAATGGCCTTCGGTACTTTGTCCATCAGTGCAAGAAGAGTAACATCGGCGAACTTAATGTCCGTATTGTCAAATCCCTGTTTGAAACTAATGATTGCATCATCAGGCAGCTTGTCCTGGTAGACAGCTAAGTCCAGTCCATTGGTGAAGTAGAAAATCAGCCTCGGTGCAGACATCTTATGCAGGGTAGATTCTGAACGTTAGTTCCAAATTCTGCTTCCTTTCGACACAAAACTTTTCAGGACAAAAAAAAAAAGAATTCCTCCGGAAAAAGAGTCCGAACACATTTTCATTTATCTTTTCATTTTCTTAGTTTTATAAGGTATTTTCGGAGTCTGTCTTATTCGTGTATTTGTGCTTTTAAAAGGTTTGTTTATTAAAGGGTTGTTTATTAGAAGGTTTGCTTGTTAAGAATGAAACAATTAAAGAAGGAAGGTTATAGAGAAGGTAAGGGACCCAATCCAGAATTGGAAAGGAAGAGAAAGTATAGTAAGACCTCTTAACTCGAAAGACCGCTCCTAAGCTGACACCTTTTGGGAGTCCACCCCGCCTCTTTGGAGATGTAACAAAAGGAGGATTTCGAAACCTCTCTGTTTAGGAGTGTCTAAACAGTGGCTCCAAAATCCAAGAAGAGTTGATCATACCTGTTCAAGACCGAAATGAACAAGATACGTCAACAGAAGAATGGTAGTTTGATCTATAAGGGATAAGGATTTACTACCGATTTATGAAAGCAAAACCATCTGATCAAGATGGAGAGAGGAACTAGTCCCCAGCGGAGTCGCCAGAAGTTGTCGGCATATTTTTTTAGGTTAAGTGTTTTGAAAAGGGGGTCGCCTACAGTAATTGTCGGCGAATTTTAAATTTTAAATTTAATTTATATATATATATATATATAATTTAGAAAGAAATATTTGATTTTTGAAAATAATTTTATGTTTGAAATTTTTAAGATATGAAATCAAACCGATCTCACATCCTAAATAGTTTATATAAACGAGCACTACACCAAAAACAGTGTATTTATCCCGAGGAATAGACACACTGCTTGATGATGGGGCTCGATTAAATAAACTAGAAGATTTGTGACATATGTTTGGTCTGCGAACCAATTTTATAAGCCGACAAGTTCCCCTGCTTAATATAAAGGAATTAAGCAGGGTTTATATTACTTAGGTTCTTAAAGTTCCCTATAAAGGCAAGCCCCTATAGTTAATTACATCTTAAATGACGGGAATCATTTAAGAAAACTCTCGATGATGATCGGTGGTTTTGCTCTAAGGAATTTCAAAGTTCAAGGATTTCAAACAATTGGACTTTGGAAATTTCAATAGGGAATGGATCAAATTTGGAACAGTTTATTTTAGGAATCCAAAGGAAGAAAGGTAGGGGATGTCACAGATCCGAGGAGAACCTCGGTGACTTCCTAACTATCCTATGGTTTGGATTCAATTTGAGACTATTATTTAATGTTTCAATCCTGCCAATTTTAGTTAATTAGAACTTATATTTGTATGACACAATCATTCAAATAGCCTTGAAGATGTGAGGGTTTATATCGTACTAAACGACTACCTCGGAGTCTTAAGACCGGTTAGGGCTTAATTTGTATAACATGATTATGCAAATGCCTAACAAAAAGTTGAGGATTTGTGTTGCACTAAGCAAACTACCTCGAAATCCTATGGCTTGGTTATTTAATACTAAGAAAGGTTTTGTTGAAGTAGACACGAGTTTTGCTGATGAAGATGGCTGTGCTGCCCACTATGCTTCAAGCTCCTTGTTGTTGCAGAGGTTTAGTTTTAGAAAGTGGTAATCAAAAGATGAGAGAAGTGTTTTAGTTTAGAAAGGTTGAAAATTGAAATGGTTTAATGTTTTAATTAAAATAAATTTTAAAGTTAATTAAGAAGAACCGATTAAGATCCCACGGTTCCGTCATCCCGACACCACTATTTTCATCGGATTCCCTTAGTCCAAATGAATTTTCTAAACTCAACTGAATGAGTTCCACACTTTTATTTAGACCGTGGGAAATCTCTTTAGAAACACGTGGGTTACATCATCCGAGGGATTCTCGATCATTCAACGAGACGTTTTAATTTTAGTTATAATTATATTTATTCTTGTTCGTGATTAAATTTTCAGTTGTTTAAACATGCTGGGTTCGATCATTTTCATGCATTTATAAGTACAAGAAAGTAAGACATTTAATAAATTGCTGAATGTAAATCGCAATAAACTAAAATGTGTACGTGGTGAGCATTCCCGTCATTTTCACATGCACTTAAAACACATGTCAAGGCATTTATATAATCACAAGAAAACACCTAGGTAAAGCTAAGGGAAGGTTCTGGTTGTCTACCAAAATCCTAATCCTACTGCTAATCAATTCTTTTGACGTCTAGGTTTTGGTGTTTTGTTGAGGATGATTTTTTTCATCAAAGAACAATGAATTCTCACCGTTCTTTTAAAACATCCCCTCAAATTAGAGAAGTGCTCGGAATTAATTTATGAACATCTTCTTAAACATTTTAGGGATTATTTCGAGTTTTGTTAATTTCATTGTGGTGATAAATTAATCATCCAGATTACCTTTGCTCGGTGAACTAGGATGTTTGATTATCCTGTGATTAAAGTGATATTTCATTTAATGCTCCATTGAAGAATTATAATAATGAAAGCCTTTAGGGGCAAATTGGTTCATTAAAGATTTTAACCATTCTTAATTGAAGTTGAGTTGATGATTTAAAGGTGATTCAATTATAAATTTTCCAAATTGATTTTTTTTAAAAATGTTTTAGATCATTTAAATTGATAAGGTGTTTTTGGGTTTCTTTAATTTAGTTGAGTTTTAATAATTTAAGTTTGTTGTAACTTAATCATGATATATATATATATATATATATATATATATATATATATATATATATATATATATATATATATATATATATATATATATATTTAATTGGTTTAAAACTTTATTGTTTTGATTGTGAATTGTTTTGTTAGTCTTAATATTTTCAGTTTTGTTTTAATTTTAGTTTTGGGTGATTTCAAATTGATTGATTTTAATATCTTAAGTTACCTTAATTTGAATTTAAATCATCTTTCATTAACTTAAGTATTTTTAAGCTTTTAATTTAATTATAAAATTTTCAAGATCATTCTTTTTAGTTTCAAAACGTTATTTATTATGACTTCATTAGTAGTGATTAAGTGATGTTTGATCAATTCATTGATTTAGGGATTCAACTTCAAAGTATTAGAATCTTCCTGGGTCAAAATCCCTTAACCTTAATAATTCACTTATTTAATTAACTTCCAAAGTTTAATGACTTAATTAATTAAAGTTACTTTTTTTTAAATGTTCAAGGTGATTAATGGGTTTCTACCCTTTAGCTTCCTTAGTTTCAATCATCCAAAAGGGAATTAAGATCAAATATTTTACCCTCCCTTTGTTTAAGCCTAAAGATTAATTAAGGTTAAAGCCTTTTAATTACCTTAATGCCCTCTTAAGCTTATTCATCCCATAATTCATTAAATCAAGCTCAAATGAACTTGAAAATTTGGTGTCACCTCACTCACATGTTAATTAAGACATTACAGGATAAAGTGTGATTTTTCAATTTTTAATTTAATTTATATAATTATTTCAGTGGAAAATAAGGATTTTCAATGAAAATTCAATAACATAACCAAGATAAAGTTTCTGTCATTAGGAAAATTATGGGATGCTCCTACTGACCAGAGGACCACTTGGACCAATTTTGGTGATTTTTTTAATTATATTATATTTATTATAATTATTTTAAATTTTGGACTATTAATTATTTATAAAATAAAATTAAAGTTGAAAATTAAGTTTTATATTTTTCCTAAATCTCTCTAACCTCAAGGAACTCAGAGAAATAAATTTTATATTTTTCTAATTTTTCTTTATATTTTTAGAATTATTTTAGAGGGAAAGGTTAAAAAATCTATTTTTAATATTAAAAAAATGCATTAAGCCTTTAAAATTCAACATATTTGTTTTGGGACTTAGAAAAAATATTTGGTTGGTTCTTAAGTGATTAGAGAGCAAAATGCAACATTTTTATGAATTTTATTATTTTTGTGATTTTTATTATTTTTAATTATTAAAATATTCAAAAATAGGTTAAAAATGATATTTTTAGAGAAATTCCAATTTTAATTTTCTTAGGCTTCTCTGATGCCAGAGAGGCCTCAAAATGAGTTTGGTGAATATTTGAAATACATTTTGGGTTTTATGAATTTTTAAAGTTTAAAAGGGCCATGTTACTTAGAAAATTCATTTAGTGGGTTAAAATATTTCCAATTGATTTCAAAATTTTTATGGAGCTTCCTCTAACCCTAAAGATCAGTGGAGAAAAGGTTTCAAGTCATTTTTATTTTTAATTTTCCCTAATTAATTCAAGGTTGATTTTAGGTTAAGTGAACCACTATGATTATTTATAATGTTTTAAGCCAAGAAATAATTATCCCAAGTCCCTCTGGTCATAAGGAACCTATCCTAATTTTTCTAGAATTTTTCAAGCAATATGCTAATTACTGAAATTAAAATACCAGAACAGGCATAAAAATTTGGAAAATAAATAAATTGTCATAAGGGTGGCCTCTGGCCTTGAAAAATTCAGAGAATGTTCCCAAGATTAGAGGCTACAAAAGCCCTATGGTCTCATGCCATGGTGAATTGTATGTGTGAATGGAGAATCAAAATACTCATATCAGTGTTAAATTAATTAAAAATAAAATACTCAACAAAATAGATCAATTATTTTTCCACATTATTCTCCTCTGTTCACTGAGCAAGAGGGTATTTTTAGTTTATTTTTGTGATTTTTCTACACAAAGATATGCACTTTTGAAGTTCTGAGCATTTAAATAAATAAGAAAGACCCTATTTATCTACTTAACCACGTCGGCGTCACGTCATCCTCGTCCGGGTTGAAGCTCCACGCGGCGAGCTTTGAAGTCGCAGTCTGACTCGGCAGCCACGCGGCCCTCGGTTCATGTTTCAGCCTTCTGTCCAGCTTGATCCTGGCCATCCATTTGATAAACGCGCGATCCAACGGCATCCGTTCATCGTCCCAACTGGTGTGAGTCGAGAACCGTCCACCTTCTAGCTCTAAGATCTCACTCATTTCTCAACCAAATCGCATGGGATTTCTTTCTACATGCTCATCTAAACAAGGGCTATGCGGCTAATGCACATTGAAATCAAGTGAAACAGAATGGAGAATCGCTGGAAGCTCGGGAGCAAGAGGAGTTTCCATACCTTGGTTCAAGAGGTGTAGTCTCGATTGAGTGTGTTCGACATGTTCGTTGGAGCTAGAGGAGCCTACGGATGAAGCCTCTGGTCCTGGTGAACCGCCTAGGTATGACTTCGTCCAAGTTCGATTTCAAACCTTAGCCGATAGAACAAATGGCTGGTCTGGTGAGGGGGCTTTCACTGGGGAACTTCTTCTCTACCTCTGGTGAAGGTGTGGGAAGAGTTAATTGGGTTTCTATGGAGTTTCAAGGGTTGTCCTGTTTCTGGCCTGAGATTGAGCTCTGAAATTGAGCTCAACTAGTGGGGATGAAGGCTGGAAAGCAGTGGGGTTCTTCTTCTCTGGACTGGGAGAAGCTCTGGGGATGATTTGGGGGGTTTCTGTTGAGAAAAATTTCAACACCCTTCTCATGGCCGAGGAGAGGTGTTTAATGGTCAGGGCCATTGGGCTGAGCTAGGGCTCAATTGAGGGGTGGATTCAGTTGCTTAGGTGGAGGGCAGAGAGGCTCCAAGGTTTAATTTGGCTGAGGTGGCCAATTGGGTATGTTTGGGTGTGTATAGGATAATGGTGGCTCTCGGTTTTGACCCCCTCCGGCGACTAGGCCGGCCGGCAAGGACAGGGGAGCTGGCCCCTGAGGTGAGGTGAGTCAGGGAGAGGTTTAATGGTGATTAATCAGTTAGGGGATGGTTTTGGGGTGAGGCAAAAGGAGATTTATCCACTTAAGGGAAGAAATCCCTTAAAATGGGGGACCCTTGATCCATGGCTCACTTAGCTTGGGCTAGGTGGATCGAGGGTGGTTCTTAGGGTTCAAATGGTGGCTGTGGAAGATTTGGTTTAGCCACATTTGGTTCAATTTGGTTTGGTTAGGCCATAGGTTCAATTTGGCTCACTTAGGTTTAGGTTGGGATAACTTGAGTTTGGGTTTGATTTAGGTCCAAGTGTCTTGAGCAACATTGTAGAAATGATTGCCATGAAGAACTTTCATGAAGCCATGGAAAGATTTTGAGTTCGATTGAAAGGTCAATTAGGTGGATTTTGGGATTTTGGTTGATTTGGGCAAGGTTGGATCAAGTTGGGCCCAAGTTGGTTTAAGGTGGGGTTTAGACCCAATTGAAAGTTTCAAATGGTCTAAGGGAATATATTGAAGAGTTCCCAACATCAATTGAGAAAAAATTTTGGGATTAGGACAATCAATTTGGTAGGTTTAGAGTGTGAATTCACTTTAGGTTAAAATGGGGTATTTTTGGTTTTCAAATGGATTTAGGTTAAGATTAGGCTCAAGTTGGGGCAATTGAAGGGTGCATGGGTTTCATGGGAATGTCATGGAAGGTTTAGGATGGAAATTTGGAAGGGAAAAAGTTAACATTAGGTTAATTGGGGAATTTTGGATTAAATTGACAAAATTTGGGGGTTTTGGATTTCAAATGGAATTGAACTCAAATGTGAATCAATTTGGACTTGTATTTGGTTTAGATTGATTGTGGGGATGTTGAATTAGGGTTTAGAATTGAAATTGGGCAAGATTAAGGTCAAAT